>LR738710.1:927047233-927128873 GCA_902687465.1 Secale cereale
CCCCCCCCCGAGAACGTCGAAAAAACGCGTCCTGGGAGCGACCGGCGTTTTTTCGGCGTGGGGGCGTGCACGTCCCCAGCCGTCGTCCCCATGTCGGCCCCAGGACTAACCGAATTTGGCGATTTTTGACACAAACTCGTCGACATTCATCCAAGCTCGCGCAAACTCGTCGGCATTCATTCAAATTTGTTCAAAATAAAAAAAATAAAAAAACATGGCCTAGCCTACACCGTCCTTCGCCGCGCCTCGCCGCCGTCCGATTTCTATATGCCTAGGCGCTTGTAGAACTCGGTGTAGTCCCCGCCGTCGTCGTTGTCGTCGTCGTCCTCGTCCTCGTCGCCCTGCCACCCGCTGCCGTCTCTGCTGCAACCCTGGCCAGGGTCGCCGACGCGGGATGGTCGGCCTCCTCCTCATCGCTGTCGAGGAAGATGACGCCGTCCTCCTCGCGGATGGTGCGGTGTTGGCGCGCCTTGAGCTCCTCGAGGGCGCGACGCTAGCGAGCCACCTGCTCGCGCACGTAGTCCTCCCTCGCCCACCTCATGGCCGTCTCGTCGGTGGCGGCCATCTCGAGGTGCTCCGGCTTCACCGGGAGCAGGGTTGGCTCCGGCTCGGTTTTCGGCCAGACAAGGCGTAGGCGACCGCCGTGGCCCTCCTCGGGGATGGTCGGGGCGCCGCGGTGGGTGCGGCGCCCTAGCGGAGACTCCGCCACCGTTTCCTGCGGCTCGGGCTTGACGGCGAAGGCTGCCGGTGAGCCGCCCGAGGAGGAGGTCGTCGCGTCCAACATCCGCCGCGGCGTCCATGAACTGCCACGGTGGCAAGAGATGAATGGGAGGCCTGGGCGGGGTACTCAAGACGCGGCGTGTTGCCGGTCTCGATGTAGTCGAGGACGTTCTCGAGGGTGCGGCCGGGAACACCCCACCACTCCCGCCGCCCTTCGGCGTTGTGGCGGCCACGCGGCACGACGCCGTTGGTGGAGGCGATCAGGCCGTCGCGGCGGCGGTCGAAGTAGACCGTCCAGAACGCGTTGTTGTCGGGGGAGTGTTGGGGAACGCAGCATAATTCAAAATTTCCTACGCTTTCACCAAGACCCAACTATGGAGACATCTAGCAACGAGCAAGTAAGAGTGCATCTACATACCGTTATCTAGATCGCGTGCGGAAGCTTTCGAAGAAGCGTGGATGAAGTAGTCGTACTCTTCTCGTTCTTCGTCACCGATGATCTAGCGCCGAACGGACGGCACCTCCGCGTTCAACACACGTACGGTGCAGCAACGTCACCTCCTTCTTGATCCAGCAAGGGGGGAGGAGAAGTCGTCAGAGATCCGGCAGCACGACGGCGTGATGACGGATGCAGTGGAGATCGCAGCAGGGCTTCGCCGGGCGCCCTGCGTGGGAGTATGGAGGTGTGACGGGAGGGGGAGAGGCGCCAGGGCAAAGGTGCGGCAGCCCTCTCCCTCCCCACATATATATAGGGGGCCAGGGGGTGCGCCAGGGCCCCTGCAGATCCAATCTGCAGGGGGGCGGCGGCCAGGGGGGAGTCCTTGCCCCCCAAGGCAAGTGGTGGCCCCCCTCCTCCTTAGGGTTTTAACCCTAGGCGCATGGGGAGGTGGGCCACTAGTGGTGCGCCAGCCCAGAGGGGCTGGACACTTCCCCTTGCGGCCTAGGGGCCCCACCGGGATGGGTGGCCCCACCCGGTGGACCCCCGGGGCCCCACCGGGATGGGTGGCCCCACCCGGTGGACCCCCGGGGCCCCTCCGGTGGTCCCGGGACACTCCCGGTGACCCCCGGAGATCACCCGTTGGCCGAAACTGGACTTCCTATATATCAATCTTTACCTCCGGACCATTCCGGAACTCCTCGTGACGTCCGGGATCTCATCCGGGACTCCGAACAACTTTCGGGTTTCCACGTGCATTTATCTCTACGACCCTAGCGTTACCGAACCTTAAGTGTGTAGACCCTACGGGTTCGGGAGACACGTAGACATGACCGAGACGACTCTCCGGTCAATAACCAACAGCGGGATCTGGATACCCATGTTGGTTCCCACGTGTTCCTCGATGATCTTCATCGGATGAACCACCGTGTCAAGGATTCACTCAATCCCGTATGTTACTCCCTTTGTCCATTGGTACGTTACTTGCCCGAGATTCGATCGTCAGTATTCCCGATACCTTGTTCAATCTCGTCATGGCAAGTCTCTTTACTCGATCCGTAATCCATCATCCCGTGACTAACTACTTAGTCACATTGAGCTCATTATGATGATGTCTTACCGAGTGGGCCCAGAGGTACCTCTCCGTCATACGGAGTGACAACAACCCAGTCTCGGTTCGTACCAACTCAACAGACACTTTCGGAGATACCCGATGCGTACCTTTATAGCCACCCAGTTACGTTGTGACGGTTGGCACACCCAAAGTATTCCTACGGCATCCGTGAGTTGTACAACCTCATGGTCTAAGGAATAAATACTTGACACCGAAAAGCTTATGCATTACGAACTATACGATCTCGTGTTATGCTCAAGTTTGGGTCTTGTCCATCACATCATTCTCCTAATGATGTGATCCCGTTATCACTGACATCTCATGTCCATGGTCAGGAAACCGTGACCATCTGTTGATCAACGAGCTGGTAACTAGAGGCCTACCAGGGACTCATTGTGGTCTGTGTATTCACACATGTATCGATGTTTCCGTACAATACAATTCAAGCATGAATAACAGACAATTATCATGAACAAGGAGATATAATAATAATGCTTTTATTATTGCCTCTAGGGCATATCTCCAACAGTCTCCCACTTGCACTAGAGTCAATAATCTAGTTACATTGTGATGAATCGAACACCCATAGAGTTCTGGTGTTGATCATGTTTTGCTCGTGAAAGAGGTTTAGTCAACGGGTCTGCGACATTCAGATCCGTATGCACTTTACAAATATCTATGTCTCCATCCTGAACATAATTCCGTATGGAGTTGAAACGGCGCTTGATGTGCTTGGTCTTCTTGTGAAACCTGGGCTCCTTGGTAATAGCAATAGCACCAGTGTTGTCACAGAAGAGAGTCATCGGGCTTGACGCGCTTGGAATGACTCCTAGGTCGGTGATGAACTCCTTCATCCAGACTCCTTCCTGCGCTGCTTCAGAAGCAGCTATGTACTCCGCTTCACATGTAGACGCTGCCACCACGCTCTGTTTGCAACTGCACCAGCTGACTGCCCCTCCATTCAAAATATACACGTATCCGGTTTGTGACTTAGAGTCATCCAGATCGGTGTCGAAACTAGCATAGACGTAACCCTTTACGATGAGCTCTTCGTCACCTCCATAAACGAGAAACATATCCTTAGTCCTTTTCAGGTACTTCAGGATGTTCTTGACCGCTGTCCAGTGTTCCGTACCGGGATCACTTTGGTACCTCCCTACCAAACTTATGGCAAGGTTCACATCAGGTCTGGTACACAGCATGGCATACATGATAGAACCTATGGCCGAGGCATAGGGAATGACACTCATCTTTTCTCTATCTTCTGCCGTGGTCGGCGACTGAGCCTTGCTCAATCTCATACCTTGCAAAACAGGCAAGAATCCTTTCTTTGACTGATCCATATTGAACTTCTTCAATATTTTGTCAAGGTATGTACTTTGTGAAAGACCAATGAGGCGTCTCGATCTATCTCTATAGATTTTGATGCCTAATATGTAAGCAGCTTCTCCAAGGTCCTTCATTGAAAAACTTTTATTCAAGTAGGCCTTTACATTTTCCAAGAATTCTATATCATTTCCCATCAGCAATATGTCATCCACATATAATATGAGAAATGCCACAGAGCTCCCACTCACTTTCTTGTAAATACAGGCTTCTCCATAAGTCTGTATAAAACCAAACGCTTTGATCACCTCATCAAAGCGAATATTCCAACTCCGAGATGCTTGCACCAGCCCGTAAATCGAGCGCTGGAGCTTGCATACCTTGTTAGCGTTCTCTGGATCGACAAAACCTTCCGGTTGCATCATATACAACTCTTCCTTGAGGAAGCTGTTAAGGAATGCTGTTTTGACGTCCATTTGCCATATCTCATAATCATAGAATGCGGCAATAGCTAACATGATTCTGACTGACTTCAGCATCGCTACGGGAGAGAAAGTCTCGTCGTAGTCAATCCCTTGAACTTGTCGATAACCCTTAGCGACAAGCCGAGCCTTATAGATGGTCACATTACCATCCGCGTCTGTCTTCTTCTTAAATATCCATTTATTTTCTATGGCGTGCCTATCATCAGGCAAGTCCACCAAAGTCCATACTTTGTTTTCATACATGGATTCTATCTCGGATTTCATGGCTCCAAGCCATTTATTGGAATCCGGGCCCGCCATCGCTTCTTCATAGTTCGAAGGTTCACCGTTGTCTAACAACATGATTTCCAGGACAGGGTTGCCGTACCACTCTGGTGCGGAACGTGCCCTTGTGGACCTTTGAAGTTCAGTAGTAACTTGATCTGTTTCTTCATGATCATCATCATTGACTTCCTCCCTTGTCGGTGCACGCACCTCAGGAACAATTTCCTGCGCTGCGCTACTTTCCGGTTCAGGAGGGATGACTGTCACCTCATCAAGTTTTACTTTCCTCCCACTCACTTCTTTCGAGAGAAACTCTTTCTCCAGAAAGCATCCATTCTTGGCAACAAAGACTTTGCCTTCGGATCTGTGGTAGAAGGTGTACCCAATTGTTTCCTTTGGGTATCCTATGAAGACGCATTTTTCCAATTTGGGTTCGAGCTTTTCAGGTTGAAGTTTCTTGACATAAGCATCGTAACCCCAAACTTTCAGAAATGACAGCTTCGGTTTCTTGCCAAACCAAAGTTCATACGGAGTCGTCTCAACGGATTTCGACGGAGCCCTATTTAAAGTGAATGCGGCAGTCTCTAAAGCATAACCCCAAAGGGATAGCGGTAAATCGGTGAGGGATATCATAGATCGCACCATGTCCAACAGAGTACGATTTCGACGTTCCGACACACCGTTACGTTGAGGTGTTCCGGGCGGTGTCAATTGTGAAACAATTCCACAGCTCCTAAGGTGTGTGCCAAATTCATGACTTAAATATTCACCCCCACGATCCGATCGCAAGAACTTTATTTTTCTGTCACGTTGATTCTCAACCTCATTCTGAAATTCCTTGAACTTTTCAAAGGTCTCAGACTTGTGTTTCATTAAATAGATATACCCGTATCTACTCAAATCATCCGTGAGGGTGAGAACATAACGATAGCCTCCGCGAGCCTCAACACTCATTGGACCGCACACATCGGTATGTATGATTTCCAACAAGTTGGTTGCTCGCTCCATTGTTCCGGAGAACGGAGTCTTGGTCATCTTGCCCAAGAGGCATGGTTCGCACGTGTCAAATGATTCATAATCAAGAGACTCTAGAAGTCCATCTGAATGGAGCTTCTTCATACGTTTGACACCAATATGACCAAGGCGGCAATGCCACAAGTATGTGGGACTATCATTATCAACTTTACATCTTTTGGCATCTACACTATGAATATGTGTATCACTACGTTCGAGATCCATCAAAAATAAACCATTGACCAGCGGGGCATGACCATAAAACATATCTCTCAAATAAATAGAACAACCATTATTCTCTGATTTGAAAGAGTATCCATCTCGCATAAGACGAGATCCAGAAACAATGTTCATGCTCAAAGCTGGCACTAAATAACAATCATTGAGGTTTAAAACTAATCCCGAGGGTAGATGTAGAGGTAGCGTGCCGACGGTGATCACATCGACCTTGGAACCATTCCCGACGCGCATCATCACCTCATCCTTCGCCAGTCTCCGTTTATTCCGCAGCTCCTGTTTTGAGTTACAAATGTGAGCAACTGCACCGGTATCAAATACCCAGAAGCTACTACGAGTGCTGGTAAGGTACACATCAATAACATGTATATCATATATACCTTTGACGTTGCCGGCCTTCTTGTCTGCTAAGTATTTGGGGCAGTTCCGCTTCCAGTGACCCGTTCCCTTGCAATAAAAGCACTCTGTTTCAGGCTTGGGTCCATACTTTGGCTTCTTCCCGGCAACAGGCTTGCCAGGCGCGGCAACTCCCTTGTCGTCCTTCTTGAAGTTCTTCTTACCCTTGCCTTTCTTGAACTTAGTGGTTTTATTGACCATCAACACTTGATGTTCTTTCTTGATGTCCACCTCCGCTGATTTCAGCATCGAATACACCTCGGGAATGGACTTCTCCATCCCCTGCATATTGAGTTCAACACGAAGCTCTTGAAGCTTGGTGGGAGCGACTGGAGGATTCTGTCAACGACCGCTTCATCTGGGAGATTCATTCCCAGCTGAGACAAGCGGTTGTGCAATCCTGAAATCTTGAGGATGTGCTCACTGACAGAACTGTTCTCCTCCATCTTACAGCTGTAGAATGCGTCGGAGACATCATATCTCTCGACTCGGGCATGAGCTTGGAAAACCATTTTCAGCTCTTCGAACATCTCATATGCTCCGTGGTGCTCAAAACGTTTTTGGAGCCCCGATTCTAAACTGTAAAGCATGCCGCACTGAACCAGGGAGTAATCATCACTACGCGACTGCCAGACGTTCAAAACGTCTTGGGTCGCATCGGGAGCAGGTGCATCACCTAGCGGTGCTTCTAGGACATATGATCTCTTGGCAGCTATGAGGATAATCCTCAGGTTACGGACCCAATCCGTATAGTTGCTACCATCGTCTTTCAGCTTGGTTTTCTCTAGGAACGCGTTGAAGTTGAGGGAAACCTGAGCGTGGGCCATTTGATCTACAAGAGATATTGTAAAGAATTTAGACTAAGTTCATGATAATTAAGTTCATCTTAATCAAATTTTAATGAACTCCCACTCAGAATGACATCTCTCTAGTCATCTAAGTGATACACGATCCGAATCGAGTAGTCCGTGTCCGATCATCACGTGAGACGGACTAGTCATCAACGGTGAACATCTTCATGTTGATCGTATCTTCTATACGACTCGTGTTCGACCTTTCGGTCTTCCGTGTTCCGAGGCCATGTCTGTACATGCTAGGCTCGTCAAGTGAACCCTAAGTGTATCGCGTGTGTAAATCTGTCTTACACCCGTTGTATGCGAACGTTAGAACCTATCACACCCGATCATCACGTGGTGCTTCGGAGCAACGAGCTTTAGCAACGGTGCACAGTTAGGGGAAACACAATACTTGAAATTTTAGTGAGAGATCATCTTATTTACTATCGTCGTTCTAAGTAAACAAGATGCATAAACATGATAAACATCACATGCAATCAATTAAAGTGACATGATATGGCCAATATAATCTTGCTCCTTGGATCTCCATCTTCGGGGCACCATGATCATCTTGTCACCGGCTCGACACCATGATCTTCATCATCATGATCTCCATCATCGTGTCTTGAAGAAGTCGTCACGCCAACTATTACTTCTACTACTATAGCTAACGTTTAGCAATGAAGTAAAGTAATTACATGGCGTTATTCAGTGACACGCAGGTCATACAATAATAAAGACAACTCCTATGGCTCCTGCCGGTTGTCAAGTTCATCGACATGCAAGTCGTGATTCCCTATTACAAAAACATGATCAATCTCATACATCACATATATCATTCATCACATCTTCGTTCTTGGCCATACCACGTCACAAAACACATGCTGCAAAAACAAGTTAGACGTCCTCTAATTGTTGTTGCAAGTTTTACGTGGCTTCTATAGGATTTCTAGCAAGAACGTTTCTTACCTACGCCAAAACCACAACGTGATTTGTCAACTTCTATTTACCCTTCATAAGGACCCTTTTCATCGAATCCGATCCGACTAAAGTAGGAGAGACAGACACCCACCAACCACCTTATGCATCTAGTGCATGTCTGTCGGTGGAACCAGTCTCACGTAAGCGTACGTGTAAAGTCGGTCCGGGCCGCTTCATCCCACAATACCGCCGAATCAAGATTGACTAGTAACGGTAAGAAAGTTGAACAAAACCAAACGCCCACAACTGTTTGTGTTCTACTCGTGCAAGATGCTACGCATAAAACCTAGCTCAGATGCCACTGTTGGGGAACGCAGCATAATTCAAAATTTCCTACGCTTTCACCAAGACCCAACTATGGAGACATCTAGCAACGAGCAAGTAAGAGTGCATCTACATACCGTTATGTAGATCGCGTGCGGAAGCTTTCGAAGAAGCGTGGATGAAGTAGTCGTACTCTTCGCGTTCTTCGTCACCGATGATCTAGCGCCGAACGGACGGCACCTCCGCGTTCAACACACGTACGGTGCAGCAACGTCACCTCCTTCTTGATCCAGCAAGGGGGGAGGAGAAGTCGTCAGAGATCCGGCAGCACGACGGCGTGATGACGGATGCAGTGGAGATCGCAGCAGGGCTTCGCCGGGCGCCCTGCATGGGAGTATGGAGGTGTGACGGGAGGGGAAGAGGCGCCAGGGCAAAGGTGCGGCAGCCCTCTCCCTCCCCACATATATATAGGGGGCCAGGGGGTGCGCCAGGGCCCCTGCAGATCCAATCTGCAGAGGGGGCGGCGGCCAGGGGGGAGTCCTTGCCCCCCCCAAGGCAAGTGGTGGCCCCCTCCCCCTTAGGGTTTTAACCCTAGGCGCATGGGGAGGTGGGCCACTAGTGGTGCGCCAGCCCAGAGGGGCTGGACACTTCCCCTTGCGGCCTAGGGGCCCCACCGGGATGGGTGGCCCCACCCCGTGGACCCCCGGGGCCCCTCCGGTGGTCCCGGGACACTCCCGGTGACCCCCGGAGATCACCCGTTGGCCGAAACTGGACTTCCTATATATCAATCTTTACCTCCGGACCATTCCGGAACTCCTCGTGACGTCCGGGATCTCATCCGGGACTCCGAACAACTTTCGGGTTTCCACGTGCATTTATCTCTACGACCCTAGCGTTACCGAACCTTAAGTGTGTAGACCCTACGGTTCGGGAGACACGTAGACATGACCGAGACGACTCTCCGGTCAATAACCAACAGCGGGATCTGGATACCCATGTTGGTTCCCACGTGTTCCTCGATGATCTTCATCGGATGAACCACCGTGTCAAGGATTCACTCAATCCCGTATGTTACTCCCTTTGTCCATCGGTACGTTACTTGCCCGAGATTCGATCGTCAGTATTCCCGATACCTTGTTCAATCTCGTCATGGCAAGTCTCTTTACTCGATCCGTAATCCATCATCCCGTGACTAACTACTTAGTCACATTGAGCTCATTATGATGATGTCTTACCGAGTGGGCCCAGAGGTACCTCTCCGTCATACGGAGTGACAACATCCCAGTCTCGGTTCGTACCAACTCAACAGACACTTTCGGAGATACCCGATGCGTACCTTTATAGCCACCCAGTTACGTTGTGACGGTTGGCACACCCAAAGTATTCCTACGGCATCCGGGAGTTGTACAACCTCATGGTCTAAGGAATAAATACTTGACACCGAAAAGCTTATGCATTACGAACTATACGATCTCGTGTTATGCTCAAGTTTGGGTCTTGTCCATCACATCATTCTCCTAATGATGTGATCCCGTTATCATTGACATCTCATGTCCATGGTCAGGAAACCGTGATCATCTGTTGATCAACGAGCTGGTAACTAGAGGCCTACCAGGGACTCATTGTGGTCTGTGTATTCACAAATGTATCGCTGTTTCCGTACAATACAATTCAAGCATGAATAACAGACAATTATCATGAACAAGGAGATATAATAATAATGCTTTTATTATTGCCTCTAGGGCATATCTCCAATAGGGAGTACGCCGGCGTTCGCCGCTGCTCCTCCGCCAGCGACGACCTAATGCGGGCGATCTCTGCCCGCCGGTTCGCCCCGGTGGGAGCGGGTGGAACCGGCACGCCGGCGGCGCTCAGATGCCACGCGCCCGGCACTCTCATGTCCCGGGAGCCGGGTAGTCGGCCTCAAAAAGGAGGCGCGCTTCCCACTCGTGGGGGTGGCGGTGGCCGAAGCCGTTCTTCGTCGCGGAATCGCCTGGGTACCGCGCTGCCATTGCTCGTCGCCGGGAGTGGAGTGTGCGAGCGGGGGAAGACGGGCGATGTGTGCTGTTGTGGCGTCCACCGGCGAGGATGGCGGTTTTTATAGCCGGAGCTCGGGCGGTGAGAGGCGCATGCCAGGCGACGCGTGGCGGGCGCGCGGGGTGCTGGGCGACGTGACGGTTCACTGCACGGCATCAATGGCAGGCTGACCGGCGAGGCATCGCGGCAGGCGGGGCATCAATGGGCAGACTGACCGGCGCGGCATCGCCGCAGCTTTAGCATTGATTCCCGCGAGAACCGAGGCGATGAGGACGACGAAGCGGCGCCTCGCTGACAGGGTGGGTCCATCACAGTTCGCGCCAAAAAACGGCCCGTTAGGCGCCCCCAGGCGACCCCCAGCGCGCCGGGTTTGGGTTGGGTGCGCCGGCGTCAATTTCGGTCCAAACCGGCGGAAAACGGACTCCTGGGGGCGCGACTGGGCCATTTTTTTGGCGCCGGCGCCGAAAAAGTGGCCTGGGGGGCTGGAGCTCTAACTTTTGACCCAAGAAATCAGTGCACACGCCGTGGCGATGATGTTTTTTTCCTAGCTCGATGATTTAGGCCGTGTCCGGCAACCCTCCCCTCCTCAGCTCTGCTCCTGGAGCGGAGCAGCCTGCAGGGTATTTTTCTGGAGTCGGAAAAATGGCGCTCCTTCTGCTCCCGTATTATACGGAGCTGGAGGGCTATCGAACGGAAAAAAAGGCATCCTCCTCAGGCCAAGGAGCCCCTCCTCCACCTCCATCGCCGCCACCGCCGGCCATGGAGGAAGATGTGGCTGTTGGGAAACGTTGCATGGAAAACAAAAAAAATTCTACGCACACGCAATGATCAATCCATGGAGATGCATAGCAACGAGGGGGAGAGTATGTCTACGTACCCTCATAGACCGAAAGCGGAAGCGTTTAAGCAACACGGTTGATGTAGTCGAACTTCTTTGCGATTCAACCAATCAAGCACCAAACGAACGACACCTCCGCGTTCAGCACACGTGCAGCTCGATGACGTCCTTGCCTTCTTGATCCAGCAAGACGGATGAAGTAGTAGATGAGTTCCGGCAGCACGGTGGCGTGGTGACGGTGACGGTGAAGCGGTCTACGCAGGGCTTCGCCTAAGCACTATGAAAATATGACCGGGGGAGTAAACGGTGAACGGGGCACCGCACACGGCTAAGACAATGTCGTGTCCTTGTGTGGCGCCCCCTCCCCACATATATATAGGTGGGATAGGAGAGGGAGGCGGCCTAGGGCAGCCAGGGCGCACCCCAAGGAGCTGGTTGCCGGCCCTAGGGTCCTTGCCCTCTTGCACCCCCTTTCCTTGTATGCACAAGGGCGGAGGAAAGATGGGGGGGGGGGGGAGGGGGAGTCCTACTCCACACTTTCCTTTCCCTTCCCCTCTTTCATTCTCCTCCTCCTATGGACAGCCCTTATCGGGCGCACCAGCCCCTTGTGGGCTGGTGTGTTCACTCACTTCCTGCTGAGTTACCAAAATCATTCAAACAACAAGAGTACATGTTTCTGACCCATCATGACCCAGAAGATCAATTTTCTGGAGCAAACAATAGCCACTTAAATACATGTTTATAAAGTTCAATTGAAGAAAAATATCATAAAGGGGGAAACTGGATGGAAAGGAGTTGCAATACCCGCGGAGGGGTTGGAAATGGCGAGGTTGCTAGCAAAGTTGTGAGGATCAAATACTCAATTTCGAAGGTGAGCTTTCAGATTTTAAAATTTGAGGTTTTAATGTTGGCAAAGTTGTGAAGATCAAGTACTCAATTTATGTATTGTTCCAATTCATGTTTGGTTTTCTAATTGGTGGTAGGTGGTAAGAATTTTGTGTACATAGTTACCAAAATATAGCTATGTCTTATTGTTCCAGTCATCAACTTTCATGTTATTGTACTTTGGATCTAATGCAAGAACACTACATAGTACGAATAGGTAAGTGAAAGGAGCGCCTCTCACCTGGCAGGCTGGCACCGCCCAACTTCCTCTCAGATGGCGCCACACGGTGGCGCCCCAACCACTAGTTAATAAGCAAGGAGGCCAGGTGCTCAACAAGTTGAGCTGGTTAGAAGTGGATTAAATGATAAAGCAGCCCATAAAACAGTGATGAGTGAATTGGACAACATAATCCAATGTAAATTAACAACATGGATGAGTGTTGAACTTTGAAACTGAAGAGAGGACACGTACGTACGGTTAACGCCCTTGGGCAAGACGTGGCTGGACGTGTCGAAGCAGTAGGTGCCGAAATCGCCCTTTTTGCCCGGGGCAGAGGAGAAGCAAATGGTCTTGCCATCTCAAGAAACGTGTAAGAGTGGATGGTGCTGCGGCACAGTTCGTCGAGGTAGGGCGGCGACAGGAGATCCAGCCAGCACCACGCCTCCTTCTCCTTCCCGTGCGGACGAGGCCGCGGCCAGAGGGGTCGTTGCGGTGGACGAGCTAGGGCCTTGAAGTTGCTCGACTTGGCCCTGTTGATGGAGTAGAGGGCGTCGTCGGCCACACAGAAGGAGATGGGGATGTGCCACTTGGGCGCGTTGAGGCGGGGCAGCATCTCCATGGACCCGGGGTCGGCGTCATACAGGCAGGTCAGCCAGAGCGAATCGGTCACCACAATCTTGCCCTTGCCATCGCGCCGCCCGTAAAGAGGCATGAAGTCGAGCCTCGAGTCGTCCGAGTGGGACGATCTGAACCGGAACTCCGACGGGTGCAGGTCCAGGGTGCTCCCGGACGACCTGATCGCCTGAAGCGTCTCCCTCCTGGCTTTCTCCTGCGCCGCCGCTGCCTCCGTCGCGGACGAGTAGAAGAGCTTCTCCTCGGGTGCCAGGCGGCTCAGCCAGTACGAGCCGCCGACGCTAAAGTCCTTCAGCACCAGGTTGATGAACCACCGATGCACCAGCATCACCCTTTCCTCTCTTTCTCCATGCAGAAGAAAGAAACTAGCAGATTAGGGTTTTTTCGTCCTCGTGCTCAAACTAGCTACTCCCTACATCCATATATATAGGGCCTAATACATTTCCCGAGCTAGCCTTTGACCAATGATACAATTGTTAGTATATGAGATGCATAATTTAATAAATGTATTATTAGAAACTCCTCTCACGTACAAATTCAATCATATGCTTTGTGTAACATGCATGTCATATATTATTATGCCAACCCATTGTCAAAGATAATCTCGAAAAACGTTGCATGCCCTATATATATGTAGATGGAGGGAGTAGCTAGATCAAATCTCTTCGGATTTTGCTATTTTTCACATACCTGAAACTTTTATTGCGTCTGACACATTTTCCTCCTTCTTTCCTTCTTCCCGAGTGCACGAGATGGGGTGTCTGGACTAGCCCCACTATCTATCTTAACAGAAAGCCATAGCCTCATTATCTATCTTAGAGGAAAACCACAACCCCATTATATATCTTAGGGTTGGAGGTGTAGGGGGTCGTCGCAGTTCTTCATCGGTGGTGCGGGGGGCTTAGAGGAATGGTGGGGGACAGTGGCCAGCAACTATGCTGGGAGGAGGAGGAGGAGGAGGAGGAGGAGGGGAGAGCGGGGCAGCAGGGCGGTGCGTGATAGCCGCCAGCCACTGGGGGTGGAGGCAGGCGGGTGCGTCTGGGTAGGTTGCGGGGGAGGAGGAACTGTCGTGGGGGTTTGGTCGTTGGATATTGATCTACTGGTCAGGAAAGAAAGTTCGCGAATATTAAAAACAATCCGTGAATCAAAGGAATGTTTATGAATTTAAAAATAAGATTTTTGCGAATTCAAAATTTTCATGTGGCCGAATGAAAAATTTCAGAAATTTAACATTTTCATGAATATACAAAACAAAAATTATGAATTAGAAAAATATTCACAAACATGGAAAAATGTAGGCAAACTAGAAAAATAATTCAAGAATCAAAGGAATGTTCATGAATTTAAAAATAAAAGGTTTGTGAATTTGAAAAGGTTCAGGATTGGAAATAATGTTCCTGAATACAAAAAAGTTCAGAAATTTGAACTTTCCATGAATAAAAAAGGTTCACGTATTTAAAAAATATTCACAAATACGAAAACATATTTTGAAAATAAGAAATGTTCACGTATTTGAAAAATAATTTGTGAATCAAAGGGAATTTCATGAATTAAAAATAAAACGTCCATGAATTTTCCTTTGATTGGCCTGGAGACCATGCATCACTTCCACACGGGACTGACGGGAGCAACCAAGCAGAGCATGAACTGACGGTTCATGCAAGGTCCCATGGCGATTTTATTTTACTAGAATTGTGCGTCCGACTATTCGCCATGTAATTCAAAACAATTGTAAAACTGTTCTTGATGGTATATAAAAGCTTCCTTTTCTTCAAAAGAAAAATGCAGTGGGGCCACGTGGGAGATATTGCTAGCCCCACATTGCGTCTTGGAAAACTTCTCATTCGTCATTTTTTTTTCTAGACTAGAAACATCTCATTCATCATATACGACATGCAATGACGAGCTAAAAATAAAAGCAATGTCACCAAAAACGAACAAAGATGCTGGGCTCTAGTGCAGACGAATTGGGATATTGGATATATCCCAACACTAATCACAGTTAATTAATATTAATTGCTTGACTTTGTAATGCATGTCAAAGGGGATGTAGCTCAATTGGTAGAGCGCTAATCAATGCTGAATAGAGGCACGGGGTTCGATTCCTCGCATCTCCAACTTCATTTTTATGGCTGTTTTTTCCTTACGAATTTTAGTCATCATCAGTCAGCAAGAAGATAAAATAAACAACATGGGCCTAAGAAAATAAACTATGCGACGCTCCATGGCCTGATTCCTGGGTCCATGATTCGGCTGCAAGCCGCAGGTTAGGCCCAGAATCGCCAGCAAGTGGAGCGCGTGGGCTTTGCTCGTTCCATTTTTCTTAAAAATATTAATTCGGCCTCAGGCAAAGCAAAAATGGACCCACGCTCAAATATGTTCCAGGCACATGATGATTTAGCAATGAATCGATGAACATTGAGATCTTCAGCTAGGGCAAGCAAGTCATCCGACTGCAAGCAAGTCATTGGTGATATTTCAGGAGGAATTCAGGGTTCCTACGGTGCAATTATTAGTGAAATAAAGGCGAGAGCTGCTCACTTTTCTTGTAATTTTATTTTCGAGAGTCGTCGAGTTAATGTAGAAGCTCATAAACTAGCTAAGTTTGCTTCTTCGTTATCCTTGGGTCGTCATGTGTGGCTTGGCCAGCCTCATGATCAACTTTGTATCCCACCTCATGTGGATTTTGAGTAATAAAGTGGCCTTTTTCCCTCAAAAAAAAACATGATGATTTAGCAAACGTGTAAATCAAACTACATGTCAATTTTATTTTTTCAAAATACATGTAATAATAGTGTCATATAAACTTTTCAATATAAAAGAACTTACAATATATATTCCCTCAATAAACTTTTAAATGCATTTCCCCCAATCTTCTTCCTTCTACCTCGCCCCCGTCATATCCTCGGCCGCGATTGCGTTGGCATCATCGTTCTTCTCGGGCCATTCGAACTCTCCACGGTACCACCTCAGCAATGCATGTATGATTTAGTGGCCGGGTGAGGAGTGGGCCTCCTTCTCTCCTCACCAGGGTCATATCCTTCATCCTCCAGCTTCGCCGCCGCAAGAAGCCACCCTAGTCGCCTTCCCCTGCTTCGCCGCCGTCGAAGGGACGGCCACGAAGCCGCGTCGGCCCCTAGGATGGCGGCGGCGGGGCAGATCTGGCCTCGCGCGCGCTCCCTCGCCACCATCCCGCTCCGCCCCACCTCGCCCCGCCCGGCGGCTACCCCTTGAGAGCGCTGCCTCCGGCTGATCTGGCGAGGGCTGCGGCGTGCCCAGGTCGTTCCGCGAGGCCGGATCCGGGCTGTCCTCGTAGGCCGCCCCTCAGTGCGGCTTCGGGCCTCCGCGCGCGACTTCGAGCTCGCTGCTCGCGCCCCTCCTCTGGACGCGCGTGGTTGCGTCTCCCTGTTGGGGAACGTAGTATTTTCAAAATTTTCCTACGATCACGCAAGATCTATCTACTAGATGCATAACAACGAGGGGAAGAGTGTGTCTACGTACCCTCGTAGACCGGGAGCGGAAGCGTCAAGTGACGCGGTTGATGTAGTCGAACTTCTTCGCGATCCAACCAATCAAGCACCGAACGTACGGCACCTCCGCGTTCAACACACGTTCAGCTTGATGACGTCACACGAGCTCTTGATCCAGTTGAGCTTCACGGCAGAGTTTCGCCAGCACGACGGCGTGGTGACGGATATGATGTATCTACCGGTGCAGGGCTTTGCCTAAGCACTGCAACGGCATAATCGAGGTGTGTTTCTGTGGAGGGGGACACCGCACACGGTTGGGCGAGATCAACTGATCAACTTGTGTGTTCTAGGGTGCCCCCTGCCCCCGTATATAAAGGAGCAAGGGGAGGGGCCGGCCAGCCCTTCTATGGCGTGCCAGGGAGGCAATCCTACTAGGAATAGGATTGCAATCCTATTCCTAGTAGGAGTCCACCAAGAAGGAGAGGGGGAAGGAAGGAGAGGGAGAGGGAGAGGGAAAGAGGGGCCGCGCCCCGCTCCCCTAGTCCTATTCGGACTGCCCCTAGGAATGGGGCGTGCCACCTCCTGGCTGCTGCCCTCTCTCTCCCCTATGGCCCACTAGGGCCCATCATTCCTCCGGGGGATTCCGGTAACCACCCCGGCACTCCGGTTAAATCCGAAACTTTTCCGGAACACTTCCGGTGCCCGAATATAGTCGTCCAATATATCAATCTTTATGTCTCGGACTGTAATGCCCAGGATGGAGTTATACCTCCTACGTGTCGAGGCACGACTTAAAGGCATAAGTCCATCCTAGAATGATCTCAAGTTTGGTATCTTTGCACGACTCATGTAAAAGAGGGATTAAAATACAAAAGGAGATAGTTGGCTTACACTCGCCACTTCACACAATACATAACATAAACAATCATCATTCAGAACATCACAACCCGACTACGGGTGAAGAACCAAAAGAAAGATACCAAACAACAACAAAAGCCACAGGTCAGGATCGAATCCTAGTAGAAACCACTACTGAACATCGAAACGTCACAGGCAAACGGTCAAACTCTTCATCGAGCTCCCGGTGAAGAACTGATCCAACTCCTGCATCAAACTCGGCTGAACCTGCAACTGGTGTGGTGAAGTAACTGTGAGCCACAGAGGACTCAGCAATCCCGTTCCCGGGTAACAAGACTATTTAAGCCTTGGGTGAGGACAAGGCTGAAGAAAGAACGGGAGGTGAAGGAACAAACAAGAGTCTGCAGCAGCAACTAGCACTAACTTACGTAAAAGAGAGCGAGAAGAGAAGAGCATCGGTCGAAAGAAGATCACGAAGTGATCCTAACTAAAGCCGGTCAAACATAACCCCACCGTGTTCAACTCCCGAATCCCTATTCGGAAATTGACAGTCACGGTACACACGCTGGTAGTGTATTAGAAACATTGTGTCAAGTTATCTACAACCGGAATTAACAAGCTCCCATCTGCCACATAACCGCGGGCACGGCTTTCGAAAGTTCAAACCCTGCAGGGGTGTTCCAACTTGACCCATTACAAGCCCACGATCCGCGGAGTCGCAACTCCATAGTTGGGAAGACCCGAGTATTCTCGGAATCCCGTGCTCAAGTTAAACCGAACTAAGGTAAGGCTAATCCAGCAAATCCTCCCGGCGTGTCGACACCCTGATAGTAGCCGCGCGTATCTAGGTCTCAGGACACGACCGGATGGGCGAAGCTACAGGACCCAAACCTCGAGTTGCCTCGTGGTGGTTCCCGCAGGCTCCCCGTTTGGGACCAACACCATCGGCACTGGCCCCCCCTGCTATGTAGAAATAAAGGATCCTCGAGGGAGCGACCCTCTATGCAAATTTAATTAATTAATTAAGTTGTTATTATGGGCAAATAGTACCAAATGTTGGGACTTGCTGGAAAAGACTTAGCACTTAGCGGTTTATCAAGGGGGTCCCATACACCCCAACCGTGTTAGGAACGCAAAATCAAGGAACATAACACCGGTTTATACGGTTCCTAACGGCAAGAGTGGAACAAAACACCAAGCAAAAGGCTTAGCCTTCCACCCTGCCAATATATAGATGATTTCATTTTTAAGCATTTATATAGTGTGATATAACCCAACCAAACTTCAACATGAAGCGAGCATCTTCAATCTTCACCTGCAACTAGCAATGCTATAAGAAGGGCTGAGCGAAGCGTACTTAGCCAAGCAACGGTTTGCATAGGTAGGTTGGTTAAACATGGCAATTGGTTACAAGTAGGAGGCTGACAAGAAGACATGGGCATCGAGGCAAAACTAAAGATCGAGACTACTAGCAATAGGCAAAGATAGTAATGGTATCCGGGTTCGGTCATCTTGCCTGGGATTCCACAGAGAGAAGAAGAACGGATCCAAGAAGAAGACGGAGCAACAGTCGAGCGGATCCTCACAACTCCGGAACGAAACCGAAGCTAACAAGAGAAGCAACCGGAAAGAAACAAACAACACGGTAAACACACAAATCATAAGCAAGGCATACGATGCACAAACAAGTATGATGCATGTCCGGTTTAATTATGCATGGCATGGCAAAGTGCACAAACAAAACTACAAGTTAAGTGGAGATCAATATGCAACGAGTTGCATATTGACGAAACACCACATGTTATTATTTAGTTGACTCTCGTTATTTACAAGACAAGATTAAATGTTGGTTAACATGGCAAGAGGTGAAGCACAATAAAACTACACTATCTAGGCAATTTAAATGAGGCCGGAGATCAACAACCACATATCCGGAAAAACCTCATGAGCATGTTTAATAATTATAAAGCAACAACAATTAACATATATAAAATGTTGTTAACATGATGCGGATGAGATGATCAAGTTTATGCAAGTTTTATTAAAAGGTTGACAAATAACAAGATATGAAGCAATTGTCACCGTGGTGGAATGAAAAAGGGTGCCACGGCAACGATCCGAAAATGATGCAACGGCATCATATCGGTTCCGGTAACTCGTTGAGAGTCCGGGCAAAAGCAAAGGTGGAGTGAACGAGATGAAAGGTGGGCGATCCCGTTACCGGGTTTCCACGAGTCGGTGGCGAGGCAACCGAGGAACATGACAAAAGGTGGAACGGGCACGAAGCACACAAGGGAAGCATTTCATACAACCACAACAAGCATTCACGGGTCACGTCTCGGGGTTATACCTTCGAAACACTCGTTTCGGGACGGTTCGAGAGCGTCGAGGAAGTAGCCGTAGTAGTGGAAGAAGTCGTTCCGCGAGTCGGGGAACACGTTAACGGAGAGGACGTAGTCGTTCACGGGGTGTCGTGGTACTTGGCGAACTCCTCGTTTCCGGGCGACGGTAGTGGTACACGGCGACGGTAGTCGTTCGGGTCGTCGATGTCGAGGTACTTGTACATGTAGTGGAACTTGTCGGGTCATGTAGTGGTACTCGCCGTAGGGGTACTTGGTCGGGTCGCCGGTAGTCGTTCGCGTAGTCGTACATGGAGCTCGTAGATGTCGGGGTACTTGTTCACGGTTCATCTGACAAGATTACAGCACAGCAACACAACAAAAACAAAACAAAAAAAAAACAATCTACAGCACGGTCACGGGAAGGAGGCAGGACTTGAGGAGCTGCGGCAGCTCGGGGCCAGGGGGCCGGGGCCGCTGCGCCTGCGGGCACTGGAAGGAGCTCGCGGAGCTGCTGCTGCTCGAACTGGAGGCCGTCGGGGCTCAGGACGGGGCAGGAGAGACGGAGGCCAGGTAGAGGTGCGGCCGGCGCTGGACGAAGGAGATCCTCGCGGCCACGGCGTCGGGGACGGGCGCAGCTCGCGGCGCTGCGGGCACCTGGAGGAGAAGGACGCCGGCGGCTCCTGGCCTTGGCGTCGAGGACGGAGGGAAGGGGCGAAGCGGGGCGGCCGAGGCACTCGGGCCAGAGGCGAGGCGAGAACCTGGCCGCGGCGCTGGACGACGGCGACCTGGCCGGGCCGGGCCGGCTCGCGGGGCAGCCAGGCGAGGCGAGGACGGAGGGGAGGCCTCGTGGCCGGCGACGTGAGGACGCAGGCGAGGATGGGCGCGGCTCCCTGCTGCTGGGCTCGGGCCAGGCGCAGAGGAGGCTCGCGGGAGACGGGGCTTGGGCGCCGATGCGGGAGTCTGGCCTGACGGAGGGATGAGAACGAGGGACAGAGGGAGAGAGGGTAGCGGACGAGGTCGAGGGGAACGGGGTGCGGGGCGCTCGGGTGCGAGAGAGAGCGGCTGGCGGCGCTAAGGGAGAGCGAGGGGGAGCGATGGGAATCGGGTGCGAGCGCCCTAGGGTTAGCGCTAGGGGGCCTTGGGCCGGCTGGGGAAGGCTGGAAAGAGGAGTTGGGCCAAGGAGGGAGAGGGAGGTGGCCTGGAGGAGCTTTGCTGGCCTGGGCCTTAGGGAGAAGGAGGTGAGGGATGCCCCCTTTTCTCTTAACAAAAAATAAAAGAGAGAGCAAAATAAAAAGAAGAGGCAGAGAACAGAAAATAAAAGATGGGACATTTTTGTAAGGCTTTACGGGTTTATTCCAACCTCACAAAAATAGTTCCAACAAAAGGGAAGTGCAAAACTAAAACATTTAGCTTGCAAACCAAAAGGAGTTTAGATTTGGAGAAGCCTCGAAACAACGGAAAGAAAATACCGGCAAGATTTTGAAGGTGAAACTCGAAGTGAAAGACAATGGGGAAATTATGCAAGTGTGTTACGGTGAATTCCAACAAATGGAATATTATTATATAGCTCCCTAAATATTGAGAGACTTTTATATGTTTTAAAGAGAAGACATCTTCCCTCGATTTAAATGGACCGAAGGTCCACACGAATTATTAAGGTTGAGATGCAAAAAAATTAAAATGACATGATGGCATGATGACATGATGCAATGCAAAAATAAAAAAAAACACAAGCACAATGCAACCCACGGGAGGACCCGGAACATCTGGAATCTTCGGGAAGCTTCTGGAATCTTCTGGGACGTCAGTCTCGGGCGTCACAACTCTCCCACACTAACAGAGGATCTCGACCCGAGATCCTAGAGATATCACCGGGTAAAACGGAAAAAGGAAGAGGTAAAACAAAGTTGCTTCTTTGACAGACGAGTGAAACCAAAGAACCTTGAGAGGTTGAACAAGATGAAAGAAGAATACAACGGAGATGAACGAATATAAGAGCACTTCGGTAAAAGGAGGAACAAGGAGCACTATGAGAACCTTGTAGGTTGAAATACATGAAACAAGAGCTCACAGACCAAAAGAATATGAAACTGCAACGGTATAGCCAAGGAATAAGAATGACAGAATTTGGACAGCACTCCGTCTGAAAAAGGAAGGAATTAAGAAGAACTTGGCAAGTTGAAATGATACTTGATGAAAACAACAACATATTGCCTCCGAAACAATTAAAAGAATGGCACAAGGGGAAAGAAAGATTCAGACAGCACTTCGGTTAAAAGAGAGTTAACACTTGATAAGATGAGGGAACTTGAATGAAGAATAGAACACTCCGGTTAAATGATAAAAGAGAAAGAACATGATTCTCGATAAAAACGAGATGATGGTTAAAGAGAGCAATATCACAATGCCTCCGGAATGAAAGAATAGCATATAAGATCGTTGGAAAGAAAAGAACGGAGTAGAAAAAGACAACTTCCCTCAAAATTAAATTTTGAAAGAGCATCCTTACGAAGAAGGTTGAACGGAGTTGTTGGAAATTCAACAACGAAAGAATAAGCTTGATGTGGGCTTATGGAAAACATCTCAAAATTATGAGGTGACAACCAACCACTATTGGAAAACAAATGATTGGATTGAGATCAACAAGGAGATGAAAACTTATTTCACCGGAATGATAAATGAAGAACTTGGGTCATTTATAAGCACCATAATAGCAACAATCCTTAGGGAAAGCTTTAGGTGAAATACAACCCAAGATAACTCCAATGAATAAATTGAAGGGTTGAAAAGATCTCTTGAACAAAGAAAAAAAAATGATGGTTTTAAATATCTCAATCTTGACAACTTGTGAATCATGAAACATGAAGGAATTGACAAGAATGACATAACACCATCTCAAAGATAAGGTAGAAAGAATTGCACTTGGAATGCATGATGAAAATGCTTGAGCTCCAACAAGAATCTTGATGAAGCCTTCGAGAATGAATTAAATGATGATGAACCACCATGAGAACTCCGGTAATGAAAGCATGAGAAGTGAAAGATGAAAAGAATAAGATTCAAGGCCTGCGATGAATTAGATGGAGCTTTGAAATGATATAATTGAAATAACTTGAAGCTCCGGAAAACAAGATGAACAACTTAGAAGCGATAATATGATATGATGAACAAGCTCCAGACAAAAGAATTAAATGACCTTGAAGGAATAAGAATAAGAATTATGTCATGCTTCTCCTTCACCAATTTAAATTGATGACAATCAAGGATTTGGCATACTACTTATTCTCGTTGGAAAGAATTAAAGAGAGATCTAGCACAAGCTTGGATAAGTATTCAACAAAGCACCGGTAGGATTATGAAAAGAACAAATGAATTGATACGATAACAACGAAAGAGTGAACTTGAAAGAACCACCGTAAAATAGGGAGACGAACGAAGAGACATCAATGAAGCATATTTGGAGGACGAAGTTGAAAACTAAGAACGAAGAAATATTCTGAAATGATGGCCTTCGGAGGAACACAAAGAAAAGAATTCAAGAAATGCTTCGGGTGGGTATGAAAAGAATTCCTCACAAACGGAACAATAATGAGGATGGCATGAAGCTAGAACCACGAATCTTGAAGAGAACGGGCCAAGATTTAAGAGGAACTCTTCTCCGGTCTCCAAATGTTGAGAATGAAGACGAGAAATGCCATAAGAATTGTTTAGCACTCCGGAATGAAAAATTAAAAGGTTGAATCAAAGATGAAAAAGAATTTGAAAGCGATCTTGGAGAAGGCATGTGACTGATGGAAAATCATTCTTACGCCACACTTTGAAAAGAATTTGAGTATAACTCCAGAAAAAATTGAAGAGTCAGGTAAGATCCTGGAAAAGACCTGTGGGTTAGGGCCCACTCAAAGAAATCACCGTTGGAAAAGATTGCTTAAGAGATATTGCACCGGTTGAATTAAAAGGCTTGAGTAAGATAACAATCCTCAAAATAGCTTGAACGGGTTAAGAAAGGAATTATGAATCTTCAACACTCCGGATAAGAATAGCAAGAGGAGAATGATTAATTGGTGCATCGGAATAAGAAAGCATGTGAAATGGGAAAAGGATAAGATCAACACCAAAATCTTGAATTACATCCACCGGAAGAATAAACGAGAAAGGAGAAAAGATGAACTTGAAGCTCTTGAGCATCTTCATGATAAAGCACCGGATAAGAACATTGAAGGAAAGAATGAAGAAACAACACATGAATAACATGGATACTTCATTTGAGAATTTCTGGCTCCAAGAAGAAGAAGGGTGGGAGGGTGGGGAAAACAAGGACAACTTGAGATGAGCAAAGGACACCGGTTGAAAAGAATTAACATGATGATATTGATGGTCAAGAAGAATTAGCACTCCCATAGAAATATGAGAATACCGATTAGGAAAGGTATGGAATCAACATTTGACATCGAAGCAACTCGAATACCAGAATCAACAAGAACAAAGGATAGATATGTAACATGATCTTCACAATATCATCCGAGCAAAGAATTGAACGAATGAATTCCGCAGGTACAACAACTCGACGAGAAGCCACTTGGAGAGCAAAAGGTAAATAAAAAGGAACAAGGATCAGATAGAACAAATACAAGATAGAAGTTTCGTTCCGCATCTTCGTGCTGAAAGCTCATGGAACATGTTACAAAAGGGTTTTGCAATCCCCGGATCAGCATAGCCAAGGACCCTTTAAGATGCAACTCCCGATCAGAACAAGTCCATAAAACCACTTCACTCAATGTAGAACCCCGAACTTCATATCGAGCATCCGTTGGAAGAATGCCTAGAACTACTAGATGAACCCACCTATAGATTTCCGAAAGTTTCCAGTTATGCAATCAGGTGTTGGGGATACACGGGAAGCACCGCGCAATCAACTCTAAACCTACATCCAGGTGTATCCATCCTTCAACACATAACCAGTCTTTCTCGGAAACTGTGTACCTCGGACCTTCGAAAAGCATCCACTATAACAAGCTATGGCAATACTCTCGAACTACCTCCCCAGTACTGGGTGATGTCGGGGTTATCTTGCCACTGGTCGTATAGGAGAGATTTTCGATGTCGGCCGTCTTAAGTATTTAGTACTGCCGCGATATGCTTGTGTCAATGATACCCCGAAGCTCAACTCCTCGGGAACATGAGGCATCGAGAACAATATCCTTGTCACAAGAACATCGAAACAATCCCAGAATACTCGCGGGATCCTAAAAAAAATTTGGTGCAATTTTTGAAAGTAGAAGAGATAAGAGTAATCGCCAGGAGTCCTCACCAGAAAGAAAGGGGATAAGAAGCAAAGAAATCCTACTCTCCGATATAATATAGGACTCAAAAAGTTTTTCAGTGTGTGCCTAGACTCAACCGTCAATGATTCGATCAATCAGTGGGGGCTTCTAGGTCGGAGAAGGCTCTGAATACCAACTTGTAATGCCCAGGATGGAGTTATACCTCCTACGTGTCGAGGCACGACTTAAAGGCATAAGTCCATCCTAGAATGATCTCAAGTTTGGTATCTTTGCACGACTCATGTAAAAGAGGGATTAAAATACAAAAGGAGATAGTTGGCTTACACTCGCCACTTCACACAATACATAACATAAACAATCATCATTCAGAACATCACAACCCGACTACGGGTGAAGAACCAAAAGAAAGATACCAAACAACAACAAAAGCCACAGGTCAGGATCGAATCATAGTAGAAACCACTACTGAACATCGAAACGTCACAGGCAAACGGTCAAACTCTTCATCGAGCTCCCGGTGAAGAACTGATCCAACTCCTGCATCAAACTCGGCTGAACCTGCAACTGGTGTGGTGAAGTAACTGTGAGCCACAGAGGACTCAGCAATCCCGTTCCCGGGTAACAAGACTATTTAAGCCTTGGGTGAGGACAAGGCTGAAGAAAGAACGGGAGGTGAAGGAACAAACAAGAGTCTGCAGCAGCAACTAGCACTAACTTACGTAAAAGAGAGCGAGAAGAGAAGAGCATCGGTCGAAAGAAGATCACGAAGTGATCCTAACTAAAGCCGGTCAAACATAACCCCACCGTGTTCAACTCCCGAATCCCTATTCGGAAATTGACAGTCACGGTACACACGCTGGTAGTGTATTAGAAACATTGTGTCAAGTTATCTACAACCGGAATTAACAAGCTCCCATCTGCCACATAACCGCGGGCACGGCTTTCGAAAGTTCAAACCCTGCAGGGGTGTTCCAACTTGACCCATTACAAGCCCACGATCCGCGGAGTCGCAACTCCATAGTTGGGAAGACCCGAGTATTCTCGGAATCCCGTGCTCAAGTTAAACCGAACTAAGGTAAGGCTAATCCAGCAAATCCTCCCGGCGTGTCGACACCCTGATAGTAGCCGCGCGTATCTAGGTCTCAGGACACGACCGGATGGGCGAAGCTACAGGACCCAAACCTCGAGTTGCCTCGTGGTGGTTCCCGCAGGCTCCCCGTTTGGGACCAACACCATCGGCACTGGCCCCCCCTGCTATGTAGAAATAAAGGATCCTCGAGGGAGCGACCCTCTATGCAAATTTAATTAATTAATTAAGTTGTTATTATGGGCAAATAGTACCAAATGTTGGGACTTGCTGGAAAAGACTTAGCACTTAGCGGTTTATCAAGGGGGTCCCATACACCCCAACCGTGTTAGGAACGCAAAATCAAGGAACATAACACCGGTTTATACGGTTCCTAACGGCAAGAGTGGAACAAAACACCAAGCAAAAGGCTTAGCCTTCCACCCTGCCAATATATAGATGATTTCATTTTTAAGCATTTATATAGTGTGATATAACCCAACCAAACTTCAACATGAAGCGAGCATCTTCAATCTTCACCTGCAACTAGCAATGCTATAAGAAGGGCTGAGCGAAGCGTACTTAGCCAAGCAACGGTTTGCATAGGTAGGTTGGTTAAACATGGCAATTGGTTACAAGTAGGAGGCTGACAAGAAGACATGGGCATCGAGGCAAAACTAAAGATCGAGACTACTAGCAATAGGCAAAGATAGTAATGGTATCCGGGTTCGGTCATCTTGCCTGGGATTCCACAGAGAGAAGAAGAACGGATCCAAGAAGAAGACGGAGCAACAGTCGAGCGGATCCTCACAACTCCGGAACGAAACCGAAGCTAACAAGAGAAGCAACCGGAAAGAAACAAACAACACGGTAAACACACAAATCATAAGCAAGGCATACGATGCACAAACAAGTATGATGCATGTCCGGTTTAATTATGCATGGCATGGCAAAGTGCACAAACAAAACTACAAGTTAAGTGGAGATCAATATGCAACGAGTTGCATATTGACGAAACACCACATGTTATTATTTAGTTGACTCTCGTTATTTACAAGACAAGATTAAATGTTGGTTAACATGGCAAGAGGTGAAGCACAATAAAACTACACTATCTAGGCAATTTAAATGAGGCCGGAGATCAACAACCACATATCCGGAAAAACCTCATGAGCATGTTTAATAATTATAAAGCAACAACAATTAACATATATAAAATGTTGTTAACATGATGCGGATGAGATGATCAAGTTTATGCAAGTTTTATTAAAAGGTTGACAAATAACAAGATATGAAGCAATTGTCACCGTGGTGGAATGAAAAAGGGTGCCACGGCAACGATCCGAAAATGATGCAACGGCATCATATCGGTTCCGGTAACTCGTTGAGAGTCCGGGCAAAAGCAAAGGTGGAGTGAACGAGATGAAAGGTGGGCGATCCCGTTACCGGGTTTCCACGAGTCGGTGGCGAGGCAACCGAGGAACATGACAAAAGGTGGAACGGGCACGAAGCACACAAGGGAAGCATTTCATACAACCACAACAAGCATTCACGGGTCACGTCTCGGGGTTATACCTTCGAAACACTCGTTTCGGGACGGTTCGAGAGCGTCGAGGAAGTAGCCGTAGTAGTGGAAGAAGTCGTTCCGCGAGTCGGGGAACACGTTAACGGAGAGGACGTAGTCGTTCACGGGGTGTCGTGGTACTTGGCGAACTCCTCGTTTCCGGGCGACGGTAGTGGTACACGGCGACGGTAGTCGTTCGGGTCGTCGATGTCGAGGTACTTGTACATGTAGTGGAACTTGTCGGGTCATGTAGTGGTACTCGCCGTAGGGGTACTTGGTCGGGTCGCCGGTAGTCGTTCGCGTAGTCGTACATGGAGCTCGTAGATGTCGGGGTACTTGTTCACGGTTCATCTGACAAGATTACAGCACAGCAACACAACAAAAACAAAACAAAAAAAAACAATCTACAGCACGGTCACGGGAAGGAGGCAGGACTTGAGGAGCTGCGGCAGCTCGGGGCCAGGGGGCCGGGGCCGCTGCGCCTGCGGGCACTGGAAGGAGCTCGCGGAGCTGCTGCTGCTCGAACTGGAGGCCGTCGGGGCTCAGGACGGGGCAGGAGAGACGGAGGCCAGGTAGAGGTGCGGCCGGCGCTGGACGAAGGAGATCCTCGCGGCCACGGCGTCGGGGACGGGCGCAGCTCGCGGCGCTGCGGGCACCTGGAGGAGAAGGACGCCGGCGGCTCCTGGCCTTGGCATCGAGGACGGAGGGAAGGGGCGAAGCGGGGCGGCCGAGGCACTCGGGCCAGAGGCGAGGCGAGAACCTGGCCGCGGCGCTGGACGACGGCGACCTGGCCGGGCCGGGCCGGCTCGCGGGGCAGCCAGGCGAGGCGAGGACGGAGGGGAGGCCTCGTGGCCGGCGACGTGAGGACGCAGGCGAGGATGGGCGCGGCTCCCTGCTGCTGGGCTCGGGCCAGGCGCAGAGGAGGCTCGCGGGAGACGGGGCTTGGGCGCCGATGCGGGAGTCTGGCCTGACGGAGGGATGAGAACGAGGGACAGAGGGAGAGAGGGTAGCGGACGAGGTCGAGGGGAACGGGGTGCGGGGCGCTCGGGTGCGAGAGAGAGCGGCTGGCGGCGCTAAGGGAGAGCGAGGGGGAGCGATGGGAATCGGGTGCGAGCGCCCTAGGGTTAGCGCTAGGGGGCCTTGGGCCGGCTGGGGAAGGCTGGAAAGAGGAGTTGGGCCAAGGAGGGAGAGGGAGGTGGCCTGGAGGAGCTTTGCTGGCCTGGGCCTTAGGGAGAAGGAGGTGAGGGATGCCCCCTTTTCTCTTAACAAAAAATAAAAGAGAGAGCAAAATAAAAAGAAGAGGCAGAGAACAGAAAATAAAAGATGGGACATTTTTGTAAGGCTTTACGGGTTTATTCCAACCTCACAAAAATAGTTCCAACAAAAGGGAAGTGCAAAACTAAAACATTTAGCTTGCAAACCAAAAGGAGTTTAGATTTGGAGAAGCCTCGAAACAACGGAAAGAAAATACCGGCAAGATTTTGAAGGTGAAACTCGAAGTGAAAGACAATGGGGAAATTATGCAAGTGTGTTACGGTGAATTCCAACAAATGGAATATTATTATATAGCTCCCTAAATATTGAGAGACTTTTATATGTTTTAAAGAGAAGACATCTTCCCTCGATTTAAATGGACCGAAGGTCCACACGAATTATTAAGGTTGAGATGCAAAAAAATTAAAATGACATGATGGCATGATGACATGATGCAATGCAAAAATAAAAAAAAACACAAGCACAATGCAACCCACGGGAGGACCCGGAACATCTGGAATCTTCGGGAAGCTTCTGGAATCTTCTGGGACGTCAGTCTCGGGCGTCACACGGACATTCCGAGACTCCTCGTCATGTCCGTGATCTCATCCGGGACTCCGAACTCCCTTCGGTACATCAAAACTCATAAACTCATAATACCGATCGTCATCAAACGTTAAGCGTGCGGACCCTACGGGTTCGAGAACTATGTAGACATGACCGAGACTCATCTCCGGTCAATAACCAATAGCGGAACCTGGATGCTCATATTGGCTCCTACATATTCTACGAAGATCTTTATCGGTCAAACCGCATAACAACATACGTTGTTCCTTTTGTCACCGGTATGTTACTTGCCCGAGATTCGATCGTCGGTATCTCTATACCTAGTTCAATCTCGTTACCGGCAAGTCTCTTTACTCGTTCCGTAATACATCATCTCGTGACTAACTCATTAGTCATTTGCTTGCAAGGCTTATTATTGTTGGGGAACGTAGTATTTTCAAAATTTTCCTACGATCACGCAAGATCTATCTACTAGATGCACAGCAACGAGGGGGAGAGTGTGTCTACGTACCCTCGTAGACCGGGAGCGGAAGCGTCAAGTGATGCGGTTGATGTAGTCGAACTTCTTCGCGATCCAACCGATCAAGCACCGAACGTACGGCACCTCCGCGTTCAGCACACGTCCAGCTTGATGACGTCCCACGAGCTCTTGATCCAGTTGAGCTTCACGGGAGAGTTTCGCCAGCACGACGGCGTGGTGACAAATATGATGTATCTATCGGCGCAGGGCTTCGCCTAAGAACTGCAACGGTATGACCGAGGTGTGTTTCTGTGGAGTGGGGGGCACCGCCCACGGCTAAAACAATTCAACTTCTGTGTCCTAGGGTGCCCCCCTGCCCCCGTATATAAAGGAGCAAGGGAGAGGCCGACCCTAGAGGGGGCGCGCCAAGTGTGGGGAGTCCTACTAGGACTCCCAAGTCCTAGTAGGATTCCCCTTTCCTTTCCGGAGTAGGAGAGAAGGAAAGAGGTGGAGAGGGAGAAGGAAAAGGGGGCTGCACCCCTTGTCCAATTCGGACCAGAGGGGGGGGGCGCCTCCTTCCTTTTGGCCTTTCTCCTCTATTCCCGTATGGCCCAATAAGGCCCATATACTCCGAAAAATACCCGGATCACTCGGAACCTTTCCGATGTCCGAATATAGTCGTCCAATATATCGATCTTTACGTCTCGACCATTTCGAGACTCCTCGTCATGTCCCCGGTCTCATCCGGGACTCCAAACTCCTTCGGTACATCAAAACTCATAAACTCATAATACCGATCGTCATCAAACGTTAAGCGTGCGGACCCTACGGGTTCGAGAACTATGTAGACATGACCGAGACTCATCTCCGGTCAATAACCAATAGCGGAACCTGGATGTCACATTGGCTCCTACATATTCTACGAAGATCTTTATCGGTCAAACCGCATAACAACATACGTTGTTCCTTTTGTCATTGGTATGTTACTTGCCCGAGATTCGATCGTCGGTATCTCTATACCTAGTTCAATCTCGTTACCGGCAAGTCTCTTTACTCGTTCCGTAATACATCATCCCGTGACTAACTCATTAGTCTTTTGCTTGCAAGGCTTATTATGATGTGCATTACCGAGAGGGCCCAGAGATACCTCTGTGACACTTGGAGTGACAAATCCTAGTCTTGATCTATGCCAACACCACGAATACTTTCGGAGACACCTGTAGAGCATCTTTATGATCACCTAGTTACGTTGTGACGTTTGATAGCACAAAGGTGTTCCTACGGTATTCGGGAGTTGCATAATCTCATAGTCATAGGAACATGTATAAGTCATGAAGAAAGCAATAGCAGTAAAACTAAACGATCTTAGTGCTATGCTAACGGATGGGTCTAAACCATCACATCATTCTCCTAATGATGTGATCCCGTTGATCAAATGACAACTCATGTCTATGGTTAGGAAACATAACCATCTTTGATCAATGAGCTAGTGTAGTAGAGGCATACTAGGGACACTCTGTTTTGTCTATGTATTCACAAATGTACTAAGTTTCCGGTTAATACAATTCTAGCATGAATAATAAACATTTATCATGATATAAGGAAATATAAATAACAACTTTATTATTGCCTCTAGGGCATATTTCCTTCAGTCTCCCACTTGCACTAGAGTCAATAATCTAGCTCACATCGCCATGTGATTTAATACCGATAGTTCACATCGTTATGTGAATAACACCCATAGTTCACATCGCCATGTGACCAACACCCAAAGGGTTTACTAGAGTCAATAATCTAGTTCACATCGCTATGTGATTAATACCCAAGAGTAATAAGGTGTGATCATGTTTTGCTTGTGAGAGAAGTTTAGTCAACGGGTCTGTCACATTCAGATCCGTATGTATTTCGCAAATTTCTATGTCTACAATGCTCTGCATAGAGCTACTCTAGTTAATTGCTCCCACTTTCAATACGCATCCAGATTGATACTTAGGGTCATCTGGATTTAGTGTCAAAGCTTGCATCGGCGTAACCCTTTACGACGAACTCTTTATCACCTCCATAATCGAGAAACATTTCCTTAGTCATCCAGTTACTAAGGATAATTTTAACCGCTGTACAGTGATCTACTCATGGATCACTATTGTACCCCCTTGACAAACTCATGGCATGGTACACAACATGTTTGGTACACAGCATGGCATACTTTATAGAACCTATGGCTGAGGCATAGGGAATGACTTTCATTCTCTCTATATTTTTCTGCCGTGGTCTGGCTTTGAATCTTACTCAACTTCACACCTTACAAGTCAGGCAAGAACTCCTTCTTTGACTGATCCATTTTGAACTACTTCAAAATCTTATCATGGTATGTACTCATCGAAGGTCTTATCAAGCGTCTTGATCTATCTCTATAGATCATGATGCCCAATATGTAAGCAGCTTCACCAAGGTCTTTCTTTGAAAAACTCCTTTCAAACAATCCTTTATGCTTTCCAGAAAATTCTACATCATTTCCGATCGACAATATGTCATTCACATATACTTATCAGAAAGGTTGTAGTGCTCCCACTCACTTCTTGTAAATACAGGCTTCACCGCAAGTCTGTATAAATCTATATGCTTTGATCAACTTATCAAAGCGTATATTCCAACTCCGAGATGCTTGCACCAGTCCATAGATGGATCGCTGGAGCTTGCACATTTTGTTAACACCTTTAGGATTGACAAAACCTTCTGGTTGCATCATATACAAGTCTTCTTTAGTAAATCCATTAAAGAATGCAGTTTTGTTATCCATTTGCCAGATTTCATAAAATGCGGCAATTGCTAACATGATTTGGACAGACTTAAGCATCACTACGGGTGAGAAAGGCTCATCGTAGTCAACTCCTTGAACTTGTTGAAAAACTTTCGCGACAAGTTGAGCTTTGTAAACAATAACATTACCGTCAGCGTTAGTCTTCCTCTTGAAGATCCATTTATTTTCGATGGCTTGCCGATCATCGGGCAAGTCAACCAAAGTCCACACTTTGTTCTCATACATGGATCCCATCTCAGATTTCATGGCCTCAAGCCATTTTGCGGAATCTGGGCTCATCATCGCTTCCTCATAGTTCGTAGGTTCATCATGGTCCAGTAACATGACTTCCAGAACCGGGTTGCCGTACCACTCTGATGCGGAACGAACTCTGGTTGATCTACGAAGTTCAGCAGAAAATTGATCTGAAGTTTCATGATCATCATCATTAGCTTCCTCACTAATTGGTGTAGGAATCACTGGAACTAGTTTCTGTGATGTTCCACTTTCCAATTCGGGAGAAGGTACAATTACCTCATCAAGTTCTACTGTCCTCCCACTCACTTCTTTCGAGAGAAACTCCTTCTCTAGAAAGGATCCACTCTTAGCAACAAAGACCTTGCCTTCGGATCTGTGATAGAAGGTGTACCCAACAGTTTCTTTTGGGTATCCTATGAAGATTTACTTCTCCGATTTGGGTTTGAGCTTATCATGTTGAAACTTTTTTACATAAGCATCGCAGTCCCAAACTTAAAGAAATGACAGCTTAGGTTTCTCGTCAAACCACAGTTCATACGGTGTCATCTCCACGGATTTAGATGGTGCCCTATTTAACGTGAATGTAGCTGTCTCTAATGCATAACCCCAAAAGCGATAGTGGTAGATCGGTAAGAGACATCATCGATCGCACCATATCTAATAAAGTACGGTTATGACGTTCGGACACACCATTACACTATAGTGTTCCAGGTGGCGTGAGTAGTGAAACTATTTCACATTGTTCTTACTGAAGGCCAAACTCGCTAACTCAAATATTTTACCTCTACAATCATATCGTAGAAACTCTTATTTTCTTGTTACGATGATTCTCCACTTCACTCTGAAATTCTTTGAACTTTTCAAATGTTTCAAACTTGTGCTTCATTAAGTAGATATACCCATATCTGCTCAAATCATCAGTGAAGAAAATAACGATACCCGCCGCGAGCTTCAACACTCATTGGTCCACATACATCTATATGTATGATCTGCAACAAATCTGTTGCTCGCTCCATTGTTCCGTAGAACGGAGTTTTAGTCATCTTGCCCATGAGGCATGGTTCGCAAGCACCAAGTGATTCATAATCAAGTGATTCCAAAAGTCCATCACTATGGAGTTTCTTCATGCGCTTTACACCATTATGACCTAAATGGCAGTGCCACAAATAAGTTACACTATCATTATTATCCTTGAATCTTTTGGCTTCAATATTACATCATAACCGTTCTCTACTTTGTTAAAATTATCGGCAACTGGCAGGGCATGTTACACTATCATTATTATCCTTGTTCTTTTGCTAAAATTATGAATATGTGTATCACCACGATCGAGATCCAACAAACTATTTTCATTGGGTGTATGACCATCGAAGGTTTTATTCATGCAAACAGAATAACAATTATTCTATGAATTTAAATGAATAACCGTATTGCAACAAATACGATCAAATCATATTCATGCTCAACGCAAATGCCAAATAACATTTATTTAGGTTTTACACTAATCCCGAAATTATAGGGAGTGTCCGATGATGATCATATCAATCTTGGAACCACTTCCAACACACATCGTCACTTCACCTTTAACTAGTCTCTGTTCATTCTGCAATTCTCGTTTCGAGTTACTAATTTTAGCAACTGAACCGGTATCAAATACCCAGGGGTTGCTATGAACACTAGTAAAGTACACATCCATAATCTGTATATCAAAATATACCTTTGTTCACTTTGCCATCCTTCTTATCCGCCAAGTATCTAGGACAGTTCCACTTCCAGTGACCATTTCCTTTGCAGTAGAAGCACTTAGTTTCAGGCTTGAGTTTTAGCTTTGGGTTTCTTCACGGGAGTGACAACTTGCTTGTCATTCTTCTTGAAGTTCCCCTTCTATCCCTTTGCCCTTTACTTGAAACAAGTGGTCTTGTTAACCATCAACACTTGATGCTTTTTCATGATTTCTACCTTCGCCGACTTCAGCATCGCGAAGAGCTCGGGAATTCCTTTCGTCATCCCTTGCATATTATAGTTCATCACGAAGTTCTACTAACTTGGTGATAGTGACTAGAGAACTTTGTCAATTACTATCTTATCTGGAAGATTAACTCCCACTTGATTCAAGTAATTGTAGTACCCAGACAATCTGAGCACATGCTCACTGGTTGAGCTATTCTCCTCCATCTTGTAGGCAAAGTACTGTCAGAAGTCTTATACCTCTCGACACGGGCATGAGTATGAAATACTAATTTCAACTCTTGGAACATCTTATATGCTCCGTGGCGTTCAAAACGTTTTTGAAGTCCCGGTTCTAAGCCGTAAAGCATGGTGCACTTAAACTATCAAGTAGTCATCGTACCGAGCTTTTGTCAAAACATTCATAACGTCTACATCTACTCCTGCAATAGGTCTGTCACCTAGCGGTGCATCAAGGACATAATTCTCTGTGCAGCAATGAGGATAATCCTCAGATCACGGAACAATTCCGCATCATTGCTACTAACATCTTTCAACTTAGTTTTCTCTAGGAACATATAAAAAAATAAACGGGGAGCAACATCGTGAGCTATTGATCTACAACTTAGATATGCTAATACTACGAGGACTAAGTTCATGATAAATTAAAGTTCAATTTAATCATATTACTTAAGAACTCCCACTTAGATAGACATCCCTCTAGTCATCTAAATGATCACGTGATCCAAATCAACTAAACCATGTCCGATCATCACGTGAGATGGAGTAGTTTCAATGGTGAACATCTTATGTTGATCATATCTACTATATGATTCATGCTCGACCTTTCGGTCTCCAGTGTTCCGAGGCCATATCTGCATATGCTAGGCTCGTCAAGTTAAACCCGAGTATTCTGCGTGTGCAAAACTGGCTTACACCCGTTGTATTTGAACGTAGAGCTTATCACACCCGATCATCACGTGGTGTCTCGGCACGACGAACTTTCGCAACGGTGCATACTCAGGGAGAACACTTATACCTTGAAATTTAGTAAGGGATCATCTTATAATGCTACCGTCGAACTAAGCAAAATAAGAAGCATAATAAGATAAACATCACATGCAATCAAAATATGTGACATGATATGGCCATCATCATCTTGTGCTTTTGATCTCCATCTCCAAAGCACCGTCATGATCACCTTCATCACCGGCGCGACACCTTGATCTCCATCGTAGCATCGTTGTCGTCTCGCCAACTATTGCTTCTACGACTATCGCTACCGCTTAGTGATAAAGAAAAGCAATTACATGGCGATTGCATTTCATACAATAAAGCGACAACCATATGGCTCCTGCCAGTTGCCGATAACTTTACAAAACATGATCATCTCATACAAAACCATATATCTCATCATGTCTTGACCATATCACATCACAATATGCCCTGCAAAAACAAGTTAGACGTCCTCTACTTTGTTGTTGCAAGTTTTACGTGGCTGCTACGGGCTTAGCAAGAACCGTTCTTACCTACGCATATAAAACCACAACGATATTTCGTCAAGTATGTGATGTTTTAACCTTCACAAGGACCGGGCGTAGCTACACTTGATTCAGCTAAAGTGAGAGAGACAGACACCCGCCAGTCACCTTTAAGCAACGAGTGCTCATAACGGTGAAACCAGTCTCGCGTAAGCGTACGCGTAATGTCGGTCCGGGCCGCTTCATCTCACAATACCGCCGAAGCAAAGTATGACATGCTGGTAAGCAGTATGACTAGTATCGCCCACAACTCATTGTGTTCTACTCGTGCATATCATCTACGCATAGACCTGGCTCATGATGCCACTGTTGGGGAACGTAGTATTTTCAAAATTTTCCTACGATCACGCAAGATCTATCTACTAGATGCACAGCAACGAGGGGGAGAGTGTGTCTACGTACCCTCGTAGACCGGGAGCGGAAGCGTCAAGTGACGCGGTTGATGTAGTCGAACTTCTTCGCGATCCAACCGATCAAGCACCGAACGTACGGCACCTCCACGTTCAGCACACGTTCAGCTTGATGACGTCCCACGAGCTCTTGATCCAGTTGAGCTTCACGGGAGAGTTTCGCCAGCACGACGGCGTGGTGACTGATATGATGTATCTACCGGCGCAGGGCTTCGCCTAAACACTGCAACGGTATGACCGAGGTGTGTTTCGGTGGAGGGGGGCACCGCACACGGCTAAAACAATTCAACTTGGGTGTCCTAGGGTGCCCCCCTGCCCCCGTATATAAAGGAGCAAGGGAGAGGCCGACCCTAGAGGGGGCGCGCCAAGTGTGGGGAGTCCTACTAGGAATCCCAAGTCCTAGTAGGATTCCCCTTTCCTTTCCGGAGTAGGAGAGAAGGAAAGAAGTGGAGAGGGAGAAGGAAAAGGGTGCTGCACCCCTTGTCCAATTCGGACCAGAGGGGGGGGGGCGCCTCCTTCCTTTTGGCCATTCTCCTCTATTCCTGTATGGCCCAATAAGGTCCATATACTCCGAAAAATACCCGAATCACTCGGAACCTTTCCGATGTCCGAATATAGTCGTCCAATATATCGATCTTTACGTCTCGACCATTTCGAGACTCCTCGTCATGTCCCCGGTCTCATCCGGGACTCCGAACTCCTTCGGTACATCAAAACTCATAAACTCATAATACCGATCATCATCAAACGTTAAGCGTGCGGACCCTACGGGTTCGAGAACTATGTAGACATGACCGAGACTCATCTCCGGTCAATAACCAATAGCGGAACCTGGATGCTCATATTGGCTCCTACATATTCTACGAAGATCTTTATCGGTCAAACCGCATAACAAGATACGTTGTTCCTTTTGTCATTGGTATGTTACTTGCCCGAGATTCGATCGTCGGTATCTCTATACCTAGTTCAATCTCGTTACCGGCAAGTCTCTTTACTCGTTCCGTAATACATCATCTCGTGACTAACTCATTAGTCTTTTGCTTGCAAGGCTTATTATGATGTGCATTACCGAGAGGGCCCAGAGATACCTCTCCGACACTCGGAGTGACAAATCCTAGTCTTGATCTATGCCAACACCACGAACACTTTCGGAGACACCTGTAGAGCATCTTTATGATCACCCAGTTACGTTGAGACGTTTGATAGCACACAAGGTGTTCCTACGGTATTCGGGAGTTGCATAATCTCATAGTCATAGGAACATGTATAAGTCATGAAGAAAGCAATAGCAGTAAAACTAAACGATCATAGTGCTAAGCTAACGGATGGGTCTTGTCCATCACATCATTCTCCTAATGATGTGATCTTGTTGATCAAATGACAACTCATGTCTATGGTTAGGAAACATAACCATCTTTGATCAATGAGCTAGTCTAGTAGAGGCATACTAGGGACACTCTGTTTTGTCTATGTATTCACACATGTACTAAGTTTCCGGTTAATAAATTCTAGCATGAATAATAAACATTTATCATGATATAAGGAAATATAAATAACAACTTTATTATTGCCTCTAGGGCATATTTGCTTCAATTATGATGTGCATTACCGAGAGGGCCCAGAGTTACCTCTCCGACACTTGGAGTGACAAATCCTAGTCTTGATCTATGCCAACACCACGAATACTTTCGGAGACACCTGTAGAGCATCTTTATGATCACCCAGTTACGTTGTGACGTTTGATAGCACACAAGGTGTTCCTACGGTATTCGGGAGTTGCATAATCTCATAGTCATAGGAACATGTATAAGTCATGAAGAAAGCAATAGCAGTAAAACTAAACGATCATAGTGCTATGCTAACGGATGGGTCTAGTCCATCACATCATTCTCCTAATGATGTGATCCCGTTGATCAAATGACAACTCATGTCTATGGTTAGGAAACATAACCATATTTGATCAATGAGCTAGTGTAGTAGAGGCATACTAGGGACACTCTGTTTTGTCTATGTATTCACAAATGTACTAAGTTTCCGGTTAATACAATTCTAGCATGAATAATAAACATTTATCATGATATAAGGAAATATAAATAACAACTTTATTATTGCCTCTAGGGCATATTTCCTTCAGTCTCCCACTTGCACTAGAGTCAATAATCTAGCTCACATCGCCATGTGATTTAATACCGATAGTTCACATCGTTATGTGAATAACACCCATAGTTCACATCGCCATGTGACCAACACCCAAAGGGTTTACTAGAGTCAATAATCTAGTTCACATCGCTATGTGATTAATACCCAAGAGTGATAAGGTGTGATCATGTTTTGCTTGTGAGAGAAGTTTAGTCAACGGGTCTGTCACATTCAGATCCGTATGTATTTCGCAAATTTCTATGTCTACAATGCTCTGCATGGAGCTACTCTAGCTAATTGCTCCCACTTTCAATATGCATCCAGATTGATACTTAGAGTCATCTGGATTTAGTGTCAAAGCTTGCATCAACGTAACCCTTTACGACGAACTCTTTATCACCTCCATAATCGAGAAACATTTCCTTAGTCATCCAGTTACTAAGGATAATTTTGACCACCGTTCAGTGATCTACTCCTAGATCACTATTGTACCTCCTTGTCAAACTCTTGGCAAGGTACACACCATGTTTGGTACACAGCATGGCATACTTTATAAAACCTATGGCTGAGGCATAGGGAATGACTTTCATTCTCTCTATATTTTTCTGCCGTGGTCAGGCTTTGAGTCTTACTCAACTTCACACCTTACCAGCCAGACAAGAACTCCTTCTTTGACTGATCCATTTTGAACTACTTCAAAATCTTATCAAGGTATGTACTCATTGAAAAAACTTATCAAGTGTCTCGATCTATCTCTATAGATCTTGATGCTCAATATGTAAGCAGCTTCACCGAAGTCTTTCTTTGAAAAAACTCCTTTCAAACACTCCTTTATGCTTTCCAGAAAATTCTACATCATTTCCGATCGACAATATGTCATTCACATATACTTATCAGAAAGGTTGTAGTGCTCCCACTCACTTTCTTGTAAATACAGGCTTCACCGCAAGTCTGTATAAATCTATATGCTTTGATCAACTTATCAAAGCGTATATTCCAACTCCGAGATGCTTGCACCAGTCCATAGATGGATCGCTGGAGCTTGCACACTTTGTTAGCACCGTTAGGATCGACAAAACCTTCTGGTTGCATCATATGCAACTCTTCTTTAAGATATTCATTCAGGAATGCAGTTTTGACATCCATTTGCCAGATTTCATAAAATGCGGCAATTGCTAACATGATTTGGATAGACTTAAGCATCGCTACGGGTGAGAAAGTTTCATCGTAGTCAACTCTTTGAACTTGTCGAAACCCTTTCGCAACAAGTCGAGCTTTGTAAACAGTAACATTACCGTCTGCGTCGGTCTTCCTCTTGAAGATCCATTTATTTTCAATGGCTTGCCGATCATCGGGCAAGTCAACCAAAGTCCACACTTTTTTCTCATACATGGATCCCATCTCAGATTTCATGGTCTCAAGCCATTTTGCGGAATCTGGGCTCATCATCGCTTCCTCATAGTTCGCAGGTTCATCATGGTCTAGTAACATGACTTCCAGAACTGGGTTGCCGAACCACTCTGGTGCGGAACGTACTCTGGTTTATCTACGACGTTCAGCAGAAACTTGATCTGAAGTTTCATGATCATCATCATTAGCTTCCTCACTAATTGGTGTAGGAATCAGTGGAACAATTTTCTGTGATTTACTACTTTCCAATTCAGGAGAAGGTACGATTACCTCATCAAGTTCTACTTTCCTCCCACTCACTTCTTTCGAGAGAAACTCCTTCTCTAGAAAGGATCCATTCTTAGCAACGAATATCTTGCCTTCGGATCTGTGATAAAAGGTGTACCCAACAGTCTCTTTTGGGTATCCTATGAAGACACATTTCTCCGACTTGGTTTCGAGCTTATCAGGTTGAAGCTTTTTCACATAAGCATCGCAGCCCCAAACTTTAAGAAACGACAACTTTGGTTTCTTGCCAAACCATAGTTCATAAGGTGTCGTCTTAACGGATTTAGATGGTGCCCTATTTAACGTGAATGCGGCTGTCTCTAAAGCATAACCCCAAAACGATAGTGGTAAATCGGTAAGAGACATCATAGACCGCACCATATCCAATAAAGTACGGTTACGACGTTCGGACACACCATTACGCTGTGGTGTTCCGGGTGGCGTGAGTTGTCAAACTATTCCACATTGTTTCAAATGAAGACCAAACTCGTAACTCAAATATTCTCCTCCACGATCAGATCATAGAAAGTTTATTTTCTTGTTACGATGATTCTCTAATTCACTCTGAAATTCTTTGAACTTTTCAAATGTTTCAGACTTGTGCTTCATTAAGTAGATATACCCATATCTGCTCAAATCATCAGTGAAGGTCAGAAAATAATGATACCCACCGCGAGCTTCAACACTCATTGGTCCGCATACATCAGTATGTATGATTTCCAACAAATCTGTTGCTCGCTCCATAGTTCCGGAGAACGGAGTTTTAGTCATCTTGCCCATGAGGCATGGCTCGCAAGCACCAAGTGACTCATAATCAAGTGATTCCAAAAGTCCATCACTATGGAGTTTCTTCATGCGCTTTACACCAATATGACCTAAACGGCAGCGCCACAAATAAGTTGCACTATCATTATTAACCTTGCATCTTTTTGCTTCAATATTATGAATATGTGTATCACACAATCGAGATCCAACAAACCATTTTCATTGGGTGTATGACCATAGAAGGTTTTATTCATGTAAACAGAACAACAATTATTCTCTAACTTACATGAATAACCGTATTACAATAAACATGATCAAATCATATTCATGCTCAACACAAACACCAAATAACACTTATTTAGGTTCAACACTAATCCCGAAAGTATAGGGAGTGTGCGATGATGATCATATCAATCTTGGAACTACTTCCAATACACATCGTCACTTCATCCTTTAACTAGTTTCTGTTCATTATGCAACTCCCATTTCGAGTTACTACTCTTTAGCAACTGAACCAGTATCAAATACCGAGGGGTTGCTATGAACACTAGTAAAATACATATCAATAATCTGTATATCAAATATACCTTTGTTCACTTTGCCATCCTTCTTATCCGCCAAATATCTAGGGCAGTTCCACTTCCAGTGACCATTTCCTTTGCAGTAGAAGCACTTAGTTTCAGGCTTGAGTTTAGCTTTGGGTTTCTTCATGGGAGTGACAACTTGCTTGTCATTCTTCTTGAAGTTCCCCTTCTATCCCTTTGCCCTTTACTTGAAACAAGTGGTCTTATTAACCATCAACACTTGATGCTCTTTCTTGATTTCTACCTTCGCCGATTTCAGCATCGCGAAGAGCTCGGGAATTACCTTCGTCATCACTTACATATTATAGTTCATCACGAAGTTATACTAACTTGGTGATAGTGACTAGAGAACTTTGTCAATTACTATCTTATCTGGAAGATTAACTCCCACTTGATTCAAGTAATTGTAGTACCCAGGCAATCTGAGCACATGCTCACTGGTTAAGCTATTCTCCTCCATCTTGTAGGCAAAGTACTGTCAGAGGTCTTATACCTCTCTACACGGGCATGAGTATGAAATACTAATTTCAACTCTTGGAACATCTTATATGCTCCGTGGCGTTTCAAAACGTTTTTGAAGTCCCGGTTCTAAGCCGTAAAGCATGGTGCACTTAAACTATCAAGTAGTCATCATACCAAGCTTTTGTCAAAACGTTCATAACGTCTGTATCTACTCCTGCAATAGGTCTGTCACCTAGCGGTGCATCAAGGACATAATTCTTCTGTGCAGCAATGAGGATAATCCTCAGATCACGGAACAATTCCGCATCATTGCTACTAACATCTTTCAACTTAGTTTTCTCTAGGAACATATAAAAAATAAACGTGGAGCAACATCGCGAGCTATTGATCTACAACATAGATATGCTAATACTACGAGGACTAAGTTCATGATAAATTAAAGTTCAATTTAATCATATTACATAAGAACTCCCACTTAGATAGACATCCCTCTAGTCATCTAAATGATCACGTGATCCAAATCAACTAAACCATGTCCGATCATCACGTGAGATGGAGTAGTTTCAAAGGTGAACATCTTATGTTGATCCTATCTACTATATGATTCACGCTCGACCTTTCGGTCTCCAGTGTTCTGAGGCCATATCTACATATGCTAGGCTCGTCAAGTTTAACCCGAGTATTCTGCGTGTGCAAAACTGGCTTATACCCGTTGTATTTGAACGTAGAGCTTATCACACCCTATCATCATGTGGTGTCTCGGCACGACGAACTTTCGCAACGGTGCATACTCAGGGAGAACACTCATACCTTGAAATTTAGTAAGGGATCATCTTATAATGCTACCGTCGTTCTAAGCAAAATAAGAAGCATAATAAGATAAACATCACATGCAATCAAAATATGTGACATGATATGGCCATCATCATCTTTTGCTTTTGATCTCCATCTCCAAAGCACCGTCATGATCACCTTCGTCACCGGCGCGACACCTTGATCTCCATCGTAGCATCATTGTCGTCTCGCCAACTATTGCTTCTACGACTATCACTACCACTTAGTGATAAAGTAAAGCAATTACATGGCGATTGCATTTCATACAATAAAGCGACAACCATATGGCTCCTGCCAGTTGCCGATAACCAGTCTTGACCATATCACATCACAACATGCCCTGCAAAAACAAGTTAGACGTCCTCTACTTTGTTGTTGCAAGTTTTACGTGGCTGCTACGGGCTTAGCAAGAACCGTTCTTACTTACGCATAGAAAAACCACAACGATGTTTCGTCAAGTATGTGTTGTTTTAACCTTCACAAGGACCGGGCGTAGCCACACTTGATTCAGCTAAAGTGAGAGAGACAGACACCCTCCAGTCACCTTTAAGCAACGAGTGCTCATAACGGTGAAACCAGTCTCGCGTAAGCGTACGCGTAATGTCGGTCCGGGCCGCTTCATCTCACAATACCGCCGAAGCAAAGTATGACATGCTGGTAAGCAGTATGACTAGTATCGCCCACAACTCATTGTGTTCTACTCGTGCATATCATCTACGCATAGACCTGGCTCATGATGCCACTATTGGGGAACTTAGTATTTTCAAAATTTTCCTACGATCACGCAAGATCTATCTACTAGATGCATAGCAATGAGGGGAAGAGTGTGTCTACGTACCCTCGTAGATCGGGAGCGGAAGCGTCAAGTGACGCGGTTGATGTAGTCGAACTTCTTCGCGATCCAACCGATCAAGCACCGAACGTACGGCACCTCCGCGTTCAACACACATTCAGCTTGATGACGTCCCACGAGCTCTTGATCCAGTTGAGCTTCACGGGAGAGTTTCGTCAGCACGACAGCGTGGTGACGGATATGATGTATCTACCGGCGCAGGGCTTCGCCTAAGCACTGCAACGGCATAATCGAGGTGTGTTTCTATGGAGGGGGGCACCGCACACGGTTGGGAGAGATCAACTGATCAACTTGTGTGTTCTAGGGTGCCCCGTGCCCCCGTATATAAAGGAGGAAGGGGAGGGGCCGGCCAGCCCTTCTATGGCGCGCCAGGGAGGCAATCCTACTAGGAATAGGATTGCAATCCTATTCCTAGTAGGAGTCCACCAAGAAGAAGAGGGGGAAGGAAGGAGAGGGAGAGGGAGAGGGAAAGAGGGGCCGCGCCCCCCTTCCCTAGTCCTATTCGGACTGCCCCTAGGGAGGGGGCGTGCCACCTCCTGGCTGCTGCCCTCTCTCTCCCCTATGGCCCACTAGGGCCCATCATTCCCCCGGTGGGTTCCGGTAACCCCCCCCCCCGGCACTCCGGTTAAATCCGAAACTTTTCCGGAACACTTTCGGTGCCCGAATATAGTCGTCCAATATATCAATCTTTACGTCTCGGACATTCCGAGACTCCTCGTCATGTCTGTGATCTCATCCGGGACTCCGAACTACCTTCGGTACATCAAAACTCATAATACCGATCGTCATCAAACGTTAAGCGTGCGGACCCTACGGGTTCGAGAACTATGTAGACATGACCGAGACTCATCTCCGGTAAATAACCAATAGCGGAACCTGGATGGTCATATTGGCTCCTACATATTCTACGAAGATCTTTATCGGTCAAACCGCATAACAACATACGTTGTTCCTTTTGTCATCGGTATGTTACTGCCCGAGATTCGATCGTCGGTATCTCTATACCTAGTTCAATCTCGTTACCGGCAAGTCTCTTTACTCATTCCGTAATACATCATCTTGGGACTAACTCATTAGTCATTTGCTTGCAAGGCTTATTATGATGTGCAATACCGTGAGGGCCCAAAGATAGCTCTCCGACACTCGGAGTGACAAATCCTAGTCTTGATCTATGCCAACACCACGAATACTTTCGGAGACACCTGTAGAGCATCTTTATGATCACCCAGTTACGTTATGACGTTTGATAGCACACAAGGTGTTCCTACGATATTCGGGAGTTGCATAATCTCATAGTCATAGGAACATGTATAAGTCATGAAGAAAGCAATAGCAGTAAAACTAAACGATCATAGTGCTATGATAACGGATGGGTCTAGTCCATCACATCATTCTCCTAATGATGTGATCCCGTTGATCAAATGATAACTCATGTCTATGGTTAGTTAACATAACCATCTTTGATCAATGAGCAAGTCTAGTAGAGGCATATTAGGGACACTCTGTTTTGTCTATGTATTCACACATGTACTAAGTTTCCGGTTAATACAATTCTAGCATGAATAATAAACATTTATCATGATATAAGGAAATATAAATAACAACTTTATTATTGCCTCTAGGGCATATTTCCTTCACTCCCCGCGTGGGCTGCTCCTCGTCAGCTGGCATGGGCCGCCCTCTGGCCGCAGTCCCCCCCTTGATTTCCATTGATGGCAGCGGCATGGCGTTCGTCGTAGTGTGCCGGTCAGATTGCGTGGCGGGCGTGTTGTTTTCCATGGTGACCATCCTCCTCCGCGCGAGTGTGTCCTACCTTTGACCCCTGGCAGCCATGAACCTGCGTCCCCTTCCTATTGTCCTGACTTGCCGGGGTCTACGCTGGCACAGCTCTGGACCCGACATGCTCCGGGAGCTACGTTCATCTTCCAGCTTCTTGGGCTTGCCAAGGTCCCGGTGGTTTTGGACCCAGCGGCCTGGATCTGCGCTCCTATCTCCGGATCTTGGGCCGTCGGTGTTGCCGGCCACTGTTGCATCCCCTTCGTCCTCGACATCGAATCCCCCTCCGCCCGGTCGCCCAACCCAGCTCACCTCTACACGACGCTCTTGCTCCTGCCAGATTTCTAGAATACATGATTCTTTCTGTTTTATATAAAACAAACAAAAGAATTTTGAATGAATTCAAACTCTATGAGTCATAGGATTTCTAGCTAATAAAATAGAAAAATACCTAAGTTTGATTTAGAAAAAGACCTAACGAAAATGCAACCTTCGAGTAGTAGAAGAAAATAGGGCTTAGAGCATCTCCAGCCGTTGGCCCCCCAGGAGGCGATTAAAATCGCCGCCTGGGGGCGTACCGGCGATAAAATCGGCGTGGGGGCTTTCGGGCCCCCAGCCACCGGCCCCAGGGTGGCCCCAGGAGGTGCATTATTTTTAATATAAAACAAGAATGCGTCAAAGTAGGGCGGTAAAACATTTTATATTATAGTTTTAGTACATAAACATTTTATGCACGTCTACGGCGCGAAGAACGCGATGAGCGCGGCGAAGTCGCCGTCGTCGTCGGCCTTCTCCTCCTTGACGGGGACGCCAACGCCCTTGCTGGACCCCTGACCGGCGTCTCCCCGACGGATCGGTCCCGGTGGTGTGCCCTCATCGTCGCTGTCGTCGTCGAGGACGACGACGCCTCCCTCGTCGCGGCCTCGCCGGCTCCGGTGCCGTGAGGCGAGCTCTTCATAGGCACGGCGCTGGCGCTCCATCTCAATGCGCGCTCAGTCGTCCCGCGCCCACTTCAACGCCGCCGCGTCGTCGATCGTCTCCTTGTCGCCGCCGCCGAGCCCGAGCTCCGTCTTCACGGGAGCGAGCCCAAGTTCCTTCTTCACGGCGACGAGTCCCGGCTCCTTCTTCGGCTTGACGAAGCGGGGAGGGGCCGAGGAGGAAACGCGCCCGCCTACGTTGATGACGATGCCGGCCGAGCGGGTTCGTCGGCCGGGCAGGGTCTCCGTCGTGGGCTCGGCCTTGACGCCGAACACCACTGCTGAGCCGGAGGAGTGCGAGGAGGAGCGGAAGGAGGAGGACGAGCCGGAGACGAACCTTCGGGGCATCCACTGCCCGGCGCCGCCGTGGGGGACCGGGGCGGCGGCCGGATAAGTGAGCGGCGGGTCATTGCCGCCCTCAAGGTACGGGAGCACCGCATTGAGCGTTCGGCCGGGAGCGGACCACCAGAGGCGTCGCTCGTCGCCGTTCCATCGACCCCCCACCACCGGGGCCCCTTTGGTGGAGGCGAGGTGCTGCTCCTGCAGGCGCTGGAAGTACGCCGCCCACGCCCCATGGTTGTCTTCGACGTACTGCGGGGAGGCTCGCTGCTCCTCGGTCAGCGTCGACCGGACGCGGTCGACCTCGCCGGCGAAGTAGTCGGGACGTGCGTCGGCGTTCGGCCGGGGCGGGACGCGGACGCCTCCGGCGCTGAGCTTCCATCCTGACGGTCCGGCGCGCATGTCTGGAGGCGTCGGGATGTTCGCCTCGGACAGCAAGTGCGATTCCCACGCGTGCAGCGAGCGGCGGCCGAAGTCGTTGGCCGCCGCTCCGTCGCCGGGGTACCGCTCGCACATCGTCGCGTAGGAGAGGGGAGGCGCGTCGAGCGGCGGTGAGAGAGATGCACAGAACGGTGGTGAGAGAGATGTAGAGAGAGGCGATGAGAGAGAGATGCAGAGATCGGCGGTGTGGCCAACGGCGGGGGTGGGGGTGCCGCTTTTTATAGCCACCGCGGGGGACGTGTGTACGCGTGCCGGGGAGTGAGGTGTCGCCGCGCCGCCCGTGAAGAGCCACCCCATGGTGAGGAATCAATGGAAGGCTGACCGGCGACAGCCTTGGCATTGATTCCGTCCGGGAAACCGAGGAGTTCTGATGACAACGAGGCGAGAGTCGCTGACTCGACGGGCCCGCGGCTCTTTCGCGCCAAAACCGTTTCGCCCGGCGCCTCCGAGCGTGCCGGGTTCGGCTTGGGTCCGCCGGCCCCAAATTCGGCCCGAGCCGGTGAAAATTAGGCTTTTGAGGCGCGGCTGGGCCGATTTTTTAGCGTCGGCACGAAAAACTCACCTGAGGAGGACGTGTTGAGGGTGCGGCTGAAGATGCTCTTACGCCGGCGTTGCCTCGTGGCCGTGCAACTGCGCCCTGGGACATGGCCGTTCGCGTGCGGGTGGGTTGCCTCCTGGCGGCGCTGTCGCCTGCCGGCTACCAGCTGCTGGAAACGTTCAGTCCTCTTCACGATTTAATTTCGCTGATTCGCGAAATAAACGGGCTGCCTGTACGCATAGAGTAGTGAATCGACTCTTGGTGATTGATTTTCCAACCGGGAGTGCTAGAGTGGGCTGACAGAGGAAAAGATTGTTTGCTGGATCTTTTTTTATATACACCACCTGAATACCTGATGGACTGGGTGCCCCAAAAATTCGGGGGCCCTGTGCGGTCCACCAATTCGGTCTCGCTCATCAACGGGGAGAACAGCAAATCTGACAGTTCATGGGCCGTGGTAGCGTGCAACATAGAAAGGGTTACGATGGGCTAGTGCAGACGAATTGGGATATCGGATATATCCCAACACTAATCATAGTTAATCTATACCTAATAATAAAGCACGGATTGAATCCGTCGGGTTCACCGTCACAATACGCTTCTTCTTGTAAATTTACGCTTTCAGTTTTTTTTCAACACGTCCATATTTTTTCCTATACCCGAGGTGGTACTAATAATCTCCCTGGAGCCAAACACACATGCCACCCTAATTTTCCTCTGTCCGTACGTTACTTTCTCGTACGTCCTTAGACCCGTCCGCTGCTGTGCCAACCAAGCCCCGTACGCCCCAACCAGCTAGCATGGGCCTTGGCCCATCAAACAATAAACCATGCAAGCTGGCGAGAGGAGGCAAAAAAATCGGCCCGCACAGAGTTGAGTTCAGAACGAGGCATCCAACTAAGCTACCCCAATATTCTGTGCAAAGGAGAGGGTTTGATTGCCTATTACATAATCCCACATCGCTTTCTTGTACACAAATAAACCAATTTAAATACGGGTGTAACTTGAAATCAATAAGCAAACTGGGATCAATAGGCAAGGATGGGCAAAGGAATTAGAACTGAGGCGTAAGATGGATGGATGATGATAATGAGGATGAGAAAAAAGATATACGGCTGGCGGAGAAATCTCGAAAGTGGAAGATGGATTGATGATGACCCTATGAGGAAGAAAATATGCAGCAAGGAGGGGTGTGCTGTATGGTGAGCGTGAGTTGGGCTACCGTGGAAGATGGATAGGTGATGGCCGCCGCCGCCGAGCGTGATGGCCTGATCGAAGCAGGAGAGAGTCAGTCTATCTGGTTAGCCAACTCACTCTCACCACACAGCGGAGGCGGCCTTCGCCGGCGGCGAGCTTGCTGGCCAAAGCGACGGCAGTGGCGACGAGTGAACCAGACGGCTGTGCTCTTCCCCTTTGACATGGCACCCATGGGATTTTCTATCGAGCAATGTAATATTTGAGGGTCGATCTCTATCAAACTACAATTTGTTGGATATGACTGAACTTTTGGATTTTTCGACCGAAGATCTGATTAACGGCACAAACATGCTATCGTTACTTTATCTTGGTGTATATTCATATGATTTATTTGTCCATGAAAGTAGTTTTGCTTACAGCCCATGGGATTGATGGCTTAAATATTGACTCCCGTTGGCCTTTTGCTTTGATGAATTCTACTATGGATTTAGAGGCAACTACAAGATGTATGGACTTCATGATCCGCTGGTATGTTATCTTTACTCTACCTTTGCTTCAGGAATGCAGAGCTAACTGAAGTGTGGTTCCTTTTAGGATTACTATAACCCTTTTATGTCCGGAGATTAGCCAAAATAATGGAGAAATACAGGGATCCAGTCTGAAGCTATAATTGGTACTGCAGATTTCATCGGGATAAATTACTACTATCCTATCTATATGAGCAATTGCCCTTTAGACAAAGGCGTGCGTGACTATACAACAGACATGTCAATTATCTACAAAAGTAAGCATAATTGCCTTTTTGTTCACAATTTTGTAGCATCAGTAGTGGGCAATGTGATCTATTTATTTGCTGACAACAGAAAGTTCTTACTGTTGACATATAGAGTGTGGAGATAATTCGTTACGCTTCTGAAAAACATTAACAACTCTGAGATTTGTTATCCAAATGGCACATCTAAAAAATATAAATGTCTTTGATTCAGCTTCTAAAACAGACCCGCCAACTAGAATGGTATAATGTTTTAATCAATGTGTTTGTCAGATACAAGACAGGGTTCGGCTATTCTTTAGATGAAACATCAAATTAAGGGCAAGACGCAAGCAGAGACATTCCCATTTATATATTTTGATGAAGATGGTTCAGTATCTAGCCCCTCGACATCCTTGCTTTGGTATCTGCAAGGATGCAATGCATGTGCTTCTGCTCGGACTTAAGGGTCTCCACCTTGTCAAGGACTTGACGCAGAGAACTAGCTTCCTGGATCATGTTGGCGCCTACTTTTTGCAGAATAATAGTTACTGATTTTGTGTTATGTTCACATAGAACCTAAAGCCGAGATGCAAATACACACTCAAGCATGAAATCTTTATGTGGTGCAAAAAGATGAACAACATGAGAGAATCTGAGTGGGGACCAGAATAGATTCATACGTGTGCAAGTTACCAATACAATTTTTTATTTTCATGAAACCGCGGAAGAGCACGATGTTTACATATATTACATCATAACTGAAGTGGTGGCATGTCAAGAACGGGTAATAAGTCTGCCTCTGCGCACTTGCTGAATGGCTTTATCCCTTGGATGTGGAGGGAGCTTCAGGTACGTAGCTCATTACCTCCTACGCAACAGCTATAAATAATTGCCCATGGGATTGCATTTTTACTACATCAATGATTGGCCGACTGAACTCCCTTCATAAAATACAACTTATCACCATGAATAAGCAGTGCCTTGCAGCGAGATCTATTTATTTCCGAGTCTAAAGTAAAAAGATAAATGTTATTCACCCTAAACTCTTAAACCTTCCTCTATATATGTCTAAACCAAACCATCAAATCTGAAGTAGTTTCTATTTCCTAAGTATAAGAAGTTGCCAGTTAGGCACACAATTTTTCTGTTAAATATATATTTCTAACCGTTTATTAAAGAATTATACACTATTGTAACGGTTTTTACTGTTAGATAAGGCCAAGTGTGGGTGGGCGGCCACAGTGGTGGTCATCTCTTGGTGACTCATCTATGGAGAGGGGACCTTGGAGGAGGGATAGCTATGGTGACGGCAATGGCCTACAACAGAGACGACTGTTGAATGGCCAACAATGCCTCCGCCGGCGGCATGGGAAACACACCAACTGCAAGGGCGCCTCGATATGATAAGTGGCTTGCTTATTCCCTTAAGCTGAATCATTGGATAGATGAGTAGGGGGAGAGGAGTGGTCGGTGCATCGAGGACCATCTCGACGGCACTTGCATGTTGTAGACCATGAGCTCACCGAGGTTGCCACACCTTGCTGCCTTATGGGTCATCATAATGACGGTGGACGGCTGAGCTTCATGGAGGAGCTGAGGCGAATTCCCGACAGGATACTTGCTAGGTTTTATGTGATGCAAGGCAAGAAGGGTGACAACAAGAGCACGGTGAAAAGGTAAAAGCACACACAAGAGTTCTGTGTTTTTCTTTTGTTCATTTTCGCTTTCATAACAAGTGTGTCTCCCGTTGCAACGCACGGGCAATTTTCCTAGTTAATATTAATTGCTTGACTTGGTGTAATGGATGTCAAAGGGGATGTAGCTCAATTGGTAGAGCGCTAATCAATGCTGAATAGAGGCACGGGGTTCGATTCCGTGGCCTGCCTGCATTTTTCTTTTGAAGAAAAGGAAGCTTTTATATACCATCAAGAACAGTTTTACAATTATTTTGTATTACATGGTGAACAGTTTTACAATTAATATTAATTGCTTGACTTTGTAATGCATGTCAAAGGGGATGTAGCTCAATTGGTAGAGCGCTAATCAATGCTGAATAGAGGCACGGGGTTCGATTCCTTGCATCTCCAAATACATTTTTATGGCTGTTTTTTCCTTACGAAATTTAGTCATCATCAGTCAGCAAGAAGATAATATAAACAACATGGGCCTAATAAAATAAACTATGCGACGCTCCATGGGCTGATTCCTGGGTCCATGATTTGGCTGCAAGCCGCAGGTTAGGCAAAGAATCGCCAACAAGTGGAGCGCGTGGGATTTGGTCGTTCCATTTTTCTTAAATTTTTTAATTCGGCCTCAGGCAAAGCAAAAATCGATTCACGCTCAAATATTTTTCAGGCACATGATGATTTAGCAAACGTGTAAATCAAACTACATGCCAATTTTATTTTATTCAAAATACATGTAATAATAGTGTCATATAAACTTTTCAATATAAAAGAACTTACAATATATATTCTCTCAATAAACTTTTAAATGCATTTCTCCCAATCTTCTTCCTTCTACCTCGCCCCCGCCCTATCCTCGGCCGCGATTGCGTTGGCATCGTCGTTCTTCTTGGGCCATTCAAACTCTCTACGGTACCACCTCAGCAATGCATGTATGATTTAGTGGCCGAGTGAGGAGTGGTCTGGTGGATGGGGTCGATGGTTAGGGCCAGCATAGCTGCCTCCATGCACTCTGTCTGGGGTGCATGAGACGAGCATGGTTGAGGGGCCTTTTATGCATCACACGAGCATAGTCGAGGTGAGCCCATGCACCCTCCCAAACAAGAAAAAGTGGGTCGGATTTGGAACTTTTGCCCTCGTGCACCCTACCAAACACACCCTTAGTGGCCGAGTGTGGACCGGGGCTCCTTCTCTCCTCACCAGGGCCATATCCTTCATCCTCCATCACCATATTTTTCTTCTTCGAAGTATCAAAAACTTCTCTAGTTTTCCACTTCTCATCCTTGAGCTCTTTGAAGCAATGATGGAAAGTGGAAGCTTTTCCTTTCTTCCTCCTCTTCTCTCCTTTGTGGTTCCTCTCTCCAAATAATCCTTGTGCAATCTTTTTATACTCCCTCCGTTCCACAATGTAGTGCCTATAGATTTTTTGAAAAGTCAAACTTTGCAAACTTTGACCAAGTTTGTAGAGAAAACTATTTATATCTACAATACCAATAATATATGGTGTGAAATTACATCTTATGATGAATCTAGTGATATATGTTTCGCACTCTAAATGTAAATATTTTTCTCCACAGACTTGGTCAAAGTTTGTGAGGATTGACTTTTCAAAAAATCTATAGGCACTACATTATGGAACGGAGGGAGTACAAGATAACAACCAATATATCATTATCAAATGAGGGTACATTTAAATATTTGTGGAAAGTAGAGAAAGCACACACAAATAGCAAATGATTTACCAACAGGTCACTATCACCGCGACGACTCCGATTCATGCGATGAACATTTGCCAAGCAACCGACCCACTTTTAACATTCGGCATTGATGGTGCTCTCACTTGACGAAGAGAGTCCCTTGATCCATAGTGTCCACTAGTGTTGCGCTCATCGAAGTATTCCTTGATGTGTTGCAAATATGTGTTTGCGGCTTGGTCGGTCCCAACAGATGCATCAAGAGAGACTTTTTCCATGCGATGCAAATCAACACATCTTCAGCGTCGGTACAATTTGGGGTCCTTCCCTTGATAACCAAGCCCTCTTCGTCCAGGTCGAGATTATCATCATCATATTGAATATCATATTCTTGTGATGCATACTCATGCAAGAAATAATCATCATTTGACACATTTGCGGCTCGCATGAAAACTTCATCATAATGGATGTACACGCAATCAACTTCACATCCACATCGTATCATTGAAAGAACAACCAAGAGCACAAAAGAAATTTAAATAATTTTTACCTTCGCGACATATCGTTGAACACGTTGGATGCGGTTGCTGTCTGTGTGGCCACATCTTCCTCCATGGCCGGCGATGGCGGCGATGGAGGTGGAGGAGGATGCCACAGCCGCCGCCGGCTTCCAATCGCCCGCCGCAACCGCGTCCGATTTCGAAATTTTGGCCGACTGAGGTTGGTTCACCGCCGGCTGCTTCACGCCTCCACCGCGTGGCATGGTAGCCCGCTGCTTCTTTGCAGGTGGTCTGACGTGACGGCGACCGGCCGGGGTGGGCAAATCCGGGGCGCCGACATGGTGGCGATGACGGCATGGAGGCGGAGGCCGGATTGGGGAAAGTGGTTGTGGAGATGGCGGCTGCGGTGAGGTGGGTCAGATTACCAGCGGCGGACGCGACGGAGGAGGCAGCGAGGTTATCGGTGTCGGCTCTCTTTCTAAAAAAAGAGTTTTTTGTTTTCACTTGGGCTAGTTTTAATCTCTTTTTACGCCGGTTTCAATCTCTTTTTAGAGTCAATGGTATCATATGCTTCCTTAGGGCGCACTAAATTTTGTTGTAATATAGGGTACCGATAGTATTGGAGACTGGCCATGATCTGTGTCTTGGTTAAGAGCATCCCGGATTTAGCTGATTTGATCCCTCAAACGTCCAGCGACGCACCTGATCAGTAATTGGATGTGTCTGTTTTAACCCCTCATATTTGGTTCAAAACATTCATGTACATTAAAATTTTATCCCTAATTTTGGGTCATTCTGACAAACACCTTGTGTGCGACCTCACCACAGCACGGCAGCTAGTAAAGTTGGCGTGGCTGGACCTCCGAGCAGCAGCGGCGGTGGTGCCGCCAGCACCGGCCTCGGACACCATGCGCAGAGCAGAGCAGCAGCTGTGCATGCACGCATATCAGCAGCGGTTATTCATGCATGCTCGAGCACGGCACGGCTGCGAGGACGACGGTCATCGCGAGCACAGCGGCCATGTAGCGGTCAGTCGATCGGGTTGCTCGCATTGCGTTCTTTTTTCTAAGCGAACTCCGCACTGCACGCAAGAGAGACACCATCATCGTGCATGCCACCGGCACCAGTGAACAAAAAACCCAACAGTAAGAGCATCTCCCGCGCCCCCAACAAGCCCCCAGGCCACTTTTTAGGCGCCGACGTCGAAAAAATGGTCCAGTCGCGTCTTCGGGACGCCGAAAATCGCCGGATTGGGCCGAAACTGGCGCCGACGGACCCAACCCGAACCCGGGGCGCTGCGGATCGCCTGGGGGCGCCGGACGAGGCGTTTTTTGGCGCGAATGTGATGGGCCCGCCCTGTCAGCGACGCGCTGCTTCGTCGTCCTCATCGCCTTGGTTTCCGCGGGAATCAATGCCAAAGCTGCCGCACTGCCGAGCCGTCGCCTGCCCATTGATGCCGCTCAGCGACCCGTCGCGTCGCCCGGCACCACGGGCGACCGCCACGCGTCGCCTGGCATGCGCCTCTCGCCGCCCGAGCTCCGGCTATAAAAACAGCCTACCTCGCCGGTGAACGCTCATCGCCACACCACACTCTCCACACTGCCACGCGCGGTTCACTGCTTCCTCCGGCCGCTGGCTGCTTCGTCGCCGACACGCACTGCGCCCCCATGCCGCCTCGCCGCCGGGGAGGTGCGGGCTACCGCGGCGTCCGGATTCGTCCGTCCGGCACCTACTCCGCCGAGATTCAGTCGGGCGGCGTGCGCCTTCGCCTCGGAACCTTCGACACCGCTCAGGAGGGCGCCCGCGCGTACGACGCTGCGGCGTGGCGTCTCCGGCGTTTCCGTTGGGACATGAACTTCACGGACGTGCCGACTCTGGAGCGGGCACAGGAGGTGGCGTCTCCCCCGCGGCTTAGAACCGGCGAAGATCGTCGGAAGAACCGTAGGCGGGCGCACCGTCTCAACTTGGCCGAGATGGATGAGGAAGCCAGGGCGACGTAGGGTTAAGATTATGTGAACTATCTATTTATCTATCTATCGTAGGGTTAAGATTATGTAAACTATCTATCTATCTATCTATCTATATATGTGAATGATGGCTTCTCGCCCCTCGTTGGTTACCCCAAGTGGAAGGTTTGAGATGTAGTGTAGCGGCAAATTTCCCTTGGCAAAGATACCAAGGATCGAATCCCGTGAGACTCTGAGGGTCGACAAGAAGGTGTCAATGGCGTCAGAAACTTTGGCTTGACAGGACCTGCACACAGATACAAATAACTTTGGTCCCAACGAGTACAGAGAGGTTGTCAATCCCTCCTGCCTTGTCGTTTACAAAGTATAAAACACAAGAGATAATAGTGATAGGTATGACTGCAACTAGGAAATAGAAAAGGAAGTAAATAGCGGGTGTGATCAGTGATGGTAATATGGACCGGGGTTCCATGATGTTCACTAGTAATGTCTCTCTCCCAAAAGACGATAAAACAGCTAAGCGAGGTAAACAAATTACAACTGGGCAATTGACAGGATTATGTGCGCAAACCAATACTAACTATGCTGTAAAGAAAGGTAGAGGCTCAAAAGCATGGGCGGTACGCCAAGGCAAGTAGACCGAAATCCATCTGCATCTACTAATAATCATCCACCTTGAGATATCTATCCAGAACATCTCGCTGGTATTAAGTTGCGAGTCCCACCAAAAGTGTAAACTCAAAGCAACAGACAACTGCATTAAAAGAACTTTGCGTAAAGTAAACAATCCTTGCACCCGCAAGTACAAGCACCGTTGTTTTCCCCCTTGTGGCAACAACACATCCCCTAGACTCATGTTTCTGCCACTCAAGCTAGTCATCGAGGGGCATGAACCCACAATCAAGCATAACGTTCCCTCTTGGAGTTACTACCTACTACTCGGCCAAAGCAATAAACAGCAACGGAGAACATGCAAGAATTACTCAAGAACATAAATATAAAAGAGATGAATCAAATATATTACTCACACACAATCTGAACATAATCTCATAATCCATCGGATCCCAGCAAACTCAACAGAGCAACAGCATAAAGATTACATATGTGCCTCGATCATGGAGGGCAGTTCACGAGGTCTAATCCATGAAGAACAAAGAGGGGAGGAGAACATCACATAGCTACTGGTCATGGACCCATGGTCCAAGGGAGACTACTCACAACTCATCCGGAAAGCGTCCATGGTGGTGGAGAAGCTCCCGGTGGTGGTTCTCCCCTCCGGCAGGGTGCCGGGAAGAGTTCTCCTGGTGCTCCCGATCTTGGGAGCGCGGCGGCGGCGAAACAGAGACGAGATCGCGAAAAAGGGTTCCGTCCTCGAGGGTTTCGAGACGCGAGCAATATATATGCAAAAGGGGGGCACCAGAGGCGGAGGTGGGGCCCCAGGCGCCCCCCTGGCGCGGCCAGGGGTGGGGCCGCGCCGGGTGGCCGCCTGGGCCACCCCAGGCTCCCCCCTGGCGCGGCCAGGGGTGGGGCCGCGCCGGGTGGCCGCCTGGGCCACCCCAGGCTCCCCTCTGGCCCTGCCTTGGTTTTTCTGGAAGCTCCCGATACGCTGTTTTTTTCTGTATTTTTCCCGTAATTTTTAGGGCACTTTTAATATGGGGGAAACCTGAAATAGAAAAACAGCAGAAAACAGGAACTGGCACTGTGGTGCACTGAGTTAATAGGTTAGTCCAAATATGATCAAAAGTGTATGGAAGTGCATAAATATCATAGCAATATCACACAAAAGAGGCATGGAGCAAGCAGAAATTATAGATACGTTTTGGACGTATCAGTGAACTATCTATCTATCTATCTATGTGAACTATCTACGAGAACGTCGAGTCTGGGCCGTTTTGCGCCGAAAATGGGCTGAAAAGCGCCAAAAGTTGGCTGAAAGCACCGAAAATGGGCCGATATCGGCGCCTGGGAGCAACCTGGTGGGCCGGCGACTGGGAACGAACTGGCACCCAAGCCGAAACTAGCGTCGGCTTGTCCCCAGACGGCGGTTTTCGGCGCGTCCTCGGGGGCCAACGGCTGGAGATGCTCTAACACCGCCGGCGCCATGGGCCGTGGTAGCGTGCAAGTGCAACATAGAAAGGGTGACGATGGGCCAACACTAATCACAGTTAATTAATATTAATTTCCTAAACTAGTGCAATGTGTTAAAAGGGGATGTAGCTCAATTGGTAGAGCACTAATCAAAGCTGAATAGAGGCACGGGGTTCGATTCCTCGCATCTCCATATATATTTACTATTGTTGCTTTTTTTTCGCAGGCTAGGCGGATCTAAACAAGTAGCCCATCGTCACCCTTTCTATGTTGTAAGCTACCACGGCCCATGAACTGTCGGATTTGTTGTTCTGTCCGTTGATGAGGGAGGCCGAATTGGTCGACCGCACAGGGCCCTCAAATTTTTGGCGCGCCCAGTCCATCAGGTTGGTGTATATAAAAAGAGGACCCAGCAAACAATCTTTTCCTCGGTCAGCCCACTCTAGCACTCCTGATTGGAAAATCAATCACCAAGATTCGATCCACTACTCTATGCGTACAGGCAGCCCGTTTATTTCCCGAATCAGCGGAATTAAATCGTGAAGAGGACTGGACGTTTCCAGCAGCTGGTAACCGGCAGGCGGCAGCGCCGCCAGGAGGCAACCCACCCGCACGCGAACGGCCACGTCCCAGGGCGCAGTTGCACGGCCACGACGCGACGCCGGTGTAAGCCCTATTTTCTTTTACTACTCGAAGGTTGCATTTTCGTTAGGTCTTTTTCTAAATCGAACTTAGGTATTTTTTTCTATTTTATTAGCTAGAAATTCTATGACTCATAGAGTTTGAATTCATTCAAAATTCTTTTGTGTGCTTTATAAAACAGAAAGAATCATGTATTCTAGAAATCTGGCAGGAGCAAGAGCGTCGTGCAGAGGTGAGCTGGGTTGAGCGACCGGGCGGAGGGCGATTTGGTGGCGAGGACGAAGGGGATGCAACGGTGGCCGGCAACACGGACGGCCCAAGATCTGAAGATAGGAGCACAGATCCAGGCCGCCGGGGCCAAAACCACCGGGACCTCGGCAAGCCCAAGAAGCTGGAAGAGGAACGCAGCTCCCGGAGCATGTCGGGTCCAGAGCTGTGCCAGCGTAGACCCCGACAAGCCAGGAACACAGGAAGGGGACGCATGTTCATGGTTGCCAGGGGTCAAAGGCAGGACACACTCGTGAGGAGGAAGAGGGCCGCCATGGAAAACGACACGCCCGCCGCGCAATCTGGTCGGCACACTGCGACGAACGTCATGCCGCTGCCATCAATGGAACTCATGGGGGTGGTGGGGACCACAGCCAGAGGGCGGCCCAAGCCAGTCGACGAGGAGCAGCCCACGCTGGGAGACGCAACCACGCGCGTCCAGAGGAGGGGCACGAGCAGCGAGCTCGAAATCGCGCGCGGAGGCCCGGAGCCGCGCTGAGGGGCGGCCGCCGAGGAGAACCCGGATCCGGCATCGCAGCACGGGCTGGGCACGCCGCAGCCCTCGTCGGACCAGCCGAAGGCAGCGCTCGCAAGGGGGAGCCGCGGGGCGGGGCGAGGTGGGGTGGAGCGGGATGGTGGCGAGGGAGCACGAGTGAGGCCAGATCCACCCCGCCGCCGCCATCCTAGGGGCTGGTGCGGCTTCGCCGGCTGTCCCTCTGACGGCAGCGAAGCGGGGGAAGGCGATGAGGGTGGCTTCTTGCGGCGGCGAAGCTGGATTACTCTCCCTAATTAATTCGGCTTCCATCTTCTGCAGCGGTTGGAGTTTCGCAAGTAGATGCCAAGTGATGCTATAGTTATCTTAGTCCGCTAGTCATATGAATTGTTTCAAAATTTAAGACATTATTGCGATTTTGCCCCGGCCCCTCACATTTTATTGATAGACATGTTATTCATGTGTACCTTATTAATCCTCGTACTAGCGCCTGGTTATGTGATACTGGTTCGGTTGCTCATATTTGTAACTCGAAACAGGGCTACGGATTAAACGAAGATTGGCTAAGGACGAGGTGACGATACGCGTGGGAAATGGTTCCAAAGTCGATGTGAACACCGTCGGCACGCTACCTCTACATCTACCATCAGGATTAGTTTTAGACCTAAATAATTGTTATTTGGTGCCAGCGTTGAGCATTAACATTATGTCTGGATCTTGTTTGTTGCGAGACGATTATTCATTTAAATCAAATAATAATGGTTGTTCTATTTATATGAGTAATATCTTTTATGGTCATGCACCCTTGATGAGTGGTCTATTTTTGTTGGATCTCGATCGTAGTGATACACATATTCATAATATTGAAGCCAAAAGATGCAAAGTTGATAATAATAGTGCAACTTATTTGAGGCACTGATACGTTCAAAACGTATCTATAATTTCTGCTTGCTCCATGCTTCTTTTGTGTGATATTGCTATGATATTGATGCACTTCCATAAACTTTTGATCATATTTGGACTAACCTATTAACTCAGTGCACCACAGTGCCAGTTCCTGTTTTCTGCTGTTTTTCTATTTCAGGTTTTCCCCATTATTAAAAGTGCTCCAAAAATTACAGGAAAAATACAGGAAAAATCAGCGTACAGGAAGCTTCGCGAAGAACCAAAGATGGGCCAGAGGGGAGCCAGGGGAGGCCCAGGCGGCCACCTGGCGCGGCCCCACGCCTGGCCGCGCCAGGGGGGCGCCTGGGGCCCCTGCTCCGCCTCTGACTGCCCCCCTTCGCATATATATCCCTCTCGTCCCGAAACCCTCGAGGACAGAACCCTTTTTCGCGATCTCGCCTCTGTTCCGCCGCCGCAGCGCTTCCAAGATCGGGAGCATCAGGAGAACTCTTCCCGGCACCCTGCCGGAGGGGAGAACCACCACCGGGAGCTTCTCCACCACCATGGACGCTTCCCGGATGAGTCGTGAGTAGTCCACCTTGGACCATGGGTCCATGATCAGTAGCTATGTGATGTTCTCCTCCCCTCTTTGCTCTTCATGGTTTAGACCTCATGAGCTGCCCTACATGATCGAGGCACATATGTAATCTTTCTGCTGTTGCTTTGCTGAGTTTGCTGGATCTGATGAATTATGAGACTATGTTCAGATTGTGTTTGAGTAATATATTTGATTCACCTCTTTTATATCTTTGTTCTTGAGTAATTCTTGCATGTTCTCCGTTGCTGTTTATTGCTTTGGCCAAGTAGTAGGTAGTAACTCCAAGAGGGAGCGTTATGCTTGATTGTGGGTTCATGCCCCCTGATGACTAGTTTGAGTGACAGAAACATGAGTCTAGGGGATGTGCTATTGCCACAAGGGAGAAAACAACAGTGCTTGTACTTGCGGGTGCAAGGATTGTTTACTTTACGCAAAGTTCTTTTAATGCAGTTGTATGTTGCTTTGAGTTTACACTTTGGGTGGGATTCGCAACTTAATACCAGCGAGATGTTCTGGATAGATATTTCAAGGTGGATGATTAGTAGTAGATGCAGATGGATTTCGGTCTACTTGCCTTGGCGTACCGCCCATGCTTTTGAGCCTCTACCTTTCTTTGCAGCATAGTTAGCATTGGTTTGCGCACATAATCCTGTCAATTGCCCAGCTGTAATTTGTTTACCTCGCTTTGCTGTTTCATCGTCTTTTGGGAGAGAGACATCACTAGTGAACATCATGGGACCCCGGTCCATATTACCACCGCTGATCACACCTTCTATTTACTTCCTGTTTTTATTTCCTAGTTGCAGTCATAGCTATCATTATTATCTCTTGTGTTTGATCCTTTGTAAACAACAAGGCCGGAGGGATTGACAACCTCTCTGTACTCGTTGGGAGCAAAGTTATCTGTATCTGTGTGCAGGTCCCATCAACCGCTAAGTTTCTGGCGCCGTTGACACCTACTTGTCGACCCTCGGAGTCTCACGGGATTCGATCCTTGGTACCTTTGCCAAGGGAAATTTTCCGCTACGCTACATCTCAACCTTCCACTTGGGGTAACCAACGAGGGGCGAGAAGCCATCAAGCAATTTTCTGGCGCCGTTGCCGGGGACTCCACTCTTCAAGATAGGGGAGTTGCACGCTAAATTTTATCTTTGCTTTTTAGTCTTGTTAGTTTACCTTTCAGTTTTTGCTTTAGTGTCCCTTACCAAAAATTACAAAAATAGTTATCTTGCTTGCTGCTGCTATGGGTTCTACCGAGAACACCAAGTTGTGTGACTTCACTAGTCATAACAACAGTGACTTTATCTGCACGCCTATTGCTACACCTGCCACTTCAGCACCTTCTTATGAGATTAAACCTGCTTTGCTGAACCTAGTTATGAAAGATCAATTCTCCGGTGCTGGAGATGATGCTGCTTTGCACTTAAATAATTTTGTTGAGCTCTGTGATATGCAAAAGTACAAAGAAGTAGATGGTGATATTGTTAAGCTTAAGCTTTTTCCTTTCTCCTTGAGAGGAGGAGCTAAAATCTGGTTTCAATCCTTGCCTAGGAATAGTATAGATTCTTGGGACACGTGCAAGGATGCCTTTATTGGGAAGTACTACCCCCCTGCTAAAATTATCCAACTAAGGAGTAACATAATGAATTTTAAACAATTGGATAGTGAATGATACGTCCAAAACGTATCTATAATTTCTGCTTGCTCCATGCCTCTTTTGTGTGATATTGCTATGATATTTATGCACTTCCATACACTTTTGATCATATTTGGACTAACCTATTAACTCAGTGCACCCCAGTGCCAGTTTCTGTTTTCTGCTGTTTTTGTATTTCAGGTTTTCCCATTACGTAAATTGCCAGAAAAATCCCGGGAAAAATATATAAAAAATCAGCGTTCCGGAAGCTTCCATGCGGCCAAAGTAGGGCCAGAGGGGGGCCACCAGGGCTCTAGGCGACCAGAGGGGGCGGCCCCCTCCTGGCCGCGCCGCCAGGGCGCCTGGGCCCCCCTTGCCTCTTCTGACGCCCCCCTTTGGCATATATTTACACCGCGTCCCGAAACCCTCGAGGACGGAACCCTTTTTCGCGATCTCATCTCTGTTCCGCCGCCGCCGCGCTTCCAAGATCGGGAGCACCAGGAGAACTCTTCCCGGCACCCTGCCGGAGGGGAGGATCACCACCGGGAGCCTCTCCTCCACCATGGACGCCTCCCGGATGAGTTGTGAGTAGTCTCCCTTGGACCATGGGTCCATGACCAGTAGCTATGTGATGTTCTCCTCCCCTCTTTGTTCTTCACGGATTAGACCTCGTGAGCTGCCCTACATGATCGAGGCACATATGTAATCCTTATGCTGTTGCTATGATGAGTTTGCTGGGATCCGATGGATTATGAGATTATGTTCAGATTGTGTGTGAGTAATATATTTGATTCACCTCTTTTATATTTATGTTCTTGAGTAATTCTTGCATGTTCTCCGTTGCTGTTTATTGCTTTGGCCAAGTAGTAGGTAGTAACTCCAAGAGGGAACGTTATGCTTGATTGTGGGTTCATGCCCCTCGATGACTAGCTTGAGTGACAGAAACATGATTCTAGGGGATGTGCTGTTGCCACAAGGGGGAAAACAACAGTGCTTGTACTTGCGGGTGCAAGGATTGTTTACTTTACGCAAAGTTCTTTTAATGCAGTTGTCTGTTGCTTTGAGTTTACACTATGGGTGGGACTCACAACTTAATACCAGCGAGATGTTCTAGATAGATATCTCAAGGTGGATGATTAGTAGTAGATGCAGATGGATTTCGGTCTACTTGCCTTGGCGTACCGCCCATGCTTTTGAGCCTCTACCTTTCTTTGCAGCATAGTTAGCATTGGTTTGCGCACATAATCCTGTCAATTGCCCAGCTGTGATTCGTTTACCTCGCTTAGTTGTTTTGTCATCTTTTGGGAGAGAGACATCACTAGTGAACATCATGGGACCCGGTCCATATTACCATCACTGATCACACCCGCTATTTACTTTCTGTTCTTACTTACTAGTTGCAGTCATACCTATCACTATTATCTCTTGCGTTTGATCCTTTGTAAACGACAAGACCGGAGGGATTGACAACCTCTCTGTACTCGTTGGGAGCAAAGTTATTTGTATCTGTGTGCATGTCCTGTCAATCGCTAAGTTGCACCGCTAGCAGTTGACACCTTCTTGTTGACCCTCGGAGTCTCACGGGATTCGATCCTTGGTATCTTTGCCAAGGGAAAACTACCGCTACACTGCATCTCAAACCTTCCACTTGGGGTAACCAACGAGGGGCGAGAAGCCATCAATGAACACGTTGCCCAAGGTTGGGAACGCATGAAATCTCTTGTCAAGAACTGCCCTACTCATGGTTTGACTACTTGGATGGTTATCCAAACTTTTTATGCAGGCTTGAACTTTACCCCGCGGAACTTGTTAGATTCGGCCGCGGGAGGAACCTTTATGTCAACTACACTTGGTGCTGCCACGAAGCTTCTCGACGAGATGATGACCAATTATTCCCAATGGCACACCGAACGTGCTCCAACAGGTAGGAAGGTAAACTCTGTCGAGGAGATTTCCTCCCTAAATGAAAAAGTTGACTTGATCATGTCTCTACTTTCCAAGCAATCTTCTATTGATCCTCATGATGTTCCTTTAAATTCTTTGATTGCTCAAGATCAAGTAGATGTGAACTTTATCTCTAGAAACAATTTCAATAACAATGCTTATAGGAGTAATTTTGGTAGCAACCCTAGACCGTTCCCCTCTAATCCTATGGGAACAACAATGCTTATCCTAGCACCAAGAACTCCACTTCTGAACTAGAGATTATGCTTAAAGACTTCATCACTACCCAAAAGGCCTTCAATAAGAGTGTAGAAGAAAAACTAGAAAAACTAGATAATCTCTCTTCGAAGGTAGACAATTTAGCCCATGAGGTAGAGTTGCTTAAAATTAGAACTTCTCCTCTTGAGGAGAGGAAGACCACTCCTATGAATGCTATTCAAGTGCAAATTAATGAAAACATTAGGATGATGGCTAAACTTAAAAAGAGATGGGCTAGAGAAAAGGAGGAAGAAGATAGAATTAAGAGCCTTCCTACCTACCACACTGTTGCTACTATTCAAGTTGTTGAGGATATCCAAACTCTTAGCACCCAATGCACTCCTAGTCCCATTGGACCTATTAATGGTGATGCTATGACCTCAACCGTAGAAGAAGAAACTCCTATGACCATAGAAGCTACCAAACAAGTGAGCCTAAAGGACACCACTACGACTTTACTTGATAGTAGTGACCTTGATTTTGATAATTGCACCCTTTCTGAAGTTATTGGTTTTCTTCACAAGATGTCTAGAGATCCCACACTAGCACACTTAATCTTGCCTTCACGGAGCATATCACTAATGCTCTTATCAAAGCTAGGGAGGAGAAGCTTAGGGTAGAAGCCTCCATACCTAGAAAGCTAGAAGATAGTTGGGATCCTATGATTAAAATTAAGTTGAATAACTTCTCTTGCTATGCTTTATGTGATGTTGGAGCTAGTACCTCCGTTATGCCCAAAAGAATGTATGATATGTTTGAATTGAAACATTTTGATCCTTGTTCTTTTGGTGTTCGTCTTGTTGATTCTTCCGTAAAGAAACCTTTGGGGAAGATCGACGATGTTCTTATCATTGTCAATGACAATTATGTTCCCGTTGATTTTACTATTATGGATATTGAATGTGAACCTTCATGTCCAATTATTTTGGGACGTCCTTTTCTTCGCACCGTTGGTGCTATCATTGACATGAAAGAGGGGAATATAAAATTCCAATTCCCTCTCAAGAAAGGGATGGAACACTTCCCTAGAAAGAATATTAAGTTGCCTTTTGAGTCCGTTACACGGGCTAGCTATTCTCTTACTCTTGATAAAACTTGATCTTCTCTTTTTGCATCATGCCTAGCTTAAAGGCATAAAAGAAAGCGCTTTTGGGAGGCAGCCCATAAACAATTAGGTTTTATTTTGCTTTTGTTGTGTCTTGATGTTTGTTACTACAGTAGCATCATCATTGTATCTTTTCTTTTCAGCTTTGTGCCAAGTTTAGCCTCCGATTGCAAGAAAGTTCAAAAGTTGTGACGTGCTGTCCAGAAAACAGATTCTGTCCTTGGACAAAAAAATTCGAATAAAATCACCAGATCATCTTTTTGATCTGAATTTTTTTGACAGCATGCTCTATACAATTGGCTTTCGAGCGTCTGTTCTGAGTTTTTTGATTTGAGTTGCAGAAGTGCCCCGAAAAAATTATTTACTACCTGCTGGTCTGTTTTTCACAGATTTTGTCCTGTTTTGCCTTTTCTTCGTTTTGCAAACCTTGAGCTTGCTTTTTCTTTGCAAAAACCTTTTGGCAATCTTGAGAAACAGTAGCTCTTCAAGATTATTTTTATTTCCAGTAGGGAAAAATTATTTTATTGTGGGTACTAACCTCGCTAATCAGATTATGATGAGTTATGTATGAAGGGAGTTTTCAAGTGTGCGAGGGAAGATGATAAAAGAAGATTCAGGAGGGTCAAACGCTCAAGCTTGGGGATGCCCCCGTGCACCCCCAAGAAATATTCAAGAAGACTCAAGCGTCTAAGCTTCGGGATGCCCCCATGCATCCCCTTCTCCATCAACAATTATCAGTTCGTCTTTCGTTCCACTATATTCTTATCACTTCATGCGTTATGTGCTATGCTTGGAGCGTCTTGCTCTTAGTTTCCTTTTTTTAGTTTTCTTTAGCTTTGCTTGCTGTTCATAACAAGTTAGAACCCAGCTTTCTTTGTGTGGGAGAAAAACACGCTCCACTTCAACCTAGAACACAACATAGGATTTTCATGCTTATCTTTGCTGTGTGTGTTCTTTGTCTTTCCATAGCTGCTGTCATGTTTAGCTCTTAGTTTTCATGCTTTTCTTTTTAAAGAGTTTTTGTTTAGTTGGTTGCTGAACTCTCTTAAGTTTTCATGTTTATCTTGTTAAGAGAGTTTGCCTGTTGCACTGAGTTGTGTGTCTTAACTTAAAGTAGGTAATTGAGGTTGCTATTTAATTTTAGTAGTAACTTGCAATAGTTTTGAGGTATTGCCATGAGTAATGTCTGAACTTTTGGTGTCAAGAGCTTTAGCCTATTAGTGATAGATGTCGTATTTTGGGCAATCCGTGTTTATTTTCGAAAACCTACAAAATATTTGAGAACTTTAGCTACTAGATGGATCACTAATCTTTGGAGGGATCGAATATTAGAGTACACTCACGTACCATGAGTCGAGGATGCGCAAGGATAACCAAACCCCCATACACTCCTCCTCGGGGTACTTGTCTCTTTGTGAACCTCCTAATTAGATTGAGAGTTACCGATAATAAGTGCATGAGTTCTTCGGACTAATGTGAGTATTCGAAAGTTGACACTTCCACCTAGCCATATTTTTCTAGCCTCTTCGGTACCGTGCATTGCCCTTTCTCACCTCGAGAGTTGTCGCATACTTCGCCGGTGCATCCAAATCCTTGGCACGATACGCTCTGTCATCATAAGCCTCATTATATCCTTCCTCAAAACAGCCACCATACCTACCTATCAAGGCATTTCCATAGTCTTTCCGAGATACATTGCCATGCAACATCCATCTTCTCATGACTTGATCTTCATGTCATACATGCTTTTTGCTTGATCGATGAGCCGCATGCCAGTTGGGCCTTCCCTAATCATTGCTACATGACGCGCTAGTATCATTGCATATCCTGCTACACTGGCAGAGGCATACATTTGCATACATCATGATAGTTTCATCTTCTTTATGTTGAGTACTTTTGTGAAGTGTGAAAGATCTTCTATACTTCTTGTAATATATAGAGTGTTGCCCCTAAAGTGAGGAAAAAATCCCAAAGAGGACAAAATCAAAAGATCCCAAAGAGGACAAATGAGGGTTAAATAGAAAGAGCCATTGAGGCCACAAAAAAATAAAAAATAAATAGAAAAAAGAGAAAAAGAAATAAAACGAGAGAAGGGGGCACACTACTATTCCTTTTGAGAGATCCACACTCGTACTCCATCTTATACCTTGTGTTGGAAATATGCCCTAGAGGCAATAATAAAAGAGTTATTATTATATTTCCTTGTTCATGATAATCGTTTATTATCCATGCTATAATTGTATTGATTGGAAACTTAAATGCATGTGTGGATAAATAGACAAACTTTGTGTCCCTAGTAAGCCTCTTCAGGACTAGCTCGTTGATCAAAGATGACCGCGGTTTCCAGGTCATAGACATGAGTTGTCATTTGATAACGGGATCACATCATTAGGAGAATGATGTGATGGACGAGACCCAAACATTAAACATAGCTTTTGATCGTGTCAGTTATCGCTATAGTTTTCTGCATGTCAAGTATAAGTTCCTATGACCATGAGATCATGTAACTCACTAACACCGTAGGAGTGCCTTGTGTGTGCCAAACGTCGCAACGTAACTGGGTGACTATAAAGGTACTCTACAGGTATCTCCGAAGGTGTCTGTTGAGTTGACATGGATCGAGACTGGGATTTGTCACTCCGTGTGACGGAGAGGTATCTCCGGGCCCACTCGGTAATACGTCATCTCAATGAGCTCAAAGTGACTAAGTAGTTGGTCACGGGATTATGTATTATGGAACGAGTAAAGAGACTTGCCGGTAACGAGATTGAACTAGGTATAGAGATACCGACGATCGAATCTCGGGCAAGTAACATACCGACGAGACAAAGGGAACTGTATACGGGATTGCATGAATCCTTGATATCGTGGTTCATCCGATGAGATCATCGTGGAACGTGTGGGAACCAATATGGGTATCCAGATCCCGCTATTGGTTATTGACCTGGGAGTGTCTCGGTCATGTCTGCATAGTTTCCGAACCCGCAGGGTCTACACACTTAAGGTTCGGTGACGCTAGGGTTGTTAGTGAGAACAGTGCATGGTTACCGAAGGTTGTTCGGAGTCCCGGATGAGATCCCGGACGTGACGAGGGTCTCCGGAATGGTCCGGAGACGAAGATTGGTATATAGGATGAGAGTGATCGGAGTCCGGAAGTGTTCCGGGGAGCATCGGGGAGTCGTCGGATGACCGAAAGGGGTTTCGGGGGGTCCCGGTAATTGTTATGGGCCCTATGGGCCACAAGTGGGAGACGCAACAGCCCTCATGGGGCTGTGCGCCCCCCCTTGGGCCCTCTCCACCTGCGCATGGGGGGTGGCCCCCCTAGGGCAGCCGCACCCTTTGGAGTGGGGGGCAAGGCACTTGGGGGGGGGGGAACCCTAGCCCCTGGGCCGCCGCCCCCTCCCATCTCCCCTTGGCCGCCGCCCCTAGGGGTAAACCCTAGGGCGCCCCCTCCCCTCTCTCCCCCCTATATAAAGAGAGGCAGAGGGAGGGCAGCCACACACGTTCGTGCCTCGGCGCTGCCCTCCCTCCACCGTAGAGATCTCCGTCTTTTCCGCAGTGCTTGGTGAAGCCCTGCTGGAATCCTCCACCACCATCTCCACCACGCCGTCGTGCTGCTGGGCTTCTCCGTCAACTTCTCCTTTCCCCTTGCTGGATCAAGAAGGAGGAGACGTCCCCGAGCTGTACGTGTGAAGAACGCGGAGGCACCGTCCGTTCGGTGCTAGGATCTTCGGCGATCTGAATCGCGGCGAGTACGACTCCATCAACCGCGTTCTTGAAACGCTTCCGCTTAGCGATCTACAAGGGTATGTGGATCCAACTCTTCCCTCGTAGATGCATCTCCTAGATTGATCTTGGTGAGCGTAGGAAATTTTTTTTGTTTCCCATGCAACGTTCCCCAACAGTGGCATCATGAGCTAGGTTCTTGCGTAGATGCTTTCACGAGTAGAACACAAAGGGGTTTGTGGGCGTTGATGTTTAGATTGCTTCCCTCCTTGGTCTTTCTTGATTCAGCGGTATTATGGGATGAAGCGGCCCGGACCAACTTTACATGTCCACGTACATGAGACCGGTTCCATCGACAGACATGCGACTTTTGTTGCATAAGATGGCTGGCGGGTGTCTGTCTCTCCTATCTTAGTTGAATCGGATTAGACAAAGGCGGTCCTTGTAGAAGGTTAAATAGCAACTTAAATATCACCGTTGTGGCTTTGCGTAGGTAAGAAGCGTTCTTGCTAGATACCCATAGCAGCCACGTAAAACATGCAACAACAAATTAGAGGACGTCTAACTTGTTTTTGCAGGGTATGTATGTGATATGATATGGCCAATGACATGATGAGATATATTTGATGTATGAGATGATCATGTTGTAATAGTTAATATCGACTTGCATGTCGATGTATACGGCAACCGGCAGGAGCCATAGGGTTGTTTTTTAATTTTTGTATGACCTGCGTGTCAATCATTAAGCGCTATGTAATGCTTTACTTTATCGCTAAACGGTAGCAATAGTAGTAAGAGCATGGTGGGCGCGCGACAACCCCGATGGCGACACGATGATGGAGATCATGATGATGGGGATCATGGTGTTACGCCGGTGACGATGGAGATCATGCCGGTGCTTTGGAGATGAAGATCAAAAGCACGAGTTGATGGCCATATCATGTCACTTATGATTTGCATGTGATGTTAATCCTTTTATGCATCTTATTTTGCTTAGGACGACGGTAGCATTATAAGATGATCCCTCACTAAAAATTTCAAGATAAAATTGTGTTCCCCCCGAGTGTGCGCCGTTGCGAAGGTTCGTCGTTTCGAAGCACCACGTGATGATCGGGTGTGATAGACTCTACGTTCGCATACAACGGGTGCAAGCCAGTTTTGCACATGCAGAACACTCGGGTTAGACTTAACGAGCCTAGCATGTACAGACATGGCCTCGGAACACGGAAGACCGAAAGGTCGAGCATGAGTCATATAGTAGATATGATCAACATGAAGATGTTCACCATTGACACCACCTCATCTCACGTGATGATCGGACTTGGGTTGGTGGATTTGGATCATGCCACGCTCGAATGACCAGAGGGATGTCAATTTGAGTGGGAGTTATAAGTAATTTGATTAGTTAAAAACTCACTTATCATGAACAATAGTCTAAGATGTCTTTGCAAATCTTTTGTTGTAGATGGCTCGCGCAGTAGCTCCCCTGAATTTTAATGCGTTCCTAGAGAAAACTAAGCTGAAAGATGATGGGAGCAACTTTGTGGACTGGCTCCGCAATCTGAGGATCATCCTCACAGCTGCCCAAAAGGTTTATGTCCTAAATGCACCGCTAGGTGAACCCCCCGCTCCGGCCTCTGTGGACGTTATGAACGCCTGGCAGTCGCGTTCGGATGACTACTCAGTAGTGCAGTGTGCCATGTTGTATAGCTTGGAAGGAGGACTTCAAAGGCGTTTTGAACGTCATGGAGCATATGAGATGTTCCAGGAGTTGAAGTTCATCTTTGAAAAGAATGCCAAGATCGAGAGGTATGAGACCACCGATAAATTCTTTGCTTGCAAGATGGACGAGAATTCGTCTGTCAGTGAGCACTTACTGAAGATGTCTGGGTACTATACCCGCATAGCTGATCTGGGACTTGTGTTCCCGGAGGAGGCTATCATTGACAGAATTCTCCAGTCACTCCCACCTAGCTACAAGAGCTTCGTGCAGCAGTATAACATGCAAGGGATGAACAAATCCATCGCCGAGCTGTTTTCAATGCTGAAAGTCGCTGAGGCAGACATCCAGAAGGAGTATCAAGTGTTGATGGTCAATAAAACTACCAGTTTCAAGAAAAATGGCAAGGGCAAGAAGGGTAACTCTAAGAAGGGTGGCAAGGCAGTTGCTCATCCAGTGAAGAAACCCAAGGCTGGGCCCAAGCCAGAGACTGAGTGTTTCTATTGCAAGGGGAACGGCCACTGGAAGCGGAACTGCCCCAAGTATCTGGCAGACAAGAAGGGGGCCAACAACAACAACAAGCAAGGTATATGTGATATACATGTTATTGATGTGTACCTTACCAACTCTCGTTGTAGTGCCTGGGTATTTGATACCGGTTCGGTTGCTCACATTTGCAACTCTAAACAGGAACTACGGAATAAACGGAGGCTGGCGAAGGACGAAGTGACGATGCGCGTGGGGAATGGTTCCAAGGTTGATGTGATCGCCGTCGGCACGCTCGCTCTTCGATTACCGTCGAGATTAGTTATGAACCTGAATAATTGTTATTTAGTGCCTGCGTTGAGCATGAACATTATATCTGGATCTTGTTTGATGCGAGACGGTTACTCATTTAAATCAGAGAATAAAGGTTGTTCTATTTATATGGGTAATATCTTTTATGGTCATGCACCCGAAGTAAGGGGTTTATTCTTATTGAATCTCGATAGTGATGATACACATGTTCATAACATTGATGCCAAAAGATGTAGAGTTGATAATGATAGTACCACTTTCTTGTGGCACTGCCGTCTGGGTCATATCGGCGTGAAACGCATGAGGAAGCTCCATGCTGATGGACTTTTGGAGTCTCTTGATTTTGAATCACTTGACACATGCGAGCCGTGCCTCATGGGCAAGATGACTAAGACCCCGTTTTCAGGAACAATGGAACGGGCAAGTGACTTATTGGAAATCATACATACTGATGTGTGTGGCCCGATGAGTGTCACGGCGCGCGGTGGATATCGTTATTTTCTCACCTTCACTGACGACTTAAGTAGATATGGGTATATTTACTTGATGAAGCATAAGTCTGAAACGTTTGAAAAGTTCAAGCAATTTCAGAGTGAAGTTGAGAATCATCGTAACAAGAAGATCAAGTTCCTACGATCTGATCGAGGGGGAGAGTATCTGAGTTATGAGTTTGGCAATCACTTGAGAAAATGTGGAATTGTTTCACAGTTGACGCCACCTGGAACACCACAGCGTAATGGTGTGTCCGAACGTCGTAATCGAACCCTATTAGATATGGTGCGTTCTATGATGTCTCTTGCCGATTTGCCACTATCGTTCTGGGGATATGCGTTAGAGACAGCTGCATTCACTTTAAATAGGGCTCCATCTAAGTCCGTTGAGACAACACCGTATGAACTATGGTTTGGTAAGAAACCTAAGTTGTCTTTTCTCAAAGTTTGGGGTTGCGATGCTTATGTCAAAAGGCTTCAGCCAGAAAAGCTCGAACCCAAAGCGGACAAATGTGTCTTCATAGGATACCCAAAAGAGACGGTTGGGTACACCTTCTATCTCAGATCCGAGGGCAAAGTGTTTGTCGCTAAGAACGGGTCCTTTCTCGAGAAAGAGTTTCTCTCGAAAGAATTGAGTGGGAGGAAGGTAGAACTTGATGAGGTTATTGAACCTCTACTTCAACCAGAGAGTAGCACAGCACAGAAAGATGTTTTTGTGGAGCCTACAACGGTTGAAGAGGAAGCCAATGATGATGATCAAGAAGCTTCTGATCAAGTTACTACCGAACCTCGTAGGTCGACAAGGGTACGCACTGCACCTGAGTGGTATGGTAACCCTGTCTTGGAGGTCATGTTGTTGGACAACAGTGAACCTACGAGCTATGGAGAAGCGATGGTGGGCCCGGATTCTGACAAATGGTTAGAGGCCATGAAATCCGAGATGAGATCCATGTATGAAAACAAAGTATGGACTTTGGAAGTATTACCTGAAGGGCGGAAGGCCATTCAGAATAAATGGATTTTTAAGAGGAAGACGGACGCTGACGGTAATGTCACCGTGTATAAAGCTCGACTTGTGGCAAAGGGTTTTTCACAAGTTCAAGGAGTTGACTACGATGAGACTTTCTCACCCGTGGCGATGCTTAAATCCGTCCGAATCATGTTAGCAATAGCTTCATATTTCGATTATGAAATTTGGCAGATGGATGTCAAAACAGCGTTCCTTAACGGTTTTCTTAAGGAAGAGTTGTATATGATACAACCAGAAGGTTTTGTCGATCCAGAGAATGCTGACAAAGTTTGCAAACTCCAGCGTTCCATTTATGGGCTGGTGCAAGCATCTCGGAGTTGGAATCTTCGCTTTGATGAGGTGATCAAAGCGTTTGGGTTTGTACAAGTTTACGGAGAAGCTTGTATTTACAAGAAAGTGAGTGGGAGCTCTATAGCGTTTCTGATATTATATGTGGATGACATATTGCTAATTGGAAACAGTATATAATTTTTGGATAGCGTGAAGGGGTATTTGAACAAGAGTTTTTCGATGAAGGACCTCGGTGAAGCTGCTTTCATATTGGGCATCAAGATCTATAGAGATAGATCGAGACGCTTGATAGGACTTTCACAAAGTACATACCTTGATAAAGTTTTGAAGAAGTTCAAAATGGATCAATCCAAGAAGGGGTTCTTGCCGGTATTGCAAGGTACAAAGTTGAGTAAGACTCAATGCCCAGTGACTGCGGAAGATAGAGAAAAGATGAGTGTCGTCCCCTATGCTTCAGCCATAGGCTCTATCATGTATGCAATGCTGTGCACAAGACCAGATGTCAGCCTTGCCATAAGTATGGCCGGAAGGTTTCAAAGTAATCCTGGTATGGATCACTGGACAGCGGTCAAGAATATCCTGAAGTACCTGAAAAGGACTAAGGAGATGTTTCTCGTTTATGGAGGTGATCAAGAGCTCGTCGTAAAGGGTTACGTCGATGCAAGCTTTGACACTGATCCGGATGACTCTAAGTCTCAAACCGGATACGTATATATTCTCAACGGGGGAGCGGTAAGCTGGTGCAGTTCCAAGCAAAGCATGGTAGCCGATTCTACATGCGAAGCGGAGTACATAGCTGCCTCGGAGGCGGCGAAGGAAGGTGTCTGGATGAAGGAGTTCATGACAGATCTTGGAGTTGTGCCTAGTGCATTGAACCCAATGACTCTGTTTTGTGACAACACTGGTGCCATTGCTCTAGCCAAGGAACCAAGGTTTCACAAGAGGACCAGACACATAAAGCGACGCTTCAATTCCATCCGCGATTCAGTCAAGGAGGAGGACATAAGCATTTGCAAAGTACACACGGATTTGAATGTTGCAGATCCGTTGACTAAGCCTCTTCCACGGGCTAAGCATGATCAACACCAAGACTCTATGGGTGTTAGATTCATTACCTTGTAATACTAGATTATTGACTCTAGTGCAAGTGGGAGACTGTTGGAAATATGCCCTAGAGGCAATAATAAAAGAGTTATTATTATATTTCCTTGTTCATGATAATCGTTTATTATCCATGCTATAATTGTATTGATTGGAAACTTAAATGCATGTGTGGATAAATAGACAAACTTTGTGTCCCTAGTAAGCCTCTTTAGGACTAGCTCGTTGATCAAAGATGACCGCGGTTTCCAGGTCATAGACATGAGTTGTCATTTGATAACGGGATCACATCATTAGGAGAATGATGTGATGGACGAGACCCAAACGTTAAACATAGCTTTTGATCGTGTCAGTTATCGCTATAGTTTTCTGCATGTCAAGTATAAGTTCCTATGACCATGAGATCATGTAACTCACTAACACCGTAGGAGTGCCTTGTGTGTGCCAAACGTCGCAACGTAACTGGGTGACTATAAAGGTACTCTACAGGTATCTCCGAAGGTGTCTGTTGAGTTGACATGGATCGAGACTGGGATTTGTCACTCCGTGTGACGGAGAGGTATCTCCGGGCCCACTCGGTAATACGTCATCTCAATGAGCTCAAAGTGACTAAGTAGTTGGTCACGGGATTATGTATTACGGAACGAGTAAAGAGACTTGCCGGTAACGAGATTGAACTAGGTATAGAGATACCGACGATCGAATCTCGGGCAAGTAACATACCGACGAGACAAAGGGAACTGTATACGGGATTGCATGAATCCTTGACATCGTGGTTCATCCGATGAGATCATCGTGGAACGTGTGGGAACCAATATGGGTATCCAGATCCCGCTATTGGTTATTGACCTGGGAGTGTCTCGGTCATGTCTGCATAGTTTCCGAACCCGCAGGGTCTACACACTTAAGGTTCGGTGACGCTAGGGTTGTTAGTGAGAACAGTGCATGGTTACCGAAGGTTGTTCGGAGTCCCGGATGAGATCCCGGACGTGACGAGGGTCTCCGGAATGGTCCGGAGACGAAGATTGGTATATAGGATGAGAGTGATCGGAGTCCGGAAGTGTTCCGGGGAGCATCGGGGAGTCGTCGGATGACCGAAAGGGGTTTCGGGGGGTCCCGGTAATTGTTATAGGCCCTATGGGCCACAAGTGGGAGACGCAACAGCCCTCATGGGGCTGTGCGCCCCCCCTTGGGCCCTCTCCACCTGCGCATGGGGGGTGGCCCCCCCTAGGGCAGCCGCACCCTTTGGAGTGGGGGGCAAGGCACTTGGGGGGGGGGGAAACCCTAGCCCCTGGGCCGCCGCCCCCTCCCATCTCCCCTTGGCCGCCGCCCCTAGGGGTAAACCCTAGGGCGCCCCCTCCCCTCTCTCCCCCTATATAAAGAGAGGCAGAGGGAGGGCAGCCACACACGTTCGTGCCTCGGCGCTGCCCTCCCTCCACCGTAGAGATCTCCGTCTTTTCCGCAGTGCTTGGCGAAGCCCTGCTGGAATCCTCCACCACCATCTCCACCACGCCGTCGTGCTGCTGGGCTTCTCCGTCAACTTCTCCTTTCCCCTTGCTGGATCAAGAAGGAGGAGACGTCCCCGAGCTGTACGTGTGAAGAACGCGGAGGCACCGTCCGTTCGGTGCTAGGATCTTCGGCGATCTGAATCGCGGCGAGTACGACTCCATCAACCGCGTTCTTGAAACGCTTCCGCTTAGCGATCTACAAGGGTATGTGGATCCAACTCTTCCCTCGTAGATGCATCTCCTAGATTGATCTTGGTGAGCGTAGGAAAATTTTTTGTTTCCCATGCAACGTTCCCCAACACCTTGTACTTAGAGATTATCATTCATGCATATAGCTATGTGGGGACCTTCACACTATAGAACTTGGCTTGTATATTCCAATGATGAGCCTCCTCAAAAGAGCTCTAGGTCTTCTTGAGCGAGCAAGTTGGATGCACCCCCACTAGTTCCATTGGAGAGCTTACCTTAGCTCATATGTGCATCTGTTGCATGGCAATCCCTACTCGTCACATCATATCTATCATTTGGCTTTCTCTCGCCTATGATTGTCCTCATTGATGTGAGCCTTTCACACCTTTTTTGTCTTCCCCCTTCATCATTTTTCTCTCTTTGCCATCCTAAGTGTCAACTTTCTTGCTAACGCTCATCCATTGCATGAGTGCTCAAAATATCGAAAGGGAGTGGATCATTTTGACTTGTACCTGGCTAGTGGTCTGGGGATGAGTCAAGATAAGATTCCAAAGAAGACCAAGTATGAAACTTTAGTAGATTAAGTTCTCAATAATACAAAAACTATGTTTTACTCTCTCATATATCCCTATCCCCTTTCTTGCACGCAAACACCATTTGGAGACATTCGAGTCACGGACAGCGAGAGCTCTTGCACCTTTATGTTCTTATGTTGCTTGTTACAATGCTAATATAGACTCTTGCTTGTTATGACTTGAATTGAATTACATGCCTTGATTGCTTTACTTAAAAAGTTCTTATATGGTTGGTAGCATGTCACCACAGAAATTATGCTTGTTATCATTTACCTACTCGAGGACGAGCAGGAATTAAGCTTGGGGATGCTGATACGTCCAAAACGTATCTATAATTTCTGCTTGCTCCATGCTTCTTTTGTGTGATATTGCTATGATATTGATGCACTTCCATACACTTTTGATCATATTTGGACTAACCTATTAACTCAGTGCACCACAGTGCCAGTTCCTGTTTTCTGCTGTTTTTCTATTTCAGGTTTCCCCCATATTAAAAGTGCTCCAAAAATTCCAGGAAAAATACAGGAAAAATCAACGTACAGGAAGCTTCGCGAAGAACCAAAGATGGGCCAGAGGGGAGCCAGGGGAGGCCCAGGCGGCCACCTGGCGCGGCCCCACCCCTGGCCGCGCCAGGGGGGCGCCTGGGGCCCCTGCTCCGCCTCTGGCTGCCCCCCTTCGCATATATATCCCTCTCGTCCCGAAATCCTCGAGGACAGAACCCTTTTTCGCGATCTCGCCTCTGTTCCGCCGCCGCAGCGCTTCCAAGATCGGGAGCATCAGGAGAACTCTTCCCGGCACCCTGCCGGAGGGGAGAACCACCACCGGGAGCTTCTCCACCACCATGGATGCTTCCCGGATGAGTCGTGAGTAGTCCACCTTGGACCATGGGTCCATGATCAGTAGCTATGTGATGTTCTCCTCCCCTCTTTGCTCTTCATGGTTTAGACCTCGTGAGCTGCGCTACATGATCGAGGCACATATGTAATCTTTCTGCTGTTGCTTTGCTGAGTTTGCTGGATCTGATGGATTATGAGACTATGTTCAGATTTTGTTTGAGTAATATATTTGATTCACCTCTTTTATATCTTTGTTCTTGAGTAATTCTTGCATGTTCTCCGTTGCTGTTTATTGCTTTGGCCAAGTAGTAGGTAGTAACTCCAAGAGGGAGCGTTATGCTTGATTGTGGGTCCATGCCCCCTGATGACTAGCTTGAGTGACAGAAACATGAGTCTAGGGGATGTGCTGTTGCCATAAGGGAGAAAACAACGGTGCTTGTACTTGCGGGTGCAAGGATTGTTTACTTTACGCAAAGTTCTTTTAATGCAGTTGTATATTGCTTTGAGTTTACACTTTGGGTGGGATTCGCAACTTAATACCAGCGAGATGTTCTGGATAGATATCTCAAGGTGGATGATTAGTAGTAGATGCAGATGGATTTCGGTCTACTTGCCTTGGCGTACCGCCCATGCTTTTGAGCCTCTACCTTTCTTTGCAGCATAGTTAGCATTGGTTTGCGCACATAATCATGTCAACTGCCCAGCTGTAATTTGTTTACCTCGCTTTGCTGTTTTATCGTCTTTTGGGAGAGAGACATCACTAGTGAACATCATGGGACCCCGGTCCATATTACCACCGCTGATCACACCTTCTATTTACTTCCTGTTTTTATTTCCTAGTTGCAGTCATAGCTATCATTATTATCTCTTGTGTTTGATCCTTTGTAAACAACAAGGACGGAGGGACTAACAACCTCTCTGTACTCGTTGGGAGCAAAGTTATCTGTATCTGTGTGCAGGTCCCGTCAACCGCTAAGTTTCTGGCGCCGTTGACACCTACTTGTCGACCCTCGGAGTCTCACGGGATTCGATCCTTGGTACCTTTTCCAAGGGAAATTTTCCGCTACGCTACATCTCAACCTTCCACTTGGGGTAACCAACAAGGGGCAGGAAGCCATCAGGCACTGCCGTTTAGGCCATATTGGTGTAAAGCGCATGAAGAAACTCCGTGCTAATGAGCTTTTGCAATCACTTGATTATGAATCACTTGGTGCTTGCGAACCATGCCTCATGGGCAAGATGACTAAGACTTCGTTCTCCGAAACAATGGAGCGAGCAACTGACTTATTGGAAATAATACATACATATGTATGCGGTATGTTGAGTGTTGAGGCTCGCGGTGGTTATTTTCTGACCTTCACAGATGATTTGAGCAAATATGGGTATATCTACTTAATGAAACATAAGGCAGAAACATTTGAAAAGTTCAAAGAATTTCAAAGTGAACTAGAGAATCATCGTAATAAGAAAATAAAGTTTCCACGATCTGATCGCGGAGGCGAGTATTTGAGTTACGAGTTTGTTCTTCATTTAAAACAATGTGGAATAGTTTCACAACTCATTCCACCTAGAACACCACAGCATAATGGTGTGTTCAAACATCGTAACCATACTTTATTAGATATGGTAGGATCCATGATGTCTCTTACCGATTTACCACTATCGTTTTGGGGATATGCTTTAGAGATGACTGCATCCACGTTAAATAGGGTGTCATCTAAATCCGTTGAGACGACACCTTATGAACAATGGTTTGGCAAGAAACCCAAGTTGTCGTTTCTTAAAGTTTGGGGCTATGATGCTTATGTGAAAAAGCTTCAACCTGATAAGCTCGAACCCAAATCGGAGAAATGTGTCTTCATAGGATAACCAAAGGAGACTGTTGGGTACACCTTCTATCACAAATCCGAAGACAAGATATTCGTTGCTAAGAATTGATCCTTTCTAGAGAAGGAGTTTCTCTCGAAAGAAGTGAGTGGGAGGAAAGTGGAACTTGATGAGGTAATTGTACCTTCTCCCGAATTGGAAAGTAGTTCATCACAGAAATTAGTTCGAGTGATACCTACACAAATTAGTGAGGAAGTTAATGATGATGATCATTAAACTTCGGATCAAGTTGCTACCGAACCTCGTAGGTCAACCAGAGTACGTTCCTCACCAGAGTGGTACGGTAACCCTGTTCTGGAAGTCATGTTACTAGACCACGACGAACCTACGAACCTACGAAATGTGTGAAATGAGTTAAATCAATTCTTTGAAATAACTAAAGTTACTTTTTGAGTTGAGTGAAATCGGTGTTTTGAATTAAGTGAAATCAAGGATTCATAAAATAGTGAAATCTATTTTTAATGGGTGACATATGTTGTTTTAAAAGAGTGAAATTGTACTTTCTCATAACGAGTGATTTTTTTAATCAAGTGAAATAATGCTTGTGAAATGAGTCAAACCATTGTATTTAATTTATTGCACATTATCGGCTTTTAAGAAATGAGTGAACTCTATCTTTTCTTTAAAATGAGCAAACAATATTTTTTTAAATGAGTGATATGGGATTTTTTATGAGAGTGACATTTTAAAATGAGTGAAATAAGTCTTTTGATATGAGTTTTTCGAATTGACTGGAATCATTTTTGCGAAATGAGTGAAACCCTTTTCTTGAATCTTCTGAAATTAGTGAGATCGCTTATTTCAAAGTAGTGAAATATGCTACCTGAAATGTGAAATTAGTGAAATCATTTTTCTTTAAATGAGTGATTTTTCAATTTACTTAGATCAGTTTTTTGAAATGACCGAGGCCAGTTTTTGAAATGAGTGAAAACCTTTTAAATTGTGTGAAATACGTGAAACCACTTCTCTGAAATAGCTGGATTATTTTTTTACTTGAATGAATTGAGTTCTTACTTAACTGAATTCAATGATTCAGAAAATTATAAAATATATTTTTGGAAATGAGTGAAATATGTCATTTTAAACGAGTGAAATTGGTCTTTTTAATAATGAGTGAAATTATTTTTAAAATGTGAGTGAAACAAGTCTTGTGAAATCAGTGTTTTGAATATGTTTCACACTCCCAATTTTTAGGAATGCGTGAACTTTGTTTTTTTAATGAGCAAAATAAGTTTTCAAAATGGGTGAAATAGACTTTTTGATTAAAAAATGAGTGAAATCTCCCATAAAAATGAGAGAAATAAGTCTTTTGAAATGTGTGAAAATATTGTTTTTGAATTGAATGAAATTAGATTTGCTAACTGAGTGGAAACCTTTTCTTCAATCTTGTGAAATAACGGAAACCACTTCTCTGAAATAAGTGATTTTTTAGTTGACAGGAATTAGTGTTTTGAATTTAGTGAAGTCAATGATTTAGAAAGTATTAAAATTTGTGGTTTGAAATGAGTGAAACATGTTGTTCTAAATGAGTTAAATCATTATTTCTGAAAATGATTGAAAATATTTATTTAGTGAAATGGGTGAAATGGCATTTTGAAATGAGTGTTGTAAATTTATTGCACACTCCCGGTCAATTTTAAAATGAGTGAAATCTATTTTTTATAAATGAGTGATTTTTTTGTGAATTTTGAACTCGTATAAATAGATCAAACATTGGTCTTGTTCCAAAGATCTTGTTGACCTGAATTCACATATGTAAAAAGTTCCAAGAACAAAAATTTGGTTAAAAAGTTATTTCCAATTTAAAAACGTCACAATGAAAATAAAATGGCAAATCTTAGTCTGGAGAGAGGGGCATACGCGCATGCAGCTAACCCCCCCC
>LR738710.1:927137487-927169012 GCA_902687465.1 Secale cereale
GCGGTGGCTATTAAAAGCGGCACCCCCACCCCCGCTGTTGGCCACACCGCCGCTCTCTGCATCTCGCTCTCACCGCCGCTCTCTACATCTCTCTCACCGCCGCTCGGCGCGCCTCCCCTCTCTTACGTGACGATGTGCGAGCGGTACCCCGGCGACGGAGCGACGACCAACGGCTTCGGCCGCCCTCGGTGCACGTGTGGGAATCGCACTTGCTGTCCGAGGCGAACATCCCGGCGCCTCCAGACATGCGCGCCGGACTGTCAGGATGGAATCTCAGCGCCGGAGGCGTCCCCGTCCCGCCCCTGCCGGACGCCGACGCGCGTCCCGACTACTTCGCCGACGAGGTTGACCGCGTCCGGTCGACGCTGACCGAGGAGCAGCGAGCCTCCCCGCAGTACGCCGAAGACAACCATGGGGCGTGGGCGGCGTACTTCCAGCGCCGGCAGGAGCAGCGCCTCGCCTCCACCAACGGGGCCCCGGTGGTGGGGGCCCGGTGGAACGGCGACGCCTCTGGTGGTCCGCTCCCGGCCGGACGCTCAACGCAGTGCTCGCGTACCTCGAGGGTGGCAATGACCCGCCGATCAATTATCCGGCCGCCGTCCCGGTCCCCCACGGCGGCGCCGGGCAGTGGATGCCCCGAAGGTTCGTCTTTGGCTCGTTCTCCTCCTTCCGCTCCTCCTCCCGCTCCTCCGGCTCAGTGGCGGTGTTCGGCGTCAAGGCTGAGCCCACGACGGAGACCCTGCTCGGACGACGAACCCGCTCGGCCGGCATCGTCATCAACGAAGGCGGTCGCATTTCCTCCTCGCCCCTCCCCGCTTCGTCAAGCCGAAGAAGGAGCCGGGACTCGTCGCCGTGAAGAAGGAACCTTTGCTCGCTCCCGTGAAGACGGAGCCCGGGCTCGGCGGCGGCGACAAGGAGACGATCGACGACGCGGCGGCGTTGAAGTGGGCGCGCACTAAGATGGAGCGCCAGCGCCGCGCCTATGAAGAGCTCGCCTCACGGCACCGGAGCCGGCAAGGCCGCAACGAGGGAGGCGTCGTCGTCCTCGACGACGACAGCGACGACGAGGGCACACCACCGGCACCGGTCCGTCAAGGCGACGCCGATCAGGGGTCCAACTGTTGGGGAACATGGCAGAATTTTAAAATTTTCTACACATCACCAAGATCAATCCATGGAGTCATCTAGCAACGAGGGAGAGGGGAGTGTTGGGGAACGTAGTATTTTAAAATTTTCCTACGATCACGCAAGATCTATCTACCAGATGCATAGCAACGAGAGGGAAGAGTGTGTCTACGTACCCTCGTAGACCGGGAGCGGAAGCGTCAAGTGACGCGGTTGATGTTGTCGAACTTCTTCGCGATCCAACCGATCAAGCACCGAACGTACGGCACCTCCGCGTTCAGCACACGTTCAGCTTGATGACGTCCCACGAGCTCTTGATCCAGTTGAGCTTCACGGGAGAGTTTCGTCAGCACGACGGCGTGGTGACGGATATGATGTGTTCACCGGCGCAGGGCTTCGCCTAAGCTCCGCGACGGTATGACCGAGGTGTGATTCTGTGGAGGGGGCACTGCACACGGCTAAAACAATTCAACTTCTGTGTCTTTGGGTGCCCCCCTGCCCCCGTATATAAAGGAGCAAGGGAGGGAGGCCGGCCGGCCCTTCCTGGTGCGTCTAGGGAAGGAGTCCTACTAGGAATAGGATTGCAACCCTATTCCTAGTAGGATTCACCAAAAGGAAGAAGGGGGAAAGGAATAGGAGAGGTGGCGCCCTCCCCAATCCTAGTCCAACTAGGAACCCTAGGTGGGGGCGCCGGCCAGCCCTATGGGCTGCCTCTCTCTTTCCCTTTAGGCCCACTATGGACCATCCCCTCTCGTAGGGGGTTCCGGTAACCCCCTCCGGCATTCCCGATAAATCCGAAACTTTTCCGGTATACTTCCGGTGTCCGAATATAGCCGTCCAATATATCAATCTTTCTGTCTCGGACATTCCGAGACTCCTCGTCATGTCCGTGATCTCATCCGGGACTCCGAACTACCTTCGGTACATCAATACTCATAAACTCATAATACCGATCGTCATCAAACGTTAAGCGTGCGGACCCTACGGGTTCAAGAACTATGTAGACATGACCGAGACTCATCTCCGGTTAATAACCAATAGCGGAACCTGGATGTTCATATTGGCTCCTACATATTCTACGAAGATCTTTTATCGGTCAGAACCGCATAACAACATACGTTGTTCCTTTTGTCAAACGGTATGTTACTTGCCTGAGATTCGATCGTCGGTATCTCTATACCTAGTTCAATCTCGTTACCGGCGAGTCTCTTTACTCGTTCCGTAACACATCATCTCGTGACTAACTCATTAGTCTTTTGCTTGCAAGGCTTATTGTGATGTGTGTTACCGAGAGGGCCCAGAGATACCTCTCCGACACTCGGAGTGACAAATCCTAATCTTGATCTATGCCAACACCACGAATACTTTCGGAGACACCTGTAGAGCATCTTTATGATCACCCAGTTACGTTGTGACGTTTGATAGCACACAAGGTGTTCCTACGGTATTCGGGAGTTGCATAATCTCATAGTCATAGGAACATGTATAAGTCATGAAGAAAGCAATAGCAGAAAAACTAAACGATCATAGTGCTATGCTAACGGATGGGTCTTGTCCATCACATCATTCTCCTAATGATGTGATCCCGTTGATCAAATGACAACTCATGTCTATGGCTAGGAAACATAACCATCTTTGATCAATGAGCTAGTCTAGTAGAGGCATACTAGGGACATACTGTTTTGTCTATGTATTCACACATGTACTAAGTTTCCGGTTAATACAATTCTAGCATGAATAAAAGACATTTATCATGATATAAGGAAATACAAATAACATCTTTATTATTGCCTCTAGGGCATATTTCCTTCAGTCTCCCAGTTGAACTAGAGTCAATAATCTAGATTACAAAGTGATGATCCTCACACCCATGGAGTCATGGTGCTGATCATGTTTTGCCCGTGGAAGAGGCTTAGTCAACGGGTCTGCAACATTCAGATCCGTATGTATTTTGCAAATCTCTATGTCTCCCTCCTTGACTAGATCGCGGATGGAATTGAAGCGTCTTTTGATGTGCTTTGTTCTCTTGTGAAACCTGGATTCCATTGCCAAGGCAATGGCTCCAGTGTTGTCACAAAAGATTTTCATTGGACCCGATGCACTAGGTACTACACCTAGATCGGATATGAACTCCTTCATCCAGACTCCTTCATTTGCTGCTTCCGAAGCAGCTATGTATTCCGCTTCACACGTAGATCCCGCCACGATGCTCTGTTTGGAACTGCACCAGCTGACAGCTCCACCGTTCAATAAAAATACATATCCGGTTTGTGACTTTGAGTCATCCGGATCAGTGTCAAAGCTAGAATCGACGTAACCGTTTACGACGAGCTCTTTGTCACCTCCATATACGAGAAACATATCCTTAGTTCTTTTCAGATACTTTAGGATGTTTTTGACCGCTGTCCAGTGATCCACTCCTGGATTACTTTGGTACCTCCCTGCTAGACTTATAGCAAGGCACACATCAGGTCTGGTACACAGCATTGCATACATGATAGATCCTATGGCTGAGGCATAGGGAATGACTTTCATTTTCTCTCTATCTTCTGCAGTGGTCGGGCATTGAGTCTTACTCAACTTCATACCTTGTAAAACAGGCAAGAACCCTTTCTTTGACTGATCCATTTTGAACTTCTTCAAAATCTTATCAAGGTATGTGCTTTGTGAAAGTCCAATTAAGCGTCTTGATCTATCTCTATAGATCTTGATACCTAATATATAAGCAGCTTCACCGAGGTCTTTCATTGAAAAACTCTTATTCAAGTATCCTTTATGCTATCCAGAAATTCTATATCATTTCCAATCAACAATATGTCATCTACATATAATATTAGAAATGCTACAGAGCTCCCACTCACTTTCTTGTAAATACAGGCTTCTCCAAAAGTCTGTATAAAACCATATGCTTTGATCACCTCATCAAAGCGTATATTCCAACTCCGAGATGCTTGTACCAGTCCATAGATGGATCGCTGGAGTTTGCATACTTTGTTAGCACCTTTTGGATCGACAAAACCTTCTGGTTGCATCATATACAACTCTTCTTTGAGATATCCATTCAGGAATGCAGTTTTGACATCCATTTGCCAGATTTCATAATCATAAAATGCGGCAATTGCTAACATGATTCGGACAGACTTAAGCATCGCTACAGGTGAGAAAGTCTCATCGTAGTCAACTCCTTGAACTTGTCGAAAACCTTTCGCAACAAGTCGAGCTTTGTAAACAGTAACATTACCGTCTGCGTCGTTCTTCCTCTTGAAGATCCATTTATTTTCGATGGCCTGCCGATCATCGGGCAAGTCAACCAAAGTCCATACTTTGTTCTCATACATGGATCCCATCTCAGATTTCATGGCTTCAAGCCATTTTGCGGAATCTGGGCTCATCATCGCTTCCTCATAGTTCGTAGGTTCATCATGGTCTAGTAACATGATTTCCAGAACTGGGTTGCCGTACCACTCTGGTGCGGAACGTACTCTGGTTGATCTACGACGTTCAGCAGAAACTTGATCCGAAGTTTCATGATTATTATCATTAACTTCCTCACTAATTGGTGTAGGAATCACTGGAACAATTTCCTGTGATGTACTACTTTCCAATCCGGGAGAAGGTACAATTACCTCATCAAGTTCTACTTTCCTCCCACTCACTTCTTTCGAGAGAAACTCTTTTTCTAGAAAGGATCCGTTCTTAGCAACGAATATTTTGCCTTCGGATCTGTGATAGAAGGTGTACCCAATAGTCTCTTTTGGGTATCCTATGAAGACACATTTTTCCGACTTGGGTTCGAGCTTATCAGGTTGAAGTGTTTTCACATAAGCATCGCAGCCCCAAACTTTAAGAAACGACAACTTTGGTTTCTTGCTAAACCAAAGTTCATAAGGTGTCGTATCAACGGATTTAGATGGTGCCCTATTTAACGTGAATGCAGCTGTCTCTAAAGCATAACCCCAAAACGATAGTGGTAAATCGGTAAGAGACATCATAGATCGCACCATATCTAATAAAGTACGGTTACGACGTTCGGACACACCATTACGCTGTGGTGTTCCAGGTGGCGTGAGTTGTGAAACTATTCCACATTGTTTCAAATGAAGACCAAACTCGTAACTCAAATATTCTCCTCCATGATCAGATCGTAGAAACTTTATTTTCTTGTTACGATGATTCTCTACTTCACTCTGAAATTCTTTGAACTTTTCAAATGTTTCAGACTTGTGTTTCATTAAGTAGATATACCCATATCTGCTCAAATCATCAGTGAAGGTCAGAAAATAACGATACCCGCCGCGAGCATCAACACTCATTGGTCCACATACATCAGTATGTATGATTTCCAACAAATCTGTTGCTCGCTCCATAGTTCCGGAGAACGGAGTTTTAATCATCTTGCCCATGAGGCATGGTTCGCAAGCACCAAGTGATTCATAATCAAGTGATTCCAAAAGTCCATCATTATGGAGTTTCTTCATGCGTTTTACACCAATATGACCTAAACGGCAGTGCCACAAATAAGTTACACTATCATTATTAACCTTGCATCTTTTGGTTTCAATATTATGAATATGTGTATCACTACAATCGAGATCCAATAAGAATAGACCACTCTTTAAGGGTGCATGACCATAAAAGATATTATTCATTAAAATGGAACAACCATTATTCTCTGATTTAAATGAATAACCGTCTCGCAATAAACAAGATCCAGATATAATGTTCATGCTCAACGCTGGCACCAAATAACAATTATTTAGGTCTAAAACTAATCCCGAAGGTAGATGTAGAGGTAGCGTGCCGACGGCGATCACATCGACTTTGGAACCGTTTCCCACGCGCATCGTCACCTCGTCCTTAGCTAATCTTCGTTTAATCCGTAGTCCCTGTTTCGAGTTACAAATATTAGCAACCGAACCGGTATCAAATACCCAGGTACTACTACGAGCATTAGTAAGGTACACATCAATGACATGTATATCACATATACCTTTGTTCATCTTGCCATCCTTCTTATCCGCCAAATACTTGGGGCAGTTCCGCTTCCAGTGTCCAGTCCCCTTGCAGTAGAAGCACTCAGTTTCAGGCTTGGCTCCAGATTTGGGTTTCTTCGTGAAAGTAGCAACTGACTTGCTATTCTTTTTGAAGTTCCCTTTCTTTCCCTTGCACTTTTTCTTGAAACTAGTGGTCTTGTTAACCATCAACACTTGATGCTCCTTTTTGATTTCTACCTCCGCTGCTTTGAGCATAGCGAAGAGCTCGGGAATTGTCTTTTGCATCCCTTGCATGTTATAGTTCATCACGAAGCCTTTATAGCTTGGTGGCAGTGATTGAAGAACTCTATCAATAACACTATCCTCGTCAACTTTGCAACCAAGTTGAGTCATATGATTGTAGTACCCAGACATTCTGAGCAAGTGTTCACTGATAGAACTATTCTCCTCCATTTTGCAGCTGTAGAACTTATTGGAAATCTCATATTTCTCAATTCGGGCATTTGCTTGAAATATTAACTTCAACTCCTGGAACATCTCATATGGTCCATGACGTTCAAAACGTCGTTGAAGTCCCGGATCTAAGCCGTAAAGCATGGCACACTGAACTATCGTGTAGTCATCAGACTGCGACTGCCAGACGTTCAAAGCGTCTGCATTAGCGGAAGGGGGCTTGTCACCTAGCGGTGCTTCAAGGACATAATTCTTCTGTGCAGCAATGAGGATAATCCTCAGGTTACGGACCCAGTCCGTGTAATTGCTACCATCATCTTTCAACTTAGCTTTCTCTAGGAATGCATTAAAATTCAAAGGAACGGTAGCACGGGCCATTGATCTACAACGACATAGATATGCAAAACTATCAGGACTAAGTTCATGATAAATTAAAGTTCAATTTAATCATATTAATTTAAAGAACTCCCACTTAGATAGACATCCCTCTGGTCATCTAAATGATCACGTGATCCAAATCAACTAAACCATGTCCGATCATCACGTGAGATGGAGTAGTTTTCAATGGTGAACATCTTATGTTGATCATATCTACTATATGATTCACGCTCGACCTTTCGGTCTCCAGTGTTCCGAGGCCATATCTGTATATGCTAGGCTCGTCAAGTTTAACCCGAGTATTCTGCGTGTGCAAAACTGGCTTACACCCGTTGTATTTGAACGTAGAGCTTATCACACCCGATCATCACGTGGTGTCTCGGCACGACGAACTTTCGCAACGGTGCATACTCAGGGAGAACACTTATACCTTGAAATTTAGTAAGGGATCATCTTATAATGCTACCGTCGTTCTAAGCAAAATAAGAAGCATAATAAGATAAACATCACATGCAATCAAAATATATGACATGATATGGCCATCATCATCTTGTGCTTTTGATCTCTATCTCCAAAGCACCGTCATGATCACCTTCGTCACCGGCTTGACACCTTGATCTTTATCGTAGCATCGTTGTCGTCTCGCCAACTATTGCTTCTACGACTATCGCTACCGCTTAGTGATAAAGTAAAGCAATTACATGGCGATTGCATTTCATACAATAAAGCGACAACCATATGGCTCCTGCCAGTTGCCGATAACTTTACAAAACATGATCATCTCATACAAAACCGTATAACTCATCATGTCTTGACCATATCACATCACAACATGCCCTGCAAAAACAAGTTAGACGTCCTCTACTTTGTTTGTTGCAAGTTTTACGTGGCTGCTACGGGCTTTAGCAAGAACCGTTCTTACCTACGCATACAAAACCACAACGATGTTTCGTCAAGTATGTGTTGTTTTAACCTTCACAAGGACCGGGCGTAGCCACACTTGATTCAGCTAAAGTGAGAGAGACAGACACCCGCCAGTCACCTTTAAGCAACGAGTGCTCGTAACGGTGAAACCAGTCTAGCGTAAGCGTACGCGTAATGTCGGTCCGGGCTGCTTCATCTCACAATACCGCCGAAGCAAAGTATGACATGCTGGTAAGCAGTATGACTAGTATCGCCCACAACTCATTGTGTTCTACTCGTGCATATCATCTACGCATAGACCTGGCTCATGATGCCACTGTTGGGGAACGTAGTATTTTAAAATTTTCCTACGATCACGCAAGATCTATCTACCAGATGCATAGCAACGAGAGGGAAGAGTGTGTCTACGTACCCTCGTAGACCGGGAGCGGAAGCGTCAAGTGACGCGGTTGATGTTGTCGAACTTCTTCGCGATCCAACCGATCAAGCACCGAACGTACGGCACCTCCGCGTTCAGCACACGTTCAGCTTGATGACGTCCCACGCGCTCTTGATCCATTTGAGCTTCACGGGAGAGTTTCGTCAGCACGACGGCGTGGTGACGGATATGATGTGTTCACCGGCGCAGGGCTTCGCCTAAGCTCCGCGACGGTATGACCGAGGTGTGATTCTGTGGAGGGGGGCACCGCACACGGCTAAAACAATTCAACTTCTGTGTCTTTGGGTGCCCCCCTGCCCCCTTATATAAAGGAGCAAGGGAGGGAGGCCGGCCGGCCCATCCTGGTGCGGCTAGGGAAGGAGTCCTACTAGGAATAGGATTGCAATCCTATTCCTAGTAGGATTCACCAAAAGGAAGAAGGGGGAAAGGAATAGGAGAGGTGGCGCCCTCCCCAATCCTAGTCCAACTAGGAACCCTAGGTGGGGGCGCCGGCCAGCCCTATGGGCTGCCTCTCTCTTTCCCTTTAGGCCCACTATGGACCATCCCCTCTCGTAGGGGGTTCCGGTATCCCCTCCGGCATTCTCGATAAATCCGAAACTTTTCCGGTATACTTCCGGTGTCCGAATATAGCCGTCCAATATATCAATCTTTCTGTCTCGGACATTCCGAGACTCCTCGTCATGTCCGTGATCTCATCCGGGACTCCGAACTACCTTCGGTACATCAATACTCATAAACTCATAATACCGATCGTCATCAAACGTTAAGCGTGCGGACCCTACGGGTTCAAGAACTATGTAGACATGAACGAGACTCATCTCCGGTTAATAACCAATAGCGGAACCTGGATGTTCATATTGGCTCCTACATATTCTACGAAGATCTTTTATCGGTCAGAACCGCATAACAACATACGTTGTTCCTTTTGTCAAACGGTATGTTACTTGCCTGAGATTCGATCGTCGGTATCTCTATACCTAGTTCAATCTCGTTACCGGCAAGTCTCTTTACTCGTTCCGTAACACATCATCTCGTGACTAACTCATTAGTCTTTTGCTTGCAAGGCTTATTGTGATGTGTGTTACCGAGAGGGCCCAGAGATACCTCTCCGACACTCGGAGTGACAAATCCTAATCTTGATCTATGCCAACACCACGAATACTTTCGGAGACACCTGTAGAGCATCTTTATGATCACCCAGTTACGTTGTGACGTTTGATAGCACACAAGGTGTTCCTACGGTATTCGGGAGTTGCATAATCTCATAGTCATAGGAACATGTATAAGTCATGAAGAAGGCAATAGCAGTAAAACTAAACGATCATAGTGCTATGCTAACGGATGGGTCTTGTCCATCACATCATTCTCCTAATGATGTGATCCCGTTGATCAAATGACAACTCATGTCTATGGTTAGGAAACATAACCATCTTTGATCAATGAGCTAGTCTAGTAGAGGCATACTAGGGACATACTGTTTTGTCTATGTATCCACACATGTACTAAGTTTCCAGTTAATACAATTCTAGCATGAATAAAAGACATTTATCATGATATAAGGAAATACAAATAACATCTTTATTATTGCCTCTAGGGCATATTTCCTTCAGTCTCCCACTTGAACTAGAGTCAATAATCTAGATTACAAAGTGATGATCCTCACACCCATGGAGTCTTGGTGCTGATCATGTTTTGCCCGTGGAAGAGGCTTAGTCAACGGGTCTGCAATATTCAGATCCGTATGTATTTTGCAAATCTCTATGTCTCCCTCCTTGACTAGATCGCGGATGGAATTGAAGCGTCTTTTGATGTGCTTTGTTCTCTTGTGAAACCTAGATTCCTTCGCCAAGGCTATGGCTCCAGTGTTGTCACAAAAGATTTTCATTGGACCCGATGCACTAGGTACTACACCTAGATCGGATATGAACTCCTTCATCCAGACTCCTTCATTTGCTGCTTCCGAAGCAGCTATGTATTCCGCTTCACACGTAGATCCCGCCACGACGCTCTGCTTGGAACTGCACCAACTGACAGCTCCACCGTTCAATAAAAATACATATCCGGTTTGTGACTTTGAGTCATCCGGATCAGTGTCAAAGCTAGAATCGACGTAACCGTTTACGACGAGCTCTTTGTCACCTCCATATACGAGAAACATATCCTTTGTTCTTTTCAGATACTTTAGGATGTTTTTGACCGATGTCCAGTGATCCACTCCTGGATTACTTTGGTACCTCCCTGCTAGACTTATAGCAAGGCACACATCAGGTCTGGTACACAGCATTGCATACATGATAGATCCTATGGCTGAGGCATAGGGAATGACTTTCATTTTCTCTCTATCTTCTGCAGTGGTCGTGTTGGGGAACGTAGTATTTTAAAATTTTCCTACGATCACGCAAGATCTATCTACCAGATGCATAGCAACGAGAGGGGAGAGTGTGTCTACGTACCCTCGTAGACCGGGAGCGGAAGCGTCAAGTGACGCGGTTGATGTTGTCGAACTTCTTCGCGATCCAACCGATCAAGCACCGAACGTACGGCACCTCCGCGTTCAGCACACGTTCAGCTTGATGACGTCCCACGAGCTCTTGATCCAGTTGAGCTTCACGGGAGAGTTTCGTCAGCACGACGGCGTGGTGACAGATATGATGTGTTCACCGGCGCAGGGCTTCGCCTAAGCTCCGCGACGGTACGACCGAGGTGTGATTCTGTGGAGGGGGGCACCGCACACGGCTAAAACAATTCAACTTGTGTGTCTTTGGGTGCCCCCCTGCCCCCGTATATAAAGGAGCAAGGGAGGAGGGGCCGGCCAACTCTCCTGGTGCGGCTAGGGAAGGGATTCCTACTAGGAATAGGATTGCAATCCTATTCCTAGTAGGATTCACCGAAAGGAAGAAGGGGGAAAGGAATAGGAGAGGTGGCGCCCCCCCCAATCCTAGTCCAACTAGGATTCCTAGGTGGGGGCGCCGGCCAGCCCTATGGGCTGCCTCTCTCTCACCCTTTAGGCCCACTATGGACCATCCCCTCTCGTAGGGGGTTCCGGTAACCCCCTCCGGCATTCCCGATAAATCCGAAACCTTTCCGGTATACTTCCGGTGTCCGAATATAGCCGTCCAATATATCAATCTTTATGTCTCGGACATTCCGAGACTCCTCGTCATGTCCGTGATCTCATCCGGGACTCCGAACTACCTTCGGTACATCAATACTCAAAAACTCATAATACCGATCGTCATCAAACGTTAAGCGTGCGGACCCTACGGGTTCGAGAACTATGTAGACATGACCGAGACTCATCTCTGGTCAATAACCAATAGCGGAACCTGGATGTTCATATTGGCTCCTACATATTCTACGAAGATCTTTTATCGGTCAGAACCGCATAACAACATACGTTGTTCCTTTTGTCAAACGGTATGTTACTTGCCCGAGATTCGATCGTCGGTATCTTTATACCTAGTTCAATCTCGTTTACCTGGCAAGTCTCTTTACTCGTTCCGTAACACATCATCTCGTGACTAACTCATTAGTCTTTTGCTTGCAAGGCTTATTGTGATGTGTGTTACCGAGAGGGCCCAGAGATACCTCTCCGACACTCGGAGTGACAAATCCTAATCTTGATCTATGCCAACACCACGAATACTTTCGGAGACACCTGTAGAGCATCTTTATGATCACCTAGTTACGTTGTGACGTTTGATAGCACACAAGGTGTTCCTACGGTATTCGGGAGTTGCATAATCTCATAGTCATAGGAACATGTATAAGTCATGAAGAAAGCAATAGCAGAAAAACTAAACGATCATAGTGCTATGCTAACGGATGGGTCTTGTCCATCACATCATTCTCCTAATGATGTGATCCCGTTGATCAAATGACAACTCATGTCTATGGCTAGGAAACATAACCATCTTTGATCAATGAGCTAGTCTAGTAGAGGCATACTAGGGACATACTGTTTTGTCTATGTATTCACACATGTACTAAGTTTCCGGTTAATACAATTCTAGCATGAATAAAAGACATTTATCATGATATAAGGAAATACAAATAACATCTTTATTATTGCCTCTAGGGCATATTTCCTTCAGGGAGTGCATCTACATACCCTTGTAGATCGCGAGTGGAAGCATTCAAGAGAACGGGGTTGATGGATTCGTACTCGTCGTGATCCAAATCACCGATGACCGAGCGCGGAACGGACGACACCTCCGCGTTCAACACACGTACGGTTGGGAGAGACGTCTCCTCCTTCTTGATCCATCAAGGGGGAGGAGAGGTTGGTGGATATCGAGCAGCACGATGGCGTGGTGGTGGAAGCATCGGGGATCTCGGTAGGGCTTCGCCAAGCTCAACGAGAGGGAGAGGTGTTACGGGGGGAGAGGGAGGCGGCAGGGGCTAGGGTGCGCAGCCCTCCCTCCCTCCTCTTTATATAGGGGCCCTAGGGGGCGGCCCCTAGAGATCCCATCTCAAGGGGGGGGGCGGCCAAGGGGGGATTTGCCCCCCAAGTTTGGTGGGGCGCCCCCCATCCCTATGGTTTCCAACCCTTGGCGCAGGGGGAGGCCCATGGGGGGCGCACCAGCCCACCAGGGGCTGGTTCCCTTCTCACTTCAGCCCATGGGGCCCTCCGGGATAGGTGGCCCCACCCGGTGGACCCCCGGGACCCTTCCGGTGGTCCCGGTACAATACCGGTGACCCCCGAAACTTTCCCGGTGGCCGAAACTGGACTTCCTATATACAAATCTTTACCTCCGAACTATTCTGGAACTCCTCGTGATGTCCGGGATCTCATCCGGGACTCCGAACAACTTTAGGGTTACCGCATACTAATATCTCTACAACCCTAGCGTCACCGAACCTTAAGTGTGTAGACCCTACGGGTTCGGGAGACACGCAGACATGACCGAGACGACTCTCCGGTCAATAACCAACTGCGGGATCTGGATACCCATGTTGGCTCCCACATGCTCCTCGATGATCTCATCGGATGAACCACGATGTCGAGGATTCAATCAATCCCGTATGCAATTCCCTTTGTTTATCGGTACGATACTTGCCCGAGATTCGATCGTTGGTATATCGATACCTTGTTCAATCTCGTTACCGGCAAGTCTCTTTACTCGTTACCGTAACACATCATCCCGTGAACAACTCTTTGATCACATTGAGCTCATTATGATGATGTCCTACCGAGTGGGCCTATAGGTACCTCTCCGTCACACGGAGTGACAAATCCCAGTCTCGATTCGTGCCAACCCAACAGACACTTTCGGAGATACCCGTAGTACACCTTTATAGCCACCCAGTTACGTTGTGACGTTTGGTACACCCAAAGCATTCCTACAGTATCCGGGAGTTGCACAATCTCATGGTCTAAGGAAAAGTTACTTGACATTGGAAAAGCATTAGCAAACGAACTACAGATCTAGTGCTAGGCTTATGATTGAGTCTTGTCCATAACATCATTCTCCTAATGATGTGATCCCGTTATCAATGATATCCAATGTCCATGGTCAAGAAACCGTAACCATCTATTGATCAACGAGCTAGTCAACTAGAGGCTTACTAGGGACACATTATGGTCTATGTATTCACACATGTATCACTGTTTCCGGATAATACAATTAAAGCATGAACAATAGACAATTATCATGAAAAAGGAAATATAATAATAACCATTTTATTATTGCCTCTAGGGAATATTTCCAATAGTCTCCCACTTGCACTAGAGTTAATAATCTAGTTACATTGTGATGAATCGAAGACCCATAGAGTTCTGGTGTTGATCATGTTTTGCTCGTGGAAGTGGTTTAGTCAACGGATCTGTGACATTCAGATCCGTATGCACTTTACAAATATCCATGTCTCCATCTTGAATATAATTCCAGATGGAGTTGAAACGACGCTTGATGTGCTTGGTCTTCTTGTGAAACCTAGGCTCCTTGGCAATGACAATAGCTCTAGTGTTGTCACAGAAGAGAGTCATCGGGCCCGACGCGCTTGGAATAACTCCTAGGTCGGTGATGAACTCCTTCATCCAGACTCCTTCCTGCGCTGCTTCAGAAGCAGCTATGTACTCCGCTTCACATGTAGATGCCGCCACGACGCTTTGCTTGCAACTGCACCAGCTGACTGCCCCACTGTCGTGGTTTTGTCACGGCAGATGCCCTAGAAAAAGGACTTAGTCGTGAGGCCATCGCTACGGGTTAGCTTAAAGGGGTTAAAGCGGACAAGGACACAGGGGTTTTATACTAGTTCGGCCCCTTCGATGAAGGTAAAAGCCTACGTCTAGTTTGGTGTAGTATTGCTAGGGTTTCGATGACCAGGGAGCGAATCCGCTTTACCTGTGTCACGAGCTGTTGCTCTCTGCTTTGAACCGGCGCCGGGTCGTCCCTTTATAGATGAGGTGACGCCCGGTCCGGTTTACAGAGTCCCAAGGCCGGCTCATAAACGTGCCCGGCTCGGTCTCTATCCTTCCTATCTTACATCACAAGTTACATATCATAAGGCGGTTTACAAATCATGGGCCCTAACGCCTCTTGGGCCTTAAGCTTCTTGGACTAAAGTGCCTTGTCCATGTTCGGCTGGGCTTCAGTAGAAACAATCTTCATAGGCATAAACCGGCCCCTCCTGGGCGGTTTATACCTAGTAATAATATCCCTGACATTAGGCCCCAGATTGATTTGTACCTGTTCATGTCAATCTTCAACGTCTTGTAAAGATTTCCCCTTCCGCGGCTTCAAGCGCTTCATAAACCGGCGTGCTCTCATCTTCTCAGATCGCATTTAATCCGTCGTGACGTCATCTGCTAACTTAACACTTGTACCTGTTTTTTTATTTTTCATTAAAAGCTCCGAAGATGGAGGCGACAATATCGTCCCATATCTACTTTTTCGGCTCCTCGATTCCCGCGCCTGCCGTTTTATCCTTCGGCTTATAAATAGGGCAGAGGGGCATCTCTTTTTCCCCCTTGCCTCTTCTTCTTCTTCCTCCGTCCGTTTGTACTCGGGCTCCGCCGCCGTGGTCAAGCTCCGCACCTCCGTCGGGTCTTGGCCGCTGCATCAACCTGATCGGTTTAGAAACTCGTCGGCGCTTCTCCGCACCCGTCGCCTCGGGTACGTCCTCTCCTTATCCCGCTCATAGATCTTGTTTTAGGGTTTCTTCATATGAGCTTGCGGGTAGGCATTGTTCTTCATGGTTCTTCCTTACGGCCCCATGAATCAATGTAGATCTAGTCTTCTTGCCTCCACATCATAGCAGTAATCCCGTTTTGCTAGTATACTTGTTTTTCTCCCTGTAATACCAGTTTAGATTGCATCTGCTAGAGCTTTCGTCGGTCCGCTGAATATCATCTGAATATCTCTGAATTTCTAGCATGATGTAGATCCATATTTCACTGTTGTCTGTGCGAAAGCTGTTTCTTCATAACTTTAGATCTGTGTCTTGTTTACCCTTGTTGGCGGTTTAGCTTTTTCAGACTTTATAATCCGGTAGATGCCATTGTTCTAGCCGTTTCAAATATTTTTAACCCGGTAGATACCATTAGGCCCCTGCCTAAACCGTCGTTTAGACCAGTACCTTTATAAAGCATGCTGGTTTAAACTTTCTTAGATTGTAAACCGGCTCTTCATTGTATTTTCAGACTTTTCCTTCCGAAAAAATGCCCACTCAAGCCAAGCAGTTTGTCTCCTGCAACTAGGTCCAATCCCGGATTACTGAGGAGGATTTAGAGAAAATGGCCAAAATTGGTGGTTTAGGCCCAAAAAATGTCCTTCACTGGAGGGTTCCCGGATTAGAATGTCCTCCAGAACCCAAAGAGGGAGAGGTTGTCGTCTTCTTTGATCACTTAGCCCGGGGATTTAGCCCTCCCGGGTCAAAGTTCTTCCGCGACGTGTTAGCAAATTTCCAACTTCATCCGCATGATCTTGGTTCCAACTCTATGTCAAACATTTCCAATTTCCAAGTCTTTTGTGAAGTTTATCTGCAAGAGGAGCCGTCAGTTGGATTGTTCCGGGATTTCTTTCACCTAAACTATCGCATAGAATTTCATGACGGTCCAAACACTGAGCTTGGCGGGATGACTATTCAGAAAAGAAAAGATGTTACTTTTCCTCACGCCAGTCTCCACAGCCATCCAAAAGAGTGGAATCAGACTTGGTTCTACTGCTTAGATGCTTCCCCAACAGAGGAGAATCCGTTGCCGAGTTATCGCCCCCACCGTCTTTCAAAGAATCACCCCTTTCCACAGCGGCTAAGTGCCCAGGAACGAGCTCAGTACGCCCCTCAGCTTTCAAAGCTCAGGGCCTTTATGGCCAATGGTCTGACAGGGGTTGACTTCGTCCGCTGCTGGATTTCTTGGAGTGTTCTTCCGCTAAGCCGGTGTTCCGGTTTAATGTGTGAGTATACCGGGAATCCAAAAGATCCTTTGCACCACACAGAAGCGGTGTTATCAGAAAACGAGATCAATGAATCCGTCAAGAAGCTGCTGAATTTACCTATAGAAGCTTGCAGTCAGACCGGCTTGGCACCCTTCTGTGTGACCAACAAACCACCATCGGTAAAAATCTCTTCCCTATTGTTTTGCTTTGTTTTAATCCATCTACAGCACTTGTCTTGAAGTGTCTTTATTTCTTTCAATAGGACAATGATCCTTTCTGGAAAAGGAAGGCCCAGGATAAAACGGCGAAAGCACCTCGCCAAAAGACCCAGGCTGTCAAGAAAACCGTCAAGAAGAAGAACACTGCCGCGTCTGGATCCAATCCGGAAGAAGATGAACCGGCCTCCGAGGTACCACCTGATTCTTTCGACTTCCTTGTCTTTTCTTTATCTGCATTTTTAGTAACAATGAATGTTCCCAGGGACACGCCGAAGGCAGTAAAGCGGACGATGTTGAGGTAATTACTCTTTCTTCCGATTCAAAACCGCTGCCACTACCAAAAATTCGTCGGACAAGCCGGAAAGTACAGTTTTCTCATCCTTTCGCTTATTTGGATCCAAACTTTCTTTTGAAGAAACAGCAGCATGAAGCTCGCCGCACCACTCGTCATAGTGGTCACGCTATTGAATCCACCGGATTAACGCACACTCCAGCTCGGAGGCGTCGTTCCGAGGTTTTACTCACTCCAGATGCTCTTTACCCCAAAGCAGGTCTTATTCAACAACCCCTTAATCCACCTGACTAGAATTATCAAGAAACTCCTCATTCTTCTTCTGGTGAATCAACAGCTATGCAGGTTCCTCCCCTCAAGACGGTTCCTGGGTAAGTTGCTTTTCACTTTGTCCGGTTTAGCGTTTATCTTTGAATCTTTTGATTTTCATTATCTTTAACTTTCGCAGTAAACCCAAGCCTATCAAAAAGGCCAAACTGAATAAGCCAATGGGCGATGATGCGAATCTTGAACCGGCTGAGGATCCTGAACATACTAAAGAACCCATTGATACTTTAAATGACGATCCTATTCCTACGGATCAAGAGGCCTTTGTTGATCAAGCAAACATTCCAATGGATGACGACAATGAACCGGCTGATGCTGTCCGATCCAGCCCTGCTCCTGCTAGTCCCATTAAACAAACGGCCGCTTCAACTGGAGATGTTGAAATCACTGGGACTGGCTTTACTACTCCTGGTGAGCCTGTCGCTTTGTCCAAGCATACTGCCAAGGATGAAGTTCTCAACAAGGACAAAGGCAAGTGGAGTACTGATTTGTCCAGCTACACTCAGCTCAGCGCCCAGGAACTCCATTCCGGCTATCTAAACCGGCTGTACACTAGCCGTGATCATGAAGCTGGATTGGTAAATTTGATGAAGGAGCTCTATGAGGTAACCTCTCTGCCTTTGACTTGTCTTCTATTTTTGCTTGCATCTTGTAACTTATCCTTACTCCATCGTAGCCCCCAAGTACCGGTTTAGCCTTTTAGGGTGAACCGGGACTTTAGGAGATCCGATAGTCAGTTTGTTTTGCACATGTGTAGTCCCCAAGGGCCGGTTTACTCCTTTATGATGAACCGGGACTTCTACTTGAATTTTGTTCTGAACAATGTCACATTAGCCCCCAAGTGTCAAGCGTATAACTTGTTATGTGCTTGGGACTTGACTGAAAAAACGGGTCTGTTTAACTGTAAATACACATTAGCCCCCAAGTGCCAAGTGTATAACTTGTTATGTGCTTGGGACTTGATTGAGATGCCTCATGAATATATAATGGGCTTTCCTTTTTGCAGACTGACTTGAACCGGAAAAATTCTGAAGTGACTGAGCTCCGGGATACTTTGAAGTTCCAAGAAACTGCTGCTCTCAAAGTCAAAGACGAGCTGACACTTGCTTTAGCAAACGTAGAAAAACTGAAGAAAGACTTTGAACAAGAGCGGTCAGATTAGGATGCTGAGAAGGCTGCCTTGGAGAAGAGGGCCGCTGATGCAGAGGCTGCTCTTAATCCGGTGACAGAGGAATTGTCCGGATTGAAGCAGCAGATAAATGCCATGACGACTGCCAGCTTTGGTAAGTACTATTAACATAGCCATGAACATTGCAATCGTGTACCGTTCTGGTTGAACTAATACTTTTGAATGCATGACGACGTATTGCTCATCTTGGCGATGACATGCAAAAGAAACTGAAGGCCGCATATACTCTGGTGGAGCAGTTATATTCCGGCGCTCAAAGGGCTGCCTGTGCTGCCTCGCATAACAAACCGGCTCCCACCACAATCAAGGGTACTTTGGAAAAGCTGTCCATTCTGCCTGCCCGCCTCGTGGAGGTGAAGAAGTCGCCTGCAAGGGCGGGTGCTCTGATGGCTTTAACTCGAGCGAAAGCTTGGGTGCCTGATTTTGATCCGGCAGAGGCGATGAACGGCTACCCAAGTATGAAGGAAGACGGATCAGCCTTTTCCAGCAATGACTTACGTGCATTAACCAAGGATATACGGCCTCTGGCTAGCAAACTAGCTGACGAGGCTGATCTGTCTAGATATCATCCGGGATATGATGCTGAGAACGTGCGGGTAGAGCGTCCATGTTATGAGATTGAAAATCTTATTCCGCCCGTCCGTAAGCACACTTTTGCTCCTGACATTGATCCGTCAGACCTCGTGAATGATGAAGTTTATTTCCGAGCGCTGACCAAGATTGACTGGACCACTACTGACTTCCAGCAGCTGGAAGAGACCGTCGAAGGACCGGAGCAAGCTGATCCTCAACCTTCACATCAGGCTGACGCAGAGTCTTAAACCGGTGCCGGTTTAACTTTTATGTCCCAGTACTTGAGAAAAAACTGATATTCTTTTGGGCTCTCAAGCGCCTTGTAATAGGATAGCTGAAATAATTTATGTTGTCACATACTATCCTTTGCATGAGATTACTTCAGTTGGAAACTTCTTAATTATGTCTTGCTTATAATGCCTTTGATGGTTCATTTCACCTGCTTCTGCATAAAACAATGTTTAAAGTGTCCTGGCGGTTTATCGCCGAACGGGTCATAATGCCCAAACACATGGTCTAAGTTTATAACTTGAACTGTGTATAAAATATAAAGTATGTATCATACCTGTGATTAAGTGTGTCACGATGAACCTTAATCCGGTAGGCAAAGATAATGATCCAAGGTGCAAGTGTTGATGACTCCCTTGTTTATTTGCCAGTTCATTATGAAACCGAACCGGGTTATGATGAACTCCGGTTTAACTATAGTTAGTACTGGTGTTTGTAACCCAGATTAAGGCTCTGTAAACGCAGGTGTAGTGGCAACTTATAGTCATCCACTCCCTGAATCAATGGACTTGGATGGACACCAATGACCTTGAAGATAAATTTTTTATAAAAAATAAAAAATATTTTTTTGGGCAAATAAAACCATGTAGTCGAGGCTTTTTACGAGCTGCCAGGCTCCAAATTCGAGGCTTTTTATTAGCTGCCAGGCTACTGTTATTAACCATTTTGCAAAGCCTGTTAAGATGGTCCTCAATCCTTAACCAAATCATCAATGTTAATTTTACCAAGGGCAGGGTCTGTAAAGATTGACTTGTGTAAATACTTGATGATCGTCAATTTAACATTACCAAGTTCAGGGTCTGTAAAGATTGACTTGTGTATACGTTCGACGGGTCGTACCAGGTTTACCTGGGCGGAGTGACTTACTTAATGCAGGCAGGCTAATCCGGGGTTTTAGGTGTATACACCAGGCTTCCAAGCCATGGCTTGATAGCCTACTACAAGGGTTGTCAACTCGTTGATGCTTTGCATCAGGAGCCCCCAGGTAGCATTTGAGCTATGCTCGTCGGGGCCTATGTTTGAGTCGTGCTAGGCATTAAAAAATCTCTTTTGCCCCTCATCATCATGTGGGAGTTGCCGAAGCAACTAGAGCTATGCTCTTATGATGTCCTTGCCGTGGTCGCCGGTTTAAGAGGCCATAGGAACTCCCTTGCACACAGAAGTCCCCATGTGACAAACTCTTCTGAAAAAGGCGGCTGATACCCCGCTTTATCGGGGACGCCGGTTTATTATATTGATCATAATATATACATTGTAAAGATATGTACATAAAGCGGAGCCTATGGCTCAGGTGTAGTAAGGTCGAAGAAGAGCGATGTTCCACGGCCGTCTGGTCTCCTCCTCCGTCGTACGTGAGTCCTTATGTTCTCGAACATCGACGAGGTAGTATGATCCGTTGTGCAGGTTCTTGCTGACCACAAAGGGTCCTTCCCAAGGTGGGGATAACTTGTGCATGTATGTCTGGTCTTGGATGAGCCGGAGCACCAGATCTCCTTCTTGAAACGTTCTGGTTTTAACCCGGTGAGTGTGGTACCGGCGCAGATCTTGCTGATAAATCACCGATCGAGCTACTGCTGTGTCCCGTTCCGCATCCAGCCGGTCTAATGCATCTTGCCGTGCTTCTTCGTTATCAGCTTCGACGTAAGCCGCCACTCGCGGCGAATCATGACAGATATCGCTAGGGAGGACCGCTTCAGCTCCATATACCATGAAGAAAGACGTGTACCCTATAGATTTGTTAGGTGTAGTGTTGATGCTCCATAACACAGAGGGTAATTCCTCCACCCAACAACCTGGTGTCCTCTGCAAAGGGACCATAAGCCGGGGTTTAATGCCTCTCAAGATCTCTTGATTGGCTCTTTCAGCTTGGCCATTAGACTGAGGGTGAGCTACCGATGATACATCAAGGTGGATGTGCTCTCGTTGACAGAACTCCTCCATAGCCCCCTTGGATAGATTGATACCATTGTCAGTTATAATGCTGTGTGGAAAGCCAAACTGGAAAATCTCTTTTTTGATGAACTGAACCGCCGTTGCTGCATCACACTTGCTGACTGGTTCCGCTTCAACCCATTTGGTAAACTTATCCACCGCCACCAAAAGGTGGGTCTTCTTATCTGGGGATCTTTTGAAGGGTCCAACCATATCAAGCCCCAAGTCGCAAATGGCCAAGTAATTGGAATCATCCTCAACTCCTGCGCCGGTATATGAGCACGCCGTGAAAACTTCTGGCAAGCATCACATTTTCCGACCAAGTCCTCTGCGTCGGCATGAGTCGTCAACCAGTAGAACCCATGACGAAACGCTTTATCCACCAAAGATTTTGAACCGGCATGATGACCACAATCTCCTTCGTGGATCTCTCTAAGAATATCACAGCCTTCATCTGGCGACACACACCGCTGAAATGCCCAGAGATGCTGCGATGATGTAGCTCTCCATTGACAATAGTCATTGACTTGGATCGCCGGACTATCTGTCTAGCCAAGACTTCGTCCTCTGGTAACTCACCTCGGTTCATGTACGCCAGGTAGGGGAGCACCCAATCCGGAATAACATGAAGCGCCGTCACCAATTGAGCCTCCAGATCAGGAACAGCCAAGTCCTCTTCTGAAGGTAATTGCACCGACGGATTATGTAATACATCCAGGAAGGTATTGGGTGGAACCGGTTTACGTTGGGAGCCCAGTCGGCTTAATACATTAGCCGCTTCATTCTTTCGCCGGTCTACATGATCCACTTGATAACCCTTGAAGTGTCCAGCAACAGCGTCTACCTCTCGTCGATATGCTGCCATGAGTGGATCTTTGGAATCCCACTTGCTAGACACTTGTTGAGTCACCAGGTCTGAATCGCCAAAGCATTTAACCCAGCTTAAATTCATCTCCTTGGCCATCTGCAGGCCATGGAGGAGAGCTTCATACTCAGCTGCATTGTTAGTACAAGGAAACATTAACCGGAGGACATAACAAAACTTATCACCTCGCGGGGAAGTTAATACGACTCCAGCCCCCGAGGCCTCTAATTGCCTGGATCCATCAAAGTGAATAGTACAATACGTGTGATGCGGCTTCTCCTCTGGTGCTTGTAGCTCTGTCCAATCGTTGATAAAGTCCACCAATGCTTGGGATTTGATTGCAGTACGAGGCACATACTTCAATCCGTGAGGACTAAGTTCAATGGCCCACTTTGCAACTCGACCAGCCGCCTCTCTGTTCTGGATTATATCGCCTAGAGGGGCTGAACTGACCACAGTGATTGGATGGCCTTGAAAATACTGCTTTAGCTTCTGGTTTGCCATGAAGACTCCGTACACCAATTTCTGCCAATGCGGCTATCGCTGCTTTGATTCAATGAGCACCTCGCTGATATAGTAAACCGGCCGTTGAACCGGATATTCTTTGCCTGCCTCCTTACGCTCTACCACAATGGCAACGCTTACAGCTTGGGCGTTAGCAGCCACATATAGCAATAGCGGCTCATTATCGACTGGTGCAGCAAGGACTGGCGGTTCTACTAATTGCTTCTTTAACTCTTCGAACGCAGCATCAGCAGCATCACTCCAAACAAAGCGATCTGTCTTTTTCATCATCTGATAAAGCAGGATAGCCTTCTCCCCCAAACGGCTGATAAACCGGCTCAGCGCCGCAATGCAGCCCGCCAAGCGTTGGACATCGTTGATGCACGCCGGTTTAGCCAAGGATGTTATTGCCTTGATCTTCTCCGAATTAGCTTCAATTCCTCTGTTTGATACCAAAAACCCCAGGAGCTTGCCTGCTGGAACACCAAAAACACATTTGTCCGGATTAAGCATCATCTTGTAAACCCGGAGATTATCAAGGGTTTCTTTCAAGTCTGTTATTAATGTCTCCTCTTTCCTGGATTTCACCACAATATCATCCACATATGCATGAACATTCCGCCAAATATGTCCATGAAGGCAGTTCTGCACACAATGCTGATAGGTCGCCTGGGCACTCTTAAGCCCAAATGGCATAGATACATAGAAGAAGGCTCCGAAGGGAGTTATAAAGGCCGTCTTCTCCTGGTCCTTAACTGCCATTTTGATCTGATGATAACCTGAATATGCATCCAAAAAACTTAGTCGCTCACAACCTGCCGTAGCCTCAATGATCTGATCAATACGGGGGAGGGCAAAGGGATCAGCTGGGCAAGCTTTGTTCAGATCTGTGTAATCAACACACATTCGCCAAGTGCCATTTTTCTTAAGCACCAGCACTGGATTAGCCAACCACTCTGGATGAAACACCTCAATTATAAAGCCTGCCGCCAAGAGTCTAGCCACTTCTTCACCAATAGCCTTGCGCCTTTTTTCATTGAAGCGGCGCAGAAATTGCTTAACCGGTTTAAACTTAGGATCAATGTTGAGAGTGTGCTCAGCGAGTTCCCTCGGTACACCTGGCATGTCAGAAGGTTTCCATGCAAAATTGTCCCGATTCTCACGGATGAACTCGATGAGCGCGCTTTCCTATTTTGGATCTAAGTTAGCATTGATTGTGAACTGCTTAGATGAATCGCCCGGAACAAAGTCAACCTGCTTGGTTTCTTCAGCTGATTTGAACTTCAAGACCGGATCATGTTCTGTGGTTGGCTTTTTCAGCGAAGACATATCTGCCGGATCAACATTATCTTTATAAAACTTTAGCTCCTCAGTTGCACAAACTACCTCAGCATAAGCTGCATCACCTTCTTCGCACTCCAAAGCAATCTTGCGGCTCCCATGGACTGTTATGGTTCCCTTATGGCCTGGCATCTTGAGCTGTAGATAAACATAACATGGCCTCGCCATGAACTTAATTAGCGTAAACCGGCCGCCCGAACAGGGCGTGATACGGGCTCTTGATCTCTACCACTTCAAAGGTCAAAGTCTCAGACCTGGAATCATGCTCATCTCCAAAAGTGACCTCCCAGTCTATCTTACCAACCTGATATGTGGGACTATCATTATCAACCTTACATCTTTTGGCATTCACACTATGAATATGTGTAACATCACGTTCGAGATTTATTAAGAATAAACCATTGACCAGCGGGGCATGACCATAAAACATTTCTCTCATATAAATAGAACAACCATTATTCTTGGATTTAAATGAGTAGCCATCTCACATTAAACGAGATCTAGATACAATGTTCATGCTCAAAGCTGGTACTAAATAACAATTATTGAGGTTTAAAATTAATCCCGAAGGTAGATGCAGAGGCAGCGTGCCGACGACGATCACATCGACCTTGGAACCATTCCCGAGGCGCATCGTCACCTTGTCCTTCGCCAGTCTCCGCTTATTCCGCAGCTCCTGCTTTGAGTTACAAATGTGAGCAACTGCACCGGTATCAAATACACAGGAGCTACTACAAGCGCTAGTAAGGTACACATCAACAACATGTATATCACATATAGCTTTGACGTTGCCGGCCTTCTTATCTGCTAAGTATTTGGGGTAGTTCCGCTTCCAGTGACCCGTTCCCTTGCAATAAAAGCACTCAGTCTCAGGCTTGGGTCCATTCTTTGGCTTCTTCCCGGCAACTGGCTTACCGGGCGTGGCAACTCCTTTGCCGTCCTTCTTGAAGTTCTTCTTACCCTTGCCTTTCTTGAACTTAGTGGTTTTATTCAACATCAACACTTGATGTTCTTTCTTGATCTCCACCTCCGCTGATTTCACCATTGAATACACCTCGGGAATGGACTTCTCCATCCCTTGCATATTGAAGTTCATCACAAAGCTCTTGTAGCTAGGTGGGAGCGACTGGAGGATTCTGTCAACGACCGCGTCATCTGGGAGATTAATTCCCAACTAAGACAAGCGATTGTGCAACCCAGACATTTTGAGTATATGCTCGCTGACAGAACTATTCTCCTCAATCTTACAACTGTAGAACTTGTCGGAGACTTCATATCTCTCAACTCGGGCATGAGCTTGGAAAACCATTTTCAGCTCTTGGAACATCTCATATGCTCCGTGCTGCTCAAAACGCTTTTGGAGCCCCGACTCTAAGCTATAAAGCATGCCGCACTGAACCAGGGAGTAATCATCACTACGCGACTGCCAGGCGTTCATAACGTCTTGAGCTGCTGGGAAAACGGGTGCATCACCTAACGGTGCTTCAAGGACATATGCTTTCTTGGCAGCTATGAGGATGATCCTCAAGTTACAGACCCAATCCGTATAGTTGCTACCATCGTCTTTCAGCTTGGTTTTCTCTAGGAACGCATTGAAGTTGAGGGCAACATTAGTGTGGGCCATTGGATCTACAAGACATATTGTAAAGATTTTAGACTATGTTCATGACAATTAAGTTCATCTAAACAAATTTAATGAACTCCCACTCAGATAGACATCTCTCTAGTCATCTAAGTGATACATGATCCGAATCGACTAGGCCGTGTCCGATCATCATGTGAGACGGACTAGTCATCAACGATGAACATCTTTATGTTGATTGTATCTTCTATACGACTCATGTTCGAGCTTTCGGTCTTCTGTGTTCCGAGGCCATGTTTGTAATGCTAGGCTCGTCAAGCGAACCCTAAGTGTATTGCGTGTGTAAATCTGGCTTACACCTGTTGTATGCGAACGTTAGAGCCTATCACACCCGATCATCATGTGGTGCTTCGGAATAACGAACCTTAGCAACGGTGCACAGTTAGGGGGAACACAATTCTTGAAATTTTAGTGAGAGATCATCTTATTTACTACCGTTGTTCTAAGAAAATAAGATGTAAAACATGATAAACATCACATGCAACCAAATAGTGACATGATATGGCCAATATCATTTTGCTCCTTTTGATCTTCATCTTCGGGGCTCCATGATCATCATCGTCACCGACATGACACCATGATCTCCATCATCATGATCTCCATCATCGTGTCTTCATGAAGTCGTCTCGCCAAACATTACTTCTACTACTATGGCTAACGGTTAGCAATAAGGTAAAGTAATTACATGGCGTTTTCAGTGACACGCAGGTCATACAATAAAATAAGACAACTCCTATGGCTCCTGCCGGTTGTCACACTCATCGACATACAAGTCGTGATTCCTATTACAAGAACATGATCAATCTCATACATCACATATATATCATTCATCACATCCTTTTGGCCATATCACATCACACAACACATGCTGCAAGAACAAGTTAGACGTCCTCTAATTGTTGTTGCAAGTTTTTATGTGGCGGCTATAGGTTTCTAGCAAGAACGTTTCTTACCTACGCCAAAACCACAACGTGATATGCCAATTTCTATTTACCCTTCACAAGGACCCTTTTCATCGAATCCGATCCGACTAAAGTGGGAGAGACAGACACCCGCTAGCCACCTTATGCAACTAGTGCATGTCAGTCGGTGGAACCTGTCTCACGTAAGCGTACGTGTAAGGTCGGTCCGGGCCGCTTCATCCCACGATGCCGCCGAATCAATATAAGACTAGTAGCGGCAAGTAAATTGACATGATCTACGCTCACAACAACTTGTTTTCTACTCGTGCATAGTAACTACGCATTGACCTAGCTCATGATGCCATTGTTGGGGAACATGGCAGAATTTTAAAATTTTCTACGCATCACCAAGATCAATCTATGGAGTCATCTAGCAACGAGGGAGAGGGGAGTGCATCTACATATCCTTGTAGATCGCGAGCGGAAGCGTTCAAGAGAACGGGGTTGATGGAGTCGTACTCGTCGTGATCCAAATCACCGATGACCGAGCGCCGAACGGACGGCACCTCCGCGTTCAGCACACGTACGATTGGGAGAGACGTCTCCTCCTTCTTGATCCAGCAAAGGGGAGGAGAGGTTGATGGAGATCCAGCAGCACGACGGCGTGGTGGTGGAAGCAGCGGGGATCTCGGCAGGGCTTCGCCAAGCTCAGCGAGAGGGAGAGGTGTTACGGGGGGAGAGGGAGGCGCCAGGGGCTAGGGTGCGCAGCCCTCCCTCCCCCCTCTTTATATAGGGGCCCTAGGGGGGCGGCCCCTAGAGATCCCATCTCAAGGGGGGCGGCCAAGGGGGGGACTTGCCCCCCAAGTTTGGTGGGGCGCCCGCCATCCCTAGGGTTTCCAACCCTAGGCGCAGGGGGAGGCCCATGGGGGGGCGCACCAGCCCACCAGGGGCTGGTTCCCTTCCCACTTCAGCCCATGGGGCCCTCCGGGATAGCTGGCCCCACCCGGTGGACCCCCGGGACCCTTCCGGTGGTCCTGGTACAATACCGGTGACCCCCGAAACTTTTTTGGTGGCCGAAACTGGACTTCATATATACAAATATTTACCTCCGGACCATTCTGAAACTCCTCGTGACGTCCGGGATCTCATCTGGGACTCCGAACAACTTTCGAGTTACCGCATACTAATATCTCTACAACCCTAGCGTCACCGAACCTTAAGTGTGTAGACCCTACGGGTTCGGGAGACACGCAGACATGACCGAGACGACTGTCCGGTCAATAACCAACAGCGGGATCTGGATACCCATGTTGGCTCCCACATGCTCCTCGATGATCTCGTCGGATGAACCACGATGTCGAGGATTCAATCAATCCCGTACGCAATTCCCTTTGTCTATCGGTACGATACTTGCCCGAGATTCCATCGTCGGTATACTGATACCTTGTTCAATCTCATTACCGGCAAGTCTCTTTACTCGTTCCCGTAACACATCATCCCGTGAACAACTCTTTGATCACATTGAGCTCATTATGATGATGTCCTACCGAGTGGGCCCAGAGGTACCTCTCCGTCACACGGAGTGACAAATCCCAGTCTCTATTCGTGCCAACCCAACGGACACTTTCGGAGATACCCGTAGTGCACCTTTATAGCCACCCAGTTACGTTGTGACGTTTGGTACACCCAAAGCATTCCTACAGTATCCAGGAGTTGCACAATCTCATGGTCTAAGGAAAAGTTACTTGACATTGGAAAAGCTTTAGCAAACGAACTACACGATCTAGTGCTAGGCTTAGGACTGGGTCTTGTCCATCACATCATTCTCCTAATAATGTAATCCCGTTATCAATGACATCCAATGTTCATGGTCAGGAAATCGTAACCATCTATTGATCAACGAGCTAGTCAACTAGAGGCTTACTAGGGACACGTTGTGGTCTATGTATTCACACATGTATCACTGTTTCCGGATAATACAATTAAAGCATGAACAATAGACAATTATCATGAACAAGGAAATATAATAATAACCATTTTATTATTGCCTCTAGGGCATATTTCGAACACCAGCAAGGGCGGTGGCGTCCCCGTCAAGGAGGAGAAGGCCGACGACCACGGTGACTTCGCCGCGCTCACCGCGTTCTTCGCGTCGTAGACACGCATAAAATGTTTATGTACTAAAACTATAATATAAAATGTTTTTCTGCCCAACTTTGACGCATTTCTGTTTTATATTAAAAAATAATGCACCTCCTGGGGGCGACCCTGGGGCCGGTGGCTGGGGGCCCGAAAGCCCCCACGCCGATTTTAGCGCCGGTACGCCCCGAGGCGGCGATTTTAATCGCCTCCTGGGGGGGCAACGGCTAGAGATGCTCTAAGCCCTATTTTCTTCTACTACTCGAAGGTTGCGTTTTTGTTAGGTCTTTTTCTAAATCAAACTTAGGTATTTTTCTATTTTATTAGCTGGAAATCCTATGACTCGTAGAGTTTGAATTCATTCAAAATTCTTTTGTTCGTTTTATATAAAACAGAAAGAATCATGTATTCTAGAAATCTGGCAGGAGCAAGAGCGTCGTGTAGAGGTGAGCTGTGTTGGGCGACCGGGCAGAGGGGGATTCGATGGCGAGGACGAAGGGGATCCAACGGTGGCCGGCAACACGGACGGCCCAAGATCCGGAGATAGGAGCGCAGATCCAGGCCGCTGAGGCCAAAACCACCGGGACCCCGGCAAGCCTAAGAAGCTGGAAGATGAACGTAGCTCCCGGGGCATGTCGGGTCCAGAGCTGTGCCAGCTTAGACCCCGGCAAGTCAGGAACATAGAAGGGGACACAGGTTCATGGCTGCCAGTGGTCAAAGGCAGGATACACTCGCGAGGAGGAGGATGGTCGCCATGGAAAACAACACGCCAGCCGCGCAATCTGATCGGCACACTATGACGAACGCCATGCCGCTGCCATCAATGGAACACAGGGGGGTGGGGGACCGCGGCCAGAGGGCGGCCCAGGCCAGTTGACGAGGAGCAGCCCACGCGGGGAGACGCAACCACGCGCGTCCAGAGGAGGGGCGCGAGCAGCGAGCTCGAAGTCGCGCGCGGAGGCCCGGAGCCGCACCGAGGGGCGGCCGGCGAGGACAGCCCGGATTCGGCCTCGCAGCACGGCCTGGGCATGCCGCAGCCCTCGCCAGACCAGCCGGAGGCAGCGCTCTCAAGGGGTAGCCGCCGGGCGGGGCGAGGTGGGGCGGAGCGGGATGGTGGCGAGGGAGCGCGCGCGAGGCTAGATCTGCCCCGCCGTCGCCATCCTAGGGGCCGGCGCGGCTTCGTGGCCGTCCCTTCGACGGCGGCGAAGCGGGGGAAGGCGACTAGGGTGACTTCTTTCGGTGGCGAAGCTGGAGGATGAAGGATATGGCCCTGGTGAGGAGAGAAGGAGGCCCACTCCTCACTCGGACACTAAATCATACACGCATTGCTGAGGTGGTACCGTGGAGAGTTCGAATGGCCCGAGAAGAACGACGATGCCAACGCAATCGCGGCCGAGGATATGGCGGGGGCGAGGTAGAAGGAAGAAGATTGGGGGAAATGCATTTAAAAGTTTATTGAGGGAATATATATTGTAAGATCTTTTATATTGAAAAGTTTATATGACACTATTATTACATGTATTTTGAAAAAATAAAATTGAGATGTAGTTTGATTTACACGTTTGCTAAATCATCATGTGCCTGAAAATATTTGAGCGTGGGTCGATTTTTGCTTTGCCTGAGGCCGAATTATTTTTTTAAAGAAAAATGGAACCACCAAATCCCACGCGCTCCACTTGCTGGCGATTCTGGGCTTAACCTGCGGCTTGCAGCCCAATCATGGATCCAGGAATCAGCCCATGGAGCGTCGCATGGTTTATTTTATTAGGCCCATGTTGTTTATTTTATCTTCTTGCTGGCTGATGATGACTAAATTTAGTAAGGAAAAAACAGCCATAAAATTGAAGTTGGAGATGCGAGGAATCGAACCCCGTGCCTCTATTCAGCTTTGATTAGCGCTCTACTAATTGAGCTACATCCCCTTTAACATGCATTACATTAAGTCAAGCAATTAATATTAATTAACTGTGATTAGTGTTGGGATATATCCGATATCCCAATTCGTCTGCACACCCTTTCTATGTTGCACGCTGCCACGGCCCATGAACTGTCGGATTTGCTGTTCTGCCCGTTGATGAGGGAGGCCAAATTGGTCGACCGCACAGGGGCCCCGAATTTTAGGGGCACCCTCTCCATCAGGTTGGTGTATATAAAATGAGGACCCAGCAAAAGCACTCCCGATTGAAAAATCAATCACCAAGATTTGATCCACTACTCTATGCGTACACGCACTCCCGCCGCAAGAAGCCACCCTAGCCGCCTTCCCCCGCTTCGCCGTCGTCGGAGGGATGGCCACGAAGCCGCGCCGGCCCCTAGGATGGCAGCGGCGGGCGGATCTGGCCTCACGCGCGCTCCCTCACCACCATCCTGCTCCGCCTCACCTCGCCCCGCCCCGTGGCTCCCCCTTGCGAGCGCTGCCTCCGGCTGGTCCGGCGAGGGCTGTGGCGTGCCCAGGCCGTGCTGTGAGGCTGGATCCCGGCTCTCCTCGCCGGTCGCCCCTCGGCGCGGCTCCGGGCCTCCGCGCGCGACTTCGAGCTCGCTGCTCGCGCCCCTCTGGACGTGCGTGGTTGCGTCTCCCCGCGTGGGCTGCTCCTCGTCGACTGGCCTGGGCCGCCCTCT
>LR738710.1:927199083-927253105 GCA_902687465.1 Secale cereale
GGCGGCAGCAGGAGGAAGAGATTGGCGGGAGGAATGGAGAATGGGAGGAAAGCCGAGGGGGGAAAGCGGGAGGAAACGACGGGAAAAGGGCCTCCTCTCATCGACAGAGCGGTGCCACGCCCCTTTTCGCTTCTGTCGGCGCCCTCAGGCGACCCTCGAGCGCTTGGGTTCGGCTCGAAGTCGTCGGCTGTTATTTCGGCCCAAACCAGCGCTAAACGAGATCCTCGGACGCGACTGGACCTATTTTTGGCCGCCGGCGTAAAAAAAATCGCCTTGGGGGCCCGTTGGGCGCGGCTGGACCACCGACCGATCGATCCTCATGCCTGCCTTCCGTAGGTCATAATTTCTGGACCGAAGGGGAAGAGGGACAAGGAGAGAAAACCTAATCTGCCAGTTCCATTCTTTTGCGTGGAGAACGATGATGCACCGGCGGTTCATCAACCTGGTGCTGAAGGACTTGAGAGTCGACGGCTCGTACTAGCTGAGCCGCCTGGCGCCCGAGGAGGAGCTCTTCTACTCGTCGGCCGCGGAGGCAGCGGCAGCGCAGGCGAAAGACAGGAGGGTCAAGCCGTTCGGGAGCACCCTGGACCTGCACCCGCCGGCGTTCCGGTTCAGATCGTCCCGCTCGGCCGACCCGCGGCTCGACTTCATGCCTCTCTACAGGCGACGCGACGGCGAGGGCAAGATCGTGGTGACCGACTCGATCGGGCAGACCTGCCTGTACGACGCCGACCCCAGGTCCATGGAGATGCTGCCCCGCCTCAACGCGCCCAAGTGGCACAGCCCCATCTCCCTCTGCGTGGCCGACGCCGGCGCCGGCGCCTCCGCCCTGTACGCCATCAACAGGGCCAACTCGAGCAACTTCAAGGCCCTCGTCTACGGCGACGACCCCTCTGGCGGCCTCGCCCACGGCCACGGGAAGGAGGGGAAGGACGCAGACAAGGCGTGGTGCTGGCTCGATCTCCCGCCGCCGCCCTACCTCGACGACCCCCTGGCCCCCTGCCGGGCTGGCAAGACAGCAGCACCATCCACTCCTACACGCTGCTCGAGGACGGCAAGACCATTTGCTTCTCCTCGGCCCCGGGCAAAAAAGGCGGCTTCGGCACCTACTGCTTTGACACGTCCGGCCACGTCTGGACCAAGGCCGGCGTCTCGGAGCTGCCCTTCACATGGTTTTCACTTTCTGTGAGATTTCACTGAAATTCACTGAATTTCATTAATTTCAGTAGACACTGAAATATTAGGTTTCGGTCAAAATATTTCAGCAAATTCAGTAGTACACAGGAAATCAAATATTTTTCAAAATATTTTTTGAAAATTTCAAATATTTAATTAAATTCAAATGAATATTTCAGCCTTTTGGCTGAAATGCAAACTGAAATAACTGAATTTCACTGAATTTCAGTGATTTCAGTTGGTGCTGAAATTTTGTTGAAACTGAAATTGAAAACCATGCCCCTTCATCGGCCGCGCCCTGCACGTCCCGGAGCTCCACAACCTCTTCTTCGGCTTCCCCGACAGCAACCCGGACACCCTCTGCGCCGTGGAGCTCCCTCCTGTGGACGGCATTGCGCCGGCGCCGCCCAAGGCGCTCTACAAGTGGCGAGGCTTCTTCAATCCTCCCAGTGGCTGGTCGCTGATGAGTAGCACCCTGTTGTACCTGGGGGCCAACAGGTTCTGCGTCGCCAAGTTGTTGGGCGTCTGGGACGGCTCCCAGGCTTATATCCTCACGGGCGTGGAGGTGGTGAACGCAGAAGAAAATAAATCCAAGCTCGGGCTGATCAAGCACAAGTCTAGGGAATACATATTTGAACGATGTGGCATTGAGTCTGTGTTCTGAACTTCTAATTAGCTGTACGTGTCCTCTATCCATTCCGTTTCAATTTCAACACTCAAGCTTGTTTTTGCGGTTCTGTGGCATTGAGTCTGTGTTCTGAACTCCTAATTAGCTGTACGTGTCCTCTATTCATTCAGTTTCAATTTCAACACTCAAGTTGTTAATTTACATCATCAGATTGATTAGCAAACATGCTCATGGTTGCAACGGTCAATGGGAGAAACAATACTCCTCCATCTCATTGGTGTCAAAAAGCGTCTTACATTATGGGACGGAGGGAGTAATACTTAACCGTGGGGTTGATAGTTTCTTTATAACACATTCATCTATCAATCTCCTTCTTCACTCCATGCCATGTAGCTCTTTGTCGTACATGCATGTTTATCATTAGTGCTATATTTTATGTTTCCAGAAATACATAGATATACAATATGCAAATAAGGTACACATGTCCTATCAAAGTCAGCTTTTAAGATGCATCCCTAGTTGGTATAGAGGCTGGGGAAGTGAAATTCTCCCCCAATTTTAAGATCTAACTGTGGGAAGCGAACGGGGTCTGGCGACTGGCGACTCCCAGGGCGGTCGCCGCGTCCAGATCGCCGGCGTCTATGGCTCCTGCACAGGGGGTTGTAGGGGGGCGGTTCTGGGCCCTGGTCGGCGCCGACGACGAGGACGATGCGGACGCGGACGGGGACCCGCCGGAGGCCAGTTCTCCGACGCCTTCGGACCTGATTTGTGAAGCTTTTAGTCCAGGCAACTCGGTGGAGGAGGTGGCCACGATTGTTGATGGTGTTGTGCCCATGGACGATCCGGCGAGGTGTGGACTGCATCCCGACGACAAGGAGGAGGTGGTCCGCCGGATTCTCCATCGGAGGACGACGGCATCCGCGATCCGGCCATGGAGAGGTCCCCTTCCTAAGGTATGTCTCCAGCCCTTACTCTATCAGATTTCATTTTGTCGGATTCTTGGACTCGGGTTACTAGAAAGAAGAGTAGACGCGGCAGGCGGCTGGCGGCGCCGCCGGCGCCGGCGATCCGTCCGGTGGACGAGATCCAGGCGGCCAGATCGCTGCGATTGAAATTCCTGCTCGGTTGCCCTGGGCCGGCTGTTGGATGGGCTGACTCGGGCCGTCAGATTACTGGGTATGAGGCCCAGTATCTGGTGGAAGGGGAGGAACTGAGGCGACCTGGTAGCGAGGGGTATGAGGCCCACGTCGCCACAGGTCAGGAAAAGACCTCCCTTGCGATCGCATGCACGTTGTTCTCGCCCGACGTATCGTCAGTCGTGCCGCCGCCTAGGGTTACTCGACGTCTCGCTCGGGCGGGGTTCCCTCGCTGCGGTTCTGGTCGAGCCACCAGGATCAGGCCGCTGTTGGCGATGGCGGGCAGAGGTGGTGTGCCACCGGGGCCTAGGCCGCCGGCGAGCTTTGGAGTGGCTACAGCTAGGAGGATCGATGCTGGCCCTACGGGAGTGCGCCCGCCGGCGGCTGCTACGCCCGCGGCTGCTGCGGAGGGGCGAGGCGCTGGCCAGGGGCCGCGGCCGCCGACGCCTCACAATGCGGCCGTGCCGCCGCGCAAGCCGCCGCATGCGCCGGGGCAGCAGGCGCCACTGCCTAACTATGTTGCAAGACCGCATCAGCATCTCTCGAATGATCAGGCGCACGTTCCGACGCCGGCACAACAAGTCGTTGGTGGAGCGGGCGCTGCGCGGGCTCCGGCTCGCCGAGGTGGTTTTGGGCAGCCTAGAGGGCAATGGGGAGATGATGGTCACAATGCTTACGGGGATGGCCAGCATCGCGGATCTTCGTCGACGGGAGGCGGCCGTGGTTATGCTTGGAACAGTGATGGTTCAGCTGAGAGACCATTCGCTGGCCCCCCGGGAGGCTTTGTGGAGGGGGCTTCAGGTCCAGATTACAGGCAACGAGGTGGATATCGAGGCCGTGGTGGCCGAGGCGGGAGGAACCGTTTCCGCCCACCTGCTCAGCCTGTCATTGTGGAGCAGCCACCCCCTCTTGAGGTAAATAACTCCGGGCACTCATCGGACCGGTCCGGCCATGCTATGGATGTGGTGGCGGATTTGACTCATGCTGAGGGGCCTACGGCTGTGACAGTGGACGTGACTTCTGATATTGCTGGAGACAAGTCAGAGGGCGATCGTGTGTCTAAGTGGGCTCGCAAAAAGGAAAAAATGATGTGCTATCGTTGTGGTGAGAAGGGTCACTTTATTGCTGAATGTGTGACTGAGCTTTGTGACACCTGCCTCAAGCATGTGCATGACACGGGAGAGTGCCCGGTTTTGCGGGAACAGGCGCCGAGTATCAATATTTATGGAGTGTCTTGTGCCGAGCTGATGTTCTTTGAGTCCCCCAGTGCAAGGGAAATTCCAGAGGAACCACTTAACACTACTACGGGGATCGTTAAGGTGTCAAAGGGCATTGTGTCTGAGACTCAGATTATTCAGCGGCTCAGCGAGCTAGCTCCAGGTAATTTTCGTTGGGAGCTGATTCGGCTCGAGGACAATTCTTATAAGGTTGACTTTCCCACTGCAGAGGATTTGGAGCGTCTTCTCAGTTTCGGTTTATGTCGACTGCCTGGCACAGAGTGTATTCTTGAGTTTCACGAGTGGAAGAAGGTAGAGCCAAAAGGCAAGCCTCTTTCTTAGGTCTGGTTACGATTCTCGGGGGCTCCTTCGAAGCCGCTTCACGATGCCAGAGTCGCAGCTAGCTTGGGTATCCTGGTTGGGAAGACTGAGAAAGTGGATATGGCTTTTACCAGAGCTAATGGAGTGACTCGACTGCTCGTGAGTGTTCTGGATATAGAGGTTGTGCCTGACGAGGTCAAGTGGACCTACAGAGGCCAGATGTATTTACTGGAGATTGAGTTTGAGAATGGAGAGCTGTTTTCTGAGGCTCTCGCAGGTGCTGACGTGGATATGCATGAAAGAGATGATGGTGCTGGGAATTCTGAAGAGAGGCGGGATGCGGCTGGGCATGAGTTGCCTAATAGCTCGGGCGCCGCTCCTAATAAGTCTATAAGTGGGACTGTTTCTTCGTCATCGGTGCCCACTAATGTGTTGAGGTTTGGCTCTTTTCAGCCTGTCTCCGCCCCGCCCAGGTTGTGGAGCGATCGGGTTGAGTCTGACGATGTGCTTGAATGCACTCTGCCTCCGTTGGACTTTGATGGGGGGGGGAGGTGCTTGGGCAGGAGGAACCTTGCACTCCCGCTTCTTCCATTGTTTTGACGAGCTTGACGACTCCGGCGGGGACGGTGCCACGGTCGGCGGCGCCGTTGATAGGTGATGTTGCTGACGCGGGAGAGGGACCGGGGCAGGTGGCCCAGGTCCTTTCCTGCCCTGTGATGGATGGGGCGGCCGAGACTGTGGCAGTACTTTCGGCCTCACCGGTCCAGGCGGCGCCGACGCGGGAGGTCTCTTCCCCTCTCGGCTCAAGACCTGGGACGGGTGGGGAGCGGGGGCAGGCGGCCCCCTCCCGCGCCTCTCCTGGAGGCTCTGCCCCGCACGGAGCCACTAGGGAGGAGGTCATCGCTTTTGGAGGCATACCGGACCCTATGTCTGAGGGGCGACGGGTGAGCAGTCGCTTCCAGGATAGGCCGGACGTTGATGATATGCAGCTGAGGTGCGCCATGCGGGCGGCTAACTTCGTGACATTGAGGTCACTATGGGTATGTCAGTCGACACCTCTAATTCGATTATGCATTTTTCTAATAGTGAAATTATTCGTAATGCCAATCAGCTAGGAATCTCACTTGGTAGTAATGATTGTGAGATTTCAAAATCCGTTAATGATATGCTGGACCTTGAAGCGGAACGTGCCTTAGAATTGATTCGAAACATAGCAGCGGTAAGACCGATGAATGACCAAGACATAGGTGCTTTGGGTGTTTCGGTGCTTAATAACTTTTGTGATGATCTTGCCCCATCCCCCTCTGAGGCAGAGGAGGAAGATGGTGTATCTAACCCTGGGGAGGGGGTGCAGAATTTGGAACTCGCGGCTAGGACCACGGAGCCCGGTTGTGAGGATCGGGTGGGGGTTCAGCAAAAGCCTAAGCTTAAGTGGTCACGAAAGATTTATCCAGCCTCCGCGGTGCGTAGAAGTGCTAGAATCCGAACTACTAAAAAATTCCATGATGAACTATGAGAGGCACCTTTTGGAACAGCAGAGGTATTAAGGACTTGGCTAAAAGAAGGTTTCTGCCGGATGCCTCTAATGATTATCGTTTGGATTTCATCGCACTTTCTGAAACTGGACGGGATAATTTTTCGCCTCAGTTCTTAAGCAATTTGGCAGGTGGTGCTGAATTTGATTGGCATTGCTTGCCCCCAAGAGGAAGATCAGGGGGAATATTGCTCGGGGTGAGATGTGACGCGCTTGAAGTCCGTAGTGTGGTGATGGGGGATTTCGCTGTTAAATTTCGGGTTCGTTCTAAGGTTGATGGGTTCAACTGGGCTCTGGTGGTGGTTTACGGGGCCGCACAGACAGAACTCAAACCTGACTTTTTAGCGGATCTCGTTCGCATTTGCGGGTCCGAACAGATTCCGATCTTGGTCGGGGGTGATTTCAACATTATTCGTAGGAGAGAGGAAAAGAATAATGATAACTTTGATGGCAGATGGTCGTTCATGTTTAACGCCATTATTGAAAGCTTGGATCTCAGAGAGATAGAGCTTTCGGGTAGAAAATTCACTTGGGCCAATTCCTTGCCAATTCCGACGTTTGAAAAGTTGGATAGAGTACTGGCTAGCGTTGAGTGGGAGCACAAGTATCCTCTCGTAACGGTACAAGCGTTATCGCGCGGAGTCTCTGACCACACACCTTTATTGGTTGACTCGGGTGAGGCAACGTATGTGGGCAATAAAAATACCTTTTCTTTCGAGTTAGCGTGGTTTGAAAGAGAAGGTTTTTTTGATTTGCTTGCCAGGGAATGGTCGAAAGATGTTGGAGGAAGGACGTCCATAGAGAGGTGGCAGAATAAGATCAGACACTTGAGGAGTTTTTTACGAGGATGGGCTAAGCATCTTAGTGGAGTTTATAAGGTTGAAAAGGAACGGATCCTTATGCTTATTAATTCACTAGATTTGAAGGCAGAATCTAACATTTTAGAGCCTTCGGAGCTTCACGCAAAAGTGGACGTAGAGATGAGATTGAAAGAACTCTTGCGAGAGGAGGAGTTGAAGTGGGCATTGCGAGCGAAAGTTCGCAAGGTCATCCAAGGGGATGCCAACACCCAATTCTTCCACATGATTGCAAACGACAAACATAGAAAGAAAATGATCTTTCAACTCGAGCAAGACGAGGGGACGATTGTTGGTCAGGACAATCTAAAAATTTACATAACCAATTATTACAAACAGCTTTTTGGGCCTCCAGAAGACAACTTTGTGTCCCTGGATGAGTCTCAGAATGAGGACGTCCCTCAACTGGCTGTGGAAGAGAACGAGGTGTTAACCGCCCCATTTACTGAGAAAGAGGTGTTTGAAGCGATTTCACAAATGAAGAATAGCAAAGCTCCGGGGCCGGATGGTTTTCCGGCGGAGTTTTACAAAAAATGCTGGAATATTATTAAAGGGGATTTATTAGCAATGTTTCATGATCTCTTCGCTGGACAGCTTCAACTGCTTCAGCTGAATTTTGAAACGATTACCCTGCTTCCGAAGAAAACAGAGGCTGTGAGGATTGAGCAGTTCAGGCCAATCTGTCTTCTCAATGTTAGTTTCAAATTTTTTACCAATATCGGGACTAATAGGCTCACACAGATTGCGCACTCTGTGGTGCAGCCGTCTCAAAGTGCTTCCATGCCAGACAGAAACATCCTAGAAGGGGTTGTGGTTCTGCATGAAACGCTCCATGAGATCCACACGAAAAAACTAGATGGGGTCGTTTTCAAAGTGGATTTCGAAAAGGCATATGATAAAGTCAAATGGCCATTCCTTCAACAGGCATTGCGTATGAAAGGATTTGATCTATCCTGGAGACACCAGGTGGAATCTTTCACGCAAAAGGGCAGTGTTGGAATCAAAGTGAATGATGATATTGGCCACTACTTCCAAACGCATAAGGGCCTTCGTCAAGGTGATCCGATGTCACCTATTTTGTTCAACATAGTAGCTGACATGCTGACGATCCTCATTGGAAGGGCTAAGGAAGTTGGTCAGGTTGGAGGCCTGGTACCTCATCTAGTAGATGGAGGGGTCTCTATCCTACAGTATGCCGACGACACTATTATCTTCATGGAGCATGACTTGGTAAAAGCGCGAAATATGAAGCTGTTGTTATGCTTATTCGAACAATTGAGTGGGCTTAACTAACAATGAGTGGAAGAGTTCACAAAAGCGAATTGTTCTGCTTTGGAAGAGCTAAAGAGGAACAAGAAACTTATAAACAATTGTTCGGGTGTGAGTTAGGGGAGCTACCGTTCACGTATTTGGGTATACCAATTCACCACCGTAAGCTAACTAACAATGAGTGGAAGAGTATTAAAGACCGTTTTGAAAAGAAACTCAGCTGCTGGAAGGGCAAGCTGATGTCATACGGAGGCCGATTAATTCTCATTAATTCGGTGCTCACGAGTATGCCTATGTTTCTCTTGTCTTTTTTCGAGGTACCTGTTGGAGTTCCGAAAAGACTAGACTTTTATAGATCGCGCTTCTTTTGGCAGAGTGATGAACTGAAGAGAAAATATAGGCTTGCAAAGTGGGATATTATTTGTAGACCGAAAGACCAAGGGGGTCTGGGTATAGAAAATCTTGAGGTGAAGAACAGATGTCTTCTCAGCAAATGGCTGTTTAAACTATCTGCAGAGACGGAAGCTACTTGGGCTCAGATTCTGCGTAATAAGTACCTCCAGTCTAAAACATTGTCCCAAGTCAATGTGAGACCGAATGACTCGCCATTCTGGAAAGGACTGATGAGAGTTAAGTCAGTCTTTTTCAATATGACAAAGTTTATTGTTTGAGATGGTAACACTACGAGATTCTGGGAAGATACTTGGCTTGGGGATACACCTCTCGCATTGCAATATCCCTCTTTGTATAGAATTGTTCAACGAAGAAATGCTTCTGTTGCGACAATTCTTCAGTCATCCCCTCTCAATATTCACTTTAGGAGAGCACTCGTAGGCAACCATTGGGAAGCTTGGCTCCATCTGGTCAGACGACTAATGGAAGTGCAGCTATCTTAAAGCCCAGACCGGTTGTGTTGGAAGTTGACTAGGAATGGAGAGTTCTCGGTCAAATCGATGTATCTAGATATCATCAACTCTAGCGTTATTTCTAGTTCGAAGTATGTTTGGAAGGTCAACGTGCCTTTGCGAATTAAAGTATTTATGTGGTTTGTGCATAAACAAGTGATTCTGACTAAAGACAATCTGGTAAAACGTAACTGGACTGGTTCCTCACGATGTTCGTTTTGTGATCGGAACGAATCTATAAACACCTCTTTCTCGATTGCCCGATGGCAAAGATATTATGACGGACAATACAGATTGCCTTTAACATTTCACCGCCGAATTCCATTAGCTCTTTATTTGGGCAGTGGCTAAACGGGATAGATTCCGCATTAGCGAGACATATCCGGATGGGAGTATGTGCTTTGCTGTGGGCAGTGTGGAATTGTAGAAATGATTTGGTTTTTAACAGAGCAACAAATATTCATTTTTTGCAGGTTATCTTCCGAGCCACTGCATTGATCCGTATGTGGTCGCTACTCACTCCGACGGAGGCCAGGGAGCGTTTGGTTACTGGGTCTATCCGGTGGGAGATGGTAGCACGGGCTATTTTCAACCGGTTTGGACGGCGGTCATGTAATAGGATAGGCAATTAGTTTTCCTATCTTTCTTATGCCTGCCGGTTGTGGCTGTTGGCTGATTTTTGTTTTCCTTGCTCCTAGGGAGCCTTTTACCACAGACTACAAGACCTTGTTTGATTATCTCATGCTTTAATAAAGATGGCCGTATGCATCACTCTGATGCAGAGGCCGGGGTATTCCCCTTTTCAAAAAAAAAAAATCAAAGTCAGCTTTTAACCAGATGACACAGCATCTTGCATGCATGTTCTATCCATTCCCTCTCTTCTCTCTCTCCAACTAATTCATACATTTAACCTTTGCTAAGTTAAAATCATTCATATCTCTTAAACCAAACTTCCCATTTCAAAACTTTTTATATATTTGAAATCATGTCGCAAAGATCTTTAAAACAAGACCGATTTTAGATACATTTTAAATAAGTTAAATTTCATGAAACACATTTCACATGATTTTCACTTTCCACGGGTTTGTTTCACAAAAAACACATACATTTCAATTGCACATGTTTGAAATAACATGTTTCACTCTCGAAAGTGCGTAGGAGCACTCGGCGACTCCACCGATCGAAATCAGACTCATTCACTAGCCTCGCGATTCACATCTTCTATATCAGGCAGTCCGTATTAAGAACTAATTCGCCATGTATCTCATGTATGCTTGCTCTGCATCTAGGCCTGTTTTTCTGCACTGACATTGTTAGACAGTACACTCACGTCCAATCGACCTCAACCACCAGCGTCCAACCACCCAAGACCAATGAAAAAAATAGCGTGCTACAACAAAATAGCGCCGGCCTTAAAATATGCTATTAGCGTGCTATTTCGCGCTATAGCGTGCTATTAGCGAGACGTTATACACAGATATATTTAGCGTGACAATTCTCAATATGCTATAGCGTGCTATTAGCGAGGTTATAGCGTGCTATTTTTTTCAGTGCCCAAGACCCAACAATCCACTCGCGCCCCACCCCTTTCTTCTCCCCATCACACCATTCTTCCCCCGGACATACGTTCTTCCTCACCAATCCTTCCCCTTATCATCTTCTAAAGTTCATGCAAATTTTTTCCTAGTCTTCTGCTTGCTACGTGGAAGTGGAACAAAGCAAGGATGAACTGGAAGACAATGTTAGCACTGGCCATTGACTGAACTTGCCGTGTCCCGTGACACCACATCTGCCATGGCTGCTGACACCAAGTTATGCATTCTTGCCGCGTTTTTACCCACCGCGTCTTCCATGGTACCAACTCCATGTTCTGCGTCCCGCAGCCAGCCATAACATCGCCGTCGGCTGCTTCCTGAAGCTGCGTGCACATCGTGCACATCCTGATTTTTCCCGTCGCCGTCAACCTTATGTGGCCATGCTTCGCCTCGGCAATAGTACACGCCGTGATCACCCTGGTCGAGGTCTTGGGCTTCATGCTCGTGGCCGGCGTCCTTGACCTGGGTCTGCGCATGGTCGGCATCCTCTGACCCGGTCCTGCTGGAACCCAAATCTGCGGTTAACCCATGCAGATAAGAATGTATCCGTGGGCTAAGGGCCATTCCTGTAAGAGAGTAATCTCAGAGCCCTTACCTTCCATGGCTGCTGAAGCTGTTTCATAATAACACATAGAGTATATTTTAATTGCACATTTTTAAATAAGATGATGTTTCACTTTTTTGAAATAAATTGTTACACATTAATAAAAAACAGTTTCACAAGTTGACATTTCAATTTCACATTATTGAAAAACCATATTCTCTCTTTTGAAGTGAGCCGTTACACATTTTATAATTTTAAATTTCACTAGTTGAGATTTTAGTTTCACGTTTTTTTTTTCATTTTCAGTAGGTGCATTTTCCTTTTCACTGGCTTGTTTCACAAAAATCACATTTATTTCAATTGCACATTCCAGATTTTTCTAGTGAAATGTGTTTATTTCACATATGAAATGTGAAACGTCAAAAATTAAATGTGTTTGAAATGTAATCAAAATTGATCTAGTTTTAAAGTTCTTGACGCTAGGAGTCCAAATATATAAAAAGTTTCAAAAACGAGTCTATAGTTTAAAGATATGGTTGATTTAAATTCTCTAAGAGAAATAAAGTCTATGAATTTGTTCTGCATGTAGAGTGAGAGGAGAAACTTGCATGCGCCCTAACAAAAGGTGTACTTTGGGGTCCATCATGCTGCCAGGAGAGTAAATGTAAACCTAAGGGCATGTACAATGGTTCTATCTTAAGGATGCCACGTAAGATAAATGATGAGGTGGAGGAGAGAGAAATCATAAGAGAAGACTTGTCTTATCTTATTTAAGAGAAGACAAGAGATGATAGCTTAGCACAATTTGTCTCACCATGTTTTTAGGAATAACTAATTATTGAAGATAAGGCTAAGAGATGACCCATTGTAGACTTGTTTTTTTGTCATCTCTAATTTACATGCAAAACTTAAGATAAGACTATCTTATCAACCATTGTACATGCCCTAACATAAAGTGGTTGATGGGGGCCGACAAGATTCCTGACATATTGCAAATACGGGCGGATTCGAAACACAATACAGCCGCTATACATGAAAGTGGGCCAACACAAACACGAATCACGGAGCAAACGGTCGGTGTAGGATCAAGCGGTACATCACGGAAACGCTTAAAAAGACTTTCCCCGGCTCTCATGCTTATATCCTCACCGGCGTGGAGGTGGTAAAGGCAGAAGGAAATAAATCCAAGCTGTGGCTGATCAAGCGAATACATATTTGAACGATGTGGCATTGAATGTGTGTTCTAAACTTCCAATTAGATGTACGTCTCTATTTTATTGTTTTGAACAAAGGCAAAGTCAAACTTCCAAATTCTTGACCATAGACAGTCCATTTTAAACTATTTATTTTCGATAAAGGGTGGATTTCATCGACTCAAAATGAAGCATCAAGTAAATACAAACATAATAAGCATACATCCGGCCTCTGCATAGCTAAGATGCACACAGCCAACACGAACGCACACGCACAAAAAAAGCCAGCAAATAGCAAAGTCATACAAGACCAAAGCTATGCTTAAGCGAGATAAAAAAAATCTCCAAAGCGATCAATACAATGATCGACAATCGACAACAATGACCATATCCGCATCAACCATGTCTTGACACCACAAGCACAACGAGGTTCTTAAACATCCTTCTCCTCCTCCTCCAAGAAAGAAAGTTTGGGTTCGTGCCTCTCGCCGGCGCCAGCGCCAGTCCGCCTCGTCTCCGGTGGCCCTAGGGCCATGGAGGCGCGGTGGGTCTGGGCAAAGGCCGGCGAGATGGCTCCGTTTTTAGTCGGTTTTTTCGATCTTGTTAGGATTTGTGTCCTGCTCAGGAAGGTGATACGATGGCGGCTCCTTGAAGATGGAATAAAGGTCTCCCCGCCTAGTCCCCATTCTGGCGATGCGTCTAGCATCGTTGATGGGCGTGTGGAGGTGTGTCTTCGGCGCATCTATCTTTGGTGGATTTGCTCGGATCTCGTCGTTGTTCGTCTTCGTTCGCGTGTCTTCGGTTTGGATCCTTCTGATCTATGTTATTCTTCATCGGCGGCGGTTGCTGTTCTGAGGTGCTGGTCCTATGGGGCCTTAGCACGACGACTTCCCGACTGCCTACTACAACAAGTTGCGCCCGACTCCGGCGATGGAGGGGTGATGACGGCGGCGCGCCTTCGGCTCGCTTCAGTGTTTGTAGTCATCGCTAGGTGGTCTACGGATCTGGATGTATTTTTTATTTCTAGTATTTGTTGTACTACCAAAATTGAAGATGAATAGATTGGAAGTTTTCTCGCAAAAAAAGGACAACGAGGTTCTTCAACAGCAACACCTTCAGGAAGGAATGACACTCACGCGTCGTCATTGCCGGATTCAACAACCAAATGTCAAAATCTAGGTTTTCACCCTGAAGAACGAGTCCAGAGCACATCTGGGCAATGCCTTCAACAAGGTATCATCGCCAGGTATAACCTCGGGTCAACCTAGGGTTTTCACCCCGGAGCTCAAGATCGGGTGCTCGGGAAGCACCACCAAGTCGAAGTCAATTATGTGTTGTCGCCGCCACTTTTCCGTGATCCTGGCAACTACATGCATTGGGTTAGAAATCCACCGTCGCCGTTGCACAACCATATCCTTTGCGTTAAGCCATTGTCCATAGATTGCCTTTCATCATCGAAGGCAAACTGGCCGAAGTGAGATCAGTCAAAACTCACAAAGAAGCCTTCCGACTGCATCCCACACCATCGTCGGCACGAGCCGCCCGAAGCAGCCACGAGATCTGGAGAGGCAAACCCTCATGAAGAACCTTATGTGGCCACCGCAATTTGGGCGACGACCATAGGCCGTATGTCGCTGATCCGCTGCATGGCTTCCATAGCTCGACTACCAGCAATAGCAGCCCCAAGGCAAAGGACTAGCCAGGAACCAAGCCCGTAGAAGGATCCGCACAAATTGCATCGTTGCATCAGATCCAAACAAGGCCAGATGGACTCACCGACTTGCAGCCAAGCCATGAACGGGTAGAACCCTTCATCACGGAGGAGCTATGCCTCATATGGAGTTCCCACCGCGCGTCGGCCGGGCCAAACTATCATTGATGAGCAGCAGTAGCGCAAGAAGATCACAAACCAAATGTCAGGCCAGATCGGGAGAGGATGGTCAGGGGAGGGGATGGCACAAGCGAAGTGAGGTGGCCCGCCGCCGCCGACCGACCGGCCATGGAGGCCGCCGCCGGCAAAGGCGAGTCCAGTGGGCAGGCTTCAACAGGCTGAAGCCTGCCCTCCAGAAAAAACAAAAAAATTTAGTACTCCCTCCGTTTCTTTTTAGTCCGCATATAGGATTCGGTCAAAGTCAAACTTTGTTAACTTTGACTAAGTTTATAGAATAATATATCAAGATTCACTTATAGCACAAGGGGAAGCTTTTCGTGGGCATGATGAATCCTCCACTTCCATCAACAAGGGCAATTTCAGAGAGTTATTGGACTGGTATAAGGACAAGAAATAAGATGTGAAGGAGGCATTTGGTAAGGGGCCAGTAAATGCACAAATGATTTGTTCTGACATCCAGAAGGACCTTGCTACAGCTTGTGCAATGGAGGTAACAAAAGTTATTAAGAATGACATTGGAGATAAAAAAAATTCAATTCTTAGCGATGAGGCTAGAGATTGCTCAATAAAGGAGAAAATGGCGGTGATTGTGAGGTAGCATATACCATATTGTAGTGTTTATTAATATTGTATTTCTAATGTATGCTAATCTGATTTCTTGATGCATGTAGATTTCTTAATAAACTTGTTGAGCAACACAAATCATCTATCCCAAGCTTTGCAAAGAAAGAATCCAAATATTGTTGAAGCCATGCGTTTGATCTTGGATGTGAAAGAAAGCTTGCAGGACATGAGGGACAATGGGTGGGAGTCTTTATTCTGCCAAGCCAAGAACTTTTGTGAAACACATGATATTGATGTCCCAAACATGGACAATCTTGTTGGAACTATGGGTCAATCGGTTCGCACTAAGAATAAGGTAACTCAACTGCATTATTACAAGGTTGGCATATTCAATGTTGCCATTGATGCAACTATCACTGAGATGAATCACCGGTTCATTGAAGTTACCACCGAGTTATTGGATTGTGTGTCTTGTCTTAATCCAGCAAACAACTTCTCAAAGTTTAACCTTGACAAAATTATTCGCCTTGGTGAAATTTATGATGAGGACTTTATAGAAGTTGATCGGTTGTTGCTAAGAGTAGACCTCCCAAGATTCCTTATGAACATTAGGAGAAGTGATGAATTTAATGGATGTCGGGATGTGTCCACACTTGCTCGGTTGATGGTTGAAACAACAAGACACACAACTTTCCAGTTGGTATATCGCCTCATTGAGTTGACACTTATTCTTCTTGTGGCCACTTCATTAGTTGAGCAAATATTTTCGGCAATGAAGATCATCAAGACAGATTTGCGCAACAAAGTATCAGATGATTGGCTAAATGACTTAATGGTGTGCTACTGCGAGGAAGAGATATTCAGAAGCATTCATGATGACCAAATCATGATACAATTCCAGAAAATGAGGGATCGAAAAGGACATTTGCCTCATGAATTTAATGTAATTCCTTAGAGGTATAGATGTCAATGTTATTTGTTTTAATACTTAGTTGTGCATGACATATTGTTGTATAACTAACGAGTGTGCTAATTTGGACAGATGGCTTGCGGTTGGTGACAATACCATTTGTAAGAAGGACATCTCATTGTCTTTTCTTGTTGCTTCTCTAGTACTATGATGCCTCGTTGGGTGAATTGTTTGGATCTTTTGGGTATGGTTAAACATGTTGCTAGTATTCTGTATTACATGTTTCCAGTAGTATTCTGATGAAGTGTGAGCACATTTGGACAGAAGGACTAGGAGATAATGGTTAATTATCTATGCAGATTCAGAATTTAGTTCAAAAATTATTATTTTTCAAAAATTCCAAAAAAATTACAGTAAATACTAGTATGTGTCCAGTAATATTCTGGGAATGTTTGGGCATATTTGGCCATATGGATTATGGGAAAATGGCTATTTAGTTAAGCAGATTCAATTTTTCGTTCGAAATTTAGTATTTTTCAAAAAATTCAGAAAACTTCCACTAAATACTACTCCCTCCGTCCCAAAATTTTTGTCTTAGATTTGTCTAGATAGAGAAGTATCTAACACTAAAAGATGACTAGATACATTCTTATTTAGGCAAATCAAAGACAAGAATTTTGGGACGGATGGAGTACATGTTTCTAGTAGTATTCTGGGAAAGTTACAGCCCATTTGGACAAATGGACTAGGAGATAATGGCTATTTAGCTAATCAGATGTAAAATTTGTCAAATTTTAATATTTTTCAAAAAATGGGAAAAAACAAGTAAATAGTACATGTTTCCAGTAGTATTCAGGCAAAAACTCAGCTTATTTGGACAAAAGAATTACGAGATGATGTTGTTTTCCTTCAAAGGAACATTTCATTTTTCCCGCTGTTAACTTCGAGCCTACTCTCCATTTTCTTCCTGGATTCGCCACTGGCTGCCGGCGACGGCGAGGAGGGTCGAGAATGGAGGGAGCCGAGGTTCCTGGCGGATGGGTGCCTCCTGAGTCGCGAGAGTGACCCGGGAGGCTTTTCAATCATCGCGAGAGTACAAAAAATCAGTTATGAATCTTCATCTGACAGAAGGAGAGAGTTATCGTTTAAATTCAGTTAAGCTCGGCTATATACACTTTATCTGTTTATACTTGTACTATTATTATATATATAAGCAACGAGGCCAGGTGCTCAACTTGTTGAGATGGTGAGTGAATTGGACAACACAATCCGAAGCTGAATTTCTGATGCTGAAGCACAATCCGATGTAAATGAGAAATTAACAACATGCATGAGTGTAACTTTGAAACTGAAGAGAGGACACGTATATGTACGGTGAATAATTAGAACACGGACTCAATGCCACAGCCTTCGAATATGTAATCCCGACACTTGTGCTTGATCATCTGCAGCTTGGATTTATTTTCTTCCGCGTTCACGGTTCACCACCTCCAGGCCCGTGAGGATACAAGCCAGGGCTCCGTCGCAGATGTGGAACTGCTTGGCGACGCAGAACCTGCGGGCTCCGAGGTACAATAGGCTGCTGCTCATCAGCGACCAGCTCGGCCAGGGAGGGCTCAAGAAGCCAAGCCACTTGTGCAGCACCTTGGGCGGCGCAGTGACGCCGTCTTGATCGGCAGAAGGGAGCTCCGCCGCGCAGAGGGTGTGCGGGTTGCTATCGAGGAAGCCGAAGAAGAGGTTGTGGAGCTCGGGGACGTGCAGGGCGCGGCCGATGAAGGGCAGCGCCGAGGCCTCGCCGCCCTTGGCCCAGACTTGGCCGGACGTGTCGAAGCAGTAGGTGCCGAAGCCGCCTTTTTTGTCCGGGGCGGAGGAGAAGCAAATGGTCTTGCCGTCCTCGAGCAGCGTGTAAGAGTGGATGGTGCTGCGGCACGGTGCGTCGAGGTAGGGCGGCGGCGGGAGATCCAGCCAGCACCACGCCTCCTCCTCCTTCCCGTGCGGCCAGAGGGGTCGTTGCGGTGGACGAGCTAGGGCCTTGAAGTTGCTCGAGTTGGCCCCGTTGATGGCGTAGAGGGCGCCGTCGGCCACGCAGAGGGAGATGAGGCTGTGCCACTTGGGCGCGTTGAGGCGGGGCAGCATCTCCATGGAGCCGGGGTCGGCGTCGTACAGGCCGGTCTGCCCGATGGAATCGGTCACCACGATCTTGCCCTCGCCGTCGCGCCGCCCGTAAAGAGGCATGAAGTCGAGCCTCGGGTCGGCCGAGTGGGACGATCTGAACCGGAACTCCGGCGGGCGCAGGTCCAGGGTGCTCCGGGATGGCCTGATCACCTGAAGCGTCTCCCTCCTGGCTTTCTCCCGGGCCGCCGCTGCCTCCGTCGCGGACGAGTAGAAGAGCTCCTCCTCGGGCGCCAGGCGGTTCAGCCAGTACGACCCGCCGACGCTGAAGTCCTTCAGCACCAGGTTGATGAACCGCCGATGCATCACCGTTTCCTCCCTTTCTCCACGCAAAAGAGAGACGGCGGTGGTGGTAGGGTTTTAGTCCTAATTTTCTTTGAGACGGAGGGTTACGAGATTCCTGTGTGATGCCAGCTGGGTCGGCCCACTATGCATGCTTGTGATATTTTAAAAACATTCTTCGTTTTTAGTCTGCTTTACTGTAGCATTGGATTTTGCAGTAGCATCCGGTTTATTCTTTTTTTTTGCGAAGAAGGACTTGATTGCATTAAACAAGAGTCTTACAGACAAACCCAGAAAACATGAAAAATACAAAGACACCCCTCTGAGCTCTGGCTTCATCGTCTTCGTCGAGCAAGACGCCACGCCGGCGAAACCCGCCGCATCTCCTCCAAACTCTTGGACTGGGAGGCTCCCCATCGCGACCAGGAAGTCGACGTTCCTCGGAGCCGAAGCACCTCCACCCTGCGCGACCGACGGCGCCGCCATCTTGTTGAACAGCAACCAAACCTTCGAGATCTACACACACCGGGGCCGCCACCTCTCGGCCACCGGCAAGGGGAACGCCCACTCGCGAACTCCGTCGAGCCACGAGCGAGGAAAGGGCGGAAGATCCGCGGCGAAGCTCCACCGGAGCCGCACCATCGGAGAAGAAGCCCACCGCCGCAAAAAGCCACTCCGACACTGCCGCTTCTTCCTCAGCGCCGCCGGCTGGCCACCCACGCACACCTAGACTATGTACACGCCGGGATCCATTGATTCCCCGTCCTCCCGCCGCCGAGGCAGCCGTCGGAGGGCGAGGAATCGGCCGGATCGCCGGCGGCGAGCTGATGCGCACGAGATCGCCCAAAAATCGCCCAAAGTCACTGTAGATGGGGAAAGGGAGAGAGGTCCAAGCTCTCTAGCATCCGGTTTATTCTATCGGGCTGGTTTTTTGGTCGGTTTCTATTTTGAACATTTTGAAAAATACACATGGAACATTTTCTTAATATACGATGAAGATATGAATAATACATGATGAACTTTTTTTACTATACAATGAACTTTTTAAATATAAGATGATTTTTTTAATATGGATATATAAGTTAAAAAAAATTCCTTATGCTCATTGGACATTTTGTAACATAAGTTGAACAATTTTTTAATACGCATTGAACATCTATGTACTGTACACTGAACAAATTTTAAAACCACAATGAACATTTGTATATCATTGAACAATTTCTAATATGTGGTAAACATTTTTATAATGAATGATAAACCTTTTGTAGTATACCTGAAGATTTTCTAAATATACAATGAACCTTTTTGTCATACTTGATTTTTTTAGAATACACTAAAAATAAAACAAAGGGAAAAGGGAAAAAGGGGGAAATGGAAAATAAAAGGAAAGAAAGAAATAGAAACAAAAAAAAATTAGCGAAGCAAGTATGGGCCGGCCAAACTGGGGGTTCAGGAGGCCACGCTTCAGGTATATACATGTTGTACATATTAATACATGTTGTACATTTTTTGTATATACACAAAACATTTTCTCATACATGTCGGCCATTTTTCAAATGCATGATGACCGTTTTTTAAAATATATGTTCGAATATATATTGTAATACATATTTCATATACACGTTGAACATTTTTTGGGTACATGTGAAGCACTTTATAAATACACCTTCCACATTGTTTTCAAAACAGATGGTGAACATTTTTTTCAAATACATGGTGTGCATTTCTTGAGTACATGGTGTAGATTTTCTGTATACATGTTAAACCTTTTTCTGATACATGTTCAATATTTTGTCAAATACATGATGAACATTTTTTAAATAGAAACACTTCTGAACATTTATTTAAATAAAAACATATTTGAACATCTTTTTGAATACGTCTTAATTTATTTCAGAAACACGTTGAATATTTTTTATATGCGTGATGCGTTTTTTTAAATGACATGAACATTATTTTAGTCGCACAAAATATATTTTAAGATTACAAGAACACTTTTTACATTGTATAAACATCTTTTATAAATATGTCACAACCATGTTTTTAAAAATGTGTGAACATTTCTTTGAAATGTATGAAATATATTTTTTATAAATTAGGCGAATATTTTCTTGTGCATTGAATTAACATTTTTTTTCCAATTCCACGAACAAATATTTGAAACACGCAAATGTTGTCTTTGGATGCTATCAGAATTTCTTAAAAGCCGTTTGATCATTCTTTTACACGAAACGAACATTTATTAAACTACTATGAACCTTTAAATAGTTAAGTATTATAATTATTATTTTTTGAAATATAGTATACCTTGAATGATAAACTTTTTTGAACATTTTTTTAATGAATAATAAACTTTTTGTATTATACTGTGAAGATGTTCTAAATATACAATGAACCTTTTTGTCATACTTGATTTTTTTTAGAATACACTAAAAATAAAACAAAGGGAAAAGGGAAAAAGGGGAAATCGAAAATAAAAGGAAAGAAAAGAAATATAAACAAAAACAAAAAAATTAGCGAAGCAAGTATGGGCTGGCCAAACTGGGGGTTCGGCAGGCCACGCTTCAGGTAAGCCACGCCCTCTACACGGTCGCGAGAGTCAAATAGGAATCGCCATTTTCTTCCTTCTCACCAGGGGAGCAACTATTTGATGAGCGTTCCTTTAGGAGCCTCCCAACAATCATCTGGGGTGGGCTGAGAGCGCATCATTTGAATTGCCCTTAGCAGCCACCATGTGTCGCGCTTTGGACGCTCTCACTGGAAAAAACAATTGCACGTGTTTTCGGCTTTTTAGATAGATTTTTTCGCCATTTTGATTTTTCACCTGTCTTGTTTTATATTTAGGACAAAAAATCAATTTTCTTTATTTTTGCACGAAAATGTGTTTTTTTCTTCCAGGAGAGGCACGTTTTGGTTTTTCACCGGACTTTCTTAGATTTTGGACAATAAAAAAAAAATCTATTTTCTCTATTTTTGCGCAAAAACGGGTTTCGAGGCTGTATCGCAAGATTTTTTTCATATTGATTTGTTTTCATTTTGTTGTCTACTAGCTAGACTGTTTTCATTGGTTTTCTTCAGGTTTATTAGTTGTTTTAAAAATTAACTTTCTTATTTCAATTTATTCTGTTTTCCTTGTTTCAAATACACGTCCACTTTCTTAATACATGTTTTACATTTTTTGTGTATACACAAAACATTTTTATACATGTCGACCATTTTTCAAATACATGATGACTGTTTTTTAAAATACATGTTTTAATATATATTGTAATACATATTAAACATTTTCCATGTACACATAGACTATTTTTTGGGTACATGTGAAACATTTTATAAATACACCTTCCACATTGTTTTTAAAACACATAATGAACATTTTTTCAAATACATGGTGCCCATTTCCTGAATACATGGTGTACATTTTCTGTATACATGTTAAACCGTTTTCTGATCCATGTTCAATATTTTGTCAAATACATGATGAACATTGTTTTAAATAAAAACACTTTTGACTTAAAAAACATATTTGAACATCTTTTTTAATACATCTTAAACTATTTCATAAACACGTTGAATGTTTTCTTAATACCAGTTCAAGAAAAATAAGACATGGGAAATACAATTTTGAATGGTATGAACATTTATTTAAAACCAAGAGGACAAAAAAAAGTAAATTGCTTGAACATTTTGAAAAGTCTGATGAAAAAATTGTTTGAATGATATGAACATTTTGGAAAAAATTACATGAACAAACTTGTAATTAGATGCACATTTTTTGACAGAGAGGCATCACAATTTGGGGGCTTTGAAGCAACAGTGTCTCCGGTCTTTTCTGAGAGTAGACCTAGATGTTCCCTTATTGCGAGACATTAAATGGTTTGCGAAGGTTCTATGCACCAGCTTGCAACAGTTTTGGAACCTTCCCTGCAATACTTTTCCCGCTTTCTAGGTTTTTATTTTTTCTGCAATTTTCCTTTTTTCTGTTTACTATGTTTCTTTATCAAATTTTTTTTCTTATATATGTTATTTTAGTTTTTTTAAACACATATCTACACTCTTTAATACAAGTTATACATTTTTTGTATACATATCAAATCTTTTTTTGGTATGTATTGAGCATTTCTCAAAGGGGAAATACATTATAAAATTTACAAGAATTGTTTCTTGCACTATCTTAACATTTTTTCAAAGTAATATAAAAAAATTGATATGCGTGATGTTTTTTTTAATGACATGAACATTATTTTAGTCGTACAAAATATATTTTTAGATTACAAGAACACTTTTTACATTGTATGAACATCTTTTATAAATATGTCACAAACATGTTTTTTTTCAAATGTGTGAACATTTCTTTGAATGGTATGAAATATATTTTTTATAAATTAGGCAAACATTTACTTGTACATTGAATTAACATTTTTTCCAATTCTACAAACAAATATTTGAAACACGCAAACGTTTTTTTTTTTGATGCTATCAGAATTTCTTAAGAGCCGTTTGATCATTCTTTGACACTACACCAACATTTATTAAACTACTATGAACTTTTAAATAATTAAGTACAATTTTGTTTTGAAACATAAATAAAAGTAATAAAAGAAAAAAACGTTTGCTAGTGAGCCATCGTTTTTCCTGTACCGGGGCAGCCGATTTATAAAGTACCAGAGGTGAGCTTGCTTCCTTCATCTTCCTATGGGTGGGACAGAGCATCCCAGCTGTGTGGAGAGCAACTAATCAGCGAGTACTCCTTGGATATTTTGTGCAAGGTTCATTTTTTGTGAGTTGAGAGCGCGGTGGCGTGCTCTCAGCCGCCGCCACATGTCGCGTGATGGGCGCTCCTTCCGAATTTAATTTTATTTTATATTTTTTTATGCGTTTTGACTTGTAGATATTTTCTCCGGGGGTTTTCGGCTTTTTGGGTTTTCCCCGATATTTCTTAGTTTTGGGACAAAAAAATTGATGTTTTTTGCGCGAAAATATGTGTTTTATTTTTTCTCCTTTTGTGAGAGGCACATATTACTTCTCGTGGAGGCACATATTTGATTCTGCGATGCCTCTCGACAAAGGGAAAATTAGTGTTTTTTGTCTTCCGCGGGTGCCTCTCGGAAAATGAAAAAAAAATCATTCCATGAGAGGCACAAATTTACTTTTCGTGGAGGCACGGATTCGATTCCATGAGAAGCAAAGCTGTGCCTCTCGGAAAAGGGAAAAACATGGTTTTTTTTTTGCCTTCCAAGAGAGACACATATTAACTTCTCGTGGAGGTATGGATTTGCTTCTGCGAGTGTCGTGCCTCTCTGAAAAGGAAAAAAATAAAAAATAATCACGAGAGGCACAAATTTACTTCTCATGGAGGCACGGACTAGCTTACGCGAGACGCGCAGCCGTGCCTCTCGAAAAAGGAAAAAACATGTTTTCTTTTTTTCCCACAATATGCACATATTTACCTCGTGGAGACACGGATTTGCTTCAGCGAGAAGCACAACTGTGTGAAGAAAATATGCCCTAGAGGCAATAATAAAGTTGTCATTTATATTTTTCCTTATATACCACGATAAATGTCTTTTATTCATGCTAAAATTATATTAACCGGAAACTTGATACATGTGTGGATACATAGACAAAACAGAGTGTCCCTAGTATGCCTCTACTAGACTAGCTCGTTAATTAAAGATGGTTAAGTTCCCTAACCATAGACATGTGTTGTCATTTGATGAACGAGGTCAAATCATTAGAAGAATAATGTGATGGACAAGACCCATCCGTTAGCTTAGCATATTGATCATTTAGTTTTATTGATATTGCTTTCTTCATGACTTTATATGTTCTTCTGACTATGAGATTGTGCAACTCTCGAATACCGGAGGAACACCTTGTGTGCTATCAAACATCACAACGTAACTGAGTGATTATAAAGATGCTCTACAGGTGTCATCGAAGGTGTTTGTTGAGTTGGCATAGATCGAGAATAAGATTTGTCACTCTAATTGTCGGAGAGGTATCTCTCGGCCCCCTCGATAATACACATCATAATAAGCCTTGCAAGCAAATGACTAATGGATTAGTCACGAGATGATGTATTACGGAACAAGCAAGGTGTTCCAATCTCAAAAAAAAGGAAAATGTGCCTGTTCCGGAGACATCCCACTCGAGCAACAAGTGCCCATTCGGCAACAACGAAGGATACATGCAACTGCAGGGCAGCCGCCTAGCCGTCGTTGATTTCTAACAGGTACGTCAGGGGTGCCACAGGCTTGACGGTACGACAGACGGACTCTTGGGAGCTTGATGGCATGCGGAGGAGCCTCACAACACGTTGGCATGCTGGGAGGTTGATGACGTGCGGAGAGGCTCGACGGCATCCTCAGCATGACGATATTCAGATGGGCTCGACGGCACATCGGTATCTTGAGAGCATGACGATTCATCGCTGCCTGTCGAATAACTACTTGCCAAAAAAAACCAGACAACGTTAGCTAGTTAGCTAGCTTTGCTTAATAAAGAATAAGTAGTACATAAATAAATTATGTACTTTGGATCATAGAAGGCGTATATCTCTGGCACGCTTGGACATATGGTCTTGGTTTCATCATTGGTAATTTGAATCCTTCTAAGCTGGGAATCCCCCAACCCATAGTGGGCCATGAACAGCCAGGCAAAGGTGATGAGCTCCCCTCCTCTGCTCAACTGCATCTTGTGCATCTCTGCCCTTGATTTGCCAGCGGCGTAGAGAAGGAGCCTTGTCCACATGTGTACCAACCCCTCCAATGCTTCCTTGCTTGGCTCCATCCTCTCCAATACTTCCTTGCTTGGCTCCTTCCCTTCCTCCTTGACCATCAGATCTTCCTCAATTACTCTAGGATCCACCTGATATCTCTCCAGCGTAGCTTTCGTGCTAATATTGAGCGGCATCATGGAAGGGTGAGTAACCAAAAGGTACATCATGTAGTGGGATAGCTTTCGGCATACCTCCACCATACCGGCATTATTCGCCTCCATGTCTGACGGAGGAGGATATTTACTTAAGTGTAGCTCAGTCAGCATATGCATTTCCGAAATACCACAACCAAAATCAGTAACTAAATCAGTTTTTGTTCTTGTCAACAACGGTTGAATACTTTGCCATTCTCGGTGTCCCTTCTTGTGTGTGGGTTTTCTAGTGGGGGAATCTCCAATGGGGAATTCATCATGTAAGAGACATATCTCCTTTGCAACACACTCCATCATCATCTTATCCACATTCACGTACTCGGTGTCTAACAGCTTGCTCATCCAGAATATATTTTTCTTTTTGGCACAAAACAAATACATAAATAACCTTTTGACCACAGTCATGACTCTTTGCTTCCATGTCCTTGGCTGCAGATCGTTGCCAGTCAACCAGCTTCGAAAGTTGTACTGTCCCATCAAATTTGGCCAGCGTTGCTTCTTCTCCGGCCATCCAATATTAGTGGAAAAAATAAACCAGGACAATTTGGCAAGCCTGTTGCACTTTTTAACCTTCAACCATGCCCATGTCCATGGTGACATCATGAAAACAAACATCGCACATAATTCTAGTAAAAAACCTCCAATAAATAGTGTATAGGTGATTGTAGTGTCGCCTCTACTATACCTCTGTTTATCGTCTGCGTGGAAGAGAGCAAAAGAGACAAAAAAAGATATCTGAGAAATGCATCTAAGTGTGATGACACTCCTTGTTCTTAGCACTACAGCCTTAGTGTAGAGATCGTCATACATCATGCCAAGTTCAAGCCTCACCACCTTGAGCATTTTGTCTGGGTCTCGTAGTGTGTCTTCACTCAAGGGGCTTGTGGCAAACAGGCTGCTCGCTGAAAATATACCAAGAATATATGGCATCGAATCGAGGGCAGCACAAACAATGCTAGAATAGCCAACATCTACGACATTGATTTCTTCAGGAAATAGTTTGATGTAATGATGCCCAGTTGAGCTCTCAAGGCTCGCACACTTGAGAGACCATGTTCTTTCTCCATACTTGATAACTCCGGCAACAAACAGAAAGATACCTGAGACTAGAAGCTCTACGTTGTGCCTTCCAACGGACTTCCAGAAAACATATAGAGCTAAGAGAACTTGCACCACCAGATTCAACAAATGCCTCAACCACAAGTTGTTGTCCTCCATAGCAAAAGCAGTAATGGTGTCCTGCCCACCAAGATGGATGAGGAGGAATGGTGCCCAAAAGAAAGCCAGTAGTTGCATCTGCCTTTCAGTGGTGGTGATATCCTCATGTCGTGAGAGAAGGCCAAGGGCATAAACTGCTACCAAGTCTGCCCCCAAGTAAGCTGCCCAAATGGAGAGCCTTAGGAACCCCCTGGTGCCATTGCGCCGAAGGCTACCAGTAAAGAAGAGGAACAATTGTAGTGTGAAGCTGAGGAGCACAAGTAGCTGGATTTCCCACTCACTGAATAGTTTGATCAAACTCTCCGTCGGACGCATATTTCATTTATCTTAGACCGCCTGATGCATACAACAATAAGTTAAATTTTTCAAAATAGTGAAATCCTTCTTCGTGCACTACCTCTAGTTCAAAATAGAAGTCATTATTTCAGCTTTTTACATGCACAACAAGAAAGTAGCCAATACTCGTCTTTGTTTTTTACATTATTTTTGCCCGCCTGCTATTATACCCACGTTATACCCTTTCAGCACTAATTGAATGTTTTCTAGAAGGCCTATGCGGGTGCTAGAAACGTCTTGGGTTACATACAAAATATGAGCTACAATGCAGTTCAAATCTAGATTACAAATGACATGTCTAAAATATAATACTAAATCAGAGTACAACATGGAAGAAATTTAAATTTACCTTTAGATGTATATTAACTAAGTTTAGAGATAAATTGGTGCGTCTAAATTTGAATTCCACACTCTAAATAAATTTGTAATCAAAATAAAATAAGAAATGTATTGAGAGATTAAAATATAAAGATATACAAATAATTAAAGTAAACTCAAAATTGGAATCAAATTCAGAAGATTATGCCTTGAGATTTGGAAATAACACTAAATCAGCAATAAATCAAAGCCTAACAAAACTGAAGTCAAATTCTAAACCCGTCATGGCCTAGTGGCACGTGGCACTAAAGCATCCTGAGTCTCGAAATCAACCTTAAAATTGAGAGACAAATCGAAATCGGAGTTTGTGTCAGTGCTACTGACGTGTGGCACCCTACATTTGCCGAGTGACACCCCTATGTAATTTCACCTATAAATTGTGGGCTTCCACCACACAGTAGGGACATCCAAGATTTCACAAGTTTTGAAGGTCAAGCTTGAAAATTCCGCCGAAAAGTCACAATTTAGAGAGATTAGATATTTGATAGTTCTAGCAGATTAGTAGTAGATTATAGTAGAATAACTATAAATTAGCTCGGAAACTAGCACTCTAGTTGGCATTAGTTCCTCTAGTTCCATTCTAATATCCGACTAATGCCGAGGTTCTGAATGGTCCTTTCATCTAATTAATGTATGTGTGAGTAAACTCCCTAATCTTCCCCAAGTTTAGGGAATTTTAATACATTGTAATTTACGTTATTATCTATGGTGCTTATTTAAAAGTCAATACCAGTATGGCTTTCTAGTTGCTTGATTCAAATGTGGTGTTTAGATTTAGTCAATCAGTCTATGTCAAATAGTGCAAAGATTATTATGCTTCGACTAGTTTAATCACAAGACAGGTGTGTGGGGGAAGGCCGGCGCTACGCGTCGGCCGACTGATTTTTGGAAGAAATCAATAGGCTCGCGAGCCGTCCGATTCGCTCATATACAGCCGCCCGATCCCCTCCCATCGCAGCACTTGTGATGTTGCAATCCAACAAGCACAACACTAGTGATGTTGCGGCCCCACAAGCAAAGCATCATGAGCTCGGTTGCCACATGGCCGTTGTTGCGGTCATCGCTGCAACATCGCCGATGTTGCAGACGTCGCTGTGAGCCTGGTCGCAACATGGTCGCCGATGTGATCATCGTCGCAACATCGCTGATGTTGCTGACGTCACCGCGATCCCAGTCGCAACATGGACGCCGTTGCACATCGTCACCATTGTTCGAGTTTGCAGCAAAAATATTCATACATAGTATGAATGTCGCTTTGATTTTCTCCGCCGCGCCTTGGTTTGGTTGGTCGCGCTTCCGGCGTCGGTCATCTCCTCAACGCCCACTGGAGTCCGATGGAAAGGCATGGCTCTAGGTGGTTAAGGGGGGATGAGGAGGTGCTAGACGCCAGCGCAGAGAATCGACTTGATTTCGCGGCTTCTCACAGGAGCGTCACACCGAGGAGGCAGCGGAGGTAGCACCACCGCTGGGAGCTTGCGCGGCGGCAACAAGGAGGCGCGACAGAGACAGCAGAGTCAAGTATATATATATATATATATATATAGAGAGAGAGAGAGCTGTGGGGAATTGGGATGGAGATGGATCGGTGCTGCGCTGGGGGTGAAAGGATAAGGATGTACGGGGTCAAGTTGTTGTTTCTGGAAAACAAGTGGAGCCGAGAGAGGGCAGCATCGTAGGATCTGCATTCGATCCGACGGCAGCGCACACCAGACTGATCTCGTACGTGGATCAGCCGGTATTATTTTTTATTTTTTTTGGAAAAGTGCAGACCCTCAAGAACATGTTCATACACCCTGCCTCTACGGACGCGTGCATGTACACCCTATCCATGTGAGCACATCCGAGAGACTGAGCTGGCGGGTTTTGAGATTGACGAAGTCACCACAGACGCCTCGTTATCGATGTGAACGTCGCCTACAGTGAAGAATATTCCGCCTTTATGAGACATCACAGCGTCAATCCTGAGGTTTGATCCTTGATGGGCTAGGGGTACCACTGCCTTTCTAATCATTCAACCACAGGTTGAAATACTTTTCGTAGGGAAAGGCGCAGTATTGATTTGTACTTATTCATAGATAGAACTTGTGGTCCCGTAAAAAAAAAGTAAAAAAGATAGTACTTGTCGTTTGCATGCAAGTGAACCTATCTCAGGGGAGGACGTCTGTACTTTTGGTGGAATGTTAATCACGTCTTCGCAGTTTCTGTTCCTGTGATCCAACTTTCTTTTGTTAATGATCTTGTTAGTAGTAATTGTTAGTCTTTTCCATATGTTTCCTGAGTTTGATAAATCTGAAATATTCTAGGTGAAAAAGTACAACTGACCCGTGTGCTTGCGGTTACATTGCGTGTATGTTGTACCAACAATAGCTACATAATTTTAATAGTAGTTAGTTTTGAAGAGATTGCAAAGAGACATCTTGCCAGTGGAGCCTACCACACAACTAAGGGTCTATTTTTGAGAATATCAATGAAGGAAAAATCTACATGTTATGTCTCAAAATATTTCACAAGCATAACTAAAACATAGGAAGAGTAATCATTACATGCTTACTTGTGGATGGTCGGATTCTTTGGTGGTCCTTGGATTATTATCGATGCCCGCTTGATGAAGCTAGCCGAGAAGATGTCACCCTTATGTGCCCCATATAGGAAGCATGATTTGGAAGGAAAAAAAAACTACCTCATTAGCTTGTTTGCCATAAGTAAACTAATGCTATATGGATGTAACTTATATATCATACATAAGCATAATCTCCAACTATTTATATTCGTCTCCAGATGTCTTCTTTTTTTGCAATATATATTGAGCAGAGGAGAGGTAAAGTTTTACAACCAGTTAACAACATATGAGATTCCTTCAAGTATAGAAGCAAAAACCAGTTAAGAACAGAAGAAAAAACAAAGGACTGCACAGAAGACTAGTTTATGGAATGAGATTGAAAAATCCAAAATATGGGCGCATACCTTATAGGCTAGACGGACAATTCGATTATTCACAGCCAAAAGCGTGCCTCAGGAGTCAGGACATGTGTTTTCTATCTAGTTGGGGCGTGTGAACCGCATATATATATATATATATTGCTTGCCTACATGCTCAGTAGTCCCTACCCTTCTTTGTTGATCTATTCTTTTCTTGTAGGAGAAGAGGTGTACAAAGCACTAGATCTCAGGAAAAAGCACGGTCATCCTTTGATAGCTTTCTTGCAAGGAGAGCAAGAAGAGAGATGCTTTTCTTATGTACCCCGTTCCCTCTTGATTCATCAGTAAGAATTTAGTGAACGAATCAATCAACAAGTTGTAACGCCCCAGATGTAACATTTCCCCTTTTGGTAATGTATTCAACGTTGACATAATCAATTCCATTTTAGGCTCCTTCATTTTGAGTCGTTTGTGTTTTCTTTTGAGCGTGTGTTGCATATTGCCATGTCATCTTCATCTTGTGCATTGCATTTGCATAGTCTCAACTTGCATCCATGAGTAGTGGCATCATCTCCGTTCTCTCTGTTGTCCGTTTCTGATTCCGACACTATCACACGGCATCTGACGCACCTCTCAGATCATGTTTCGTGAGCGGGATAAAAACATCCTCGGAATGGGCGGAGAGTTGTCGAGTGGCCTGGCTATATCACCAGTAGACCGCCTGTCAAATTTCGTTCCATTTGGAGGCTGTTTGATGCCCCAACGGTTAACCGCGTTAACCGTCGGAAGCCCTTTCTCTTTTAGCCCAGCACCCCTCCACAACAGCCCACTAGTCCATCCAAACCCCCCTCATACTCTTCGCCGTTAGATCACGATCGTATGGGCGAAAACCGCTCTGAAAAATACCTCTCCTAGCTCCCTCTACCTATAAAAAGGCACTTCACCCTCCATTTTCGGGTAAAGCCCTAGATCCAACTACCTCCCGCAGCCGGACTTGTCTGTACGTCGCCGCACACGTCCAGCCGCCGCGCCCGGCGAGTCGGAGGCCGCCACGTCAGCGCCGCCGCCCTCCACTCTCTCCTCCGCCGCCGTCGGGCCGCCGCCTCCCGCGCGCCGCCCCGCCGCCCCGCTTCTTCGCCGCCTCCACCCGCGTCCGCCGCTGCCGGCCCGCTTCTCTGCCGCCGGGCCGCCGCCTCCCGCGCGCCGCCCCGTTTCCACCGGTCGTCGCCGCCACCACCTACTGCCGCCACGCCACCTCGCTCCACTCCACCGCCGCGGCCCGGCCGCCGCCGTCCACCACGCCACCGGCCACCGCCACCACCCCCTCCGGTCGCCGCCTCCTCGCCGATCGCCGCCGCCGTCGTCGTCCACGCCACCGGCCGGACCCGGATCTGGATCCGGTGGGATCAGATCAACCAGCTCAAGCATCCAAACGCCCGGCCCCGCGTCCCCGGATCTCTCTGTCCCGCACATCTCCATCCAACTTTTTCACTGGTATAATTCCAGTAAGTCCCTGGTTATCGATATCATGATGCCCTTTGTCATGTCATAACTCTGTGCTCGTAGCTCCGTTTTGCGTGCATAATATGTCGTTTCATTCGTCTCAGAGTGCTCTACATGTTGATATGGTTTGCATGCATGATATGATTCATATTGATGTCTTAATCTTTGTTGCAAAACTGTTGGTGTTTTTACTGTTTCAGCTAATGTTGTGCGTCAACATCATGTTAGCTTATTTGAGAGGTCATATCTTTGTGCATGTTGGTCCAAATATAGTGTATGATATGTCAAATTGTTAATCTCAGAGAGCTCTTCATGATGGTTGCATTTGCATACATGTTAGGATGCATTATGCCATGGTTATCCCTGTTACAAAAGTGCTTGTTGCTGTTAAGTTGCTGAAACTATTATAACTTGTTGTTTTGTCCTTTTCATAGCATTTTGCATGATTTTCTTTTGAGCACCATGTCAACATGTTTTAGGAGCATAATCATGTTATATCAGAAGTGGTGTAGTTGGTTTTCCATGATATGCCCTGTGGTGACTTGCACAAGCTTGCAAAGATGCCATGTCATTGTTGTTGGTTTTGCACTTACTTAAAAACTGCCAAGTCTGGAATCTGTTATAATATATTGCCATGTAAACTTGATGCTACAATCAGTTCCGTGCATGTTTTGGGCTAACTAGTGAGCATGTCTTGATGGCCATGTAATTGTATATCAATCCATGCCTTTTTTTTGCATATATGCCCTGCTGTAGCTTGTTATTATCTTGCTCTCAAAATATTTGAAATCTAAACTGTCAGCCTGTTAACAGAATGTTCATTTTGGCAAAGCTCATGTTAATCAACCCTTGCATGGAATGAATTGTTTTTTTGGATGAATTGGGAGTATATTATGTCTTATTCATGCTCATGTAATTTTCATGCATGATATAATTGTTATGATTGTTGTTATGTGCCTCTAAAGTCAGCAACATATTGTTCCTGGTTGCATGTCTAGTAAATTTCACTAAGTCTGAAAACCTGTTAACTTATTGCATTTTGCCATGCTATTTTAATTGTGGTCCAGTAAGTTTTTGGATGTGCTCTGAGTTCATATTTGTAGAGAATCATGTCTAATTCACAGCCATGCCATTTGATATCATGTTTGGATATTGTAGCACATCTAAACCTTGCTCCAAAGATGACATGTTGCTGTTAACTTTAGTTTTGCATTGCATCTTGTTTTGCTTGTCATTTGCAAACCGTGCATCTGATTTCGATGATCTTTATATCGTTTTCCACCGAAATCTTCCATTCTATCCAGTGGCATGCTTGGTTTGCAAAGATCTTGCCCACATCTATCATGTCTTCACATGTCCTTCCTGATTTCATCTCCTTCCATACTGGTAGCTTCGTAGCCTCATACTTGCATTCCTCTTGCATAGCATGTGTTCTTTTATTGCCATGTGTGTTTATGTGGATGCTTGTTTATGTTTGGGCAGCACCGGGAGACGAATTCGAATCCGAGGCCGAGACAGCCGCTGAGTACGATTACGAAGAGCAAGGTCCCGATAACACCGAAGACATACTAGGCAAGATGACCATTCCTTGATATCACCCTTATCGTTGCTATGCTAGTTGTCTCTCTCTCTATTGCTATGTCGCGCTACCTATCTATTTGCTTGTCAGCCCCTACCTTGTCATGAAACCTCTAACTACCTTCCTAGCAAACCGTTGTTTGGCTAAGTTACGCTTTTGCTCAAGCCCCTCTTATAGCGTTGATAGTGGAGGTGAAGATGAAGTTTGCTCCATATTGGATTGAATACTTTTGGGAATAACACAATATCTCTATTTAAATTAATGCACCTATATACTTGGCAATGGGTGGAAGGCTTGTACTTTTGCTCGGTGTTTTGTTCCACTCATGCCGCCTTAAGAACCGAAAAAACGGTGTTATGTTCTTTGATTTTTGCGTTCCTAATGCGGTTGAGGTTTATGGGGCCCCCTTGATAGTTCGCTTTGAATAAAACTCCTCCAGCAAGGCCCAACTTTGGTTTTACCATTTGCCAAATTACTTAAACTTGCATAGGGACAGACTAGCACCCGAGGACTTAATTAACAATCCGGGCCAGTGCTCCTCATGAGTGTTGGTCCAAACTAGAGCCCCTTGCACCGCCACCCCGAGGAAACTCGAGGACATGTTTGTACAGACTGCTCATCCGATCGTGGCCTGAGACGAGATACGCGCGGCTCCTATCAGGGTGTCGGCACGTCGGGAGGTCTTGCTGGACTTGTTTTACCATTGTCGAAATATCTTGTGCACCGGGATTCCGAGTCTGATCGGGTTGTCCCTAAGATAAGAGATTTTACCTCTGCTGATCGTGAGAGCTTGTGATGGGCTAAGTTGGGGCACCCCTGCAGGGTTATGATCTTTCGAAAGTTGTGCCCATGGTTATGTGGCAGATTGGAGTTTGTTAATATCCGGTTGTAGATAACTTGACACGGAAACTCAAACATAATACACTACTGTGTGAGTAGTCATGATGGTCTCTTTTCGAGGGAGTTCGGGAAGAGAACACGGCTGGGTTATGGATGACTCGTAGGTAGACAGGATCATCTCGTGATCATGAATAGTTCACGACCGATGGCTTTCACTTCTCTTCTCGCTCTGAAGTTACGTAAGCTAGCCACCTCATCTACGCTTAGCGCTTGCAGCAGCCCACTTATACACTTTCTCCTTACCCAAAGGCTTTGATAATTTTGATACCCGGGAATGGGATTGGTGAGTCCTCGTGACTCACGGTTTACTAAAAACACAGATGCAGGTACAACCGAGTACGATGCAGGTGATGGCCAGGAGCTCAAGTGGGAGTTCGAAGAGGAACGTGGGCGTATGTATGTGACGTTCCCCGACTATCAATAGTGGTTCCTACTAGGGCCAATCAGGCATAGTGGGTGGTTATCTTCTTTTCTTTTGGATTTGTCCGTAGTCGGACTTGTGTGTACTCTAGATGAATGTATGACTTATTTTATGCATTGTGAGAACTGGCGATTGTAAGCCGACTATCTATTTTACCTTGTTCTTGTACATGGGAATGTGTTAAGATGACCATCTTGCGATCATACCAAAATGCGGTTACGTCTCTAAGTCGTGCCTCGACACGTATGAGATATAGCCGCATCTTGGGCGTTACACAAGTTGAGCAAGAGGAAGTAAAACTTATGATCTCTCCGCCGCGTGCAATGGCCACCTTGCCTCGATCTGACGAACCACGTCGTAAAACTTGGTGACACTGATCTGGATAGCGTGCCAGCGTTACAACAATGACTTCATGTTGCGTGGTTGAATGATGTGCATGTTGTAGAGCACAATGTGCTTTCGTGCGTGAACATTTTCATGCACTTGCTCCCAGAAAAGCTCCCCTCTGCTCCTGCCTACAAAATCCGTGGATACAGCCAACCACGAACCGCACAACAACTCATCCTCCATGGTCGAGTAGCTCGTCGTCCTTTAAACTCTAAAAAATGACATATCTTTTGAAAATAAGCTCAGTGGCATTTGACCGAACACCTGCCGGGCGTGGTGTCCACCATAGAGGTCGTCGACAGGAGATGTACAACGGCGGCGGCGCAGGTAGAGGGTGAGGACGCAAAGTAAGGGGAAGAAGGGGCGGAGTGGAAGGAAATAAGACCGGGAGGGGGTTGGGTGGGCCGGGGCTGTCAGAGTAGTACATTTCGGGTGTCCGGACTCCAGCAAACCTCCCCCCCCCCCCCTCCGGTTTTGTCTCTAATTTGCGGGAGAAATCGCGTCCAAACTGCTTTGCGAACCGATACAGGCCCGCGTCAGATGGCTTTCACGGTCCAGACAGCGCGGTCCGAACGGATGCGGGCGGTTTGCTGGTCCGGCTTGGAGATGCCGTAAACTTGGTTATATACACTTTAGGTGTTTATACTTACATTATATATATATAAGCATGAAGGCCGGGTGCTCAACTTGTTGAGCTGGTTAGAAAGTGGATTATAAACGATAAAGCGACCCATAAAACTCAGTGGTGAGTGAATTGGACAGCATAATCCGAAGCTGGATTTCTGATGAAGCTCAATCCGATGTAAATGAGAAATTAACAACATGCATGAGTGTTGAACTTTGAAACTGAAGAGAGGACACGTATATGTATACGGTGAATAATTAGAACACGGACTCAATGCCACAGCCTTCGAATATGTAATCCCGACACTTGTGCTTGGTTATCCGCAGCTTGGATTTATTTTCTTCCGCGTTCACCACCTCCACGCCCGTGAGGATACAAGCCAGGGCTCCGTCGCAGATGTGGAACTGCTTGGCGACGCAGAACCTGCGGGCTCCGAGGTACAATAGGCTGCTGCTCATCAGCGACCAGCTCGGCCAGGGAGGGCTCAAGAAGCCACGCCACTTGTGCAGCACCTTGGGCGGCGCAGCCATGCCGTCTTGATCGGCAGAAGGGAGCTCCGCCGCGCAGAGGGTGTGCGGGTTGCTGTCGAGGAAGCCGAAGAAGAGGTTGTGGAGCTCGGGGACGTGCAGGGCGCGGCCGATGAAGGGCAGCGCCGAGGCCTCGCCGCCCTTGGCCCAGACTTGGCCGGACGTGTCGAAGCAGTAGGTGCCGAAGCCGCCTTTTTTGTCCGGGGCGGAGGAGAAGCAAATGGTCTTGCCGTCCTCGAGCAGCGTGTAAGAGTGGATGGTGCTGCGGCACGGTGCGTCGAGGTAGGGCGGCGGCGGGAGATCCAGCCAGCACCACGCCTCCTCCTCCTTCCCGTGCGGCGAGAGGGGTCGTTGCGGTGGACGAGCTAGGGCCTTGAAGTTGCTCGAGTTGGCCCCGTTGATGGCGTAGAGGGCGCCGTCGGCCACGCAGAGGGAGATGGGGCTGTGCCACTTGGGCGCGTTGAGGCGGGGCAGCATCTCCATGGAGCCGGGGTCGGCGTCGTACAGGCCGGTCTGCCCGATGGAATCTATCACCACGATCTTGCCCTCGCCGTCGCGCCGCCCGTAAAGAGGCATGAAGTCGAGCCTCGGGTCGGCCGAGTGGGACGATCTGAACCGGAACTCCGGCGGGCGCAGGTCCAGGGTGCTCCGGGATGGCCTGATCACCTGAAGCGTCTCCCTCCTGGCTTTCTCCCGGGCCGCCGCTGCCTCCGTCGCGGACGAGTAGAAGAGCTCCTCCTCGGGCGCCAGGCGGTTCAGCCAGTACGACCCGCCGACGCTGAAGTCCTTCAGCACCAGGTTGATGAACCGCCGATGCATCACCGTTTCCTCCCTTTCTCCACGCAAAAGAGAGACGGCGGTGGTGGTAGGGTTTTAGTCCTAATTTTCTTTGAGACGGAGGGTTACGAGATTCCTGTGTGATGCCAGCTGGGTCGGCCCACTATGCATGCTTGTGATATTTTAAAAACATTCTTCGTTTTTAGTCTGCTTTACTGTAGCATTGGATTTTGCAGTAGCATCCGGTTTATTCTTTTTTTTTGCGAAGAAGGACTTGATTGCATTAAACAAGAGTCTTACAGACAAACCCAGAAAACATGAAAAATACAAAGACACCCCTCTGAGCTCTGGCTTCATCGTCTTCGTCGAGCAAGACGCCACGCCGGCGAAACCCGCCGCATCTCCTCCAAACTCTTGGACTGGGAGGCTCCCCATCGCGACCAGGAAGTCGACGTTCCTCGGAGCCGAAGCACCTCCACCCTGCGCGACCGACGGCGCCGCCATCTTGTTGAACAGCAACCAAACCTTCGAGATCTACACACACCGGGGCCGCCACCTCTCGGCCACCGGCAAGGGGAACGCCCACTCGCGAACTCCGTCGAGCCACGAGCGAGGAAAGGGCGGAAGATCCGCGGCGAAGCTCCACCGGAGCCGCACCATCGGAGAAGAAGCCCACCGCCGCAAAAAGCCACTCCGACACTGCCGCTTCTTCCTCAGCGCCGCCGGCTGGCCACCCACGCACACCTAGACTATGTACACGCCGGGATCCATTGATTCCCCGTCCTCCCGCCGCCGAGGCAGCCGTCGGAGGGCGAGGAATCGGCCGGATCGCCGGCGGCGAGCTGATGCGCACGAGATCGCCCAAAAATCGCCCAAAGTCACTGTAGATGGGGAAAGGGAGAGAGGTCCAAGCTCTCTAGCATCCGGTTTATTCTATCGGGCTGGTTTTTTGGTCGGTTTCTATTTTGAACATTTTGAAAAATACACATGGAACATTTTCTTAATATACGATGAAGATATGAATAATACATGATGAACTTTTTTTACTATACAATGAACTTTTTAAATATAAGATGATTTTTTTAATATGGATATATAAGTTAAAAAAATTCCTTATGCTCATTGGACATTTTGTAACATAAGTTGAACAATTTTTTAATACGCATTGAACATCTATGTACTGTACACTGAACAAATTTTAAAACCACAATGAACATTTGTATATCATTGAACAATTTCTAATATGTGGTAAACATTTTTATAATGAATGATAAACCTTTTGTAGTATACCTGAAGATTTTCTAAATATACAATGAACCTTTTTGTCATACTTGATTTTTTTAGAATACACTAAAAATAAAACAAAGGGAAAAGGGAAAAAAGGGGAAATGGAAAATAAAAGGAAAGAAAGAAATAGAAACAAAAAAAAAATTTAGCGAAGCAAGTATGGGCCGGCCAAACTGGGGGTTCAGGAGGCCACGCTTCAGGTATATACATGTTGTACATATTAATACATGTTGTACATTTTTTGTATATACACAAAACATTTTCTCATACATGTCGGCCATTTTTCAAATGCATGATGACCGTTTTTTAAAATATATGTTCGAATATATATTGTAATACATATTTCATATACACGTTGAACATTTTTTGGGTACATGTGAAGCACTTTATAAATACACCTTCCACATTGTTTTCAAAACAGATGGTGAACATTTTTTTCAAATACATGGTGTGCATTTCTTGAGTACATGGTGTAGATTTTCTGTATACATGTTAAACCTTTTTCTGATACATGTTCAATATTTTGTCAAATACATGATGAACATTTTTTAAATAGAAACACTTCTGAACATTTATTTAAATAAAAACATATTTGAACATCTTTTTGAATACGTCTTAATTTATTTCAGAAACACGTTGAATATTTTTTATATGCGTGATGCGTTTTTTTAAATGACATGAACATTATTTTAGTCGCACAAAATATATTTTAAGATTACAAGAACACTTTTTACATTGTATAAACATCTTTTATAAATATGTCACAACCATGTTTTTAAAAATGTGTGAACATTTCTTTGAAATGTATGAAATATATTTTTTATAAATTAGGCGAATATTTTCTTGTGCATTGAATTAACATTTTTTTTCCAATTCCACGAACAAATATTTGAAACACGCAAATGTTGTCTTTGGATGCTATCAGAATTTCTTAAAAGCCGTTTGATCATTCTTTTACACGAAACGAACATTTATTAAACTACTATGAACCTTTAAATAGTTAAGTATTATAATTATTATTTTTTGAAATATAGTATACCTTGAATGATAAACTTTTTTGAACATTTTTTTAATGAATAATAAACTTTTTGTATTATACTGTGAAGATTTTCTAAATATACAATGAACCTTTTTGTCATACTTGATTTTTTTTAGAATACACTAAAAATAAAACAAAGGGAAAAGGGAAAAAGGGGAAATCGAAAATAAAAGGAAAGAAAAGAAATATAAACAAAAACAAAAAAATTAGCGAAGCAAGTATGGGCTGGCCAAACTGGGGGTTCGGCAGGCCACGCTTCAGGTAAGCCACGCCCTCTACACGGTCGCGAGAGTCAAATAGGAATCGCCATTTTCTTCCTTCTCACCAGGGGAGCAACTATTTGATGAGCGTTCCTTTAGGAGCCTCCCAACAATCATCTGGGGTGGGCTGAGAGCGCATCATTTGAATTGCCCTTAGCAGCCACCATGTGTCGCGCTTTGGACGCTCTCACTGGAAAAAACAATTGCACGTGTTTTCGGCTTTTTAGATAGATTTTTTCGCCATTTTGATTTTTCACCTGTCTTGTTTTATATTTAGGACAAAAAATCAATTTTCTTTATTTTTGCACGAAAATGTGTTTTTTTCTTCCAGGAGAGGCACGTTTTGGTTTTTCACCGGACTTTCTTAGATTTTGGACAATAAAAAAAAATCTATTTTCTCTATTTTTGCGCAAAAACGGGTTTCGAGGCTGTATCGCAAGATTTTTTTCATATTGATTTGTTTTCATTTTGTTGTCTACTAGCTAGACTGTTTTCATTGGTTTTCTTCAGGTTTATTAGTTGTTTTAAAAATTAACTTTCTTATTTCAATTTATTCTGTTTTCCTTGTTTCAAATACACGTCCACTTTCTTAATACATGTTTTACATTTTTTGTGTATACACAAAACATTTTTATACATGTCGACCATTTTTCAAATACATGATGACTGTTTTTTAAAATACATGTTTTAATATATATTGTAATACATATTAAACATTTTCCATGTACACATAGACTATTTTTTGGGTACATGTGAAACATTTTATAAATACACCTTCCACATTGTTTTTAAAACACATAATGAACATTTTTTCAAATACATGGTGCCCATTTCCTGAATACATGGTGTACATTTTCTGTATACATGTTAAACCGTTTTCTGATCCATGTTCAATATTTTGTCAAATACATGATGAACATTGTTTTAAATAAAAACACTTTTGACTTAAAAAACATATTTGAACATCTTTTTTAATACATCTTAAACTATTTCATAAACACGTTGAATGTTTTCTTAATACCAGTTCAAGAAAAATAAGACATGGGAAATATAATTTTGAATGGTATGAACATTTATTTAAAACCAAGAGGACAAAAAAAAGTAAATTGCTTGAACATTTTGAAAAGTCTGATGAAAAAATTGTTTGAATGATATGAACATTTTGGAAAAAATTACATGAACAAACTTGTAATTAGATGCACATTTTTTGACAGAGAGGCATCACAATTTGGGGGCTTTGAAGCAACAGTGTCTTCGGTCTTTTCTGAGAGTAGACCTAGATGTTCCCTTATTGCGAGACATTAAATGGTTTGCGAAGGTTCTATGCACCAGCTTGCAACAGTTTTGGAACCTTCCCTGCAATACTTTTCCCGCTTTCTAGGTTTTTATTTTTTCTGCAATTTTCCTTTTTTCTGTTTACTATGTTTCTTTATCAAAATTTTTTCCTTATATATGTTACTTTAGTTTTTTTAAACACATATCTACACTCTTTAATACAAGTTATACATTTTTTGTATACATATCAAATCTTTTTTTGGTATGTATTGAGCATTTCTCAAAGGGGAAATACATTATAAAATTTACAAGAATTGTTTCTTGCACTATCTTAACATTTTTTCAAAGTAATATAAAAAAATTGATATGCGTGATGTTTTTTTAATGACATGAACATTATTTTAGTCGTACAAAATATATTTTTAGATTACAAGAACACTTTTTACATTGTATGAACATCTTTTATAAATATGTCACAAACATGTTTTTTTCAAATGTGTGAACATTTCTTTGAATGGTATGAAATATATTTTTTATAAATTAGGCAAACATTTACTTGTACATTGAATTAACATTTTTTCCAATTCTACAAACAAATATTTGAAACACGCAAACGTTTTTTTTTGATGCTATCAGAATTTCTTAAGAGCCGTTTGATCATTCTTTGACACTACACCAACATTTATTAAACTACTATGAACTTTTAAATAATTAAGTACAATTTTGTTTTGAAACATAAATAAAAGTAATAAAAGAAAAAAACGTTTGCTAGTGAGCCATCGTTTTTTCTGTACCGGGGCAGCCGATTTATAAAGTACCAGAGGTGAGCTTGCTTCCTTCATCTTCCTATGGGTGGGACAGAGCATCCCAGCTGTGTGGAGAGCAACTAATCAGCGAGTACTCCTTGGATATTTTGTGCAAGGTTCATTTTTTGTGAGTTGAGAGCGCGGTGGCGTGCTCTCAGCCGCCGCCACATGTCGCGTGATGGGCGCTCCTTCCGAATTTAATTTTATTTTATATTTTTTTACGCGTTTTGACTTGTAGATATTTTCTCCGGGGGTTTTCGGCTTTTTGGGTTTTCCCCGATATTTCTTAGTTTTGGGACAAAAAAATTGATGTTTTTTGCGCGAAAATATGTGTTTTATTTTTTCTCCTTTTGTGAGAGGCACATATTACTTCTCGTGGAGGCACATATTTGATTCTGCGATGCCTCTCGACAAAGGGAAAATTAGTGTTTTTTGTCTTCCGCGGGTGCCTCTCGGAAAATGAAAAAAAAAATCATTCCATGAGAGGCACAAATTTACTTTTCGTGGAGGCACGGATTCGATTCCATGAGAAGCAAAGCTGTGCCTCTCGGAAAAGGGAAAAACATGGTTTTTTTTTTTGCCTTCCAAGAGAGACACATATTAACTTCTCGTGGAGGTATGGATTTGCTTCTGCGAGTGTCGTGCCTCTCTGAAAAGGAAAAAAATAAAAAATAATCACGAGAGGCACAAATTTACTTCTCATGGAGGCACGGACTAGCTTACGCAAGACGCGCAGCCGTGCCTCTCGAAAAAGGAAAAAACATGTTTTCTTTTTTTCCCACAATATGCACATATTTACCTCGTGGAGACACGGATTTGCTTCAGCGAGAAGCACAACTGTGTGAAGAAAATATGCCCTAGAGGCAATAATAAAGTTGTCATTTATATTTTTCCTTATATACCACGATAAATGTCTTTTATTCATGCTAAAATTATATTAACCGGAAACTTGATACATGTGTGGATACATAGACAAAACAAAGTGTCCCTAGTATGCCTCTACTAGACTAGCTCGTTAATTAAAGATGGTTAAGTTTCCTAACCATAGACATGTGTTGTCATTTGATGAACGAGGTCAAATCATTAGAAGAATAATGTGATGGACAAGACCCATCCGTTAGCTTTGCATATTGATCATTTAGTTTTATTGATATTGCTTTCTTCATGACTTTATATGTTCTTCTGACTATGAGATTGTGCAACTCTCGAATACCGGAGGAACACCTTGTGTGCTATCAAACATCACAACGTAACTGAGTGATTATAAAGATGCTCTACAGGTGTCATCGAAGGTGTTTGTTGAGTTGGCATAGATCGAGAATAAGATTTGTCACTCTAATTGTCGGAGAGGTATCTCTCGGCCCCCTCGATAATACACATCATAATAAGCCTTGCAAGCAAATGACTAATGCATTAGTCATGAGATGATGTATTACGGAACAAGCAAGGTGTTCCAATCTCAAAAAAAAGGAAAATGTGCATGTTCCGGAGACATCCCACTCGAGCAACAAGTGCCCATTCGGCAACAACGAAGGATACATGCAACTGCAGGGCAGCCGCCTAGCCGTCGTTGATTTCTAACAGGTACGTCAGGGGTGCCACAGGCTTGACGGTACGACAGACGGACTCTTGGGAGCTTGATGGCATGCGGAGGAGCCTCACAACACGTTGGCATGCTGGGAGGTTGATGACGTGCGGAGAGGCTCGACGGCATCCTCAGCATGACGATATTCAGAGGGGCTCGACGGCACATCGGTATCTTGAGAGCATGACGATTCATCGCTGCCTGTCGAATAACTACTTGCCAAAAAAAACCAGACAACGTTAGCTAGTTAGCTAGCTTTGCTTAATAAAGAATAAGTAGTACATAAATAAATTATGTACTTTGGATCATAGAAGGTGTATATCTCTGGCACGCTTGGACATATGGTCTTGGTTTCATCATTGGTAATTTGAATCCTTCTAAGCTGGGAATCCCCCAACCCATAGTGGGCCATGAACAGCCAGGCAAAGGTGATGAGCTCCCCTCCTCTGCTCAACTGCATCTTGTGCATCTCTGCCCTTGATTTGCCAGCGGCGTAGAGAAGGAGCCTTGTCCACATGTGTACCAACCCCTCCAATGCTTCCTTGCTTGGCTCCATCCTCTCCAATACTTCCTTGCTTGGCTCCTTCCCTTCCTCCTTGACCATCAGATCTTCCTCAATTACTCTAGGATCCACCTGATATCTCTCCAGCGTAGCTTTCGCGCTAATATTGAGCGGCATCATGGAAGGGTGAGTAACCAAAAGGTACATCATGTAGTGGGATAGCTTTCGGCATACCTCCACCATACCGGCATTATTCGCCTCCATGTCTGACGGAGGAGGATATTTACTTAAGTGTAGCTCAGTCAGCATATGCATTTCCGAAATACCACAACCAAAATCAGTAACTAAATCAGTTTTTGTTCTTGTCAACAACGGTTGAATACTTTGCCATTCTCGGTGTCCCTTCTTGTGTGTGGGTTTTCTAGTGGGGGAATCTCCAATGGGGAATTCATCATGTAAGAGACATATCTCCTTTGCAACACACTCCATCATCATCTTATCCACATTCACGTACTCGGTGTCTAACAGCTTGCTCATCCAGAATATATTTTTCTTTTTGGCACAAAACAAATACATAAATAACCTTTTGACCACAGTCATGACTCTTTGCTTCCATGTCCTTGGCTGCAGATCGTTGCCAGTCAACCAGCTTCGAAAGTTGTACTGTCCCATCAAATTTGGCCAGCGTTGCTTCTTCTCCGGCCATCCAATATTAGTGGAAAAAATAAACCAGGACAATTTGGCAAGCCTGTTGCACTTTTTAACCTTCAACCATGCCCATGTCCATGGTGACATCATGAAAACAAACATCGCACATAATTCTAGTAAAAAACCTCCAATAAATAGTGTATAGGTGATTGTAGTGTCGCCTCTACTATACCTCTGTTTATCGTCTGCGTGGAAGAGAGCAAAAGAGACAAAAAAAGATATCTGAGAAATGCATCTAAGTGTGATGACACTCCTTGTTCTTAGCACTACAGCCTTAGTGTAGAGATCGTCATACATCATGCCAAGTTCAAGCCTCACCACCTTGAGCATTTTGTCTGGGTCTCGTAGTGTGTCTTCACTCAAGGGGCTTGTGGCAAACAGGCTGCTCGCTGAAAATATACCAAGAATATATGGCATCGAATCGAGGGCAGCACAAACAATGCTAGAATAGACAACATCTACGACATTGATTTCTTCAGGAAATAGTTTGATGTAATGATGCCCAGTTGAGCTCTCAAGGCTTGCACACTTGAGAGACCATGTTCTTTCTCCATACTTGATAACTCCGGCAACAAACAGAAAGATACCTGAGACTAGAAGCTCTACGTTGTGCCTTCCAACGGACTTCCAGAAAACATATAGAGCTAAGAGAACTTGCACCACCAGATTCAACAAATGCCTCAACCACAAGTTGTTGTCCTCCATAGCAAAAGCAGTAATGGTGTCCTGCCCACTAAGATGGATGAGGAGGAATGGTGCCCAAAAGAAAGCCAGTAGTTGCATCTGCCTTTCAGTGGTGGTGATATCCTCATGTCGTGAGAGAAGGCCAAGGGCATAAACTGCTACCAAGTCTGCCCCCAAGTAAGCTGCCCAAATGGAGAGCCTTAGGAACCCCCTGGTGCCATTGCGCCGAAGGCTACCAGTAAAGAAGAGGAACAATTGTAGTGTGAAGCTGAGGAGCACAAGTAGCTGGATTTCCCACTCACTGAATAGTTTGATCAAACTCTCCGTCGGACGCATATTTCATTTATCTTAGACCGCCTGATGCATACAACAATAAGTTAAATTTTTCAAAATAGTGAAATCCTTCTTCGTGCACTACCTCTAGTTCAAAATAGAAGTCATTATTTCAGCTTTTTACATGCACAACAAGAAAGTAGCCAATACGCGTCTTTGTTTTTTACATTATTTTTGCCCGCCTGCTATTATACCCACGTTATACCCTTTCAGCACTAATTGAATGTTTTCTAGAAGGCCTATGCGGGTGCTAGAAACGTCTTGGGTTACATACAAAATATGAGCTACAATGCAGTTCAAATCTAGATTACAAATGACATGTCTAAAATATAATACTAAATCAGAGTACAACATGGAAGAAATTTAAATTTACCTTTAGATGTATATTAACTAAGTTTAGAGATAAATTGGTGCGTCTAAATTTGAATTCCACACTCTAAATAAATTTGTAATCAAAATAAAACAAGAAATGTATTGAGAGATTAAAATATAAAGATATACAAATAATTAAAGTAAACTCAAAATTGGAATCAAATTCAGAAGATTATGCCTTGAGATTTGGAAATAACACTAAATCAGCAATAAATCAAAGCCTAACAAAACTGAAGTCAAATTCTAAACCCGTCATGGCCTAGTGGCACGTGGCACTAAAGCATCCTGAGACTCGAAATCAACCTTAAAATTGAGAGACAAATCGAAATCGGAGTTTGTGTCAGTGCTACTGACGTGTGGCACCCTACATTTGCCGAGTGACACCCCTATGTAATTTCACCTATAAATTGTGGGCTTCCACCACACAGTAGGGACATCCAAGATTTCACAAGTTTTGAAGGTCAAGCTTGAAAATTCCGCCGAAAAGTCACAATTTAGAGAGATTAGATATTTGATAGTTCTAGCAGATTAGTAGTAGATTATAGTAGAATAACTATAAATTAGCTCGGAAACTAGCACTCTAGTTGGCATTAGTTCCTCTAGTTCCATTCTAATATCCGACTAATGCCGAGGTTCTGAATGGTCCTTTCATCTAATTAATGTATGTGTGAGTAAACTCCCTAATCTTCCCCAAGTTTAGGGAATTTTAACACATTGTAATTTACGTTATTATCTATGGTGCTTATTTAAAAGTCAATACCAGTATGGCTTTCTAGTTGCTTGATTCAAATGTGGTGTTTAGATTTAGTCAATCAGTCTATGTCAAATAGTGCAAAGATTATTATGCTTCGACTAGTTTAATCACAAGACAGGTGTGTGGGGGAAGGCCGGCGCTACGCGTCGGCCGACTGATTTTTGGAAGAAATCAATAGGCTCGCGAGCCGTCCGATTCGCTCATATACAGCCGCCCGATCCCCTCCCATCGCAACACTTGTGATGTTGCAATCCAACAAGCGCAACACTAGTGATGTTGCGGCCCCACAAGCAAAGCATCATGAGCTCGGTTGCCACATGGCCGTTGTTGCGGTCATCGCTGCAACATCGCCGATGTTGCAGACGTCGCTGTGAGCCTGGTCGCAACATGGTCGCCGCTGTGATCATCGTCGCAACATCGCTGATGTTGCTGACGTCACCGCGATCCCAGTCGCAACATGGACGCCGTTGCACATCGTCACCATTGTTCGAGTTTGCAGCAAAAATATTCGTACATAGTATGAATGTCGCTTTGATTTTCTCCGCCGCGCCTTGGTTTGGTTGGTCGCGCTTCCGGCGTCGGTCATCTCCTCAACGCCCACTGGAGTCCGATGGAAAGGCATGGCTCTAGGTGGTTAAGGGGGGATGAGGAGGTGCTAGACGCCAGCGCAGAGAATCGACTTGATTTCGCGGCTTCTCACAGGAGCGTCACACCGAGGAGGCAGCGGAGGTAGCACCACCGCTGGGAGCTTGCGCGGCGGCAACAAGGAGGCGCGACAGAGACAGCAGAGTCAAGTATATATATATATATATATAGAGAGAGAGAGAGAGAGAGAGAGCTGTGGGGAATTGGGATGGAGATGGATCGGTGCTGCGCTGGGGGTGAAAGGATAAGGATGTACGGGGTCAAGTTGTTGTTTCTGGAAAACAAGTGGAGCCGAGAGAGGGCAGCATCGTAGGATCTGCATTCGATCCGACGGCAGCGCACACCAGACTGATCTCGTACGTGGATCAGCCGGTATTATTTTTTATTTTTTTTGGAAAAGTGCAGACCCTCAAGAACATGTTCATACACCCTGCCTCTACGGACGCGTGCATGTACACCCTATCCATGTGAGCACATCCGAGAGACTGAGCTGGCGGGTTTTGAGATTGACGAAGTCACCACAGACGCCTCGTTATCGATGTGAACGTCGCCTACAGTGAAGAATATTCCGCCTTTATGAGACATCACAGCGTCAATCCTGAGGTTTGATCCTTGATGGGCTAGGGGTACCACTGCCTTTCTAATCATTCAACCACAGGTTGAAATACTTTTCGTAGGGAAAGACGCAGTATTGATTTGTACTAATTCATAGATAGAACTTGTGGTCCCGTAAAAAAAAGTAAAAAAGATAGTACTTGTCGTTTGCATGCAAGTGAACCTATCTCAGGGGAGGACGTCTGTACTTTTGGTGGAATGTTAATCACGTCTTCGCAGTTTCTGTTCCTGTGATCCAACTTTCTTTTGTTAATGATCTTGTTAGTAGTAATTGTTAGTCTTTTCCATATGTTTCCTGAGTTTGATAAATCTGAAATATTCTAGGTGAAAAAGTACAACTGACCCGTGTGCTTGCGGTTACATTGCGTGTATGTTGTACCAACAATAGCTACATAATTTTAATAGTAGTTAGTTTTGAAGAGCTTGCAAAGAGACATCTTGCGAGTGGAGCCTACCACACAACTAAGGGTCTATTTTTGAGAATATCAATGAAGGAAAAATCTACATGTTATGTCTCAAAATATTTCACAAGCATAACTAAAACATAGGAAGAGTAATCATTACATGCTTACTTGTGGATGGTCGGATTCTTTGGTGGTCCTTGGATTATTATCGATGCCCGCTTGATGAAGCTAGCCGAGAAGATGTCACCCTTATGTGCCCCATATAGGAAGCATGATTTGGAAGGAAAAAAAACTACCTCATTAGCTTGTTTGCCATAAGTAAACTAATGCTATATGGATGTAACTTATATATCATACATAAGCATAATCTCCAACTATTGATATTCGTCTCCAGATGTCTTCTTTTTTTGCAATATATATTGAGCAGAGGAGAGGTAAAGTTTTACAACCAGTTAACAACATATGAGATTCCTTCAAGTATAGAAGCAAAAACCAGTTAAGAACAGAAGAAAAAACAAAGGACTGCACAGAAGACTAGTTTATGTAATGAGATTGAAAAATCCAAAATATGGGCGCATACCTTATAGGCTAGACGGACAATTCGATTATTCACAGCCAAAAGCGTGCCTCAGGAGTCAGGACATGTGTTTTCTATCTAGTTGGGGCGTGTGAACCGCATATATATATATTGCTTGCCTACATGCTCAGTAGTCCCTACCCTTCTTTGTTGATATATTCTTTTCTTGTAGGAGAAGAGGTGTACAAAGCACTAGATCTCAGGAAAAAGCACGGTCATCCTTTGATAGCTTTCTTGCAAGGAGAGCAAGAAGAGAGATGCTTTTCTTATGTACCCCGTTCCCTCTTGATTCATCAGTAAGAATTTAGTGAACGAATCAATCAACAAGTTGTAACGCCCCAGATGTAACATTTCCCCTTTTGGTAATGTATTCAACGTTGATATAATCAATTCCATTTTAGGCTCCTTCATTTTGAGTCGTTTGTGTTTTCTTTTGAGCGTGTGTTGCATATTGCCATGTCATCTTCATCTTGTGCATTGCATTTGCATAGTCTCAACTTGCATCCATGAGTAGTGGCATCATCTCCGTTCTCTCTGTTGTCCGTTTCAGATTCCGACACTATCACACGGCATCCGTCGCACCTCTTCGATCATGTTTCGTGAGCGGGATAAAAACATCCTCGGAATGGACCGAGAGTTGTCGAGTGGCCTGGCTATATCATCAGTAGACCGCCTGCCAAATTTCGTTCCATTTGGAGGTTGTTTGATGCCCCAACGGTTAACCGTGTTAACCGCCGGAAGCCCTTTCTCTTTTAGCCCAGTACCCCTCCACAACAGCCCACTAGTCTATCCAAACCCCCCTCATACTCTTCGCCGTTAGATCACGATCGTGTGGGCGCAAACCGCTCTGAAAAATACCTCTACTAGCTCCCTCTACCTATAAAAAGGCACTTCCCCCTCCATTTTCGGGTAAAGCCCTAGATCCAACTACCTCCCGCAGCCGGACTTGTCCGTACGTCGCCGGACACGTCCAGGCGCCACGCCCGGCGAATCGAAGGCCGCCACGTCAGCGCCGCAGCCCTCCTCTCTCTCCTCCGCCGCTGTCGGGCCGCCGCCTCCAGCGCGCCGCCCCGCCGGCCCGCTTCTTCGCCGCCTCCACCCGCGTCCGCCGCTGCCGGCCCGCTTCTCTGCCGCCGGGCCGCCGCCTCCCGCGCGCCGCCCCGTTTCCACCGGTCGTTGCCGCCGCCACCTACTGCCGCCACGCCACCTCGCTCCACTCCACAGCCGCGCCCCGGCCGCCGCCGTCCACCACGCCACCGGCCACCGCCACCACCCCCTCCGGTCGCCGCATCCTCGTCGGTCGCCGCCACCGCCGTCGTCCACGCCACCGGCCGGACCCGGATCTGGATCCGGTGGGATCAGATCCACCAGCTCAAGCATCCAAACGCCCGGCCCCGCGTCCCCGGATCTCTCTGTCCCGCACATCTCCATCCAACTTTTTCGCTGGTATAATTCCAGTAAGTCTCTTGTTATCGATATCATGATGCCCTTTGTCATGTCATAACTCTGTGCTCGTAGCTCCGTTTTGCGTGCATAATATGTCGTTTTATTCGCCTCAGAGTGCTCTACATGTTGATATGGTTTGCATGCATGATATGATTCATATTGATGTCTTAATCTTTGTTGCAAAACTGTTGGTGTTGTTACTGTTTCAGCTAATGTTGTGTGTCAACATCATGTTAGCTTGTTTGAGAGGTCATATCTTTGTGCATGTTGGTCCAAATATAGTGTATGATATGTAAAATTGTTAATCTCAGAGAGCTCTTCATGATGGTTGAATTTGCATACATGTTAGGATGCAGTATGCCATGTTTATCCCTGCTACAAAAGTGCTTGTTGCTGTTAAGTTGCTGAAACTGTTATAACTTGTTGTTTTGTCTTTTTCATAGCATTTTGCATGATTTTCTTTTGAGCATCATGTCAACATGTTTTAGGAGCATAATCATGGTATATCTGAAGTGGTGTAGTTGGTTTTCCATGATATGCCCTGTGGTGACTTGCACAAACTTGCAAGCATGCCATATCATTGTTGTTGGTTTTGCACTTACTTAAAAACTGCTAAGTCTGGAATCTGTTATAATATGTTGCCATGTAAACTTGATGCTACAATCAGTTCCGTGCATGTTTTGGGCTAACTAGTGAGCATGTCTTGATGGCCATGTAATTGTATATCAATCCATGCCTTTTTTTGCATATATGCCCTGCTGTAGCTTGTTATTATTTTGCTCTCAAAATATTTGAAATCTAAACTGTCAGCCTGTTAACAGAATGTTCATTTTGGCAAAGCTCATGTTAATCAACCCTTGCATGGAATGAATTGTTTCTTTGGATGAATTGGAAGTATATAATGTCTTATTCATGCTCATGTAATTTTCATGCATGATATAATTGTTATGATTGCTTTTATGTGCCTCTAAAGTCAGCAACATATTGTTCCTGGTTGCATGTCCAGTAAATTTCACAAAGTCTGAAAACCTGTTAACTTATTGCATTTTGCCATGCTATTTTAATTGTGGTCCAGTAAGTTTTTGGATGTGCTCTGAGTTCATATTTGTAGAGAATCATGTGTAATTCACAGCCATGCCATTTGATATCATGTTTGGATGTTGTAGCACATCTAAACCTTGCTCCAAAGATGGCATGTTGCTGTTAACTTCAGTTTTGCATTGCATCTTGTTTTGCTTGTCATTTGCAAACCGTGCATCCGATTCCGATGATCTTTATACCGTTCTCCACCGAAATCTTCCATTCTATCCAGTGGCATGCTTGGTTTGCCAAGATCTTTCCCACATCTATCATGTCTTCACATGTCCTTCCTGATTTTATCTCCTTCCATATTGGTAGCTTCGTAGCCTCATACTTGCATTCCTTTTGCATAGCATGTGTTCTTTTATTGCCATGTGTGTTTATATGGATGCTTGTTTATGTTTGGGTAGCACCGGGAGACGAGTTCGAATCTGAGGCCGAGATAGCCGCTGAGTACGTACAGGAAGAGCAAGGTCCCGATAACACTAAAGACATACTAGGCAAGATGATCATTCCTTGATATCACCCCTATCGTTGGTATGCTAGTTGTCTCTCTCTATTGCTTTGTCGCGCTACCTATCTATTTGCTTGTCAGCCCCTACCTTGTCATGAAAGCTCTAACTACCTTCCTAGCAAACCGTTGTTTGGCTAAGTTACGCTTTTTCTCAAGCCCCTCTTATAGCGTTGATAGTTGCAGGTGAAGATGAAGTTTGCTCCATATTGGATTGAATACTTTTGGAAATAACACAATATCTCTATTTAAATTAATGCACCTATATACTTGGCAATGGGTGGAAGGCTTGTCCTTTTGTTCGATGTTTTGTTCCACTCATGCCGCCTTAAGAACCGAAAAAACGGTGTTATGTTCCTTGATTTTTGTGTTCCTAACGTGGTTGAGATTTATGGGCCCCCCATGATAGTTCGCTTTGAATAAAACTCCTTCAGCAAGGCCCAACTTTGGTTTTACCATTTGCCAAATAACTTAAACTTGCATAGGGATAGGCTAGCACCCGAGGACTTAATTAACAATCCGGGCCAGTGCTCCTCATGAGTGTTGGTCCAAACTAGAGCCCCTTGCAGCGCCACCCCGAGGAAACTCGAGGACATGTTTTAGTTGTGTAGACTTCTCATCCGATCGTGGCCTGAGACGAGATACGTGCGGCTCCTATCAGGGTGTCGGCACGTCGGGAGGTCTTGCTGGACTTGTTTTACCATTGTTGAAATATCTTGTGCACCGGGATTCCGAGTCTGATCGGGTTATCCCTAAGATAATAGGTTTTACCTCTGCTGATCGTGAGAGCTTGTGATGGGCTAAGTTGAGGCACCCCTGCAGGGTTATGATCTTTCGAAAGTCGTGCCCATGGTTATGTGGCAGATTAGAGTTTGTTAATATGCAGTTGTAGATAACTTGACACGGAAACTCAAACATAATACACTACTGTGTGAGTAGTCATGATGGTCTCTTTTCGAGGGAGTTCGGGAAGAGAACACGGCTGGGTTATGGATGACTCGTAGGTAGACAGGATCATCTCGTGATCATGAATAGTTCACGACCAATGGCTTTCACTTCTCTTCTCGCTCTGAAGTTACGTAAGCTAGCCACCTCATCTACGCTTAGCGCTTGCAGCAGCCCACTTATATACTTTCTCCTTACCCAAAGGCTTTGATAATTTTGATACCCGGGAATGGGATTGGTGAGTCCTCGTGACTCACGGTTTACTACAAACACAGATGCAGGTACAATCGAGTACGATGCAGGTGATGGCCAAGAGCTCAAGTGGGAGTTCGATGAGGAACGTGGGCGTATGTACGTGACGTTCCCCGACGATCAATAGTGGTTCCTACTAGGGCCAATCGGGCATAATGGATGGTTATCTTCTTTTCTCTTGGATTTGTCCATAGTCGGACTTGTGTGTACTCTAGATGAATGTATGACTTATTTTATGCATTGTGTGAAGTGGCGATTGTAAGCCGACTATCTATTTTACCTTGTTCTTGTACATGGGAATGTGTGAAGATGACCATCTTGCGATCATACCAAAATGCGGTTACGCCTCTAAGTCGTGCCTCGACATGTATGAGATATAGCCGCATCTTGGGCGTTACACAAGTTGAGCAAGAGGAAGTAAAACTTATGATCTCTCCGCCGCGTGCAATGGCCACCTTGCCTCGATCTGACGAACCACGTCGTAAAACTTGGTGACGTTGATCTAGATAGCGTGCCAGCGTTACAACAACAACTTCATGTTGTGTGGTTGAATGATGTGCATGTTGTAGAGCACAATGTGCTTTCGTGCGTGAAAATTTTCATGCACTTGCTCCCAGAAGGGCTCCCCTCTGCTCCTGCCTACAAAATCCGTGGATACAACCAACCACGAACCGCACAACAACTCATCCTCCATGGTCGAGTAGCTCGTCGTCCTTTAAACTCTAAAAAATGACATATCTTTTGAAAATAAGCTCAGTGGCATTTGACCGAACACCTGCCGAGCGTGGTGTCCACCATGGAGGTCGTCGACAGGAGATGTACAACGGCGGCAGCGCAGGTGAAGGGTGAGGATGCAAAGTAAGGGGAAGAAGGGGCGGAGTGGAAGGAAATAAGACCGGGAGGGGGTTGGGTGGGCCGGGGGTGTCAGAGTACTACATTTCGGGTGTCCGGACTCCAGCAAACCTCCCCCCCGGTTTTGTCTCTAATTTGCGGGAGAAATTGCGTCCAAACTGCGTTGTGAACCGATACAGGCCCGCGTCAGATGGCTTTCACGGTCCGGATAGCGCGGTCCGAACGGATGCGGGCGGTTTGCTGGTCCGGCTTGGAGATGCCGTAAACTTGGTTATATACACTTTAGGTGTTTATACTTACATTATATATATATATATATATATATATATATATATATATATATATATATATATATATATATATATATATATATATATATATATATATATATAT
>LR738710.1:927267454-927385436 GCA_902687465.1 Secale cereale
TCAACTGTGAAACGATTCCACACTTTCTCAAGTGATTGCCAAACTCATAACTCAGATACTCTCCCCCTCGATCAGATCGTAGGAACTTGATCTTCTTGTTACGATGATTCTCAACTTCACTCTGAAATTGCTTGAACTTTTCAAACGTTTCAGACTTATGCTTCATCAAGTAAATATACCCATATCTACTTAAGTCGTCAGTGAAGGTGAGAAAATAACGATATCCACCGCGCGCCGTGACACTCATCGGGCCACACACATCAGTATGTATGATTTCCAACAAGTCACTTGCCCGTTCCATTGTTCCTGAAAACGGGGTCTTAGTCATCTTGCCCATGAGGCACGGCTCGCATGTGTCAAGTGATTCAAAATCAAGAGACTCCAAAAGTCCATCAGCATGGAGCTTCCTCATGCGTTTCACGCCGATATGACCCAGACGGCAGTGCCACAAGAAAGTGGTACTATCATTATCAACTCTACACCTTTTGGCATCAATGTTATGAACATGTGTATCATCACTATCGAGATTCAATAAGAATAAACCCCTCACTTCGGGTGCATGACCATAAAAGATATTACCCATATAAATAGAACAACCTTTATTCTCTGATTTAAATGAGTAACCGTCTCGCATCAAACAAGATCCAGATATAATGTTCATGGTCAACGCAGGCACTAAATAACAATTATTCAGGTTCATAACTAATCCCGATGGTAATCGAAGAGCGAGCGTGCCGACGGCGATCACATCAACCTTGGAACCATTTCCCACGCGCATCGTCACTTCATCCTTCGCCAGCCTCCGTTTATTCCGTAGTTCCTGTTTAGAGTTGCAAATGTGAGCAACCGAACCGGTATCAAATACCCAGGCACTACAACGAGAGTTGGTAAGGTACACATCAATAACATGTATATCACATATACCTTGCTTGTTGTTGTTGGCCCCCTTCTTGTATGCCAGATACTTGGGGCAGTTCCGCTTCCAGTGGCCGTTCCCCTTGCAATAGAAACACTCAGTCTCTGGCTTAGGCCCAGCCTTGGGTTTCTTCACTGGATGAGCAACTGCCTTGCCACCCTTCTTAGAGTTACCCTTCTTGCCCTTGCCATTTTTCTTGAAACTGGTAGTTTTATTGACCATCAACACTTGATACTCCTTCTGGATGTCTGCCTCAGCGACTTTCAGCATGGAAAACAGCTCGGCGATGGACTTGTTCATCCCTTGCATGTTATACTGCTGCACGAAGCTCTTGTAGCTAGGTGGGAGTGACTGGAGAATTCTGTCAATGATAGCCTCCTCCGGGAACACAAGTCCCAGATCAGCTATGCGGGTATAGTACCCAGACATCTTCAGTAAGTGCTCACTGACAGACGAATTCTCCTCCATCTTGCAAGCAAAGAATTTATCGGTGGTCTCATACCTCTCGATCTTAGCATTCTTTTCAAAGATGAACTTCAACTCCTGGAACATCTCATATGCTCCATGACGTTCAAAACGCCTTTGAAGTCCTCCTTCCAAGCTATACAACATGGCACACTGTACGACTGAGTAGTCATCCGAGCGCGTCTGCCAGGCGTTAATAACGTCCACAGAGGCCGGAGCGGGGGGTTCACCTAGCGGTGCACTTAGGACATAAACCTTTTGGGCAGCTGTGAGGATGATCCTCAGATTGCGGAGCCAGTCCACAAAGTTGCTCCCATCATCTTTCAGTTTAGCTTTCTCTAGGAACGCATTAAAATTCAGGGGAGCTACTGCGCGAGCCATCTACAACAAAAGATTTGCAAAGACATTTTAGACTATTGTTCATGATAAGTGAGTTATTACCTAATCAAATTATTTATAACTCCCACTCAAATTGACATCCCTCTGGTCATTCGAGCGTGACATGATCCAGATCCACCAACCCAAGTCCGATCATCACGTGAGATGAGGTGGTGTCAATGGTGAACATCTACATGTTGATCATATCTACTATATGACTCATGCTCGACCTTTCGGTCTTCCGTGTTCCGAGGCCATGTCTGTACATGCTAGGCTCGTCAAGTCTAACCCGAGTGTTCTGCATGTGCAAAACTGGCTTGCACCCGTTGTATGCGAACGTAGAGTCTATCACACCCGATCATCACGTGGTGCTTCGAAACGACGAACCTTCGCAACGGCGCACACTCGGGGGGAACACACTTTTATCTTGAAATTTTAGTGAGGGATCATCTTATAATGCTACCGTCGTCCTAAGCAAAATAAGATGCATAAAAGGATTAACATCACATGCAAATCATAAGTGACATGATATGGCCATCAACTCGTGCTTTTGATCTCCATCTCCAAAGCACCGGCATGATCTCCATCGTCACCGGCGCCACACCATGATCCCCATCATCATGATCACCATCATCGTGTCGCCATCGGGGTTGTCGCGCGCCCACCATGCTCTTACTACTATTGCTACCGTTTAGCGATAAAGTAAAGCATTACAAAGCGCTTAATGATTGACACGCAGGTCATACAAAAATTAAAGACAACCCTATGGCTCCTGCCGGTTGCCGTATACATCGACATGCAAGTCGATATTAACTATTACAACATGATCATCTCATACATCAAATATATCTCATCATGTCATTGGCCATATCATATCACATACATACCCTGCAAAAACAAGTTAGACGTCCTCTAATTTGTTGTTGCATGTTTTACGTGGCTGCTATGGGTATCTAGCAAGAACGCTTCTTACCTACGCAAAGCCACAACGGTGATATTTAAGTTGCTATTTAACCTTCTACAAGGACCGCCTTTTTCTATTCCGATTCAACTAAGATAGGAGAGACAGACACCCGCCAGCCATCTTATGCAACAAAAGTCACATGTCTCGATGGAACCGGTCTCATGTACGTGGACATGTAAAGTTGGTCCGGGCCGCTTCATCCCATAATACCGCTGAATCAAGAAAGACGAAGGAGGGAAGCAATCTAAACATCAACGTCCACAAACCCTTTTGTGTTCTACTCGTGAAAGCATCTACGCAAGAACCTAGCTCTGATACCACTGTTGGGGAACGTTGCATGGGAAACAAAAAAAATTCCTATGCTCACCAAGATCAATCTAGGAGATGCATCTACGAGGGGAGAGTTGGATCCACATACCCTTGTAGATCGCTAAGCGGAAGCGTTCAAGAACGCGGTTGATGGAGTCGTACTCGCCGCGATTCAGATCGCCGAAGATCCTAGCACCGAAGCAACGGTGCCTCCGCGTTCTTCACACGTACAGCTCGGGGACGTCTCCTCCTTCTTGATCCAGCAAGGGGGAAGGAGAGGTTGATGGAGACACCGGCAGCACGACGGCGTGGTGGAGATGGTGGTGGAGGATTCCAGCAGGGCTTCGCCAAGCACTGCGGGAATTGACGAAGATGGATGTGGGAGAGGGAGGGCAGCGCCGAGGCACGAACGTGTGTGGCTGCCCTCCCTCTGCCTCTCTTTATATAGGGGGGTAGAGAGGGGAGGGGCGCCCTAGGGTTACCCCCTAGGGGCGGCGGCCAAGGGGAGAAGGGGGGCGGCCAAGGGGGGGGCGGCGGCCAGGGCCTAGGGTTTCCCCCCCAGGTGCCTTGCCCCCCAAGCCTAAGGGGGTGCGGCAGCCCTAGGGGGGTCCACCCCCCTTGGCGCATGAGGAGAGGGCCCTAGGGGGGCGCACAGCCCTATGAGGGCTGTTGCGTCTCCCCTTTGTGGCCCATTAGGCCCGAAACTCTTTCCGGGACCCCGAAAACCCCTTTTGGTCATCCGCCGACTTCCCGATACTCCCCGGAACACTTCCGGACTCCGATCACTCTCATCCTATATATCAATCTTCGTCCCCGGACCATTCCGGAGACCCTCGTCACGTCCGGGATCTCATCCGGGACTCCGAACAACCTTCGGTAACCATGCACAGTTCTCACTAACAACCCTAGCGTCACCGAACCTTAAGTGTGTAGACCCTGCGGGTTCGGAAACTATGCAGACATGACCGAGACACTCCCAGGCCAATAACCAATAGCGGGATCTGGATACCCATATTGGTTCCCACACGTTCCTCGATGATCTCATCGGATGAACCACGATGTCAAGGATTCAGGCAATCCCGTATACAGTTCCCTTTGTCTCGTCGGTATGTTACTTGCCCGAGATTCGATCGTCGGTATCTCTATACCTAGTTCAATCTCGTTACCGGCAAGTCTCTTTACTCGTTCCGTAATACATAATCCCGTGACTAACTACTTAGTCACTTTGAGCTCATTGAGATGACGTATTACCGAGTGGGCCCGGAGATACCTTTCCGTCACACGGAGTGACAAATCCCAGTCTCAATCTATGTCAACTCAACAGACACCTTCGGAGATACCTGTAGAGTACCTTTATAGTCACCCAGTTACGTTGCGACGTTTGGCACACACAAAGCACTCCTACGGTGTCAGTGAGTTACATGATCTCATGGTCATAGGAACTTATACTTGACATGCAGAAAACTATAGCGATAACTGATACGATCAAAAGCTATGTTTAACGTTTGGGTCTCGTCCATCACATCATTCTCCTAATGATGTGATCCCGTTATCAAATGACAACTCATGTCTATGACCTGGAAACCGTGGTCATCTTTGATCAACGAGCTAGTCCTGAAGAGGCTTACTAGGGACACAAAGTTTGTCTATTTATCCACACATGTACATGAGTTTCCAATCAATACAATTATAGCATGGATAATAAACGATTATCATGAACAAGGAAATATAATAATAACTCTTTTATTATTGCCTCTAGGGCATATTTCCAACACTGATTACCTGAAGCGTCTCCCTCCTGGCTTTCTCCTGCGCCGCCGCTGCCTCCGTCGCGGACGAGTAGAAGAGCTTCTCCTCGGGCGATAGGCGGCTCAGCCAGTACGACCCGCCGACGCTGAAGTCCTTCAGCACCAGGTTGATGAACCGCCGATGCATCACCGTTTCCTCGCTTTCTCCACGCAAAACCGAGACGCCGGTGGTGGTAGGGTTTTAGTCCTAATTTTCTTTGAGATAGAGGGTTACGAGACCCCTGTGTGATGCCCGCTGGGCCGGCCCACTATGCCTGCTTGTGATATTTTAAAAAAAATTCTTTGTTTTTAGTCTGCTTTATTGTAGCGTTTGATTTTACTGTAGCATCCGGTTTATTATATCGGGCTGGTTTTTTGGTCGGTTTCTGTTTTGAACATATTGAAAAACACACATGGAACATTTTACAATATCTCTTGAACATTTTCTTAATATACGTTGAACATTTTCTTAATATATGATAAAGATATGAATAATACATGATGAACTTTTTTTTACTATACAATGAACTTTTTAAATATAACATGATTTTTTTAATATGGATATATAAGTTAAACAATTTCCGTATACTCATTGGACATTTCGTAACATAAGTTGAACAATTTTTGAATACGCATTGAACATCTATGTACTGTACACTGAACAAAATTTAAAACCTCAATGAACATTTGTATATCATTGAACAATTTCTAATATGCATTGACCATTTTTATAATGAATGATAAACTTTGTGTAGTATACCGTGAAGATTTTCTAAATATACAATGAACCTTTTTGTCAGACTTGATTTTTTTATAATACACTAAAAATAAAAAAAGGGAAAAGAGAAAAAAGGGGAAATGGAAAATAAAAGGAAAGAAAATAAATAGAAACAAAAACAAAAAAATTAGCGAAGCGACTATGGGCCGGCCAAACAGGGGGTTTAGGAGGCCACGCCCTCTACATGGTCGCGAGAGTCAAATAGGAATCGCCATTTCTTTCCCCTCATCGGGGGAGCAACTGTTTGATGAACGCTCCTTTAGGAGCCTCCCAACAATCACTTGGGGTGGGCTAAGATCGCACCACTTGAATTGCTCTTAGCGGCCGCCATGTGGTGTGCTCTGGATGCTTCCTCCGGAATTTCTTTGCACATGTTTTCGGCTTTTTAGATATATATTTTTATGTTTTTTGCCTTTTTGGTTTTTCTCGGTCCTTTTTATATTTTGGACAAAAAAAATCAATTTTCTATATTTTTGTGCGGAAAATGTATTTTTTTTCTTCCAGGAGAGGCACGTTTTGGTTTTTCACCGGTCTTTCTTAGATTTTGGACAGAAAATTAATTTTCTTTATTTTTGCGCAAAAACGGGTTTCAAGGCTATATCGCAAGATTTTTCCATATTGATTTGTTTTCGTATTGTTGTCTACTAGTTAGACATTTTTCATTAGTTTTCTTCAAGTTTATTAGTTGGGTTAAAAAATCACTTTTTTATTTCAATTGGTTGTGTTTTCCTTGTTTCGAATACATGTCCACTTTCTTAATACATGTTGTACATTTTTTGTATATACACAAAACATTTTTGCATACATGTCGACCATTTTTCAAATACATGATGACCGCTTTTTAAAATACAAGTTTGAATAAATATTGTAATACATATTAAACATTTTTCATATACACATTGAACAGTTTTTGGGTACATGTGAAACATTTTATAAATACACCTTCCACATTGTTTTTAAAACACATGATGAACATTTTTTCAAATACATGGTGCACATTTCTTGAATACATGGTGTATATTTTCTGTATACATGTTAAACCTTTTTCTGATACATCTTTAATATTTTTATCAAATACATGATGAACAATTTTTTTAAATAAAAACACTTTTGAACATTTTTATAAATAAAAACATATTTGAACATCTTTTTGAATACATCTTAAACTATTTCAGATAAAAGTTGAATATGTTTTAATACCAGTTCAAGTAAAATAATACATGTGAAATATAATTTTGAATGGTATGCACATTTATTTTAACCCAAGAGAACAAAAAAAGTAAACTCCTTGAACATTTTGAAAAGTGTGATGAACAATTTGTTTGAATGATATGAACATTTTGGAATAATGACATGAACAAACTTGTACATTACACGAACATTTTTTGACAGAGCGGCAGCACAATTTGGGCGCTTTGAAGCAATGGTGTCTTCGGTCTCGTTTGAGACTAGACCTAGACGTTCCCTTATTGCGAGAAAATGGTTTTGAAAATGGTTTGCGAAGGTTCTATGGACCAGCTTGCAACAGTTCTGGAACCTTCCCTGCAATACTTTTCCTGTTTTCTAGGTTTTTATGTTTTCTGCAATTTTCCTTTTTTTTCTGTTTACTATGTTTCTTTATCAATTTAATTTTTTCCTTATATATGTTACTTTATTTTTTTTCAAACACATATCTACACTCTTTAATACAAGTTATACATTTTTCGTATACATGTGAAATATTGTTTTGGTATGTATTGAGTATTTCTCAAAGGGGAAATACATTATAAACTTTACAAGAATTGTTTATTGCACTATCTTAACATTTTTTCAAAGTAATCTCAAAAATATTTTTGATATGCATGATGTTTTTTCTTAAAATGGCATGAACATTATTTTAGTCAAAAAAATATATTTTTAGATTACAAGAACACTTTTTACATTGCATAAACATCTTTTATAAATATGTCACAAACATGTTTTTTCAAACGTGTGAACATTTCTTTGAATGGTATGAATATATTTTTTATAAATTAGGCGACATTTTCTTGTACATTGAATTAACATTTTTTCCAATTCCACGAACAAATATTTGAAACACGCAAATGTTTTGTTTGGATGCTATCTGAATTTTTTAAGAGCCGTTTGATCATTCTTTTACACTACACGAACATTTGTTAAACTACTATGAACTTTTAAATAATTAAGTAAACTATTTTTTGAAATATAAATAAAAGTGATAAAAGAAAAAAAACGTCCACTAGTGAGCCGTCGTTTTTTCTACACCGGGACAGCTGATTTAGAAAGTACCAGAGGTGAGCCCACTTCCTTCATCTTGTTATGGGTGGGACAAAGCACCCCAACTGTGTGGAGAGATTGTCTCAAAAAAAAAAAAAAAAACTGTGTGCTGTGGAGAGCAACTAATCAGCGAGTACTCCATGGATATTCTGCGCAAAGTTCATTTTTCGTGACTTGAGAGCGTGGTAGCGTGCTCTCAGCCGCTGCCACATGACGCGTGATGGGCGCTTCTTCCGGATTTTATTTCATTTTATATTATTTTTACGCGTTTCGGTTTGTAGATATTTTTTTCCCAAGTGTTTTTCGGATTTTTGGATTTTCCCCGATATTTTTTTTGTTTTGGTACACAGAAATTTGATTATTATTTTTTCCCGCGACAATATGTGTTTTATTTTTTCTCCTTTTGCGAGAGGCATAAATTACTCTCATGGAGGCACATATTTGATTCCGCGGTGCCTCTCGGAAAAGGGAACATTTGTGTTTTTGCCTTCCGCGGGTGCCTCTCGGAAAAGGAAAAAATTCATTCCATGAGAGGCACAAATTTACTTTTCGTGGAGGCATGGATTTGATTTCATGAGAAGCACAACTGTGCCTCTCGAAAAGGGGAAATACATGTTTTTTTTTCTTTTTCCTTCCAAGAGGGGCACATATTAATTTCTCGTGGAGATATGGATTTGCTTCTGCGAGTGTCATGCCTATCTGAAAAGGAAAAAAAATGCATTTTTTTATCGCGAGAGGCACAAATTTGCTTCTCGTGGAGGCACTGACTAGCTTCCACGAGACGCGCAGCCGTGCCTCTCAAAAAAGGAAAAAAAAACATGCACAGATTTACTTCTCGTGGAGACACGGATTTGCTTCAGCGAAAAGCACATTTGAGCCTCTCGGAAAAGGGGAAAACGTGATTTTTCTGAAGAGGCACATGTTTGCTTCTCGTGGGGGCACAAATTTTCTTCCACGAGAAACACAATTATGCCTCTACGGAAAGGGAAAAACGTGCTCCTGTTTCAGGTTTTTCTGCTTAGTTTTTTGTGAAAAAAGTATGTTGAATTTTATCAGCATTGGATATAGTTTTGAAGATCTCGACGCGTGGAATCCAACGGTAAAAATAGTTCGTGATTTGGATGCCCGATTCAAGAGATAAAATGTTTCGAATAAACTCTCCTCCATTTGTTTTGGTTTTATTTATTTCATTTTCTTCTGAACTTCTATTTATTCTTTGAACTATCCCAACATATAAATATTTGTATTTAAATTGTTTATTCAATGTCTAAGAAATGTTTATGCAATATTACAAGAATGTTCACGCACTTTTTCAAAATGTTGATGGCATTCGAAAACAATATACATAATGAAATATTCACAAGTTTTAGAAAAATGTTTATGACATTTTAAAAATAGTTTATACATTGTAAATATGTATGCATAATTCAAACGAATGTTTTGTACCATTCAAAAAATATAGGTGGCATTTTTAAAAACTGTTCGCTCCTCCCAGAAAAAAAATGTTCATGACCTTTCAAAAAAATGTTTATAAAAGACTAAGGCATAGCCTAGTGGTGGAAATGGTTGATGCCTTCCCACTCACCTATGTTCAAGGCATGATACTTGCAATTTGAGTTTGTTGCATCAATTAAACTGAAAGGGGCACCTTATAGTCTTTCTATCAAAAAAGTGTTTATAAAATATGAAAAATGTGAACCTAGTTTAAGAAGATGATTAAACAATTTTTTTAATTATTTAAAACAATTATACAATGTGAAAAATGTTCACTTAGTTTAAAAACGTCTATTGCCATTAAAAATGTACAACCTGTATTTGGAATATATTACATGTATTTGAAGAAGTGTTCTAAGCATGTGTTTTATGAAATGTATATCATGTATTTGAAAAATGTCCAATGAGTAATTGTGTATCAAAAAATGTTTCACATATGAGCTAAGAATATACATTGTGTGCAGAGTATAACAAAAGGAAAGTTCACCTATAAAGAAAAAAAGGCATGTGTATAAAAAAGAAAGCCGATAAAAACCTATAAAGAAACAAAAGGAAAAGAAAAGCAAATAAAATCAAGAAATAGAAACAAAGAAAACCAACGTATAACAAAGAAAGAATAAAAGGCTGAGGAAACCCAGTGAAAAACAATGAGAACCAAAGTCTAGCGAAGAAAAAAAGACCGAAGAAATCCAGTGAAAAATCAAAGAAAAAATAAAATATAACAAAAAGGAAAAAACAAAAGAAAACCGGAGCAGTGACAGGAGCGGCAGCGAGCCACCTGTGCTAATGTCGGGCCCGATAGCTCCCGCTTGTAGGCGATTCCTAAAAGAAAAACAGGTCACAAACATTATTTGTAACAAAAAGTAACCGTTACTTCTATTGAATTCCAACTCATCCAAAAGTCCGAACTATGGGAGAGGGCCGGATATTATACTCCAACACCCCCCGCCCTCATGTCTATGCTTATTTGGAGCTATATGACGTGGGCAACAGAAGCAGGGGCATGCCACAATTGTTTATTGCGTTTACTGGGTTTTGAACCTTGAACCTCTTGGTTGTAAGTTTATGCACCTAACCAGTTCACCCATCAGTCCGAACTATGGGAGAGGGCCGGACATTATACTCCAACAACTTCCACAACAATTTGATTTTGTTCTAACCCGCATTTGGTTCTTGGATAGGGGTGCAGCAAGCCATAGGAATCAATCTACCGAACTAGATCAGCTTGGGCACTAGATCAATAGACGATGTTGTACTCTATTAGAGCATGTGATGTATCACTACAAATCAGTATGTTGCATACGCACATCCTGAAAATGACCATGGCTACGATCAGTGTCACTCCGCAAAGACAAATTTAACAGGATGACAACCGGACCAAATGCTATATTTGTTGGGTTGTCCTTGTTTGTAACCTTAGTTCAAACCTGTGGCACTTATCTTGGATCGAAGGAAGTATTGTAATAGTATATCAACGCAGAAGCCCGCCCTTAACCACTAAATGTTCTCTAACCCTCCACAACTACAACACAAGAAAACGAACAGAACTGGAAGAAATAGGTAGCGGCTGCTAATCCGAACGATAAAATAAAATCACGAGTTGATAACTTGCAAAGCGGCAACTACTCTCCAAAACATATTGCAACAGAGTCAAATCGTAGTAATAGAAACTGAGAATTTTTGGCAACCATTCAGCCAAAGACGACCCTGCTCCGAGAAGGAAAAACTATTCAGGTTTACAAACAATGTACATCAATAATATCTCTTTTTCTCCCTTTCTTCGGCAGAGGAACCGAGACGGATTTTTCACTTCCACAAAAAAAGCATGTCTACGAGGGCTTATTTACCCTTCAATGCATATGACATCTCTTTCATGGTCTCTGTTGTGACTTTGTTCCATATTTACATACGGAGGAGCGACGACGTTGTTTCACGCACACAAATCATAAGAAGCTCAAAGAACACTTGGCCAAAGTGGATAGATCAACCGCAGCTGCTTCGTCCATTCCCAATGATTTTGTTCAAGCGAGCACCTGGGCCATAAGCACGATAATGAGAAAAATATTTATTAACATCTCAAGTCATATCAGGGTGTCTCTTTTCAGTAACCATTGTTCATAGAATATCTTGAGCAAACTAAACTCACACAAAAGCATTCCTTTTTTGAAACAAAAGTATTCCCAGTTGTGTATCAATTTTTCAACTTCAGGGTGGTAATAATGGTATTTGAAACAAACCTCGCCAGCTATATACTGAAGCAGCAAAATATAATCTCCATCGTGCCTATGACACAAGGTTTATATCAATATCATGTTTGTCATCAATCCGGTGTTGAGTGATGAAATTAGCAACGATTTGTCCTTTCATAGATTTTAGAGAATCATAAGCCAAATCATACTCAATCAAGACATAAAAGACTACTCTACCACTAAGAATTGGCCTATGCAACATGTGTTTAATGACATCAGTTTGACAAGCTACTATGCAAGCACTAGGAATTAAATAATGTCTCAATTTTGTGCAAGCGTAATATAAGCATAAGTATATTTTTTTAATGAATGTATACCTTGTCTCGGTGTCCAAAATGCGTCGGCTCAGATAAGTAATAGCATGCTCTTTTTGTTTGGTTTCTTGAGTCAAACAACACCAATAGCACCCTCGTATGATGTAATATATAGCCTGAATGGTTCCCTGTGTTTAGCTACTTTCATTACCGGGGGAGCGAAAAAAATACTTTTTAAACATTTGAAATGTGTCTTGTTGTTTTGCCCCCCAAGTAAATTTATCATCATTTTTTAACCTAAGATAGGAGTGAATGCGTCAACTTTCATTGACAAGTTAGTTATGAATCTCCTTAAATAATTGACTGCCAAGGAGCTTTGCATGTCTCTCTTGCACGTTGGTGCCTCCACCTTTTGTACATATTCTATCTTTTTGGATCAATTTCTATGCCATGTGGATGAATAATTAAGCCCACAAACTTCCAGCCGATGCATCAAAGGAACACTTCAAAGGATTCATCTTCGGTCCATGTTTTTTTCATCCTTTCAAAAGTTGAATGCAAATTGGCTAAATGGGATTCAAAAGCATCCGATTTGACAACAATATCACCAAGATAGACTTCAAGTATGACGCCAAGAAAATCATGAAATGTTAAATTTATAGCTCTTTGATATGTGGCACCGACATTCTTCAAGCCAAAGGTCATCACTGTCCACTCAAGTAAACCAAGGAACACGCAAAAAAATTGATTGTACCCTGCATCCGTCTAAAAACTGATGACTTGTGTTGTGAAACATTACTGATGAGCATATCAGCAATCGGCACCGAATATTCATCTTTGGTTGTGGCTTTGTTCAAATCTTTGAAGTCAATGCAAACTCTGATTCTGCCAGATCCCTTTCTTTTCAACCGCTACAATATTTTAGTTCGTGTCGGCATATCTGCAAGGTTTATGAATCGAATTTTAGAAGTCAAGTGATCTCCTTCTTAACATGATAGTATAATTTTGGATTGAATTTCTTGGTTGGTTGTTTATAAGGCCTAAAGCCGACTTTTATACGTAACCAATCCTCTACTAGCTCTCAGCTTAAACCAGGCATTTCATGACACTCTCATGCAAAGCAACACGCATATTCTTTCAACATTCCGATTAACTTAGCTTTATAATCATATATTAAATTTGTTCTTGCAAACATCATCATGGAACTAAACCCTCTCTTATGTCTAGTTCATGCAATGGATCAGTCGATGTAGAATCTTTTTCCAATTTATCCATGTCATCTTACTCCTCTATAGACTCATAAAACCCTAGGCCAAACCAAGAACAAACCATGAAAAATTGTACATAAAATTGAGTCATCAACTCCCCCAAGCTTAGCGTTGATCATCCCTAAGTGATGAAAAGGTGAAAACAACGACGAGGAACTTGATGCTCAAATAAAAAGGTCTCACCAGCCTAAGATGATATAATATTTTCACCCTCACAAATAATGCAACCTTAAACAAGATAATACTAAACAATTCCTCACAACACTTCTATTGAAATAATGGCGAAGATAAAAGCTAAGCCTCTCATTAAATGGATGATAATTCAAAAAACAAACAAGCGATACCATTATAATTTGGATACCCCATCAACACATCCATACCCAATTTTATACACATGTAATTAATTTGTGTGTACTTTAACTCTTCGAGTACAACATGAGGCGCTCCATTGACACAAATCTAGGTTTTCGGGTAATTTGGAATAGAAGGAGTACTCTAGAGAGCTTTATCTCATTTGTTACATTCATAATCTCTAAAATACACCTTAATTTTTCTAGATATTTAAGGATACCATGGACCATACATGTATAAAATGCACATTTAATGCATTAAGAGGCATAGTCAAGTTTTGGAGTAATGCGATATTGATGGGTTTCTTAGATTTAGAGAAAAATCCTTTGTAATAAGATTATCAATTTTTAAAACATAAAACTGCAACTTGATCTAAATAAGGTATTTGTCTACAAAAAGTTTCATATTAGTTAATGTAAATGAATTTGTAATGACATACCGAACTCTATGACAATTTGTACTTTAATATGATGCACATGATTACATTGTTGATATTGCTAAATATACATGATTGTAGGATGTGAGATAAACATGTCGCTTAAGTGACAATACCAGCTATGGTGAAGTAATAAAGTTTAGTACAAATAGGCGAGAGGGGCCAATTTTACTTGCTCTAGTCAAACAAAAACGGGTGGTAAATAATCAGCTTCACATTAAAATTGTCGCCCTTTAGTTTGCTTAAAAGGTTAGAGAATTTGTGTGAAATGAGCTCCAGAGCATCTTTGCCATGCGTCTTTTCTAAATAGAGAATGACCATGTTATACGCAAACCTAGAAAATGCATGATCCGTCAATTGAATTATTTTGATACCTTTTAATGCAATTTCTGCTATTTTCCATGAAATTTGAACATTTCCCAGTTGTAAGGCCTTTAATATCTTCATGGTTTCCACCCAATTTGTATGAAATGATGATGATATCACCTCCGAAACGACATTAGTATTTTGGCCACCCAATTTTGCACATGTCTTACGGAGGATCTTATCCTTTCGAAATAATTTATTACGCTCAGCAGATCATGATCATTTGGATCAAAAATTTCATACGACTTGCACCAAAATTGGAATAGAAGTACATCAACAACACATAACATGTGAAATAGATATCAAAATAATGTGACACTCAAGTAAAATAATATGCATGCGATTTTCTTAACTCAAGGTGAGAGTTATGCACGTGAAAAACAAATGCAACTTCTCATTCCAACTTCGATCAACAAGCCCTTGAAGGAAACACTCAAAGAAACTAGGTATTGCACATCGGCAGAACTAAATCGAGAAGTAATTCAATTTAACTTCTCAAAACACAAGTGTTGTTTTTAATCTCCTTCAATATTTTAGCATGTGCTTGTTGTTGTTCCACCTCCATTTAACTACTAACCAAATCATACAAACTAAACTAGTTTATGATTTTATGACTTTAATTTGCTCTACATTGTTCTACCCTTTGATACTTCTCCAGCGTATATATGTTTCTTATGTTTCGTGCCCATTATCAACCATTTTGGTAAAAAAAATAGGACTAACCTATTAATTAAGTGCCAAGTGCCACTTCTTGTTTTCTGGTGTTTTAATTTTTCAGGGAAATAAAATATCTATGCATCTAAAAAAATATGTAATTTTATAGGAGTTCTCAAGATACCCGAGAGTTCATTGTGGCAAAGGGGTGCACCCAGGGGAGGCCCAGAGGCCATAGGTGTCGCCAACGTTCTAGGAAGCGTATGGGTCGCTCATTTTTCCACAAGCTTATCCACGAAGTTTTGGATCCAGCCTCAAAATTTCAGATTTTGGGAGTGATGATCTCCAGGAAAAGATAAAGCGATGGCAAGATTCTAATTTCAGTGCTCAGAAATAGCTCCGTTGAAAGTAAGATCCAATCCCGGGGGCTTCTCGTCCTTCACTGTCATAGCCACCAAGAACCAGAGTGTAAATCCTTGTCCCACCTAGAGGAAGGCCAGGAAATAAGGAGGAGGAGGGGCTTTCTGTCCCTCCCTTCCGGCGGTGCAAGAACGCCACCGGGGGAACCGTCATCACCTACATCGCTGAAATGACTGTTGTCTCCATCATCATCTTATTCCTTATAATAGAGGCTTCTTAATTCATACACCTCTATAATCCATTGGTAAATACTGATGTGTTGTGTTATAAATTATTTGTTGGAAATATTCCCTAGAGGTAATAATAAATGTATTTTATATTCCATGTTCATAATTAATTTTATACTTTTGCGATATAGTTGCATTGATTATTGAATATGAGATTCAGAGGAAAACTCAATTGCATGTGTGAAAATTAAACACCAATATGGTCCCTAATCATGCCTCTAAGACTAGCTCATGTATTGATGATGATCCTGTTTTCTTGACCATGAGCATTGTTAGGATGCTATCAACAATGAGAACACTATTATCAGAATAATGGAGTTGGATAGACCCCACTTCTGAATTACTATGATATCACATCGTTATTAAGTTATCAGTATTTTTATATAATATTTTGATGATTGCTTAGTTCCTCATACGATGTTGAAGATCATGGATGTTTCCTAGAGGGGGGGGGGTGAATAGGCGCTTTAAAATAATTACGGTTTAGGCTAGAACAAATGCGGAATAAACCTAGCGGTTAATTTTTCACGCACAAAACCTACAACAACTAGGCTCACCTATGTGCACCAACAACTTATGCTAGCCAAGATAAACAACTAGGTGATAGCAAGATATATGACAAGAAACAATATGGCTATCACAAAGTAAAGTGCATAAGTAAAGGGCTCAGGTAAGAGATAACCGAGGCACGCGGAGACGAAGATGTATCCCGAAGTTCACACCCTTGCGGATGCTAATCTCCGTTTGGAGCGGTGTGGAGGCACAATGCTCCCCAAGAAGCCACTAGGGCCACCGTAATCTCCTCACGCCCTCGCACAATTCAAGATGCCGTGATTCCACTAAGGGACCCTTGAGGACGGTCATCGAACCCGTACAAATTGCTCGGGGAAATCTCCAGAACCTAATTGGAGACCCCGACGCTTGCCCAGAGCTTTACACCACAATGATTGTGCTCCGAACACCACCAAGGTTGGGGCTACCTCCACAACTTAATTGGAGGCTCCTAACAACACCACGAAGCTTCACCACAATGGAATATGGCTCCGCGGTGACCTCAACCGTCTAGGGCGCCCAAGCACCCAAGAGGAACAAGCTCAAGGGTACGAAGCACCCCAAGAGAAATAAGCTTCTCAACTTGTAACTTCCACGTATCACCATGGAGAACTCAAACCGATGCACCAAATGCAATGGCAAGGGCACACGGAGTGACCAAGTCCTTCTCTCTCAAATCCCACCAAAGCAACTAATGCTAGGGAGGGAAAATAGAGGAAGAACAAGAAGGAGAACACCAAGAACTCCAAGATCTAGATCCAAGGGGTTCCCCTCACCTAGAGGAGAAAGTGATTGGTGAAAATGTGGATCTAGATCTCCTCTCTCTTTTCCCCCAAAAACTAGCAAGAATCCATGGAGGGATGGAGAGAAAGCAAGCTCGAAGAAGTCAACAATGTGGGAAGAACACGAGCTCAAAGGATGAAGCTCAATGGGGGAAGAAGACCCCCTTTTATAAGGGGGAGAAAATCCAACCGTTATCTGATACGTCTCCAACATATCTATAATTTTTTATTGTTCCATGCTATTATTTAAGATGTTTTGGATGTTTAATGGGCTTTGTTATACACTTTTATATTATTTTTGGGACTAACCTATTAACCCAAAGGCCCGGTCTAGATTGCTGCTTTTTTTCCTATTTCAGGGTTTTACAGAAAAGGAATATCAAACAGAGTCCAAATGGAATGAAACCTTCAGGAGAGATATTTTTGGAACAAAATACGCACGGGAGACTTGAGAACCATGGAGTAGGGCTGACGTGGCGTCCACGAGGGTGGGGGCGTGCCCCTCCTATAGGGCGCTCTCCCCTGCCTCGTGGGCACCTCGACTGGCCCCCGGTGCCCTCCTTCTTCCTATATATACCTACGTACCCCGAAACCATCAGAACAACAAAGAAAACCCTAGTTCCACCGCCGCAACCTTTTGTTCCCGTGAGATCCCATCTTGGGGCCTATTCCAAAGCTCTGCCGGAGGGGGGGGGGTCTACCACGGAGTGCTTCTACATCATCATCATCGCCTCACCATGAGTTGTGAGTAGTTTACCACAGACCTTCGAGTCCATAGCTAGTATCTAGATGGCTTCTTCTCTCTCTTTGGATCTCAATACCAAGTTCTCCTTGGTCTTCGAGGAGATCTATTCGATGTAATCTCTTTTTGCGGTGTGTTTGTCGAGATCCGATGAATTGTGGGTTTATGATCAACATTATCTATGAGAAATATTTGGTTCTTTTCTGAACTCTTTATGTATGATTATAATATCCTTGCAAGTCTCTACGAATTATTGGTTAGGTTTGGCCTACTAGATCTATAGTTCTTGCAATGGGAGAAGTGCTTGCCTTTGGGTTCAATCTTGCGGTGTCCTTTCCCAGTGACAGTAGGGGCAGCAAGGCACATATTGTATTGTTGCCATCGAGGATAAAAAGATGGGGTTTATATCACTATGTTTGAGTTTATCCCTCTACATCATGTCATCTTGCTTAAGGCGTTACTCTGTTCTTATGAACTTAATACTCTAGATGCATGCTGGATAGCGGTCGATGTGTGGAGTAATAGTAGTAGATGCAGAATCGTTTCGGTCTACTTGTCTCGGACGTGATGCCTATATATAATGATCATGCCTAGATAGTCTCATAATTATTCGCTTTTCTATCAATTGCTCGACAGTAATTTGTTTACCCGCCGTAGAATATCGCTATCATGAGAGAAGCCACTAGAGAAAACTATGGCCCCGGGGTCTATTCTCAACATATCAATCTACAATCTACTTTACTTTTCCGCTTTTACTTTCTGTTCTTATATCCAAAAATACCAAAAATATCAAACTATCATCTCTATCAGATCTCACTTTCGTAAGTGACTGTAAAGGGATTGACAACCCTTATCGTGTTGGCTACGAAGTTCTTATTTGTTTGTGCAGGTGCGAGGGAGTCGTGCGTGGTCTCCTACTGGATTGATACCTAGGTTCTCAAAACCTGAGGGAAATACTTACGCTACTATGCTGCATCACCCTTTCCTCTTCGAGGGAATACAACGCAAGCTTGAGAAGTAGCAAGAAGAATTTCTGGCGCCATTGCCGGGGAGGCTTACGCAAAAGTCATATACCAAGTACCTATCACAAACCATTATCCTTCGCATTACATTTATTTGCCTCTCGTTTTCCTCTCCCCCACTTCACCCTTGCCGTTTTATTTGCCTTTCTTCTAACGTGTGTTTACCGTTCGCTTGCTTCTTGTTTGCTTGTGTGTTGGATTGGTTGCTTGTCACTATGGCTCTCCCTATCAGTGTTGACCCTCACCTCAAGAGGCTGGAGGAGATTGAAAACAATGTTAGACATTTTATGACTATACAATTTGAGCACAATGATTTCTTCAGAAACGAGCTTAAAGAACAGAAAAAAATTATGGAATATATGAATAAAGACCTTGATGATATGTCTAAGGAATTTTATGGTTTGAAATCACAGTTTGATCATCTTGAGAACTTAATAGCCCAAATTTCGGATAAACAGTCCACCTTAGTTAATAAGATGGCAGCTAAACCGGAAGAGCATGAAAATAAAGATGAAGATCTGAAAGTTGTTGATTTGTCTCCTATTAGATCCTTGTTTTCTAGTATGAATCTTGATAAAGATAGGATTGGAGATGAGTCTACTTTAATTAAAAGGTGTCCCAATGATTCGGAGTTTTTAGATCTTAATGCTAAAATTGTTAAAAGTGGGAGTGAAGAGATTAAAACTTTGCATAGTGATGAACCCACTACTTTGGATTTCAAGGGATTCAATTATGACAATTGCTCTTTGATTGATTGTATTTCCTTGTTGCAATCTGTACTAAACTCTCTGCATGCTTATAGTCAAAATAAAGCTTTTACCAAACACATAGTTGATGCTTTGATGCAATCTTATGAAGAAAAACTTGAATTAGAAGTTTCTATCCCTAGAAAGATTTATGATGAGTGGGAACCTACTATTAAAATAAAAATTAAAGATCATGAATGCTTTGCTTTGTGTGATTTGGGTGCAACTGTTTCCACTATCCCAAAAACTTTGTGTGATTTGCTAGGGTTCCATGAGCTTGATGATTGTTCTTTAAATTTGCATCTTGTGGATTCCACTATTAAGAAACCTATGGGAAGGATTAATGATGTTCTTATTGTTTCCAATAGGAATTTTGTGCCCGTAGATTTCATTGTTCTTGATATAGATTGCAATCCTTCATGTCCTATTATTCTTGGTAGACCTTTCCTTAGAACGATTGGTGCAATTATTGATATGAAGGAAGGAAATATTAGATTTTAATTTCCGTTAAGGAAAGGCATGGAACACTTTCCTAGGAAGAAAATTAAATTACCTTATGAATATATTATGAGAGCCACTTATGGATTGCCTTCGAAAGATGGCAATACCTAGAACTATCCATGTATCGTGCCTACCTAGGGGCGTAAAACGATGGCGCTTGTTGGGAGGCAACCCAATTTTATATTTTTTTGTTTTTGCTTCTGTTTAGGAATAAATATTGCATCTAGCTTCTGTTTAGATGTGGTTTTGTGTTTTAATTAGTGTTTGTGCCAAGTAGAACCTTTGGGAAGACTTGTGTGAAGTTTATATGATCTTGCTGTGAAAAACAGAATCGTTAGCGCCCGCTAGAATGGTCACCAGATTTTACTGGAGTGTGCTATTTAGTTGATTATTTTGCAGATGATTAATAGACAAATTCCTCACGTTTTACAATTTATTTTAATTTTTTTGGAGTTACAGAAGTATGCGAAAGTTACAGATTACTACAAACTGTTATGTTTTTGACAGATTCTGTTTTTCGTGTGTTGTTTGCTTATTTCAATGCATCTATGAGTAGTATTGGGAAGTATGAATCATAGAGAAGTTGGAATACAGTAGGTTTAACACCAATATAAACAAAGAATGAATTCATTGCAGTACCTTTGAGTAGTGGTTTGTTTTCTTATACTAACGGAGCTCACGAGATTTTTGTCTAAGTTTTGTGTTGTGAAGTTTTCAAGTTTTGAGTATTGCTTTGATGGACTATGGAACAAAGAGTGGCAAGAGCCTAAGCTTGGGGATGCCCAAGTCACCCCAAGGTAAAATTCAAGGACAACCAAGAGCCTAAGCTTGGGGATGCCCCGAGAAGGCATCCCCTCTTTCGTCTTCATCTATCGGTAACTATACTCGGAGCTATATTTTTATTCACCACATGATATGTGTTTTACTTGCAGCGTCATGTATAATTTGAGTCTTTGCTTGTTAGTTTGCCAAAATTATCCTTGTTGGACACACCTTTTTGAGAGAGTTAAATATGGCCTAGGAATTGTTAGAACACTCTATATGCTTCACTTATATCTTTTAGAGAACGGTGGTGGTTATATTTTGTAGAAATTGTTGATCTCTCATGCTTCACTTATATCCTTTTGAGAGTCTATTAAAACAGCATGGTAATGTGCTTTGGCTATAAAACTAGCCTTCACATGATAGACATCCAAGATCAATGTAGTAAAAAAAACTCACACTAAGTGCATTGAATATGATGAGAAGTTGGATGCTTGATAATTGTTTTGAGATATGAGGATAGTGATATTAGAGTCATGCTAGTGGAGTTATTATGAAATTGAGAAATGCGTGTGTTAAGGTTAGTGATTCTCGTAGCATGCACGTATGGTGAACCGCTATGTGACGAAGTTAGAGCATAAGGTATTTGTAGAGTGTCAACCTTTGTGTGGAGGTCGGGGGCTGATAACCCACAAGTGTAGGGGATCGCAACAGTTTTCGAGGGTAAAGTATTCAACCAAAATTTATTGATTCGACACAAGAGGAGACAAAGAATACTCTTAAGTATTAGCAGTTGAGTTGTCAATTCAACCACACTTAGAAACTTAGTATCTGCAGCAAGATAGTTTAGTAGCAAAGTAATATGATAGTGGCAGTAGCAGCAATAAAAGTAACGGTAGTGTTTTTGTAGTTTTTGTAATAGTAGAAGCAGAAAAGTAAATAAGCAACAAGCAATATGGGAATAGCTCGTAGGCATTGGATCGGTGATGGGAAATTATGTCGGATGCAATTCATCATGTAGAAGTTATAACCTAGGGTGATACAGAACTAGCTCCAGTCCATCAATGCAATGTATGCATGTATTCCGAATAAGTCATACGTGCTTATGGAAAAGAACTTGCATGACATCTTTTGTCCTACCCTCCCGTGGCAGCGGGGTCCTATTGGAAACTAAGGGATATTAAGGCCTCCTTTTAATAGAGTACCGGACCAAAACATTAACACATAGTGAATACATGAACTCCTCAAACTATGGTCATCACCGGGAGTGGTCCCGATTATTGTCACTTCGGGGTTGCCGGATCATAACACATAGTAGGTGACTATAGACTTGCAAGATAGGATCAAGAACACACATATATTCATGAAAACATAATAGGTTCAGATCTGAAATCATGGCACTCGGGTCCTAGTGACAAGTATTAAGCATAGCAAAGTCATAGCAACATCAATCTCAGAACATAGTGGATACTAGGGATCAACCCCTAACAAAACTAACTCGATTACATGATAGATCCCATCCAACCCATCACCGTCCAGCAAGCCTACGATGGAAATACTCACGCACGGCGGTGAGCATCATGGAATTGGTGATGGAGGAAGGTTGATGATGACGATGGCGATGATCTCCACTCTCCGGAGCCCCGAACGGACTCCAGATCAGCCATCCCGAGAGAGATTAGGGCTTGGCAGTGGCTCCGTATCGTAAAACGCGATAATTCTTCCTCTCTGATTTTTTTTCTCCCCGAAAGTGAATATATAGGATCTGGGGATACGTCGGTGGAGCACCAGGGGGCCCACGAGGCATGGGGCGCGCCCCCCACCCTCGTGGACAGGGTGTGGGCCCCCTAGTCTGGATCTTCTTGCAGGTATTTTTTATATTTTCCAAAATAATTCTCCATGGAGTTTCGGGTCATTCCGAGAACTTTTTATTTCTGCACAAAAAGAACACCATGGCAATTCTGCTGAAAATAGCGTCAGTCCGGTTAGTTCCATTCAAATCATGCAAGTTAGAGTCCAAAACAAGGGCAAAAGGGTTTGGAAGAGTAGATACGTTGGAGACGTATCAACTCCCCCAAGCTTAAACCTTTGCTTGTCCTCAAGCAATTCAGTTGATAAACTGAAAGTGATAAAGAAAAACTTTGACAAACTCTGTTTGCTCTTGTTGTTATAAATATGTAAGCCAACATTCAGGTTTTCAGCAAGATCATGAACTAACCACATTCACAATAACTTTCAGGTCTCAAGTCTACTCACATCAATGGCATAATCAACTAGCGAGCAATAATAATAAACCTCGGATGACAACACTTTCTCAAAACAATCATGATATGATATAACAAGATGGTATCTCGCTAGCCCTTTCTGAGACCGCAAAACATAAATGCAGAGAACCTTTAAAGATCAAGGACTGACTAGACATTGTAATTCATGGTAAAAGAGATCCAGTCATGATCATACTCAATGCAAATTAATAGTAATACATGCAAATGACAGAGGTGCTCTCCTACTGGTGCTCTTTGGTAAGAGGATGATGACTCTGCATAAAAGTAAATAGATAGGCCCTTCGCAGAGGGAAGCGGGGATTTGTAGAGGTGCTAGAGCTCGATTTTTAAATAGAGATGAATAACATTTTGAGCGGTATACTTTCATTGTCAACATAACAACCAAGAATCTCGATATCTCCCATGCTACGCACATGATAGGCGGTTCCCAAACAGAATGGTAAAGTTTATACTCCCCCAACCACCAACAAGCACACTCCACGGCTAGTCCGAAACAACGGGTACCATCCAAACCAGCAACAGCCCTGGGGGGGTTCTGTTTAATTATTATGATTTTGAGCATGGGACTGGGCATCCCGATTACCAGCCATTTTCTCATGAATGATGAGCGGAGTCCACTCATCATGAGAATAACCCACCTAGCATGGAAGATATAGACATCCCTAGTTGATACATGAGTTGTTCGAGCATACAAAACAAAATTTCATTTGAAGGTTTAGAGTTTGTCACATACAAATTTACTTTGAATGGCAGGTAAATACCGCATATAGGAAGGTATGGTGGACTCATGTGGAGTAACTTTGGGGTTTATGGAAGTGGATGCACAAGCAGTATTCCCGCTTAGTACAGGTGAAGGCTAGAAAGAGACTGGGAAGCGACCAGCTAGAGAGCAACAACGGTCATGAACATGCATTAAAATTAAATCAACAATGAATGCAAGCATGAGTAGGATATAAATCACCATGAACATAAATATCGTGGAGGCTATGTTGATTTGTTTCAACTACATGCGTGAACATGTGCCAAGTCAGATCACTTAAATCGTTCAAAGGAGGATACCACCCCATCATACTACATCACAACCATTTTAATATCATGTTGGCACGCAAGATAGACCATTATAAACTCTCAGCTAATTAAGCATGGCATAAGTAGCTACGATCTCCAATTGTCATTGCAAGCATGTTTCATTCATAACAAGCTGAATCGGGAACGATGAACTATCATATTTACAAAAACAAGAGAGGTCGAGTTCATACCAGCTTTTCTCATCTCAATTAGTTCATCATATATCATCCTTATTGCCTTTCACTCGCACGGCCAAACGGTGTGGATAATAATAATAGTGCACATGCATTGGACTAAGCTGGAATCTGCGAGCATTTAATACAAGAGAGAAGACAAGGTAATATGGCTCAAGGTTAAATCAACAATAAAGCATATAAGAGCCACTAAGCATTTTTAGCATGGTCTTCTACTCTTAACCCCCAAAGAAGAGAAAAGAAACTATTTACACGGGAAAGCTCCCAACAAGCAAAAGAAGAACAAGAAATATTTTTTGGTTTTCTTTCAATTGCTACTACAAGCAGGAAAAGTAAACTAGCTTAGAAGCTAGAACTAATATTTTTTTTCGTTTTTCTTAAGGTTTTTCTAGCACACAAGAAAAAGACTAAGAAAAAATAAATTAAACTAAACATGGATGGTACAGTGAAAGAGTGTGAGCACCGACAACTAGAATAAGTGTGTGAACATGAATTTAAAGTCGGTGAGAAACACGTACTCCCCCAAGCTTAGGCTTTTGGCCTAAGTTGGTCTATGGCCAGTATTGGCATGACGGATATCCAAAGTCGTAGTTGGGGTTGTACTGAGATGCAGCAGCTACTGCATGCTGAGCTGCAGCTTGAAGGCGGGCTGCTTCCATCATATTATAATACGCATTTGCCTCCCCCACAGTTATAGTGTATCCCCCTTTTGCCTAAAAGTCAAACAAAGTAGGGGCATGAAGAACAATAGGGATGGCCTGCTGCCTGTTAAAGATTAATCGATATTTAAGGGATTGATCATCCCTCTCTATAAACCGGTGACTAGTCATAGCATGGCAATCTAAATGAGCAGGAGGTAAAGGTTCATCATTCTCGTGCACAGGCACACCAAGACGGCGGGCTATGCGAGTAGCATAAATCCCACCAAATAAATCTTCATTCATACCGTTATGGTGTAGCCTACGGGCAACAATGCTTCCCAAGTTATATTGTTTATCACCTAGTACAGCACTCCTGAGAACACTAAGATCCGGGACACACATGTGACAAGCCTCATCTTTACCATTTATGCATCTACCAATAAAGAGAACAAAGTAATGAATAGCAGGAAAATGGATGCTCCCTATGGTAGCCTGTGTGATTTCTCTAGATCCCCCCACCGTGATACTAGCAAGGAAATCTCTAAATTCAGATTTGCGAGGATCACCTATACTGCCCCACTGTGGGAGCTTACAAGCATCGTTAAAATCCTCTAAATCCATGGTGTAAGATTTATCATACAGGTCAAACAGGACAGTGTGAGAATTACGTGAAGATGAAAATTTAAACCTTCTCACAAAGGTGTCAGTTAAGCCACGGTATTGAGGGCACTTATCTTGTATGAAGCCCTCGAGGTCAGCGTTGCGCACATATGCGTAAAATTCATCCTTGATGCCAACCTGATCCATAAAGTCATCTGACGGCCATTCACAAGGCCGCACGTCAGCATCCCTCGGTAGTTCATCGTCCGGCTCACGAAACGCGAGCCTCGGTTCTTGCTTCCTTGAAGAACCACCTTGGAAGTTTCTCCTACGCATTTTTCTGGAATTTTCTGAAATTTTTAGTAACTCGAAATAAAAGTTAACCAAACTCAACAAGATTGATAGCAACAACTCCTACTAGTGCCTAGAGACTATATCATGCATTAGAACTACTTGGGACCAAGAAATTTTGACATGCAAGCTCAAGAACAAGGTCACCAGAGCAGCAAAAAATTTGCAATAAATAAAGCACTAGAACAAAAACTAATTGGACCAATGGAGGAGTCACATACCAAGGAACTATCTCCCCCAAACAGTTTGGTGAATGGTGCTTTGAGCAAGGAGATCGAAAATGGCAGGAAGATGAGCTAGAACTCGGGTTTGAGCTGGTTGGTGATTTTTTTGGGAGGAAGAAGAAGAGTGTGGGTGCAGGAATAAGTGGAGGGGGAACATTGTAACACCCCAAAAATTTAATTACTTTTTCATTAAATAAAATTTGGCTAGAAACAAAAATTTTGATTCACAAAAAAAAAAGTTCTTTAGTGTTTTTAGAACCTTTTGTTTCTGTTTACTTCCCTCCATATAGAAATTTTGCAGTAATATTTTGGGCTCTGATAGTCATCTTAAAACATTTCATTACTTGTTTAATAATAGTAGAAATTATTTTCATAATAAAATTTTGCCCTAGAAAAATGCTTTTAATAGCTTTTTCAACTCTTGAAATGCTTCTGTTTGCACTACAACTATTTTAAATAATTCTGTAAAAATTCCACCAAAATTATGAGGAGTCATGTGAGGCCTATGAACCACCTTTATACAAAAATCCACCCTTATCCTTTGTAATTTTTGAGTGAATCATCCTCATTTCTAATTCTGTCCAATTTTTAGGTTTCTACTACAACCATATTATTTCTTGCTCCAAAGATTCTGATGCTTGGCCATCTTCTAGTTCTTCCTATCAAACCTTTAACTCCAGAAGATCAGCTCCAAATTCCTCTTTTTATTGCACCAAATACAGTCACCAAGTTTCTGTCCAGAACTGAAATTCTCCACAACTTGCACTAGAAAGTATCTCCTTTTTCCAAACCAACTTCACTATCATCTCTCACACTTAATGAGACACCATTCTGCCAAATACCACTTTCATAGGAATATTCTAAATAGCCTTAGCATTTCATCGAGCACCTTGTGTACATAACAACAATTTTGCCTATCTCCAAACTACACTGCACTCTTGACCATCTGACCAAATCAACATGTCCACCAACCTTGCCTTGTAGAGTAGCCCCACCCTGCCAAGTCTTACTTGCAGAAGATCCCTCTAGATACCCCTGGCATTTCGTAGAGCACACTTCGTGCACGCCCAGAGCGCCCCGGAGCACCTCTATTGCAGGCATCGGCACCGCACCGCGTGGCCCCCCAGCTACTCCTCCCGCACGCCAAGCGCTACATGGCGCTTCACTGGCAAGCCCCCACCCCCGCCGACACCCTCCCTTGGCCGCTTGCGCCGGCCACCGCCGCCCCCAACCACCTCGCCACCGCCCACGCTCGCCATCAATGACCACCGCCGAAATCTGCCGTGGACGGCACCACCAAGCCACCCGGCGCCCTCCTAGCCTACCAGCTCGCCCGAGCTTATCCGCGGATGTTACTGAACATACCAAACCTCTACCGGCCTCACCCACCGCCGTAAATCGCCGCCACCGCCATGGCTTCCTCTGGAAGCCACTGACCCGCCTCGCCCGCGCTATAATACCCCACCCCGGGGTTCGCTGCACTGATCACCACCTTTCCCCTCCTCCTGCAAACCCCCCCTGAGTAGCCAATCAACCGGAGATGGCCATCTTCGCCGTCTTCGACCACCACGACCACCGCCACCTTCCGGTTAAATTCGGCGCCACCAGAGCCTCCCCCTTCACCATTTCTTCTCCTATAGTCTCCACTGCACTCCACGACTCAATTCCACTACTTACTTTCACCTGAGATCGATCGTGGGCAAAATCCCTCTTCGAGCTCCGCCGGAGCTTCTCGGGTAGACCTCGTCGCCGGCGACCCCGTCCATTCCGGTGACCAAAGAGGGTGCCCACGTGACCGCCTCAATCTCCCGAACACATCGGTGGCCTCAGATCGCCGAACGGTGCCACCGTTCACCGGCGGCGATCGCCGGAGCCCGCCCCTGTTCTGTCGCCAAGGAGAAGGGCAGGGGAGGACCAGTCAAACCTGACTGGTGGGCCCGCGGGACCCACCGTCAGTGACTGGGAGACACGCCGCGCGGCCTCCCGTGCGGCTGGGCGACTGGGCTCGGCCCAATAGCTCTGCTTGGCTAAATAGCGCACAGGGCGCGCTTCTGTCCCTTTCTTTTTATTCTTTTCAGCACTTTTTCAAATATTTCCATAGCCACCAAATCAACTCCAAATCTGATGATTCCAATTTCTACAGACTCTTAAAATCATGCCCTATTTATCTGGATTAGGTGAACAATTTTTCCTAATCCTTATATCCTCTGGCTAAAACAAATAATCCATTTACTCATTATTGTCCAGCTTGTAAATTCCATAGTAAATCACAATGACTCCAAATAATATAATTCTTTTTCTGATATTCCTAAAATTTGATCTAGTTTATTTTAATAGTTATTTCATAATTTTCCAATCAACTTTTTATCACTATTTTTGCTATATGTGGTGATTCAAATATTTTTGAACTAGGAAATGGAGGGAAGATGTTTATTTCAAACACCTTGGAGTGCACCCCATATTTTTTTTTCATACTCAAGGCAAGCACCTTGAACACTTGATATGGTGAATGTTTGCTAGCTAAAAGTATTTGTTGCATGGTTTGTTAATTTTAAATAAGAATTTGCATATGAGTAGAAATATTTCATGCATGCATGGTCATGTAGATATTTTCTCTTGCATGCATTTTTCAACATGCATAAGATATGAGAATCCAGGAGTGTGCTCCTGTTTTGGACGTGCCGGTGAGCACGGGCCATATTTGACACGATGGTGTCATGGGATATATGTGGAAACAGGCAAGGGTTGTGGCCCTGTCCTGGTGATATGATTGAAAGAATATTTTGTTGTGCTAACCACTGCAGGGAACATAAGCCTCCTGAGTCGACCGTAGATCGAGTCTTGTTCCGGTAACCCCCATACTTGTTTCGTGCTACCACTTGTCCCTGCCTCGGGTAGGGTATGGTTTAGTAAGTTGTCAACCCCTTTCCGCGCACACACCATACAGAGGGCCACGATGAGGGTTTTCCACGACGGTGGACTAAATCCTGTCATCGGGTCAGGGGGCATGGGTGTTTCCGGCTGTTGTGATGCCGAGAGGGAGTGTACCCTTGTAATCCGCGCGTATGAATAGTGATCCCATGCTCTTGGAGGTTGTAGCCTCTCCGACTTAGAGTTTTTCTGGAATGATGCTTTGGGTGATTCCTGGCATCTGAACGGAGTTTCTGGTGTGTGCTGGTTAGGTGTGTTTTCATCCCAAAGACCGTAATGGGAATTAGTCAGTGTCACGATACTGACTAAAGAAATCCTATACCTGTGGGCAAAGAGTACACCCTCTGCAGAGTTTGAAACCTATTCGAATAGCCGTGTCCGCGGTTAAGGACTACAGTCTGGGTTGGTCAAGTGTCGGTCTTAGAGTCGGTCTCCGGAGGAAATATTTAAAGTTGAGCATGGTCATTTTGCAGGATAATTATCGTTGCTACTGGTGTCACCATTAGTATATTTGATGATATGATTATAATTGTGAACTAACCCCCTGCTCTTATTTTACTTTCCAGAGTGTCTCAGGGGCTGGCTAGTCTACCCCGGACATTCGTTTTTATTTTCAAGTCCTTTTGTGGCGTCCCTCGAGTTTCAGGCGGTGTATCACGCCACTACTCTTGTGGATACCCGACTGGCATTTATTTTCAAGTCCTTTCGTGGCGTTGCCTGAGTTCTCGGATGGTATCGTCCGATTTCTCTTTTAAACACCCGACTGGCATTTCTTTTCAAGACCGACCGTGGTGTCACTTGACATCCGACCGGCATTTCTTTTATATTTTATTGATGCTAATAGTTATTTTCTGCACTAACTATTATTCACCATGCCATGTTTTAATTCCTGTCAGCATGCATTTAATATAAGTCTATCATGAGCATATGCATATAGTTTAGTTCATCATGATCATATAATTGTCTGCTGCATTTGTTATATCATTTGTCCATGATGCTAGCGAGTACTTTCAAACGTACTCACAGGCTTGTCCCTGGCTATTTACTTGGCCAGGTTAGGAGTTCTACAGGGAACACCACAGCGACGTCCGTGCGAAGCCTAGGAGTACAGCCACGCGGGATAGGAGTTATCCGGGTCAGCTGTTCCCGTGGGAATGGAGCCCCATCGATGTGGAGATCCACAAGCCAATTCCTTCATCCACCACCGAAGTCATTGTTGTATCAGCAGACCTTTATGGTCTTGTACCAAATTCTTGTAAATGCCTGGTAATCTGTAACAAGGATGTGTCCACCAGTAACAGTAATCCTGGGCTGGTGATGACACTAGGGGTTAATTTCTGGAATATTGTGTTCCCGAAATCCGGCCCCGACAGCCATGTGGGGCCCACGAGGCAGGGGGCGCGCCCTGGACCCTCGTGGCCAGGTGCTGGCTCCCCTCGCTGTGTGTTCTGTGCCATATTTTCTCAAATATTCTAGAAAAAATAATATTTCATTTTCAGGGCATTTGAAGAACTTTTATTTTCGGGGTATTTTTTTATTGCACGGATAAGTCTGGAAACAGACAGAAAATACTATTTTTGTTTTATTTATCCTAATTAACAGAAAGTAAAAGGGGGATACAACAGGTTGTGCTATCTAGATTCACCTTTCCCATGCTCATCAAAAGGAATCCATTAACAAGGTTGATCAGGTCTTGTTAATAAACTCTTTCTGAATAACATGAAACCGGAGAATTTTCAAATAACACTAGGTTACCTCAATGGGGATATGTATGTCCCCAACAATAAGAATGTCATATGTCTTCTTGATAGTAGGAAGAGGAAATTCAAAACCTCCAACAGTAATAGTTGAAATTTTTCCAATATAATTGATACTATGGACCTGAGGTTGTTTCCTCGGAAAGTGTACCGTATGCTCATTACCATTGACATGAAAAGTGACATTGCCTTTGTTACAATCAATAACAGCCCCTGCAGTATTCAAAAAGGGTCTACCAAGGATAATAGACATACTATCGTCCTCGGGAATATCAAGGATAACAAAGTCCGTTAGAATAGTAACATTTGCAACTACAACAGGCACATCCTCACAAATACCGACAGCTATAGCAGTTTATTTATCAGCCATTTGCAAAGATATTTCAGTAGGTGTCAACTTACTCAAGTCAAGTCTATGATATAAAGAGAGAGGCATAACACTAACATCGCCTCCAAGATCACATAAAGCAGTTTTAACATAGTTTCATTTAATGGAGCAAGGTATAGTAGGTACTCTTGGATCTCCTAGTTTCTTAGGCATTCCACCCTTCAAAGTGTAATTGGCAAGCATGGTGGAAATTTCTACTTCAGGTATCTTTCTTTTATTGGTAATAATATATTTCATATACTTAGCATAAGGATTTGTTTTAAGCACATCAGTCAAAGGCATACGCAAAAAGATAGGTCTAATCATTTCAGCAAAGCGCTCAAAATCCTCATCATCCTTTTTCTTGGATGGTTTCGGAGGAAAAGGCATGGGTTTCTGAACCCATGGTTCTCTTTCCCTACCGTGCTTCCTAGCAACAAAGTCTCTCTTATCATAATGTTGATTCTTTGATTGTGGGTTATCAAGATCAACAGCAGGTTCAATCTCTACATCATTATCATTGCTAGGTTGAGCATCATCATGAACATCATCATTAACATTATCACTAGGTTCATGTTCATTACCAGATTGTGTCTCAACATCAGAAACAGATATATCATTGGGATTCTCAGGTGTGTCAGCTACGGGTTCACTAGAAGCATGCAAAGACCTATCATTTTTCTTTTTCTTCTTTTTATAAGAACTAGGTGCATCTAAATTAGCTCTTTGAGAATCTTGCTCAATTCTCTTAGGGTGGCCTTCAGGATACAGAGGTTCCTGAGTCATTCTACCACCTCTAGTCACAACTCTAATGGCATTATCATTCTTCTTACTATTTAATTCATTGAGCAAATCATTCTGAGCCTTAAGTACTTTTTCTACTTGAGTGGTAACCATAGAAGCATGTATACTAATGAGTTTCAGTTCACCTTTAGCTCTAGACAGATAATCACTCAAGCGTTCAATCATATAAGCATTGTGTTGCAATTGTCTACCAACATAAGCATTGAAGTTTTCTTGTTTCACAATAAAATTGTCAAACTCATCTAAGCATTGGCTAGCAGACTTATAACGAGGAATATCACCTTCATCAAATCTATAAAGATAATTTACCTTTACTACCTGTGTCGGGTTATCAAGACCTGTATTTATTCAATAGGTGGTAAATTCTTAACATCTTCAGCTTTAATACCTTTTTCTTTCATAGATTTCTTTGCCTCTTGCATATCTTCAGGACTAAGAAATAGAACACCTCTTTTCTTCGGAGTTGGCTTAGGGGCTGATTCAGGAAGTGTCCAATTATTTTCATTGGCCAGCATATTATTCAATAGTAATTCAGCTTGATCAACTGTTCTTTCCCTGAAAACACAACCAGCACAACTATCCAGGTGGTCTCTGGAAGCATCGGTTAGTCCATTATAAAAGACATCAAGTATATCATTCATCTCAAGAGGATGATCAGGCAAAGCATTAAGTAATTGGAGAAGCCTCCCCCAAGCTTGTGGGAGACTCTCTTCTTCAATTTGCACAAAGTTATATATTTCCCGTAAGGCAGCTTGTTTCTTATGAGCGGGAAAATATTTAGCAGAGAAGTAATACATCATACCCTGGGGACTACGCACACAACCAGGATCAAGAGAATTAAACCAAGTCTTAGCATCACCCTTTAACGAGAAAGGAAATAACTTAAGGATATAGTAGTAACGAATCTTTTCATCGTTGGTAAACAGGGTGGCTATATCATTCAACTTAGTAAGATGTGCCACAACAGTTTCAGACTCATAGCCATGGAAAGGATTAGATTCAACCAAAGTAATTAACTCAAGATCAACAGACAATTCATAATCCTTATCAGTAACACAGATAGGTTAAGTAGTGAAAGTAGGGTCATGTTTCATTCTAGCATTCAAGGACTTTTCTTTCAGCTTAGCTAATAATTTCTTAAGGTCATATCTATCATTGCAAGCAAGAAAGTCTCTGGTAGTTTCTTCATCCATAACATAACCCTCAGGAACAACAGGCAATTCATATCTATTGGGAGAAGCTTCATCATCACTTTCATAAATATCATCAGTTTCAATATTTGCATTCTCCCAAACCTTAGCAATTTGTTCATCTAGAAATTCACCTAGTGGCACAGTATTATCAAGCATAGAAGTAGTTTCATCATACATAGTAGAAGTGGCATCATCAAGAACATACGACATATCAGATTCAATAGCATGAGTAGGTGTCGCAAATATACCCATAACAGATGGTGAATCAAGTGCAGAGCTAGATGGCAGTTCCTTACCTCTCATCGTAGTTGAGGGTAAGATCTTGGTTTTTGAGTCCTTCAAATTCTTCATAGTGATCAACAGATATAAATCCCAAGTGACTTAAAGAATAGAGCAATGCTCCCCGGCAACGGCGCCAGAAAATAGTCTTGATAACCCACAAGTGTAGGGGATCGCAACAGTTTTCGAGGGTAAAGTATTCAACCCAAATTTATTGATTCAACACAAGGGGAGCCAAAGAATACTCTTAAGTATTAGCAGCTGAGTTGTCAATTCAACCACACCTGGAAACTTAGTATCTGCAGCAAGATAGTTTAGTAGCAAAGTAATATGATAGTGGTGGTAGCAGCAATAAAAGTAACGGTAGTGTTTTTGTAGTTCTTGTAATAGTAGAAGCGGAAAAGTAAATAAGCAACAAGCAATATGGGAAAAGCTCGTAGGCATTGGAGTGCTGATGGGAAATTATGTCGGATGCAATTCATCATGTAGAAGTTATAACCTAGGGTGATACAGAACTAGCTCCAGTTCATCAATGCAATGTAGGCATGTATTCCGAATATAGTCATACGTGCTTATGGAAAAGAACTTGCATGACATGTTTTGTCCTACCCTCCCGTGGCAGCGGGGTCCTATTGGAAACTAAGGGATATTAAGGCCTCCTTTTAATAGAGTACCAGACCAAAGCATTAACACATAGTGAATACATGAACTCCTCAAACTATGGTCATCACCGGGAGTTGTCCCGATTATTGTCACTTTGGGGTTGCCGGATCATAACACATAGTAGGTGACTATAGACTTGCAAGATAGGATCAAGAACACACATATATTCATGAAAACATAATAGGTTCAGATCTGAAATCATGGCACTCGGGCCCTAGTGACAAGCATTAAGCATAGCAAAGTCATAGCAACATCAATCTCATAACATAGTGGATACTAGGGATCAAACCCTAACAAAACTAACTCGATTACATGATAGATCCCATCCAACCCATCACCGTCCAGCAAGCCTATGATAGAATTACTCACGCACGACGGTGAGCATCATGGAATTGGTGATGGAGGAAGGTTGATGATGACGATGGCGACGATCTCCACTCTCCGGAGCCCCGAACGGACTCCAGATCAGCCCTCCCGAGAGAGATTAGGGCTTGACGGTGGCTCCATATCGTAAAACGCGATAATTCTTCCTCTCTGATTTTTTTCTCCCAGAAAGTGAATATATAGGATCCGGGGATACGTCGGTGGAGCACCAGGGGGCCCACGAGGCAGGTGGGCGCCCTAGGGGGGGCGCGCCCCCCACACTCATGGATAGGGTGTGGGCCCCCTGGTCTGGATCTTCTTGTAGGTATTTTTTATATTTTCCAAAATAATTCTCCGTGGAGTTTCAGGTCATTTCGAGAACTTTTTATTTCTGCACAAAAACAACACCATGGCAATTCTGTTGAAAACAGCGTCAGTCCGGGTTAGTTCCATTCAAATCATGCAAGTTAGAGTCCAAAACAATGGCAAAAGGGTTTGGAAAAGTAGATACGTTGGAGACGTATCAGGGGCGCGTGATGGTTAACTCCTACCAACCTACCCCCTAGGAGCATGCGTTGATTGCTTTGTTTTGATGACTCGTAAATTTTTGCAATAAGTATATGAGTTCTTATGACTAATGTTGAGTCCATGGATATTACGCACTCTCACCCTTCCACCATTGCTAGCCTCTCTTGTACCGCGCAACTTTCGCTGGTACCATACACCCACTATATATCCTTCCTCAAAACAGCCACCATATATCCTTCCTCAAAACAGCCACCATACCTACCTATCATGGCATTTCCATAGCCATTCCGAGATATATTGCCATGCAACTTTCCACCGTTCCGTTCATATGACACGCTTCATATTGTCATATTGCCATGCATGATCATGTAGTTGACATCGTATTTGTGGCAAAGCCACCATGCATAATTTTTCATACATGTCACTCTTGTTTCATTGCATATCCCGGTACACCGCCGGAGGCATTCATATAGAGTCATACTTTGTTCTAGTATCGAGTCGTAAATCAATAAAAGTGTGATGATCATCATTATTAGAGCATTGTCCCATGTGAGGAAACGCCAATAAAAAAAGAGATGGCCCAGAAAAAATAGAGAGGGGCTAAAAAAAGAGAAGCCCCTCCAAAAAAATAGAGAAAAGAGAGAAGGGACAATTGCTACTATCCTTTTCCACACTTGTGCTCCAAAGTAGCACCATGTTCTTCATGATAGAGAGTCTCATTTTTAGTCACTTTCATATACTAGTGGGAATTTTAATTATAGAACTTGGCTTGTGTATTCCAACGATGGGCTTCCTCAAATGCCCTAGGTCTTCGTGAGCAAGCAAGTTGGATGCACACCCACTTAGTTTCTTTTGTTGAGCTTTCATACATTCTTAGCTCTAGTGCATCCGTTGCATGGCAATCCCTACTCACTCACATTGATATCTATTGATGGGCATCTCCATAGCCCGTTGATACGCCTAGTCGATGTGAGACTATCTCCCTCCTTTTTGTCTTCTCCACAACCACCTCTCTATTCCACCCATAGTGTTATGTCCATGGCTCACGCTCATGTATTGCGTGAAAGTTGAAAGGTTTGAAAGAATAGAGTATGAAAACAAGTGCTTGGCTAAAACCGGGGTTGTGCATGATATGAATATTTTGTGTGATGAAGAGGGAGCATAGCCAGACTATATGATTTTGTAGGGATAACTTTCTTTGGCCATAGTATTTTGAGAAGACATGATTGCTTTGTTAGTATGCTTGAAGTATTATTATTTCTTATGTCAATATAGAATTTTGTCTTGAATCTTTCAGATCTGAACATTCATGCCACAATTAAGAGAATTACATTGAAAACTATGTTGGTTAGCATTCCACATCAAAAATTCTGTTTTTATCATTTACCTACTCGAGGACGAGCAGGAATTAAGCTTGGGGATGCTTGATACGTCTCCAACGTATCTATAATTTTTTATTGTTCCATGCTATTATTTAAGATGTTTTGGATGTTTAATGGGCTTTGTTATACACTTTTATATTATTTTTGGGACTAACCTATTAACCCAAAGGCCCAGTCCGATTGCTGTTTTTTTGCCTATTTCAGGGTTTTACAGAAAAGGAATATCAAACGGAGTCCAAACGGAATGAAACCTTCGGCAGAGATATTTTTGGAGCAAAATACGCACGGGAGACTTGAGAACCATGGTGTAGGGCTGACGAGGCGTCCACGAGGGTGGGGGCGCGCCCCCTGCCTCGTGGGCACCTCGTATGGCCCCCGGTGCCCTCCTTCTTCCTATATAAACCTACGTACCCCGAAACCATCAGAACAACAGAGAAAACCCTAGTTCCACCGCCACAACCTTCTGTTCCCGTGAGATCCTATCTTGGAGCCTGTTCCGGAGCTCCGCCGGAGGGGGGGGGGGTCTACCATGGAGTTCTTCTACATCATCATCATCGCCTCACCATGAGTTGTGAGTAGTTTACCACAGACCTTCGGGTCCATAGCTAGTATCTAGATGGCTTCTTCTCTCTCTTTGGATCTCAATACCAAGTTCTACTCGGTCTTCGAGGAGATCTATTCGACGTAATCTCTTTTTGCGGTGTGTTTGTCGAGATCCGATGAATTGTGGGTTTATGATCAAGATTATCTATGAGAAATATTTGGTTCTTTTCTGAACTCTTTATGTATGATTATAATATCCTTGCAAGTTTCTTCGAATTATTGGTTTGGTTTGGCCTACTAGATCTATAGTTCTTGCAATGGGAGAAGTGCTTGGCTTTGGGTTCAATCTTGCGGTGTCCTTTCCCAGTGACAGTAGGGGCAGCAAGGCACGTATTGTATTGTTGCCATCGAGGATAAAAAGATGGGGTTTATATCACTATGTTTGAGTTTATCCCTCTACATCATGTCATCTTGCTTAAGGCGTTACTCTATTCTTATGAACTTAATACTCGGTCGATGTGTGGAGTAATTGTAGTAGATGCAGAATCGTTTCAGTCTACTTGTCTCGGACGTGATGCCTATATATAATGATCATGCCTAGATAGTCTCATAATTATTCGCTTTTCTATCAATTGCTAGACAGTAATTTGTTTACCCGCCGTAGAATATCTCTATCGTGAGAGAAGCCACTAGAGAAAACTATGGCCCCCGGGTCTATTCTCAACATATCAATCTACAATCTACTTTACTTTTCCGCTTTTACTTTATGTTCTTATATCCAAAAATACCAAAAATATCAAACTATCATCTCTATCATATCTCACTTTCGTAAGTGACCGTAAAGGGATTGACAACCCCTTATCGTGTTGGCTGCAAAGTTCTTATTTGTTTGTGCAGGTGCGAGGGACTCGCGCGTGGTCTCCTACTGGATTGATACCTTAGTTCTCAAAAACTGAGGGAAATACTTACGCTACTGTGCTGCATCACCCTTTCCTCTTCGAGGGAATACAACGCAAGCTCGAGAAGTAGCATTATCCCCACCAACCAGCCCGCAATGAGCGGTACTACCACTCTAGGGAGCGGTACTACCGCTGGCTGTAGCGGTACTGCCGCTCGGCCCAGCGGTACTACCGCTGGGACCTCACACAACGCCATAGAGAGAAAAACGAAGAGAGAAAGCCCCCGAGCGGGACTAGCAGCGGTGGTAGGGTGGTACTACCGCTTATAAGCGGTACTACCGCGCCTACTGCCGCTCCTACTGCCGCCCAACCCGACACGAGAAGCGAACGTCTCGAATCGAGGCGGCACTAGTGCGGAACCGGAGCCATACTACCGCTTATAGCCATGGGCGGTACTACCGCTGTGGACCAGAGGTACTACCACTTGTGGCTATAAGCGGTACTACCGCTCTGGTCCAACGGTACTACCGCAGGAGCAACAAGAATGCCCTGAACTGCCATAACTTCTGTAAATGAGCTCCGAATTGAGCAAACTCAAGCTTGATGGATAGAGGAAGACGAGTAGCATCAAAACAGCGACTGGTTATAGTAAGAAGAGGCAGGGAGGTGTGCCTAGTATATAGAGGAGTGAACCCTCCATCAGAGAAGAACTGACATAACCTCCAACATCGAAAACATCACAGAGGATGCATGAGTGAACTCCGTTTTCGATGAACTCGAGCTTGTCATCAAGATGACCATAAGCTCCAAAACTCACAAGGAGAAGAACCAAACAAGAACCAATAAAGATGATGCAAGGATGCAATGGTTTGAGCTCTCTACGAACGATACGATCAAGCTACTCATCGAGAGCCCCCCTTGATAGTACGACAATCGATCCTATAACTTGGTCTCCCACAGCTACCATGAGACCGGTAAAATAGAAAACCTATCCAGGGCAAATCTTTGCCTTGCACATAGTCCACTTGAGCTGGATGATGATGATCTTGACTCCCTCAAGCTGGACCACCTTTCTTGATTGTGTTGGCTCGGTGAAGACTAGTAGATTGCTCCCCCATACACCACTATGGGTGAGCCACTCTTCGGCACATCTTCACAAGTCCATTGCCACCACAATGGATGGCAAGCTTCAAACATATGATCTCTTCGTGATGATCCTACTTGAACTTGAACATCGCAACCTAACCCCACAAAGAACTCTCACGAATAACATGGGTTAATACACACGCATAATTGACAATGCTTACCATACCATGGGATCGCTTGATCCCTCACGGTACATCTTCTATGCTTTGTGGGTTGATCAACTTGAGTCACTCTTTGACTTAGTCTTGATCAACCTTGAATCTTTCCAACTCTCTTCATTTGGATGATGTCTTGAAGGTAAACATGAATGATCAGGCACTCTTCTTTTTCAAGACATGCTTGCAATAAGCTCAACACTCACAAGACCAAACTTTGGATAATTCCTTAATAGCACCTTGGTCATCACAAACTCTCCTTGAAACTAACAAATGGACTTCAAGAAAAGCCTATGGACAAACCCTTCAAATATAACTCAAGGCAATTCCATTAGTCCATAGAGATTGTCATCAATTACCAAAACCAAACATGGGGGCACCGCATGTTCTTTCAGATGGCAATATCGTAAACAACATACCAGATGGTTACTTACGAGTAACCGAATGTCACTCCTAAATGGATGTGAATAAAAGTAAAATACGGGTATACCTGAAAAGTATGTCTCGGTATCGATAGTTCAAGGCTGGGATTTATTCCTTTGGTGATGGAGAGATACTCTCTTGGCCACTCGGTATTACGATACCATTATCATCTGGCCAAGCACATGTGATTGATATCACAGGGATACCGGAATACGGTTACGAGTAAAGAGAACAAATCAGTAACAAGGATAACTAATATAGTGATCAAAGTGTTGATCACGAGGATACCAATAATATCTCACCTCGAACGTATCATGAAGCAAAGGGAATAATGTTTGTAAACAAAAGGTTTGATCGAACACTTCATGAAATGCGGGAGTTAATAAGGGTGTCCAGATACCGCTATTAATTATTGGTCGAAAAGTGTTTTGGGTCATGTCTGCTTATTTCCGAACCTGAGGGGTCACACGCTTAATATTTAGTATTATGATGAGAACTGAAGTTTGAGAGAATGAGCACCAAAAGTGTTTCGGAGTGTTTCAGAAGTGTTCCAGAGATGGCCTTGGAAGGGTTTCGGGAACTCCAGAAAGATTTAATATAGTTTTTTGGAAAGTTCTGATTTATATATGGAAAGTTTTGGAAGATTCTGGAATGGGTTCCGAAAACTTTTGAAAACCACAAAAAAAAAATTTGTGGGAGAAGTTCCTCTTGGGCCGACCTAAGAGGGTAGTCCTAGTGGGCCGTTTGGGCCGAAAGTGGGGTGCCCCCATTAGATGGTAAAGGGGGCGAATTATACTAGGGGAGGAGTCATTCCTCCCTACTTCGGCTGAACTAGGAGGACTCCTCCTCCTCCTCCTTGTGCGCCTCCCATCGCCCTCATCCACCTATAAATATGTGGGGAGGGATCCCCCTAGAGGCACACCAATCCTAAGGGGATCTCTCCCACATAGCTCCACGCTCATCCTGGTCTAAAGGTTTAGGCTCCTAATTAGATGGGCTCTGATACTGATATAGTTGGTCTAATTTTATTGGACTTTTAATTAGACGGGAATCGCCGCTAGGCTTTCTCTCTCTAGTTTTCTCGACTTCCTGGACGTTGGAGTGCTGTCGGATTACTACTTCGGTATGTATGAATACCCCAAAGGGTTCATACTTTTGACTCTACATCGGTGGATCTTCTCGGGAAAATTCTCGCGGCTAGGAGGTATAACCTAGCTGCGGGAACCGTCGCGCTTCACCAACTTTTTCACTGCTTTCGCTACTCTGCTTGTTGGTGACTTTGATCATTACCATCATCTTCAAAGTGTTCCTCAGTGCGCTCGCGTAGCATATATTATTTCCTCGTGATTTATCATATCTTTCATCGATGTTTGAGTAGTAATTTGCTCTATGGTGTTGGTGAAATAATATAGAGATTGGATGGACTTTTATATGTTGGTTTATAAGCAATCCTTTGTGCCTTATGTATGAGTGCACGTGTGTGTAGGGGGGACACTTAAGGTGATGTAGTGTGTCATGGTAAATACTCCCTCCGTCCGAAAATACTTGTCATCAAAATGGACAAAAGGAGATGTATCTAGAACAAAAATACATCTAGATACATCCACTTTTATTCATTTTGATGACAAGTATTTCCGGACGGAGGGAGTATATGAAAGGTGATCTGAGTGACAGAGTGCAGATTTGGACATGTATGAGTTATAACATATGGGAGTTAAGGGGGCCTAGAGGATTAGGCTATTGTTAGGTTTTACCTTAATTATCCTTAGTAATTGCAGATGCTTTCTAGGAATTAAATCATAAGTGCATGTGAGAAATGGTGTTGCAGCATGTTAGCTTAGGCTCCTCTCTAGAAATTGACACAACTACACTTACTGGAAACACAAAGTCCATCTTACGGTGTATTGCCTTGTATGTCCACATGGTGAGATAACCTTTATGTGACAATTGAAAGTAATCACTGATATATCTGTAATTTTATTGTTCCATGCTATATCTATATCATTTTGGTTGTTATGGCTTCAATCTGATCATATTTTTTATTAAACTATTAACTTAGTGCCAGTGCCAGTTGCCATTTTGGCATGATTTTTGGACTTTCAGGACTCGGACTTTCCGAGTACACGGTCGACATGGTCACAGCATTATTTGTAAGGAAAACTATCATCCATAGGAATTTGTTAGTTCTGACATACACTTCATTCTTGGATACAGCTGCAGCAATGCATGGGAGTTAATCTACCGAAATAGACCAGCTTAGGCACTCATCAATAAACGCTGTTGCACTCTACTAGAACTTATGATGTATCACTACAAATCAATGTGTTGCGTAAGCACATCCTGAAAATGGCTATGATCAGTGTCACTCTGCAAAGGCAAATTTAACGGGCTGACAACCGGACCAAATGATATACTTGTTGGTTTGGCCTTGTTTTAACTATGATTACCAGCGCTTAACACTGGGAATCATTCACGCTGGATGGATGGTCAGAAAATACTACTCACTCCGATCCATAATAAGTGCCGCAGTCTTGAACCAAAGTTGAACTAACCTTAGTTCAAAAGTGTCACACTTATTTTGAATCGGAGGAAGTACTGTAATAGTATATCAAATTATCAACACATAAGTCCTCCCTTAACCACCAACTATTCTCTAACCCTCCACAGCTACAGCACAAGAAAATGAAAAGAACCGGAAGAAATCGGCAGCGGCTGCTACTAATCTGAACAAGAAAATAAAATCAGGAGCTGATAACTTGAAAGTGGCGACTACTCTCCAAAACATGTTGCAACAGCATCAAATCGTAGTAATAGAAACTGAGAATTTTTGGCAACCATTCAGCCAAAGACGATCCTGCTCCGAAAAGGAAAAACTGTACAGGTTTACAAATAATGTACATCAACAATCTCTCTTTTTTCTCCCTTTTTCGGTAGGAGGAACCGAGACGGATTTTTCGCTTACACAAAAAAATTCCTGTCTACGGGGGCTTATTCACCCTTCAATGTATATGGCATCTCTTTCCTAGTCTCTGTTGTCGCTTTGTTCCATATTTACATACGGACGAGGGACGACGTAGTTTCGCGCACACACATCATAAGAAGCTCAAAGAACACTTGGCCGCCAAAGTTGACAGATGAACCACAGCTGCTTCTTCCATCCCAAAGATTTTGTTCAAGCGAGCACCTGGGCCACAAGCACAATAATGATGACATTACTTAATGACATCTCATGATATTGGTTGTTCATATAATATCTTGAGCAAACGAAACTCAGACAAGAGTATTCCTGGCTGCATATCATTTTTTCAACTTCGAGTGACAATGGTATTTGAAACACTTCACCAGCTAATGGCATTTATAGTAAAAGAAGTACCAATTAAAATTGGATTTTTTTTATTTGAGTTGCATGATCCACAATGTAACAATACAAACTGTATATTTCACAAAGATGTTCAGAAATCCTTAGGACTATCAAAGCTGACATACTAGTCATGACTCCATGCAGTACCTGATTGACCCCCCAGACACTGAAATTAAGGGAGGTATTAAAAATCTACAATATAAAGATTTGGTAAAAGACAATACCTGGAATTATGTGCATTTTCTAGACAAGAAATCAGGTCATATTCAGCGTCCACTGCTGCTACTTGTCTCTTGGGCACAACCATCCTTGAGAGCATCTTGAGCCTCATTCTCCATGTCTAAAGAAAGCAACGCTGCAGCTTGAAGGTAAAATGCAGTCGGCCATGTCGGAGATATTACTAGTGCCTGCATTGCATCACTGAGAGCCTGTTCTGCCATGTCATTCATCAGATATGATAGGCAACGGCGAGCATAAATGGTGGGGGAAACCATCGTGCCGACTTCAATGAACTGCAATTCACAAATCAACAGTCAACATTGGTTATGCCCTTGTTAGTAAAGTCAACGGATCTACAATAATTGAGATCACTTCATAGACTGGAATTAATTGCTATTACTAGTGTTTTTGAATTTTAGGAGATTGAATGGTAACTGTGGCATGATGCAGTGACATTTCAACATGAGACTCCTACAACATGTCAACTTGTATAGAAGAACGAAAGAAATTGAGAAGTGAAAGCAACCTGAGAGTAACAATCAATAGCAGTAGTAAAATCCTTTTGCCGAAATGCACTGTCACCCTTCTTCTTTGAGGTTAATGTATCTTGCATTTGATTGGTCCACATCTGAAATGAAAGCTGCAGCAAAGAAAGAGGGGACAAAGATCATGTAACAGCAAAGCAATTTTAACAGTTTCAGCAAAACAAAGGGAAATACCAATCCAAAGATTTTCGCATTTTGGGAAACTGTAGGGGGAGGCCTCCACAGTAAATTTTAATAAAAGTACAAGAGTCTATAGACAGGATCACAGGAGTGCACATAGGGCTCAGGAAAAGGGTCGTACAGAGAAAGAAAAGACTATATGTACAAGGTTAGGCAAGAGAATCTATCCAAAGTGGCGCTGGGAGTCTTAAGACTCCTCCCCAGTTCTATGCCTGTTCTTATAACAGGCCTCACAAGAACAGAAGGGGGATATTTTTAATGGTTCTGGCATTCCTCTGCTTCAAAATGTACAAATACAAAGGTTATTCAAAATCATTTTACAGGACACAGTTTCAGCTCTGAGATAATGGCGGTGTCAGAGTAATTTTACGTTTTCATATGCTTCTTAACAATGTTGCATAAGAAACTTTTGGACATAGGCTAGTGCCCTCAGCTGGCATACGCATGCAAAGAATGGACCAGATTTGGGATAAGTCAAGTACATATAGAATATTATCTAGTGAGGAAAGTGATCTGTTTATTTAGGAACATATGGTCATGGAAAGATGTCTTCACTATAACATCTCCCTGAAAGATATGTGGTATACTTTAATCACTCAACTAAAATGCATTTTGCATGCTACCAAAAGAGGTCTTATATTAAAACTTCCCCAGAAAGATATGTGATATTATATGTTGGATCAAAACATAAAGTGCACCACATAAAGTATTGATGGTTTTATTGTTACCTCATTTGCAGTTCCCTCATCATCCTTGTACCCCGTCTTTTCTAGAATTTCATGTATTGCTGTCAGATCCTTTCTGGAACAAGCGTCAGCAAGAGGAGAAAGAGGCAATGATTGGACAGATGATGCACCGGCTTGAGGCATATCCATCAGTTCGTAAGATGGAGTCTACAAAACAGATCGACACCGCTGCAGTTATAACATTATATACTTTATGTCCAATGCAGGAGCAAGATAACTAATAAGCTAGTGTTCGCCATATCTACTTTTTCACAATAAATTCAAAAGGTGCTACCGGCTTATTTGACCTTGCTATGTACTGCCAGACTAAGAGAACTGCCAGAAAAGTTTATAAAGCTGGGAGATGGAAATGACTTGTTTGAAGACAGTATTAAATACTCCCTCTGTCCCATAATATAAGAGCATTTTTTACACTAGTGTAGTGTCAAAAACGTTCTTATATTGTGGGACGGAGGGAGTAGCACATTACACATACCAAAACCCGTGGTGGCATTTTTGCACCAAATTTTATAGGAAGTTAACTTGAATTCAATTGCTATAGACAGAATAAGGAAAGTTCACCTCAACATCCTTCTGAAGAGGAGCCAATGCTTGAACCATAGACCTTACATTCGGCCGTTCTCGGGGTTCGTAGTGCAGGCACCTTGAAGCTAATCGTACCAGTTCTGTTCCTTCCTCATTTGAAAATTGACCCTCTAAACACGAGTCTGTAAGCATGCTAAAGTTCCGATCTCGAATCAGGTCAAGGGCCTGCAGATATTAACAAGCATCAGTTAGTCTAGTAAAGTGAAAATATAAACAACTATTTGGTGCAAAGTCAAGCTCTAGGCATTGTTCTAGGAAATTATTCTTTGTATCCCGCTATTAAAGTGTTGTTGTCCTATACTTAGTTTAAAGATCCCAAATAGTCAATCCATTTCTTGCTGCAAGTTGATGGAGATAAGGACTTATATTTATATTCTTCACATTGTTCAATGGAGATAGTGAGTACAGGCCAATATCTTCATACAAGAAATAGTTTCACATTTTGCTTCACATGCATGAAGACCACAAGGCAGTTGGAAGAAAAACTAGGAAACCAATTAACTCCCTGGTCAGCGCACCTATCAGACAGCTTTATGACATATAATCATTAATGACATACTATAGCATAATGATACCGATGAAGCTTAAAATTACAATAAATGTATAATGATGCCAAAGAAGCGAAGATAGAAAATGATCTGGAAGAACTAAAGCTCAAAGTTGTTACATGGCTCGGAGGAATGTGCTTCCCACTAAGAACATCCAGTAGCAAGGTGCCAAAGCTATATATGACACTTTCAGGTGTTATACGTCCTGCAAGTAAAAGAACAAACAGGAAAGTGTGAGGGTGATGTCAGAGGTGAAATATTGTGTAATAAACAATAATATGTTATTTTTGGGGCAGTAAAGTGTTTATACATGGTTAAAAAGAGATGAAGTTATCGCCTAGACTGCCTAGTACAAGGAATTTAAATGAAACATTATATAATCTTCAAAAGAAGTTACATGCTTGATTGTGAACATTGAACCTAGGTTCTGTAAAGAGGGCAAACTGTCAATATCATCTCTCATGAAGGGGCGACTGCACACACTATCTCAACCATGAATTGCAACCTTGAGACCTATGCAGATGCTCTCCTCTTACAATTATCACAACGTGTGAAGATCTCAAGGTACATTCATGGTTCAGATCATATTGTAAGCCATGCCAGTTAAAATTAACAACTACTGAGTATATTTTACTTCAGAGATCAAACCATTAGGGTGCAGAAAACATTCTGAGAATCTAATGTAGGTTGTTATGAAAACAGTGCTATGCTATGACATAACGTACTAGTATTAAGGAAGCTGAATCGACCCCACTGTACAATGGTTAAGGATGTCCCACAGGCAGAAACAAACTCAAGGTATAATCTCCAATTATACAACCAGTCAACCACATCATTAGAACATAGCAGCTTTGCGAGAAAGTTCAGTGCCAATGTGGTCTGACAAGAAAGATTCTATGAAGATCATCCAGGGACTGCTACATAAAAGCAAGCTATAGGGTTTTAGCAACATAAAAAGGAACCAACCAGTTCTCATGTACTCAGGAGGAGTAAATGCCAGATTGGTACTGTAACTTTTGCCATCCCGGCTATTCTTCATAAGGCCAAAGCATGAAAGTCTAGGGTTACAATCCTGCAGCATGTAAACAATGTATAAATCAACCAATGCAACAGCAAACACACATATAAACAAAGTTTACCATGCTGGCAAACAATTTGCATGATACTCACATCATCAAACAGAACTCTGTAGGCATTAAGATCATGGTAGAGAGCACGCCCCTTACTGGTGCAATATTCTAAAGCCTCAGCAAGATAGAGAACAACCCTTAATCTCATGGGCCATTTCATCGCTTGGGTTTCCCCTGTCAAATGCATACAATAATGGAGAAATATTACACATTAATCAAGTAAGACATTCAAGGAATGTGCAGATGATCCAGTCCACTTAAAGGTCCAAAGTGATAGTTAGGCTAGAGATAATACAAGTGTGAGAATCTTTCAAGAAATATTTGATTGCATGACCTAATGTGTGTAGAACAGATAATCTTATTACTCCTATGCATTATGTAACAATTACCAACAGTCATTGCGAACAATGTTAGAAAATGAACAATCTGCACAATTTCTTGTTAAAATTCATTTGCAAATTTTAAACACTAACAGAGACCAATCATTAACAGATGTGACATCATGAACCTATAAGTACTTGAGCTTATAGGTTGAGAACAATAATAAATAACAATAAAAAACTGTGCTAAACATAATTACAACCAGGAAATGCAAGGCGACTCACAGTGGAAAAGATGTTTTGCTAGTGTGTCGTTAGGCATGTACTCTGCAACAAGCAATCTCTCATCACCTTCGCAGCAACAGCCAAGCAGATTTGCTAACCTTTTGCTCCGGAGCTGCCCAACTGATTTAGCTTCTTCCTGAAGCATAATTATTTCCCCAAAAGATATTGGCAAATCTTAGAAAATTACTGGAACTGTATGGGTCAAGCAAAAAGTGTATCAACAAACAGGAATTTGTGTTGACTTTTGACAGACAGAAAAATGCCATCCACTGTCCTGCTACAGCCGGAGCAAAAACTTCTACTCCCTCTGTAAACTAATATAAGAGTGTTTAGATAACTAAAGTGGTGATCTAAACACTTTTATATTAGTTTACGGAGGGAGTACATATTACTAGCCATCTAAATAAAGATATCACCCTAAAAGTTAAAAAAAACAGTGAGATAACTGATAGCAGAAGGGTCATATAAAGCATTGGACCAAGGAGTAGACCTAGTACAATAAGAAAATACTACACAACCTTGTCAAATAGATTAGCATGTGATGCAACTTATGATGGCTACGCAATAGAGATTGTAAAAATGCTGAATCACTGATTTGCCAAGAGCATTAGTAGAACACAATGATGGGAGTATGGGACAAGTAGTGGCTGGTAGTGATTGCTGTCTCACACTGGTTTAGCATCGGAATCTAATAATCGTACAGAAAGAAAAAATATGTTGGCCAAACAGTTGGTAGATGCCACCCTTCCATCTGCCAGCCATCATAAGAATCCATCCAAAAGCAAAATAAGTAAATTAACAAGCGTGCATGTCATCGCAGGTCAGGAGCAGGTAGAAATCAACAACCTCCATGATAAGAGACATCATTCTCAAATTGCAAGCAGCACAATAACTAACCAGCAACGAGCTAGTGGCATCGCGGCATTAGTAACACCCACCGGACGCACATTGTTACTAGACTAGAGAGGATAAGCGAGGGCGACAGGAGGCATATATACCAGGAACTGGCGCGGGTCGGGCCAGGCGGAGCGGTTGAAGCGCTTGACGGCGATGCGGCGCTGGGCGTCGAGCTTCCCCTTGTAGACGACGTTGGGCGCCTTCTCGCCGTGCTCGGACACGATGTTCTCCACGGCGAAGCCCGCCGTGGCCAGCCGCAGCTGCTCGAAGGTGTACTCCTGGAACGCCGGCAGCTCGTACGCCTCCCCCTGCTCGTCCTCCTCTGCGGGCACATCAAAAGTGGCTCCGGTCGGTCAGATTACTCGGATTTTCCACCCATCTGGCAAGCCCAATCCGCGGACCTAATAACAAATCAGACGCGAATAATAACCCTTGGGCTCAACCCATCGTCAACCGCCCCCAAATGCGGCGGCGCACGCGCGATCGGAGAGCCGCCCCCCGAATCCTGCCCCAAAAATCGCGGAAGCCGACAGGCGACCGAAAGGGGGAAAGCGGCGGCCAGAAATAGCGACACGAAAAATACGGGACGAGAGCGAGTAGCAAGCGAGCATGGAGCATAAGCATTGCGAGCGGCAGTGGGCACGCACCGGAGCCGGGGTCGTCGAGGCGGGTGCTCCCGTGGAGCTGCCCGCGGAGGCAGCAGCAGGAGGTGGCCTTGGACACCCGCGCGCCCATTCCGATCCCCCTCCTCTCCTCCTTCCTCGCCGCCGAACCTGCAAGCAGAGCAGCGACCAGCCTGAGAACTTAGCCGGGGAGGTCGTCGGCGCAGGCGGATCTGAGCGCGGAAGCGATCCAAAGCCGAGCGACGGCAGCATAGCAGACGAAGCCGGAACTTACCTCGCCTGAGCAGCGAGCAAGCGCGGAACCGGAGCGAATCGGAGCGGCGCGGCGGAGGCGGAGACGGAGGCGGGGGAGGGGACTGGGCTCGATTGGATGGGGGATTGGATCTCTCTCGGCTCTGGCTCCCTCTCGCCCCTCTCGCGCTCTCACCACCTTGCTGTGCTGGGGTGGGGGTGGGGGTGGGGGGTGGGAGCCGGTGGTGATATTATTCGCTAATGCTGCAGTTTATTAATGTGTTTTTAGTAGTACTCGTTTTATATACCGACATGCCTGTACTGCGTGTCTAGTACTAGTAGGGTTTAATCGCGCGGTAATTTTTAGTAGTAACAAGTTGACATGGTACTTGCTCCACTGACGGGAGAGTACTAATTAACCTGGAAGAGAGGACGAGCTGTTGGGAGTAACTAAGGGGCTGTTTGGTTCCCAGCCACACTTTGCCAAGCCAAAATTTGGCAGCCACAGTTTTGTTGGCATGTGTTTGGTTTTTGCCACACTTTGGCTTGCCACACTTTATTGTCCCTATGGCCTACTTGTCATAGAGACAATTTTTTTGCCAACTTTTGCCAAAGTTTGGCGTCCAATTTCTTAGCCACACTTGTGTGGCTTGCCACACTTTTGTGGCTTGCCACACTTTAGCTTGGGTGCACTAGTCTTCAACCAAACAGACCCTAAATAAATGGCCGCCTAAAACGGCACGGCGAGGCCGCCCCGCTTTTCTTCCTACTACTAGTGCTACTGGTGCTAGTCAAATAGGGTCTCTGTGATTCAACGAATACTAATATTAAATTTAAAATCTTCACAAGAATTTTTTTCTTGATTTGTAGCTTATTTTTCGTGAATACGCAAAGCTTGCTTATCTTTTTCGTTGATAGAGAGAATAGATAAAATACAAGGGAGGATACAACACATCACACAAACACGCGAGGAGGTGCAACCATGGTGCCTGTAGCAGCGAGGAAAGGGATGCTTGGCCCAAACAGAGGACGAAACACAGGTAAACGCGCCTAGCCCGGCCTTCGGCCACAAAAGGCAAGTAAATGGGGCCCATGACACACAGGCCGCGTCACGGCTGACACGGCGCACCACCACCAAGCGGCCACGGATCCAGATTCGACGGGATCAACGTACTCCCCCCTAGAGCACCTAGAGATGGGCTAGTGGGCTACAGGACCCGGTTGGGCCGGAGGCGGAAACCAATTGAGAAGCACCAACGAGGCTCCTTGAATGGCCGCGCCTTGATAAGTAGCCTGAACCGACACAATTTCTCAGATTTGTCCGCTTCATTATTCAAAATACAGAATTAGAAAAGTGAGATATCTTCATTTGAGTGAGACACCATGATGGTCCTCTCTTGGGTCATATTCCGTTGAACAACGCCTAGTTGGAGTGCGATACTTCATGTTCAAACTAGGCTCACGATTTTAAATCCGTGTTTAGGTTGAATTCTTTAGGGGTTTGGGGGGCTTGAAGATTGAAATCTGCGTGAAAGTCGTGGACTTCGAACTTGCGCATGTGAGCAGCTTTCCATCTACTCACCTTTTTGTTTGCCCTATGGTTTTATTTGAGCAGCATGAGCTCCAGGTCTCCAACCCTAACTAACATCGGTTTCCATTTATATGGCCGTCAAATAAAAGAAAGGAAGACTTGATGTAATGCGTTCGCCGGTATCGTCACCATGCCATGTTTTCTTAGAAGCATCGAGCAGTACCGGCGTAGACGCGTACATTGCATGTCAACCACCTCTGCACGCATATTTCACACGTGACTACTGAAGTAGGATCGACGTCATCGCAAACGTCTCTTGATGAAAACATCGCCTCCTACCAAAAGAGCGTTCCATGTAACAAGACCCATGTGACATCAAAGCTGAGACTTTGTCCCCCTCATGAACTGGGGGTATATCCACCCTCCTAAACATCATCCAAGTACAAGTCAGTTGAATCAACTTGTTGGCGCTTTGCTACAACCCGTGTGACACGGCAGATTGTGTCTGTCTCTAGCATGAGCAACTTTATTTTTCTAGAATACGCATGCGTATTACTGCATTATAGAAGAAGCGGCAAAGAAGCAGGATACAATGCCTTTAGGCCATTACAATGCTAATCATGAGGATTAGCGGCCACACACCCCACCTGTGCTCCTACGATAACTCATAAAATGTGAAGAAAACATATGAAACTATGAGAAGTGCAATTAGCAGTTGGCCCATTTGTTTATCCTCACCACTCCTTATTTCTAATGGTTTATTATTAAGGTATAAAGACGGAGCATGCGCTGGGCTCGTGGTTCGTGGATGGCAGATATGATTTCCTTCTTCGGCGTTTTAGTCGTGATGGGGTGCTAGATCTGGAGTTCGATGGCGTGTCCGGGGTGTTGCCACGGTCTGATTCGTTCAACGGTAAGGGCTTCACTTTTGGTGAGCCACCTTGGAGGTCCGCAAAGCTGCATATCAGCGATGGAGCCGCGTCGAGCTCGGGTGAGAAGGTGATTCGTTATTCTTTTCTTCGGTGGCTACTGTGGTGGTGCCGGAGGCAGATGACGAGCATTAGTGTCAAGCTCAGAGATGTTCTGCTATCTTTTCAGTTTTGTCATGTCGGTCTTTACATGACTTGTACTTTGTTCTTTATGATATGAACGAGACACGTATTACCATGAAGAAAAAAAAAGCAAAAATGGCGTGGCGCGAGGCGGAGAAAGAAGGTTCACTTTCACTTTCGGTCTATCTTTATCCGGAGAATGCACGCTCTTGGGTGCGTACGTGCGCCATGATGACAGCACAACCTGAGATGAGATGGAGCGATTCGCTGCTGAAAGGTTCACTTTTTCACTCCTCGAAAGCGGTGATCGCCGGAAAAAGGATCGGCGGGCGCACGCACGCACGCATGATTACGATTAAACTGGTTGCACGTACGGTACGTGCGTGCGTACAGCCTGGCCTGCGCGGCACAGCGTGGCAGGACCGGGCACGGACGAGATACGGGGAACCAGCTCCATCATCGTCCATTCGTCCAGCTGTCAACTAATCATCTCGGACAGGGCAGGGCAGGGCAGGGCAGCTCGCCTGCATGCTCGGACACGGCTGATCTGGCGGCCGTGCCAAGTGGCCGTCCGGCGCGTGGGCCCACCGCCCGGTGGGAGGGACGGCGGTGGAGCGTACAATGCGCGAAAATATCTGTCCAGCGAGCCTAGTGATCCTCCGTGGAGACTGCAGAGTATCTGTATTTTTGCGTGTGTTAGTGGTCGCGCGTACTTACGTACGAACGCCTGGTTAATTGGTTATAGTTCGAAAATGGCAACTGGGAGAGGTCGGCCGGCCGGTCACATCAATCGTGCGTTCGTGCGCACTACTTCCATTTGTGCATGAGTACGCAAATTAAGGCCTTAATTAGCACGTAATGTACGCACAAATGTACGATGTCCAATGATATTTTTTTTATCTCCGTGCCCAGGAATCTCGTAAAGAAGTCTGTGCTGAATTTATAGGCTTAGAGTTGCGGACTTTCCGACGATGCTTGTTTAATGAAAGAAAACCATCCCGTGAGGCGTCGTCATAGGACTTTTTCTAATCCCAATCAAAAAGTCCCTAGTCCTAAACAGTCCCTCCCTGTTTGTTTCCAGGGATTAAAAAGTCTCTAGTCCCTTCCTAAAGGTTATTAAATGATATGTAAAAGACAATGTTACCCCTATTAAACAACATCATGGGGCGGTGGGGCAATGGGTGTAGGGAGGGGCATTGCTGGAAAAGTCACAAAAAGTCTCAAAAAAGACTCTGCTTGAGAGTCTTTTTCATTTAGTCCCAAAAAGCAACTTTTAATCCTTCGTAGTCCCTCCTGTTTGGTTAAAAAGTCTCTAAGAGGGACTTTTTCTAGTCCCTACATCAAAAAGTCTCTGGAAACAAACACCCCCTATGATAAGGCTACTTCCAATGCATTGGTGTTAACATGAGGTGCTAAGCACATTAAAAACTTTAGCAACTTAAGGCTGGTCACAATGGGCAGGAACATAAGATAGTAACATACACACTTATCTAGACTATGTTACTACCTCCACAGTGGGTAGGAACATGTAGGTAGTGTCATGCACTGATGCATTTATTAGCTTATAGACACATTGTTTCTTGAAGTGTGTGATGTTCCGGTAACTTAGCTAGTTACCACAAGCACCTCATTCTTCATTAAATATGTGCCACATAAGCAACGTTGTATTGAAATATGTGATGTTACTCCTAAGTTCCATCCCATTGGGACCAGCCTAAAGCCCCCAATGCATAGGTGCTTAACTTGTTGGTGCTAAGCATGCTTCATTTAATGATTTTGCAACTAAAGTTCTTCATGCATTGGTGGGATTCTTCCATTTAAGTCTTTTGCCTAGGTTCTCGCGCTTAGCATTGTTTCTTCCTGGGTCACCACACTCATCTCTCTCCTCTTAATTACCTTGACACATTAGACTTTTTGCCTACATGGCAGCCTTAGCATCTGTACAAGATGGAGCATTGGGAGGGGCCTAACTTCGTCAATCTCAATTTATTTTGCTTGCTCAGCATCTTGGAGGAGCTCATGGAAGTAAGGTGTGCGTGCCTGCTTTTATAGGGTGACTATATGTGAATATCTTTGATTGTATTGCGTTAAAAAAACGTTTATAATCATACGACGTGTTCGGCAAAAAATAATATTGGTTTTCAATTACGCCAATGTTGCACTTGCGCCGATTTTTTGTTTCAACGCCAGATCCGAAAGTAAGAATCAAGCTAGCAGAGATTAGTGGATCGAGCTGGAACGATGGGTCGATAGCTGGAGGGATGTGCTACATATCTGTCAGTACTCTGAACGTAGCACATAACCAGACCAGCCCTGTCAAATCAAATCAACAACCATATATAGTGTAGTTAATTAAACTGCTCCATTTGGGATTGATCGATCGATAGATACTTAAATCAAAACGTGGGGCCTGTCATCTCAGGCGCCGATCGGGATCGGCCGACCCCCTGAATTAATTAGCTGGATTAACTAGTTAGGAGACGACACTAGCCCTAGCTAAGTAGCTGCGTAATGATATTCTACTCTGATTGATTAGCTCAGGAAGTTAACCGGTTGACCTTTGCTGCACTGACGTGACGCGTGTTCCTTGACCCTTCTGCCCGTTTTCTCCCGTGCTTCCACACCTGACATCAACGTGGGTTTCTCACTTCACGTCAGGTTTCAACTCTGAATAATCTAACCAGTAACCACCCACTCCCTTATCAATTTTTCATCATATACAATTGATTAGCTAGCTCGAAGCCACATTAACTCTCTAAGGCTGTGTTTGGTTGAGCTGCAGATTCTGGAAAAACTGTTGTGAGCTGTGAGAAAACTGCTGTGAACTTCCACATATGGAAAAGCTGAAAGGTGTTTGGTTGAAACAATCGTGAAACTGTGGATTTGATAGGAATTGTCTGTAACGCCCCCGAGGGCCTGAGAGATTGTTTATATGCTAATTAACTGTAAAACACTAATCGGTAAGTTAATTGACATATAAATGACCATTTTGAGAATGAATTTAAAAAAACATAAATGGCAAATATCAATGAAATGCCTCACATTTGCATCATCCAATACTGCCTTCTCACACATACTTCAATCAAGCAACAAAATGCAATGACTTCAGTCATCACAACACACTAACCGATAAGCACTCAAGCAAACATCTAGTAGACTATGCTATCCCTTTCCTTACACAAGTCATCACATTGCAACTCCGTCCGGCACAGTACCTATTCCATGGCCTCCGTATCAACCTTCACCACTGGTTCCACCTTCGTTGTCGAGCTTCCAATACACAAGAAGTAATCATCACATTTTCTATACACAACATACATTCAATACATATACTTGATGTACCCTGCACTAATAAGCACTAATCAGTAACATATACTTGATGTACCCTACACTAAGAGCATCTCCAGACGTTGCCCCCCCCCCCCGGGGGCTTAAAAATCGCCGCCTGGGGACGAGCCGGCGCTAAAATTGGCGCTGGGGCCGGTTGGATTTCTAGCCGCCGCCCCCAGGTCGCCCCCAGACGCCGATATCGGTCCATTTCTGACGCAAATGTCACCGTTTTTCGGCCTAGTTTCGACGAAAAATCGGCCCGATATCGGTGCAAATCGGCCCATATTCGCTGTGGTTCGGCGCAAATTCAAATAAAAGTAAATTTTTATCACATAGTTCATCACAGAAAATAAATAGAAATCAAATAGTTCAATACAAAATATATAGTTCAACAAATAAAAACTCATATTTCATCACAGGTCGAGCTAGGCGTTGCCATTGAGCCTCCATAGGTGCTCCACTAGATCCTGTTGTAGTTGTTGATGCACCTATGGGTCTCGGATCTCCTGACGCATATTGAGGAAGGAAGTCCAGGTTGCCGGTAGCTTAGTGATCAAGTTGCGCAAGAGGACCCTGCCTGTAATATGGTTCAGTGTCAAACACTGGCTCTTCCTGCTCGCTCTCAATGATCATGTTGTGCAAGATGACACAGCAAGTCATGATCTCCCATTTGATCTTTCGACCAGGTCTGAGCGGGGCACCGGACAACAGCAAATCGAGATTGGAGCACACCAAATGCCCGCTCGACATCCTTTCTGCAAGCCTCCTGAACCTTCGCAAAGTGGGAGCTCTTGCCTCCTGGCACATCGTTTGAGATAGTCTTCACAAACGCAGACCATCTTGGATAGATGCCATCATCTAGGTAGTACCCGAGGGAGTCCCGGACTAAGGGGTCCTTAGGTGTACAGATTACTCATTGTGGGCCGGACTGATGGGCCGTGAAGATCAACATGGAAGATTGTCCCTGGTGTCCGGATAGGACTCCTATAGGTGTAGAATGGAAAGTTTAAGATCCGGGTGTAATGTTTCCTTCCTCTACAAGATGATTATGTACAACCCTAGGTCCCTCCGATGCATATATAAACCGGGGGGTTTAGTCCGTAGGGACAATCACAACTACCATAGGCTAGACATCTAGGGTTTAGCCATTACGATCTCGAGGTAGATCAACTCTTGTAATCCTCATATTCATCAAGATCAATCAAGCAGGAAGAAGGGTATTACCTCCATTAAGAGGGCCTGAACCTAGGTAAACATCGTGTCCTTGTTTCCGCTGTTACCATCAATCCTCAGATACACAGTTCGGGACCCCTTACCCGAGATCCACCGGTTTTGGCACCGACATTGGTGCTTTCATTGAGAGTTTCACTGTGTTGTCGACAGAAGGATTGATGGCTTGCTTCGTCATCAGCGACGACGCCACCCCCGGGGAGATCTTCCTCCCCGGTCAGCTTTTCATGTTTGGCAGCTTCATGCTACGCGCCAACTCGGATGGCCACCTTGGGCAGGCTGATAGCTACGCCCCTGGTCATCAGATCAGGTTTGGAAGTCTGAGGTACGTCGTCGATATCCGAGGAGATTTGATCTTCCTCGGTTGTCTCTCCCTGCCTACACGATGAAGACGTCTCAGATCTATCATCAGATCCTGTCCAGGGATCAACACCCATGTCCGCTCTGGCCCTAGATCCAGAGCAGATCACTTTGTTCGAATACGGGAGGATAAACCCCGCCGGACTTTCCCCCTCCACGGAACGTTTAGCCGGGGGCTCAAGGGCGATCGTGCCGCTCACAGACCCAGAATCGAACGTGGCTTTCCCTGCCACTGGGAAGCCAGACTCATTTTCAATTACGAGTTCCAAACTCTTGGGATCCGCACTCCCCGGGCTTGACCAAGTGGTTATCACGGAGCCTGGCTCCGCAGACCCCCAAACTCCTGTCCAACTCTCGCTCTTAAACGAGGCGTTGGACTTGCTACAATCTCTCGCCACCACGGAAGTTTCACCACCGAACTATGCCCAGTTAGAGCTGGGGGCTAAGATCAGGGAATTTCGCTTCCCACCCACCACCCACTTGGTAGCCACGGTCGAAGACTTAACCAACGTACTAGACTACGCCTCCGAAGACTATGATAGCATGGACCACAATGTCGAAGCCGATCTAGGTCAAAACCAGCCCATTACCGGGCGATGGACGACCACTTCTACCTACGACGTATACATGGTAGACACACCCAAGGAGAAGGACGACGATGGCGATAAAGATCCAGAAGAGGATAAGCCCGTTGATGAACCTCCTAAGCGCTGGCGTCAGCGGCGCCGCTCGCGATCGCGTCGAGAAAGGGAAAGTATTACCGGCACCGGAGACAGTGAAGCTCCAAAGGATGTCGAAGACCCCGTAGAGCCATCATTAGAGCAGGATGAGCGGGAAGATGACCAATGCAGTCCCGAACAACTCATCGATCACAATGATTCCAAAGACAGTAACTATCTACCTGTCTCCGAAGAGGATGTCAGCCTGGGAGACGATGAATTCAACGTCCCAGAGGAACCCCTCGAACAAGAACACTTTTATCGACAGCTTATTGCCATAGCAAGGAGCCTGAAAAAGCAGCAGCAGCGGCTTAAAGCCGAACAGGATACGCTCAACGACAGATGGAATGAAGTGCTAGATGCCGAAGAGGGATACAGCCATGAGTGCCAAACAAAGAGCTATCCCAAGCGCAAGTTGCTGCCACAATTCGACGACGAGGCCCTTGCGCCAATTCCGTCGAGGCACAATCAGGCCGATCAACCGGACCGACCACCTCGTGGACGGGACAAAGCGGCTAGCAATGCCGTATACCAGCCCGCACCTCCCCACCGTAAAGGAAAGGATACAGCGGGCTCAGGGTCATAAGTACGACCTATGTCAGGACCTGAATAAAAAAGGCGGCCAGGCCAGATCGATCTACGGATCAAGAGAACATGCTCACACATGGGATGTGGCTATCAAGCCAAGCACACTGGATACAATTAAGTTCGGAGTCAACACCGAACACAGATGCCGTCCGAACTACGTCACGATGCCACACGATACAGGGGCGTTGCGCACCCTCTGTGCTTTATCGATGAGGTGATGGATCACCAATTTCCGGAAGGGTTTAAACCCGTAAACATCGAGGCGTATGATGGAACGACGGATCCCGCTGTATGGATTGAAGACTTTATTCTTCACATCTACATGGCTCGTGGAGATGACATCCATGCCATCAAATACTTACCTTCAAAGCTGAAAGGGCCAGCTCGGCACTGGTTGAACAGCCTTCCAGAAAACTCCATTGGAAGCTGGCAAGACTTAGAGGATGCTTTCCGGGCTAACTTTCATGGGGCTTATGTCCGGCCACCGGATGCTGATGATTTAAGTCACATAATCCAGCAACACGGGGAGTCAGCCCGCAAGCTTTGGAATCGGTTCGTAACTACAAAGAACCAAATCATCGACTGTCCGGACGCCGAAGACTTAGCGGCATTCAAACACAACGTCCGAGATGAATGGCTCGCAAGACACCTCGGCCAGGAGAGGCCGAAGACAATGGCAGCCCTTACTACACTTATGACCCGCTTTTGCGCGGGCTAAGACAACTGTTTGGCTCATAGAAGCAACAGTACCAACGTCCCTGGCACTTCCGAAGTCAGGGATGGCAATGGCAAGCCACGATGCAATAAGAATAAGCGTTGGAACAATAACGGAGAAACAGATGACACGCCAGTAAGCGCCGGATTCAGTGGCTCCAGGTCCGGTCAACGGAAGAAGCCGTTCAAAGGCAATAGGGATGGTACATCCAACCTGGACAAGATATTAGAGAGACCTTGCGAGATTCATGGCACCCCTGACAAACCTGCAAACCACACACTGTGGAAAAACAGTCCATAGTATGACTTGACCCTATTCGGACTCTAAATATATTTTCATTACAGGTTCATCAAAGAACCCACATTATCTATGGTTGTGCAGGGAAGTCTTTTCCAGATTTCATTTTCCTTTTTCACAGGTGGCCACCCGACCCCTCTCCTTTAAGGATGTGTCACAAAGGAGAAACGACGCAGACGTGAAGCAGAGCTTCATTGGGATTTTTTTCTTTATCAGTAACCTTAGACTCTGTGTAAACCTTTTCCTTTATTATTTTTCTTTTTTGGCATGTAAAATGTCCAAGATGTCATTGGCATTATCTGTAACCATACGGCTCGCCGTATTAATCAGGTTATAAAAGAAGCAACTTGGTTCCACTTTGTTTGGAGTTTATTTTGCATTACCATATGTGTTCTCCCCCTACCTCACATCGCCACATTTGCTCCAATCCGGACTTAACACTGGGGACTGTACACGACCCAACACACTTCAAAGTCCGAACACCTATAGGGAACTGTTCGGCGTCCCGGATATTGCGTTATATGTATTGGCTCTGAATCATGTCTTGGGTCTATAGTTGGGTTGCCCGGCTCCTGTGCTTACCACCTTACGTTCCGCATTGTTCGGCTAAGGTAGTAAAGGGAGAACTACTACGATTGTATTTCTGGTTAATCCGATCAAATACCTCAGTAGATAAAGCCGAAAACTGACTGTCATGATAAGTGAGAGCTGGTCGGCGATTCGGCGACTTAGTATTATACTAACAGATCATTCGCAATCTACTCCGTGTTACACGAGGGGCTGGTCTTTGCCCAGCCGCATAGAGTAGGCACCGTAATTCGGATGGCCGCACACGCACAAGGGGCTAGTACTTAGCCCCATAGTCAAACTCGTATGGCTAAGTGCAAGAAAGCCGCATAGTTTGATTGCCTGGTTCACTTTGCGGACACCTCCTTTATGGACTAAGACGTTGGGTAAAGCGTGGTCACGCATCATGCCGAACACCCCTGTAGCATCTACATGGGGGCTGAAGCTGACGACTAGAAACTTTCAGATATTAAAATAAACACCCGCACAGAAAGAAACGTCTCTTCAAATATAAGGTGTAAAAAATATATACATAACGGTTCATAAGCATAGTATTTACAACCCAAACATACTTAATAAAAAATCACGTCCTTTGAGCATTGGCCCTCTACAATGCGGGCTCCTTCTAGGACATCATCGAAGTACCTCTCCAGCCTCCGATGATCCTTGCCCTCGGGCAGGCCGGCGGTCGCCACTTCGGTGCCCTTCATCTTCGCCCAGTGCATCTTGACGCGGGCAAAGGCCATCCGGGCACCTTCTATACGGGCCGAACGCTTCACAGCGTCGACCCACAGCCTAGCCTCAACGAGCCGCTTCACCAATCCAAAGTAGCTACTCGGGATTGGCTTAGCGGGCCATAGCTGGACTATCAAGTCCTTCATGGCTGTACCCTCCATGTTGTGCAGCTGACAAGCTGCTTCAATAGGTCGTTCAGAGGTACTGGATGTTCTCGCGCAAGGAATTGCGACCAGAACAGCTTCTCCGTGTTATTCCCCTCCTGGGCTCAAAAGAATTGGGCGGCATCAGCGATGCTCTTCGAGAGATCCACAAACGCGCCTGGAGAACTCCACAATCGCGTCAGCACAAGATACCTTTGACCTCCAAAGATACTCCGCAGAAGAAAAGCCTTACCAGCCGCTATCTGCCATGCCTGTTTGATCTCCTTGCAGGCACTGCACGACTCGATACGCGCCTCCTTGGCGGCATTGACATCCTTGTTGGGTTCGGATGTTTGATCTGAAGTCTTTTGCTCTAGCTCCTCGCACTTGCGAATAGCGTCTCACAGCTCTTGTTCAACTTCGGTCATCCGAGACTCATGACGCCGACGGGAGACCCGTTCGGCCTCCAGATCGGCAGCTGCTTTGTCAGCGGCCGCCTTATTTATCTCGGCCTCCTTCTTGGCCTCTGCAAGTGCGCCCTTGAGGGTCTCGACCTCGGCAGCTCCTACTGTGATATAATCGCATAGCATAATGAGTTCATATTCTTACAATCAAAGCACATTATCCTTTGACATAATAGTTCTTTGAAACCCGCATACCTTGTGTTTCAACAAACCGCTTGTTGACGCGGTCGAGCTCCTCATCAGCTAATTGAAGCTTCTGATTGAGCTCGGAAACCTCTGCGGCCTAGGCGGATGCCGCCACCAGGGAAGCATGTTCAAAAATAAACATAATATTACCTGACACTGTATGGATCCTCTATCCGATTCTTTTCCGAATCAAACAAAGTATCAGGGGCTACTGTCCGTATACAGGTTTGTTTCCTTATACAAATAAAACATGAAGTTCTTTTAAGAATATTGCATCGCATACCTCGAAGCCTGTCAGTAGGCTGTTGAAGGCATCATTGAGTCCGTTCTTGGCGGACTGAATCTTTCCCATCACCACACCCATCAGGGTACGGTGTTCCGCCATGATGGAAGCACCTTGCAGTGCTTCCTCCAGCGTGTTCGGCGCCTCCGGATTAGTGGAGGACGTCGCTGGAGCTGATGCTCCTCCCCCTTTCGTAGGGGGCTGACTTCCCAATTCCGGAGTAGTACTAGCCTCCGGAATAGTGTTCGGCGAGAGCTCAGATTGCTTGGGCTCCCCGCCATCAGTCGCCATAGGGATTGCTCCCCCTTGGCTGACGGCGCACGAGGTGTTGGCCTCGGGTGCCTTCTCGTCTGCCCCGCTCCCACCTACTCGTGCAGGGGACGCCCGTAGGGAGGATTGATAACCCACAAGTGTAGGGGATCAGTTGTAGCCTCTTTCGATAAGTAAGAGTGTCGAACCCAACGACGAGCTAAAGGTAGAACAAATATTCCCACAAGTTATATCGACCACCGATACAACTCTACGCACGCTTGATGTTTACTTTACCTAGAACAAGTATGAAACTAGAAGTACTTTATGGTTTTTGTAGGATAGGTTTGCAAGAATATAAAGGACACACAAATAGGGCACACAAATAAAACTAGGGGCTGTTAAGATAAAGACACAACTAAATTAGTTTTAGTAGAGAGCTTCTTTTCACGAGAAAGTTATTTGTCCCTAGGCAATCGATAACTAGACCAGTAATCACTATTGCAATTTTATTTGACGGAGAGGCATAAGCTAACATACTTTCTCTTCTTGGATCATATGCACTTATGATTGGAACTCTAGCAAGCATCCGCAACTACTAAAGATCATTAAGGTAAGACCCAACCATAGCATTAAAGTATCAAGTCCTCTTTATTCCCATACACAAACAACCTACTTACTCAGGTCTATGCTTCTGTCACTCACGCCACCCACCATAATCAAATCATGGACATATTGCAAACCCTACAACGGGGATCCCTCACGCTTGCGCGACACGGAGAGCACCATAGGATAGCACCAATAATAAAACATGCAACTCAAACCAATCACGATCATCAATTAACCCATAGGACAAAACGGATCTACTCAAACATCATAGGATAGCCATACATCATTGGGAAATAATATATAGCGTTGAGCACCATGTTTAAGTAGAGATTACAGCAGGTAGAAGAGGGGACCACTGCATAGAGGGGGGGGGGGAGAGTTGGTGATGACGGCGGTGAAGTTGTTGGTGTAGATTGCGGTGACGATGATGGCCCCGACGTCACTCCGGTGCCACCGGAAGCGAGGGGGAGAGAGCCCCCCTCCTTCTTCTCCTTCCTTGACCTTCTCCTAGATGGGAGAAGGGTTTCTCCTCTGGTCCATGGTCTCCATGGCGTGGGAGGGGTGAGAGCCCCTCCGAGATTGGATCTGTCTCTCTGTGTTTCTGCGTTCTCAGATTCTGGCCCTTCACCGTTTCTTAAATTCCCGGAGATCCGTAACTCCGATTGGGCTGAATTTGGGACACGATTTTTATCCGGATATTAGCTTTCTTGCGGCGAAAGAAGGGCATCAACCGCCTTACGGAGTGGCCACGAGGGCCCAGGGTGCGCCTGCCCCCCTGGGCGCGCCCCTCACCCTCGTGCCACTCGGGCATCGTCTCACGTTGGTTCCACTTCCCAAAATTCACATATATTCCAAAAAAAAATCCGTCCGTTTTTACCCCGTTTGGACTCCGTTTGATATGGATATTCTGCAAAACAAAAAACATGCAACAAACAGGAACTGGGCACTGGATCAATATGTTAGTCCCAGAAATAGTATAAAAAGTTGCCAAAAGTATATGAAAGTTGTATAATATTGGCATGGAACAATCAAAATTATAGATACGACGGAGATGTATCGGCATCCCCAAGCTTAATTCCTGCTCGTCCTCGAGTAGGTAAACGATAAAAAAGATAATTTTTGATGTGGAATGCTACCTAGCATAATCTTGATCATGTAATCTAATCATGGCATGAACATTAAGAGACGAGTGATTCAAAGCAATAGTCTATCATTTGACATAAAAGAATTTAATACTCGGGCATCCCAACAAACAATCAAGTCTTTCAAAATATCTTATCCCTACAAAATCATATAGTCTTTTATGCTCCCTTTCTTAACACAAGGTACCCCTCATGCCTATCCCGGTGTCAGCCAAGCAATTGTTTTCATACTCTACTTTTTCGAACCTTTTCAACTCTTCACGCAATACATGAGCGTGAGCCATGAACATAGCACTATGGGTGGAATAGAAGGTGGTAGTAGACAAAAGTAGGGAGAAAGTCTCACATCGACTAGGCGTATCAACGGGCTATGGAGATGCCCATCAATAGATATCAATGTGAGTGAGTAGGGATTGCCATGTAACGGATGCACTAGAGCTATAAGTGTATGAAAGCTCAAAAGAAAACTAGTGGGTGTGCATCAACTTGCTTGCCCATGAACACCTAGGGCATTTGAGGAAGCCCATCGTTGGAATATACAAGCCAAGTTCTATAACGAAAAATTCCCACTAGTATATGGAAGTGACAACATAGGAGACTCTCTATCATGAAGATCATGGTGCTACTTTGAAGCACAAGTGTGGAAAAAAGATAGTAGCATTGTCCCCTTTTTCTTTTCCCTTTTTTTCTTTCTTTTTTCTCTTTTTTTTTGGGCCTTCCTTTTTTTATTTGGCCTTTCTCTTCTTCTTTTTTTGGCCTTTTTTTTTTCAAGGGACAATGCTCTAATAATGATGATCATCACACTTCTATTTACTTACAACTCGATACTAGAACAAAAATATGACTCTATATGAATGCCTCTGGCGGTGTACCGGGATGTGCAATGATCTAGCTTAGCAATGACATCATAAACGGACAAGCCATGGAAACATCATGCTAGCTATCTTACGATCATGCAAGGCAATATGAAAATGATGGTGCGTGTCATAATAAACGGAATGGTGGAGTTACATGGCAATATATCTCGGAATGGCTATGGAAATGCCATAATAGGTAGGTATGGTGGCTGTTTTGAGGAAGGATATAAGGTGGTTTGATGCATCGGCGAAAATTTTGCGGTACTACAGTGGCTAGCAAGGTGGAAGGGTGAGAGTGCGTATAATCCATGGACTCAACATTAGTCATAAAGAACTCACATACTTATTGCAAAAAATCTATTAGCCCTCGAAGCAAAAATACTACGACGCATGCTCCTAGGGGGGAGGTTGGTAGGAGTTAACCATCGCGCGCCCCCGACCTTCACGCAAAGATAAACAATCAAAATACAATGCACGCCAATTTGGTTACATAGTTAGGAGACCATACGTGCATGCTTCGGGGATCACTAACCTTAACACAAATATTGTTACTAAACCACAATCATTCACTAGTACCTCCTACATATTAGCATCTCTATATCGCAAAACTATTGCAAGGAATCAAACATATCATATTCAGCGATCTAAAAGTTTATGTAGGATTTTATGACTAATCATGTGAATGACCAATTCCTGTCAACTCTCTAAATAGATATAAGTGAAGCAAGAGAGTTTTAATTCTTTCTACAAAACTGATATGTCTCCAACGTATCTATAATTTTTTATTGTTCCATGCTACTATTTATGATGTTTTGGATGTTTAATGGGCTTTGTCATACACTTTTATATTATTTTTGGGACTAACCTACTAACCCAAAGGCCCAGTCCAGATTGCTGTTTTTTGCCTGTTTCAGGGTTTTACAGAAAAGGAATATCAAACGGAGTCCAAACGGAATGAAACCTTCGGGAGAGACATTTTTGGAGAAAATCACGCACATGAGACTTGAGAACCATGGAGTAGGGCATACGTGGTGCCCATGAGGGTGGGGCGCGCGCCCCCCTATAGGGCGCACCCCCTGCCTCGTGGGTCCCACGTTTGGCCCATGGTGCCCTCCTTCCTCCTATATATACCTACGTACCCCGAAACCATCAGAACAAGAGAGAAAACCCTAGTTCCACCGCCACAACCTTCTGTTCCCGTGAGATCCCATCTTGGGGCCTGTTCCGGAGCTCCGCCGGAGAGGGGGATCTACCACAGAGTGCTTCTACATCATCATCATCGCCTCACCATGAGTTGTGAGTAGTTTACCACACACCTTCGGGTCCATAGCTAGTATCTAGATGGCTTCTTCTCTCTCTTTGGATCTCAATACCAAGTTCTCCTTGGTCTTCTAGGAGATCTATTCGATGTAATCTCTTTTTGCGGTGTGTTTGTCGAGATCCGATGAATTGTGGGTTTATGATCAAGATTATCTATGAGAAATATTTGGTTCTTCTCTGAACTCTTTATGTATGATTATAATATCCTTGCAAGTCTCTTCGAATTATTGGTTTGGTTTGGCATACTAGATCTATAGTTCTTGCAATGAGAGAAGTGCTTGGCTTTGGGTTCAATCTTGCGGTGTCCTTTCCCAGTGACAGTAGGGGCAGCAAGGCACGTATTGTATTGTTGCCATCGAGGATAAAAAGATGGGGTTTATATCACTATGTTTGATTTTATCCCTCTACATCATGTCATCTTGCTTAAGGCGTTACTCTATCCTTATGAACTTAATACTCTAGATGCATGCTGGATAGCGGTCGATGTATGGAGTAATAGTAGTAGATGCAGAATCGTTTCGGTCTACTTGTCTCTGATGTGATGCCTATATATAATGATCATGCCTAGATAGTCTCATAATTATTCGCTTTTCTATCAATTGCTCGATAGTAATTTGTTTACCCGCCGTAGAATATCGCTATCATGAGAGAAGCCACTAGAGAAAACTATGGCTCCCAGGTCTATTCTCAACATATCAATCTACAATCTATTTTACTTTTCCGCTTTTATTTTCTGTTCTTATAATGAAAAATACCAAAAATATCAAGCTATCATCTCTATCAGATCTCACTTTCTTAAGTGACAGTAAAGGGATTGACAACCCCTTATTGCGTTGGCTGCGAAGTTCTTATTTGTTTGTGCAGGTGCGAGGGACTCGCGCACGGTCTCCTACTGGATTGATACCTTGGTTCTCAAAAACTGAGGGAAATACTTACGCTATTGTGCTGCATCACCCTTTCCTCTTCGAGGGAATACAACGCAAGTTCGAGAAGTAGCAAGAAGAATTTCAGGCGCCGTTGCCGGGGAGGCTTACGGAAAAGTCATATACCAAGTACCTATCACAAACCCTTATCCTTCGCATTACATTTTTTGCCTCTCGTTTGCCTCTCCCCCACTTCACCCTTGCCGTTTTATTTGCCCTTCTTCTGCCGTGTGTTTATCGTTCGCTTGCTTGCTTGTCAGTATGGCTCAGAACAATACCAAATTGTGTGACTTCTCCAACACCGTCGGTGTACTAGAGTAGGGGTACCCTAGTATCCCGAACTTGTGCACGGGCAGTCGCAGCGTCCCGCGGCAAGGCTTGCCGGGCGACCGCCAAGGTCCTCCGCGGTTCCTTTGGAGCCATTCAAGAACAAAGTATTCAAGCCAAGAAGACAAGGCCCCGGCAAGAGGAGCTTGCCGGGAAAGCCACTCAAGGCACAAGACCCCGGCGAGAGGAGCTTGCCGGGAAGGCCAACCAAGGCATCTCAAGGAACTTGCCGCGACGCGCCACGCGTCCCGGCAAGGCCCGATGAGCGACAAGCTTCCGGACATGACAAGACAACGACCGCGGCAAGGAGCTTGCCGCGGCAAGCTACCACCCTGTACCCACGCTCCAGCGCATCCACCAACGTGTCGCTCTGGGACCCTTCCAGGCGTACGTGGCGGGAAGCTGTGCAGCCAGCGGTGAACGGTGGCAAGCGGCGCTGACAAGGTTGTCGTCGTGGCGAACGGTGGCGCCCCTGACGGTCCCTTTTTACACTGTTTGGGCGACGCAGACGGGCATTTAATGCCCTTGTCCCCTGCCGTCAGGGTTAGGTATGATACACTGTATAGGTAGCTGTACCTACTACAACATCTTTCCATTTTTGCCCTCATCTGCGTTGCCACCTGTCGGTGACCCCTTGAACATATAAAAGGAGGCCCATGCGCAACATAGAGAGGGAACGGACTCATTCACGCTCGGTCTCGTCAGCTGCTAGAGTGTACTGTAGCACTCAGCGCTCCCGAGCAAGAACTCAATACAAACCACAAAGCAGGAGTAGGGTTTTACGCATCCGTGCGGCCCGAACCTGGGTAAACTGCTCGTGTGCTTCGCCTCGATCTGCTCTTCGTACGATCTCCGCCCCCACCGAATCAAAAGGGGCTCGGTCCGCCGGTCCCATAGGTGTTCGTGGATTAGTTTCCCCGACATCTTTGGCGCGCCAGGTAGGGGGCGTCGAGGTTGTGTGAACCTGATCCGGCGTTCACACGAGCCAGATCTTCATCATCTTCATCGACATGCCGCCAAAGAAGAAGGCTTCGGAGGCAGCTGCTCCGTCCGCGTCGATCCCACCACCGCCGGAGCCAACGGCTGGTGGGGTAGACGCCGGCGGAAGAACGGACGTCGATGAGGGAGCTCACGGTGCCGCCAAGTCCAAGGACAAAGCTGCGCTGCCCGTCGGCGGCGTAGTCGACTCCCACAATGACCGGGCGCACTCCAAGACCTCGGCGTCCGTACATGCGCCGCGCCCATCTCAGGAGGCGCGGGACCGGCAGCGTCATGGCACTCACGGTACCATACGCTTGCTGAACCAAGATCGAGCTGGTGGATCTCGGGATGCTCAAGACCAGCATGCGCGCCAACATGCCGGCACGAGCAAGGCACGGTCGCCTGGACGGGATACTGCTCCTTCTAACGTAGTTAGAAGTCCGAGCATATCCCGCTCCTCACACCGTTCGCCACCGCTACCCGCCACTCCAGCAGAAGCTTTGGCACGAGCTCAACTGCTCCTAGACTTCCCTCCAGCGGCAGACAAGATCGACGACTGGAGGGCCACCATTCAGAGTCTCATCGCCTTCGCCAACGGCGACAGTCCGCAGCAGCCAAGCACGTCGCAGCCGCGGCAAGTCAGCCAGGCACGGGCTGATGGCGACAAGACCGGTGGGGGTGCAACCATCGTGCACTCCCCACCCCGAAGGCCAAGATCGCCGACTCGTCGGATCAACCTCGACAGCGACTCCACCGCGTCGTCAGATCCACGAGCTCGTCGCGATCAGCGCCAAGTTCTTCATGAACGACAGCAAGAGGACGCTCGTACTCGCATCGAGCGCCGAAGAGAAGCGCGGCGTCAATCAGACCAGCGCGCTGGGCCCGCTGTCGACATGCATGCGCCAGGGGAACCAGGCGACTTGCCGTACGCGGTAGGTTGTCCTGCGTTTACTCGTGAGCTGCGGCAAGTCCGGTGGCCCAGCATGAAGAATTTCAAGCCAGACGTACCAGAGAAGTACGACGGCAAGACGCATCCGTCGGAGTTCCTCAGCATCTACACCATCGCGGTGCAAGCTGCCGGGGGGCGAGACGACAAGATCCTTGCCAACTACTTCCCGCTGGTACTCAAGCCCAACGTCAGATCCTGGCTCATGCACTTGCCGGACAACTCCATATCCTCCTGGGCAGACCTGTGCCATCAGTTTGTCGGCGCCTTCACAGGCGGCCACAAACCTCATGGCCAAGGGAGTGACCTTAACCTGCTCGCCCAGAAGGAAGGAGAGCCCTTGCGCAAGTATATCCAGAGATTCAGCCATGTGCAACACAACATCCCAGATGTCCACCCCGCCGCGGTTATCAGCGCGTTCCATCAGAACGTGTGTAACCGCAGGATGCGGGAGGAGATGGCGATGTGTAAAATCAGAGACGTCAGTGAGCTATATGCCCTGGCCGACAAGTGTGGATGTGCTGAGGAAGGGAGGAAACTCCCCGAAGAGGATACAGGAGCAGGAGGATCTGACAGTGAGGATGCTGCCCCGGCAAAGAAAAACCGGCGGCGGAACAACAGGAAGAAGAGAGGCAAAGATGTGCTAGTCGTTGAGCAGTCCGGCAACGAAGGTGGCGCGAAGAAAGCCAAGGCTGGTAGCTCCGGCAAGGAGATTGCCGCATGCACCAACTGCCAGGCTGTGGCGGCCGCCGACAAGCAGGACGGCACCGACAAGCAGTACTGCAAGATCCACCGCACCAAGGGTCATGACCTCCAGAACTGCAAGAGGGTCGAACAGCTTGTTGAGCAGCAAAAGGTTGAATACGAGCGACGCGACAAGGAGAAGGCCCAAGGGGGTGCTGAAGGATCCGGCAAGAAGCGGCCATTCAACGGCCGGGGAGGACGCCGCGACAAGGCCAAGCAGCGGCAAGGAGACAGACCTCCCCGCGGTCGCGACAAGGATGAAGATGACGACGACGACGAAGACATAGATGATGTAGAGACCAGTGAGCAGGAGTTCCAGAATTCCACAGAAGTCTTGTGCGTTGACGGCGGTGCTTCTCTGCATACTTCACACCGCCAACTTAAACAGTGGGTGCGGGAAGTCAATGCGGCAGAACCACCTGTCGAATTGCGCAAGCTTCTGAAATGGTCCAGCACGCCTATCATCTTTGATATTGAGGACCACCCTGATCGCACAACTGCGGTCGGGTGCTTGCCGATGTTGGTCTCACCAACTATCCGCAACCTCAAAGTCATTAAGATGCTAGTTGACGACGGGGCCGGCTTGAACCTGATCTCCTCCGCTGTACTCCAGAAACTCCGGATCCCTGACAGCGAGCTCGAAGAGACCGACACGTTCCAAGGAATCAACCCGGGAAGGAGCAAGCCGAAGGGGAAGATCACGTTGCCAGTGACGTTTGTCGACGAGCTGAACTTCAGGACTGAGAGGGTCACTTTTGACGTTGCTGATTTTCCATTGCCTTACAATGGGATACTCGGCCGTCCAGCACTCGCCAAGTTCATGGCAGCCTCTCACTACGCATACAACATGTTGAAGATGCCAGGCCCGATAAGCGTCATCTCTGTCCCTGGCGACAAGAAGGATGCCCTTATCTGCGCCGACAAGATTTACGAGGAAGCAGCAGCCGCAACAGATCGCAAGACACTTGCCGCTGAAGCTCCCGGGGGGAAGAAGAAGACCAAGTCCGGCAAGAGCTCTGATGCCCACTCCGGCACGCGCACCTCTTCGAAGTGCTGCGCTACCGTCGAGGACGCACCATCGAGCTCCACCAGCAAGTGTAAGAAGACGATGGCAGCTCCGCCAGAGACCAAGAAGGTGTCCGCCAAGGAGGACGGCACTGGTGGTACCTTCACCATCAGTGCCACGCTTGACCCTAAATAGGAAAGCGCGCTCGTTGCTTTCCTGCGGGCGAATGTCGACGTGTTTGCGTGGCAACCGTCTGACATCCCCGGTGTTCCCAGGAAAGTAATTGAGCACCACCTTGCCGTCTGTCCTCATGCGCGGCCCGTCAAGCAGAAAGTCAGGAAACAAGCAGTGGAGCGCCAAGAGTTCATCGCAGAAGAGATCAAGAAATTGGAAGCAGCAGGCCTTGTTAGTGGAGTGCTCCATCCTACGTGGTTGGCCAACCCTGTAGTCGTGCGCAAGGCAAACGGGAAATGGAGGCTTTGTATCGACTTTACCGATGTCAATAAAGCTTGTCCCAAAGACCCATTTCCCTTGCCGCGCATTGACCAGATTGTTGACTCCACGGCCGGATGTGACTTGCTTTCATTTCTTGACGCGTACTCAGGATACCATCAGATCTTCATGGCAGAAGAGGATGAGGAGAAGACCGCATTCATCACTCCATGTGGTACGTACTGTTTCATACGGATGCCTTTCGGTTTGAAAAATGCTGGTTCAACATTCGCAAGAGTAGTCCATGCAGCTTTTGAGCCACAAATTCATAGAAATGTAGAAGCCTACATGGATGACATAGTGGTCAAGAGCAGGGACAGGACAACTCTGATTCAAGATTTAGACGAGACTTTTGCAAATCTGCGCAAGATCCAGCTCAAGCTCAACCCCGAGAAGTGTGTGTTTGGAGTCCCTTCCGGCAAGCTTCTCGGGTTCTTCGTGTCTCAGAGGGGAATTGAAGCCAATCCCGACAAGATCAGGGCCATCGAGCAGATTGAAGCACCAAAGCGCGTCAAGGATGTACGAAGACTTGTCGGTTGCGTGGCTGCTCTCAGCAGGTTTATCTCTAAGTCTGCTGAGCGCGCCCTGCCATTTTTCAAAATTTTGAAAAAGGCAGGTCCAATGAAATGGACTCCGGAAGCGGAGGCTGTGCTGCAAGACTTGAAGAGATACCTGTCCTCCACTCCAATACTTGCCGCACCTAAGCCATAAGAGAAGTTGCTGCTGTATCTAGCGGCAACCAATCAAGTGGTTAGTGCTGCGTTAGTAGCGGAGAGGAAGGCGGACGATGAGCCAGCAACCGCGGCAAGCGCATCCAGCGACAAGCAGGGGGCTTCCCCGACAAGCTCTGGTCCCGACAAAGATGGATCTGCGCAGGAGATACAAAAGAGAATGGTGCAGCGCCCAGTTTACTTTGTCAGTTCCCTTCTGCAGGGGGCTAGGTCAAGGTACTCTGGTGTGCAGAAATTGCTTTTCGGCCTTCTCATGGCCTCGAGAAAGCTGCGCCATTTACTTCCAAGCACATGAGATCACAGTTGTCATGCGCTTTCCGCTGAAGAGGATACTGCACAATCCAGAAGCAACAGGCAGGATTGTCGAGTGGGCACTGGAACTGTCAAGCTTTGGCCTCAAGTTTGAGAGCACTTCAACTATCCAAAGCAGAGCATTGGCAGAATTCATAGCAGAGTGGACGCCAACACCAGATGAAGAAATTCCAGAAACGAGCATCCCCGTCAAGGAAGCAAGTAAAGAGTGGTTGATGTACTTTGATGGTGCCTTCTCGCTGCAAGGCGCCGGTGCTGGCGTGCTACTTGTCGCACCCACCGGAGAGCACCTCAAGTACGTAGTCCAGATGCACTTTCCCAAGGAGCAAGCAACAAACAATACTGCAGAGTATGAAGGTTTGCTTGCCGGTCTCAGGATCGCGGCAGACCTTGGGATTAAGAAGCTCATTGTCAGGGGTGACTCGCAGCTTGTCGTCCGCCAAGTAAACAAGAATTATCAGAGTCCGTTGATGGAAGCCTACGTTGATGAAGTGAGAAAGCTAGAAGAGCACTTTGACGGCCTACAGATGGAGCATGTTCCAAGAGCTCAGAACGACATCGCCGATGGCCTGTCGAAGTGCGCCGCACTTAAGTTACCTGTGGAACCAGGGATCTTTGTGCTCAAGCTGACTCAACCGTCCGTAACGCCATCAACTGGACAGAGCAAGAAGAGGAAGTTGATTTCTGGTGACTATTTTCCGGCAGAGCTTCCCGAAGCCGCCGCCAAAAAGGTCCCCAAGATCAACGCCAAGAGTGCTGAGGAGCAGTCTGCTCCGGCAAGCCCTAGGGTTTGTTCCGTTGAAGCAAACGCTCCCGACAAGTTTTGCTCCGGCAAGCTTGCTGGGGAACATCAAGCTCCGGCTGAGCCGCAGGTTCTCGCCGTAGAAGCGCATGTTCCCGCAGCAGCAGATGTGCCTTTAGTCCCTGTTGTCGAGCCGCAAGCTCCAGCATGGGCACAACAGATTGTCCGTTTCCTTCAGACAGGAGAACTTCCCGAAGAGCAAGAAGAAGTAGAAAGAGTAGCCCGGCAGTCCAGTATGTACCAGTTTGTCGACAACACACTGTATAGAAGAAGACTCAACGGTGTGAAATTGAAGTGTATTCCCCGGGAAGATGGACAAAAGCTGTTGGCAGAGATACACGGAGGCATATGTGGTCACCACATTGGCGCAAGAGCACTTGCCGGCAAAGCATTCCGACAAGGTTTCTTTTGGCCGGAAGCCCTCCAGGATGCAACTGCACAAGTAACCAAGTGTGAAGTGTGCCAGTTCCATTCCAAGCAGATACACCAGCCAGCTCAAGCTCTCCAGACGATCCCTTTATCCTGGCCATTTTCGGTGTGGGGGCTCGACATCCTCGGCCCCTTTCCCCGCGCAGCCGGGGGCTTTGAGTACTTGTACGTTGCAATCGACAAGTTCACAAAGTGGCCGGAAGTGGAACCAGTGAGGAAGGTGACAGCACAGTCAGCAGTCAAGTTCTTCAGGTCGATTGTTTGCCGCTTCGGGATCCCTAACAAGATCGTCACCGACAACGGTACGCAATTCACGAGCCGCACCTTCATGCAGTACGTCCAAGATCTTGGCGCCAAGGTCTGTTTCGCTTCTGTTGCTCACCCGAGAAGCAACGGTCAAGCGGAGAGGGCAAATGCTGAAGTGCTGCGTGGACTTAAGACCAGAACTTTCGACAGGCTGCACAAGTGCGGAAGAAACTGGATCGAGGAGCCGCCGGTGGTTCTTTGGTCGATCAGGACGACGCCAAATCGAGCCACTGGACAGACACCTTTCGCTCTAGTCTATGGAGCAGAGGCAGTTCTCCCCACGGAACTCGTATACGGGTGATGGCTTCTCGCCCCTCGTTGGTTACCCCAAGTGGAAGGTTTGAGATGCAGTGTAGCGGAAGTTTTCCCTTGGCAATACCAAGGATCGATTTCCCTGAGACTCCCAGTTTCAACAAGAAGGTGTCAACTGCTAACGGCGCCAGATATTAGCAATCAACGTGGACCTGCACACAGATACACATAACTTTGCTCCCAACGAGTACAGAGAGGTTGTCAATCCCTCCGGCCTTGTAGTTTACAAAGGATCAAACGCAAGTGATAATAGTGTTAGGTATAATTGCAATAGTAAGTAAAAGCGGAAAGTAAATAGCGGATGTGATCAATGATGGTAATATGGACCGGAGTCTCTCTCCCAAAAGACGATAAAACAGCTATGTGAGGTAAACGAATTACAGTTGGGCAATTGACAGGACCATGTGCGCAAACCAATGCTGACTAAGTTGCAAGAAAGGTAGAGGTTCAAAGCATGGGCGGTACTCTGAGGTAAGTAGACCGAAATCCATCTGCATCTACTACTAATCATCCACCTTGAGATATCTATCCAGAACATCTCGCTGGTATTAAGTTGCGAGTCCCACCCATAGTGTAAACTCAAAGCAACAGACAACTGCATTAAAAGAACTTTGCGTAAAGTAAACAATCCTTGCACCCGCGGGCACAAGCACCGTTGTTTTCCCCCTTGTGGCAACAGCACATCCCCTAGACTCATGTTTCTGTCACTCAAGCTAGTCATCGAGGGGCATGAACCCACAATCAAGCATAACGTTCCCTCTTGGAGTCACTACCTACTACTTGGCCAAAGCAATAAATAACAATGGAGAACATGCAAGAATTACTTACGAACATAAATATAAAAGAGGTGAATCAAATATATTACTCAAACACAATCTGAACATAATCTCATAATCCATCGGATCCCAGCAAACTCATCATAGCAACAGCATAAGGATTACATATGTGCCTCGATCATGTAGGGCAGCTCACGAGGACTAATTAGTGAAGCACACGAACGGGAGGAGAACATCACATAGCTACTGGTCATGGACCCATGGTCCAAGGGAGACTACTCACAACTCATCCGGGAGGCGTCCATGGTGGTGGAGAAGCTCCCGGTGGTGATCCTCCCCTTCGGCAGGGTGCCGGGAAGAGTTCTCCTGGTGCTCCCGATCTTGGAAGCGGCGGCGGCGGCGGAACAGAGATGAGATCGTGAAAAAGGGTTCCCGTCTCAAGGGTTTTGGGAGACGGTCTAAATATATGCCAAAGGGGGCACCAGACGAGGCTCGGGGGGCCCAGGCGCCCCCCCGGCGCGGCCCAGGGGGGGCCCGCCACCAGGGCGCCTGGAGCCCTGGTGGCCCCCCCCCGGCTGTACTTTGGCTACCGGGAACCTTCTGGAACGCTGATTTTTTATATAAATTTTCCGGTATTTTTCTGGCAGTTCTCGTAATGGGAAAACCTGAAATACAAAAACAGCCGAAAACAGAAACTGGCACTGGGGTGCACTGAGTTAATAGGTTAGTCCAAATATGATCAAAAGTGTATGGAAGTGTATAAATATCATAGCAATATCACCCAAAAGAGGCATGGAGCAAGCAGAAATTATAGATACGTTTTGGACGTATCAACATCCCCAAGCTTAATTCCTGCTCATCCTCGAGTAGGTAAATGATAACAAGAATAATTTCTATGGTGACATGCTATTAACCATATAGGACTTTTTCATAGTCACATGACAAAAGCTTACTGAGACAATGAATCTATAGTAATTAAGTTGCCTCATGAGAAAATCACAAAGAACTGAAAGTTTTACAATATGATACTGAAACATCAAATAGATTTGTAATGAACATGGTGTGCAAATATGATAAAGTGATATCTCGCTTGCCCCCTTTAGTGAAGCAAAACATAAATGCAGGGGCACCTCCAAAGTTTAAGTGATGACTAGATACAATGATTTCAAAATAAACGATATCACAATCATGCAAAAGACAATGCTACTTTGGGACAATGCACGAAACACTCAGAATGACAATCATGCTCTCAGTAGTTGGTGCTTTAAAAGAAGGTGGAGACTCTCGAACCGTGGCTTTTGTTGGCAAGGTTGAAAACCCGTAGTCGGAAACAAATACAAAACATGTACCAAAGCTCTTGGTTTTAAAACAGAGGTAATAATTTTTTTTAGATCATGCATGTTTCGTCAACGAATGCTAGCAGACAACTCAATCACTTCTTGAGATGGACAAGTTTCGAGGAACGGCTCCCGAATGAGGACGATCACATCCTCTTAATCTCCTTTGTTTATCACTCCCAAAGTTTTCTGATTTCTCATGAACAAAGCGTGAAGGAGGGTTTGTTTGTTATATTAATTTTGAGCCGGGCGCACTCAATGCCAGTTCCTTCTCGTATTATGGGTTTGCACATTATACATGCAATCCCGGGGTGAAGCTTGTCCAACTTAAAAAGATTATGAATTAACTACTACTTCCTCATGGACTTACAACAGAGGCACAAAATAGGAATGCTTTTTTCTTTGAATAATTTCGAGATGGTACATGCAAGTCTCCGTTAGGAATGGCAGGTAAATACCATGTAGGAAGGTATGGTGGACTCATATGGCATAACTGGTTTAAAAGAATGTGGATGCACAAGCAGTCAGTCCGCTTAGTACAGGTGGAGGTTAGCAAAAGACTGGGAGCGACCAACTAAGAGAGCAATGACGGTCATAATCATGCAGAGCGACAAAGCAACATTGAATCAGGCATGGAAGTTTATATCGCTACTCAGAAACAAAAGATCATCAAGGCTTGACAGACTTTCTTTACAGTCTTAAATATGCGTGAGCATACGCCAAGTCAATCAAAATAAATTCTTTGAAGGAAGATATTACTAAACCATACCACATCATAGGCAAACAAATCATGTTGGTACTCCAATAACACATTGGGAACCCCCCAGCTATTTGAGACTAACCATAAGAAAACATGAACTACTAAGCGCCATTATGCACGTAGCATCTTTATCATAGACATATCAACCAATGCAAGGGAAGCAAACTCTCTTAATAAGATAAACATGATAAATAAAGAGAGTTCAAGCAACCAACTAAACAAAAGCTCTTTAAAAAGATAAGCATGAATACTAAGAGCTAAGCATGATAGTAGCTATTAAAAGACAAAGAACACACACAACAAGGATAGACATGAAAATTTCTATGTTATGTTCTAGGTAGAAGTGGAGCGTGTTTCTCTCCCACATAAAGAAAGCTGAGTTCCGACTCGTTATGAAAAGCTAAAGAAAACTAAAAGGAAAACTAAAAGCAAGACGCTCCAAGCATAGCACATAACACATGAAGTGATTAAAATATAGTGGAATGAAAGACGAACTGATAATGTTGATGGAGAAGGGGATGCACGGGGGCATCCCCAAGCTTAGGCGCTTGAGTCTCCTTGAATATTTCTTGGGGGTGCATGGGGGCATCCCCAAGCTTGAGCGTTTGACACTCCTGAATCTTTTTATCATCTTCCCTCGCACACTTGAAAACTCCCTTCATACATAACTCATCATAATCTGATTAGCGAGGTTAGTACCCATAATAAAATAATTGTTCCTTGCTGGAAATAAATATATTCTTGAAGTTCTACTGTTTCTCAAGATTGCCAAAAGGTTTTTGCAAAGAAAAAGCAAGCTCTAGGTTTGCAAAATGAAGGAAAGGCAAAACAGGACAGAATCTGTGAAAAACAGAACAGCAGGTAGTAAATGATTTTTTCGGGGTACTTCTGCAACTCTAATCAAAAAACTCAGAACAGACGCACGAAAGACAATTATATAGAGCACGCTGTCGAAACAATTCAGACCAAAAAGATGATCTGGTGATTTTATACGAATTTTTCTATCCAAGGACAGAATCTGTTTCCTGGACAGCACATCACAACTTTTGAACTTTCTTGCAATCAGAGGCTACACTTGGCACAAAATTTGAAAAGTAAAGATACAATGATGATGCTACTGTAGTAACAACATCAAGACACAACAAAAGCAAAATAAATTTTATTCATGTGGGCTGCCTCCCAAAAGCGCTTTCTTTTATGCCTTTAAGCTAGGCATAATGCATAGAGGAATCAATAACCATCATAATAATCGGAGCTATAGATTGCTTCAAATGGTTCCTCAACAAGTTCACTCTTGTTCCTTCTAGGAAAGGGGTACACACCTTTTGCCTTTCCGCGCAAGCGGATTTGTCCCTTACCTATATCAATGAAGCCTTTTACTGCTCGGAGGAAGTCCCTTCCAAGCACTATATTTCCTTGGTTTGGCTCCATGATGAAGAAATCAATCATTGCAATCCCTTTAAGGAATTTAACTGGCACGTCTTTTATTCTTCCCTGGATTTCAGAAATATCTCCATTAGTGTGTTCATGATAAGATGGTAATCTATCCATGTTAAATTTTAAAGAATCATGAACAATTTTTGGCATAGTAGAAACCATAGATCCAATATCACAATAAGCAAGGAAGTCTTGATTAGAGATGCTAATCCTAACAAAAGGCTCCCAATCATTGTCTATTTCCAAAATGTCTTTCTTATTGGGTTTGGGTTTCTCTACCTTCATCATGTCTAGAGCATCCATTCTCTTCTCAATAGTAGCAAGTCTATCTATGACAGTATCAAAGTTATGATCATAAACAAAGTAACTAGATAGACCATGTATAATTTCAAGAGCTCTAGCTTCATCACACTCTAGGAAATCTCCCTCGGCTATAATATCAAGAGAGTGTTTACACCATTTAAAAAGACAATGGTAAAAATTTCTAAGCACAATTTTTATAGGTATCCAAGGCATAATTCTCCTATGTGCATCAGAAATTCTGTCCCATGCCTTCTTCATATTTTCTCCATCCCTTTGATGGAAATCTAGAACTTCTGATTCCCTCAAAGCACCAAATCCTAACATGTTTGGCTAAACATAAAGGACTACTAACAGAAAAGCAAATATTTTTTTTTTTGTAATTTTTGATAAAGGATACTAAAGCAAACACTGAAAGGTAAACTAACAAGACTAAAAAGCAAAGGTAAAAGATAGCGTGCAACTCCCCTATCCTGAAGAGTGGAGTCCCCGGCAACGGCGCCAGAAAACTTTGCTTGATGGCTTCTCGCCCCTCATTGGTTACCCCAAGTGGAAGGTTTGAGATGCAGTGTAGCGGAAGTTTTCCCTTGGCAATACCAAGGATCGATTTCCCTGAGACTCCCAGTTTCAACAAGAAGGTGTCAACTACTAACGGCGCCAGATATTAGCAATCAACGTGGACCTGCACACAGATACAAATAACTTTGCTCCCAACGAGTACAGAGAGGTTGTCAATCCCTCCGGCCTTCTAGTTTACAAAGGATCAAACACAAGTGATAATAGTGATAGGTATAATTGCAATAGTAAGTAAAAGCGGAAAGTAAATAGCGGATGTGATCAATGATGGTAATATGGACCGGAATCTCATGATGTTCACTAGTGATGTCTCTCTCCCAAAAGACGATAAAACAGCTATGTGAGGTAAACGAATTACAGCTGGGCAATTGACAGGACCATGTGCGCAAACCAATGCTGACTAAGTTGCAAGAAAGGTAGAGGTTCAAAGCTTGGGTGGTACGCCGAGGTAAGTAGACCTAAATCCATCTGCATCTACTACTAATCATCCACCTTGAGATATCTATCCAGAACATCTCGCTGGTATTAAGTTGCGAGTCCCACCCATAGTGTAAACTCAAAGCAACATACAACTGCATTAAAAGAACTTTGCGTAAAGTAAACAATCCTTGCACCCGCGGGCACAAGCACCGTTGTTTTCCCCCTTGTGGCAACAACACATCCCCTAGACTCATGTTTCTGTCACTCAAGCTAGTCATCGAGGGGCATGAACCCACAATCAAGCATAACGTTCCCTCTTGGAGTCACTACCTACTACTTGGCCAAAGCAATAAATAACAATGGAGAACATGCAAGAATTACTTACGAACATAAATATAAAAGAGGTGAATCAAATATATTACTCAAACACAATCTGAACATAATCTCATAATCCATCGGATCCCAGCAAACTCATCATAGCAACAACATAAGGATTACATATGTGCCTCGATCATGTAGGGCAGCTCACGAGGACTAATTAGTGAAGCACAAGAACGGGAGGAGAACATCACATAGCTACTGGTCATGGACCCATGGTCCAAGGGAGACTACTCACAACTCATCCGGGAGGCGTCCATGGTGGTGGAGAAGCTCCCGGTGGTGATCCTCCCCTCCGGCAGGGTGCCGGGAAGAGTTCTCCTGGTGCTCCAGATCTTGGAAGCGGCGGCGGCGGCGGAACAGAGATGAGATCGCGAAAAAGGGTTCCCGTCTCGAGGGTTTTGGGAGACGGTCTAAATATATGCCAAAGGGGGGCACCAGACGAGGCTCGGGGGGCCCAGGCGCCCCCCCCCGGCGCGGCCCAGGGGGGGGGGGGCGCCACCAGGGCGCCTGGAGCCCTGGTGGCCCCCCGGCTGTACTTTGGCTACCGGGAACCTTCTGGAACGCTGATTTTTTATATAATTTTTCCGGGATTTTTCTGGCAGTTCTCGTAATGGGAAAACCTGAAATACAAAAACAGCCGAAAACAGAAACTGGCACTGGGGTGCACTGAGTTAATAGGTTAGTCCAAATATGATCAAAAGTGTATGGAAGTGTATAAATATCATAGCAATATCACCCAAAAGAGTCATGGAGCAAGCAGAAATTATAGATACGTTTTGGACGTATCAACGGGTCACCTCGAGTGCTCGCTTATGATGAGCTCGAGCAAGAGCAGCTGCGACAAGATGACGCGCTGCTCCTTGAGGAAGACCGTCTTCAGGCTGCTATACGAGCTGCTCGCTACCAGCAAGCTTTGTGCTGCTACCATACCCGCAAAGTTAATGCCAGAAGTCTCGAGGAAGGCGACCTTGTTCTTCGGCGCGTTCAGTCCGCCAAGAATTCCAACAAGTTGACGCCGAAGTGGGAAGGCCCTTACCGGGTGAAGAGTCACTAGGCCTGGCGCTGTCCGCCTTGAGACTGAGGATGGCTTTCCGGTGAGCAACTCCTGGAACATCGAGCATCTTCGTAAGTTTTACCCGTAAGGCGCGGTTGCCGGAACCCGTTTCCGACAACCACCTTTTGTACAAGTCTTGCCGCTGTTGCATGTAATCCTTTGTACAAAGCCGGGCGCAGACCCCGTGCATAAGTAAAGCTAATGTGCTCCGCACATCTTGTCAATTTCATGCTTTTTATTTTTTGCATGTGTTATCTGACACTTTGTGCAGTACCTACCCCCGGTAAGCAATAACGGGCCTTAAGGCTCCGTATCTGTATTTTCTCTTCTTTCTTTTTTCTCAAGGAAAGGAAGGTTCTCTCGCGCACAAGTTTGCTGGGGGGAAGAGAAGATAGTGGTATGGACCAGGCGTCGTTCAAGAAAGTTTCGCCTTACCGGGAAGTAAACGACAGAAAAGCTAAGTTGCCAAAGCTTGAGCAATCAGATTTTTAATTTTTTAAGTTATCTTCCTTGAACGAGCGTGCTTTGTATGGAAAACCTGTGCGCGGAGGAACCAACTCGTAGCTAGTTGCGCCCTTAACGTTGTTTCGAGCCCGCTCAACAACTTTGTTTCGAGTCCGCTCAACAACTTTGTTTCGAGTTCGCTCAACAACTTAAGTGAGCTGCGACTAGTCGCAACAATGTTTCTTGTCGGTAATGGCACTGCCAGCAGGCTGCTGACGTTCCGCACTCAGCGCTCGCGGCTAAGGTGCCTACACCGGCAAGTTCCCTAAAAGCGTAGGGCAATAACATACAAAGGAAGGGACCAAGTAAAGGAAATAACATTGCAATCACTACCCAAAATGGAGTTATATTACAAGATAACTTGTCGCAGCTCTAACAGACTGTTTTCATAACATGATCAACAGCGACAAAGGAAAGAAGAAAACGGGCAAGCCTAGTCTGCGCGGCCGCCCTCAACCCTCTTGATCCCGCTCACCTTGTCCACAATGGGTGCGACAAGGGCCTTGAGCGCCTCTAGATCAGCATCCTGCGGCAGGGACTTGAGGACGTTGGTGAGGTTGAGGCCCGGATTGCGGAAGGCCACCTTCATCAACACCTTTTGAAGGGCTCCCGCGCAGAGCTTGCGCGACTCGTCAGCCAGCTGCTTTGGGATCCTCTCCCGGAGTCGCTGGAGGGCCGTCGCCACGCCGTTGAAGAACAGGGTGAGCTTGGCGCTAGGGTGGAGGTTCTCATCGGAGGAATACCCGAGATACTCCGCCCCCAGCTGCGCCAGCTCCCTGTCGATATCTGCGGCAGCATTGACGAGACCCTCCGTCCAGTGCTCCACAGTTTCCCTGAAGGTGTTCTGGGTGACAGCAGCACTCGCCAGCAGCGCCATCTCAGCCTTGACCTCCTCCTTCAAGGCCGCCTCCCGCTCCTTGGCGCCGTCCAGCGTCTTGGTCAAAGTGGTCAGCTTCAACTCAAGATCGGCGTTGGAGTTCTTGGCGGCGGCAAGCTCCTTGCCCTTCTCGGCGAGGCGAACCTGCAGCTCCGAGTGGCTGTGGGCGTCCTTCTCCCGCTCGAGCTTGAGCGCGGCGATCTCTTCACCTCTCGCCTTGAGATCGGCCTCCAGCTGCGCCACCCTCGCCTCCAGCTCCTTCTTGACGGTCTCAGCAGCCGCGACAGCGTCCTCTGCTTGCTTGAGGGCTCCGCCAAGTGATTGCTCACGCGCGGCAAGATCCTCCTCGTGGCTGTCGAGGTTGATCTTCCGCTGCGCCAGCTCACCCTCTTGCGCGGACAGTTTCTCAGCGGCAAGCCGCTGCTGCTCTTCGACTTCGGCCTTCTCGAGGAAGAAGGCCGTCTGCTCCTCGGCAAGTTGCTCCCGCTCCTCAGCCAAGGACCGGAGAGCTGCCTGGTGAAGACCCCGGAGCTCCTCCACTCGCTTTTCGATGTCGACTCCCGCCTTCACGGCAAGCGCCTCGCGGGACTCCAGCTTGGCTTCCCGAGCGCGGTAGAGCGACAAACAGCTTCCGCAGCAGCCGCTCCTCCTCAGGCTCGCCGCTGCTGCTGCTCGGCGCGTCAACGAGCATCAGCCCGGCGGAGGCAAGTACCTCCCCATCAAAGGTTTCTCCCTCGATCGGTGCCCTGGAGCTTGAGGCCCAGGGGAGTTTGATGAAGACACCGTCGCCGGCCTTCAAGTAGGTGCCTGGCTCGGGCTCTTCGGAGCCTAGGGCTGCGGCAGCGGCGGAGGGCTCGGCGGTCGGTGTAGCGCCTGGCGCTCCTGCGGCCTCAGGGCCGTCAGTGCGATCGCCAGACCCCTCGCCAGCTGCTGCGGCGGCAGCCTTGGCGGCCTCTGCGCCGGCGGGATCGTCAGCGCCGGCTGCTTCTTCGGTGGCAGCGGCGTCGTCAGCAACAACCTCAGTCTCCATCGGCTCAGCAACAGATGGATCTGACAGCCGAAAAAGGGAAATAAGTCAAGCAAATATCCAAAAAAGAAGATCAAAAGAAGAACCCAAGGGGATTACCTGCGCGAGCCGGCTCCTCGGCAGGGACCCTTGGCGGGGTAGACGTGGTCTCCGCCAGCGGAGGGCCGCTGGTGCTGTCTCTCGCCGGAGAGCTCCCCCTTGCCGGAGGACTCTTCCTTGCCGAAGAGCTCCCCCTTGCCGGAGGACTCTCCCTTGCCGGAGAACCCCCCCTTGGCGGCGTAGTTGAAGCAGATGGCACTTCAGGGGCGGTCTCCGAGCGCTTCTGGTGTGGCTGCTCTACTCCTACACAAATCAACAAACAAACGTCAGCAAAGAAAGAACACCCACGCGCGCCTAATAGCGGAAAGTGAACCTTACACTTACGCTGGGGGCTGCGCTGGGGGCTGCTCTGAAGACTAGTTGCCGGGTCCAGCAAGGTGGTCTCGGCGGGTTCGTCCTCGACGATGATCACCTCCTCTCTCCTCGCCGGGACCTTGGCTCTCTTCGCCGCTCTCTGGGCCAGAGTCCTGAAAAGGAAAAGGTTCGGAGAAAAGCAAATGAGATACAAGACAGCAAGAATCGAAGAAACACAAGTACAACAAGGATCTTACTCTTCTTCTTCCTCGTCGGAGCTGAGCGCGGAGAAGTCGAAATCCGGCTCACGTCCAGCGCGAGGAGGTGGAGGAGTAGGCTCCCTTGGCCGCTTGGCGGGAGCAGTGGTGGTGGTCTGAGACGACCCCGCTCCGGCTGCCGCCATGGCGTGAGGAGCAGCAGGAGCAGAAGCGGTGGTCCGGGAGGACCCCGCTCCAGTTGCTGCAGCAGCGCGAGGTGCCCCCGCGGCAACAGTGCTTGCCGCGGTGGAGCGTGTCGCGCGGCGCGGCTGCTGTCGACTCGCCTGTCGCTCCGTTACGTCCCCGGCCTTGCGGAGACGCCTTCTTGGTGGAGCTGGGGGCTCTGCTAGCGGCGAGCTGCCTGAAGAGGAGGAGGAGGAGTCGATCTCCAATGAGCCGCTCGTATCCTCGGCGGGCTCGCTCGTCTCGACGCCCTGCCCGGCGGGCTCGCTCGCTCAGCGTCATGCCCGGCAAGCTCTCCCTCGCCGGCAAACTCCCCTCGCTCGGCAAGGCTTGCCGCCTTTGCTGCCTCTGCCTCCTCCACGGTGAATCCGAACTCGCCCGCGGCCGCGGCTGCCGCCGCCTCTTCCAGCCTAGTGGCGATGTACGCCATCTCCTTATTAGTGGTGTCGCGGGTGAGGCCTTTCTTCTCGTCGGAGCGGATCGGCACTTCTTCCAAGTTGTCAAAGAACTCCTGCACGGCGTCATCTGCAGGCTCTTGCCAAGTTGGGTCGATCCCATGCGAGTCGCACAGCGGCATCATTGCGCGGATGCGGCTGAGCACGGAGTTGTTGCACAGCGGTACGACGCCCTGCGGCAACCTGAATACTTCGGGATGTTCAGGGTCATACTTGAACAGCTCCTATAGCATCCCGCTAAGCTCCAGAACAGTGAAGTTGTAGTTGAGGCCAGGGCACAGCCTCATAATGTCCGCCGCATTCCCGAACTCCCAGGAGGGTCTCTTCCTCTCCTGCAGGGGGGCGATGCGGCGGCGAAGGAAATCTGCGCCAACTGCGCCTACAGTAAGCCCGGCAAGCCTGAGGCGTTGGATCCGGGTGACGGCGATCTTCAGTCTACCGTCCTCCGGGGCCAAGTCGCTCCAATCATTGCCGCGTACTACTGGGGCTTGGCGCCGGGCGGTGAATGGCTGCGGGTTCTCCTCGACAATCCAGCACCAGCGCGCTCTCCATTCCTCCCATTTGCTGCGGAGCTCTCCCTCTAGATAAGCTTCCTTCTTGTGGGCCCTCGAGATCCAGGAGACTCCGCCGGACAAAGGCTCTCCTCTATCAACTCGGGGCGTAAAGAAGTGGTGGAAAAGGGCTACGTTTGGATGGACCCCGACAAAGTTTTCGCAGAGGTGTGCGAAAACGGCCATGGTCAGAATGGCGTTGGGGGTGAAATCAAGGAGGTGGAACTCGTAGGTGTTCATAATGTCGCAGAAGAATTCAGAGAAAGGCGGGCAGAGCCCGCAGTAGAAGAACAAGGCGAAGAACGCGTATCCGTTCGGAGCCATTTTACAAGCAGCGGCTGGGAGTACCTTGGTGCGCGGATGCGCCCGCGTCTCCCCCGACCAGAAGAGGTAATAGTACTCCCTCAGCTCCTTCGCGGCAAGCTTTGGGGGGAAAATTGCCCGCTCCTTCCGCAGCGCCGCGAGCCGCTGCGCCTCGGCGGACTTCACGGCCTTCCCCTTCTCGCCCTTCGGATCCATGGCGGAAGCGGTGAAGGAGGTCGACGGCGCTGGTGGTGCTGGTGGCGACGGGGGGCGAAGCGCTGCTCTCTTTCAGCTTTGGAAGAAGGGGAGCGGCGGAGGTTTTCGAGGAGTAGCAACGGGCGGACAGACGAACTGCACCTGCTTCCCCTGCTTATAAGGAGGGAGGGGGCGGACGTTCCGCCTTTCCAATTAAAGAAACCACCCACGATCTCTCCCACGACGCCGCATTAAACGCGTGTCGTTAGGGGAGGGCGCGGTGGATACGGAGTGAGATACGGCGTAACCCAGGCCGCGCGTGCCCGTGCCCTGTTATGGGCCTGGCCCAACAGCGCTCGGCACCGTGTATGGCCCAGGCCCGGGGGCTCCTGTCGGTGTACTAGAGTAGGGGTACCCTAGTATCCCGAACTTGTGCACGGGCAGTCGCAGCGTCCCGCGGCAAGGCTTGCCGGGCGACCACCAAGGTCCTCCGCGGTTCCTTTGGAGCCATTCAAGAACAAAGTATTCAAGCCAAGAAGACAAGGCCCCGGCAAGAGGAGCTTGCCGGGAAAGCCACTCAAGGCACAAGACCCCGGCGAGAGGAGCTTGCCGGGAAGGGCAACCAAGGCATCTCAAGGAACTTGCCGCGACGCGCCACGCGTCCTGGCAAGGCCCGGTGAGCGACAAGCTCCCGGACGCGACAAGACAACGACCACGGCAAGGAGCTTGCCGCGGCAAGCTACCACCCTGTACCCACGCTCCAGCGCATCCACCAACGTGTCGCTCTGGGACCCTTCCAGGCATACGTGGCGGGAAGCTGTGCAGCCAGCGGTGAGCGGTGGCAAGCGGCGCTGACAAGGTTGCCATCGTGGCGAACGGTGGCGCCCCTGACGGTCCCTTTTTGCACTGTTTGGGCGACGCAGACGGGCATTTAATGCCCTTGTCCCCTGCCGTCAGGGTTAGGTATGATACACTGTACAGGTAGCTGTACCTACTACAACATCTTTCCATTTTTGCCCTCATCTACGTTGCCACATGTCGGTGACCCCTTGAACATATAAAAGGAGGCCCATGCGCAACGTAGAGAGGGAACGGACTCATTCACGCTCGGTCTCGTCAGCTGCTAGAGTGTACTGTAGCACTCAGCGCTCCCGAGCAAGAACTCAATACAAACCACAAAGCAGGAGTAGGGTTTTACGCATCCGTGCGGCCCGAACCTGGGTAAACTGCTCGTGTGCTTCGCCTCGATCTGCTCTTCGTACGATCTCCGCCCCCGCCGAATCGAAAGGGGCTCGGTCCGCCGGTCCCATAGGTGTTCGTGGATCAGTTTCCCCGACAAACACCAACAATAATGATTTTATCAGCACTCCGATTGCTCCTATTACCAATGTTGAATCTTGTGAGATCAATGCTGCTTTGTTGAATCTTGTCATGAAAGATCAATTCTCCGGCCTTCCTAGTGAAGATGCCGCTACCCATCTAAACAACTTTGTTGATTGTGTGATATGCAAAAGAAAAGGGATACGGATAACGATATTGTTAAATTGAAGTTATTTCCGTTTTCACTTAGAGATCGTGCTAAAACTTGGTTTTCCTCTTTGCCTAGAAATAGTATCGATTCGTGGAATAAGTGCAAAGATGCTTTTATCTCTAAGTATTTCCCTCCTGCTAAGATCATCTCTCTTAGAAACCATATTATGAATTTTAAGCAACTAGATCATGAGCATGTTGCACAAGCTTGGGAGAGAATGAAATTAATGATACGTAATTGCCCTACACATGGTTTGAACTTATGGATGATTATTCAGAACTTTTATGCTGGCTTGAAATTTGCTTCTAGAAATCTTGTAGATTCGACCGCAGGAGGCACTTTCATGGAAACTACCTTAGGAGAAGCGACCAAACTCCTAGATAATATTATGGTTAATTACTCTCAGTGGCACACGGAAAGATCTACTAGTAAAAAAGTGCATGCTATTGAAGAAATTAGTGTTTTGAGTGGAAAGATGGATGAACTTATGAAATTATTTTTTTGCTAAGAGTGCTTCTTCTGATCCTAATGATATGCCTATGTCCACTTTGATTGAAAATAATAACGAATCTTTGGATGTGAATTTTGTTGGTAGGAATAATTTTGGTAACAATGCTTATAGAGGGAATTTTAATCCTAGGCCTTTTCCTAGTAATTCCTCTAATAATCATGGTAATTCCTACAACAACTCTTATGGAAAGATGCCTTCTGAATTTGAAACTAGTGTTAAGGAGTTTATGATCCCGCAAAAGAATTTCAATACTATGCTTGAAGAAAAATTGCTTAAGATTGATGAATTGGCTAAAAGTGTCAATAGAATTACTCTTGATGTTGATTATTTGAAACTTAGATCTATCCCACCTAAGGATGATATCAATGAGTCTCTCAAAGCCATGAGAATTTTCATTGATGAATGCAAAGAAAGAACCGCTAGGATGCGTGCTAAAAGAGAGAATTATATAAAAGCGTGTTCTTCTAGTTATCATGAAAATAAAGATGAAGATCTGAAAGTTATTAATGTGTCTCCTATTAGATCCTTGTTTTCTAGTATAAATCTTGATGAAGAAAGGATTGGAGATGATTCTACTTTAAGGTGTCCCTATGATAACGAGTTTTTAGATCTTGATGCTAAAATTGTTAAAAGTGGGAGTGAACAGATTAAAACTTTGCATAGTGATGAACCCACTACTTTGGATTTCAAGGGATTCAATTATGACAATTGCTCTTTGATTGATTGTATTTCCTTGTTGCAATCCGTACTAAACTCCCCGCATGCTTATAGTCAAAATAAAGCTTTTACCAAACACATAGTTGATGCTTTGATGCATTCTTATGAAGAAAAACTTGAGTTAGAAGTTTCTATCCCTAGAAAGCTTTATGATGAGTGGGAACCACTATTAAAATAAAAATTAAAGATCATGAATGCTATGCTTTGTGTAATTTGGGTGCAAGTGTCTCCATTATCCCAAAAACTTTGTGTGATTTGCTTGGATTTCATGAGCTCGATGATTGCTCTTAGAATTTGCATCTTGCGGATTCCACTATTAAGAAACATATGGGAAGGATTAATGATGTTCTTATTGTTGCCAATAGGAATTATGTGCCCGTAGATTTCATTGTTCTTGATATAGATTGCAATCCTTCATGTCCTATTATTCTTGGTAGACCTTTCCTTAGAACGATTGGTGCAATTATTGATATGAAGTAAGGAAATATTAGATTCCAATTTCTGTTAAGGAAAGGAATGGAACACTTTCCTAGAAAGAAAATCAAATTACCATATGCATCTATTATGAGATCCACTTATGGATTGCCTTCCAAAGATGGCAATACTTAGATCTATCCATGTATCGTGCCTAGCTAGGGGCGTAAAACGATAACGCTTGTTGGGAGGCAACCCAATTTTATAATTTTTGTTTTTGCTTCTGTTTAGGAATAAATATTGCATCTAGCTCCTGTTTAGATGCGGTTTTGTGTTTTGTTTAGTGTTTGTGCCAAGTAGAACCTTTGGGAAGACTTGTGTGAAGTTTATTTAATCTTGCTATGAAAAACAGAATCGTTAGCGCTCGCTAGAATGGTCACCAGATTTTACTGGAGCGTGCTATTTAGTTGATTCTTTTTGAAGTTAATTAATAGACAAATTCCTCACGTTTACCAATTTAGTTTGATTTTTTTAGAGTTACAGAAGTATGCGAAAACTGCAGATTACTACAGACTGTTTTGTTTTTGACAGATTCGGTTTTTCGTGTGTTGTTTGCTTATTCCAATGCATCTATGAGTAGTATTGGGAAGTATGAACCATAGAGAAGTTGGAACACAGTAGGTTTAACACCAATATAAACAAAGAATGAATTCATTGCAGTACCTTTGAGTAGTGGTTTGATTTCTTATACTAACGGAGCTCACGAGATTTTTGTCTAAGTTTTGTGTTGTGAATTTTTCAAGTTTTGAGTATTGCTTTGATGGACTATGGAACAAAGAGTGGCAAGAGCCTAAGCTTGGGGATGCCCATGGCACCCCAAGGTAAAATTCAAGGACAACCAAAAGCCTAAGCTTGGGGATGCCCCGGGAAGGCATCCCCTCTTTCGTCTTCATCTATCGGTAACTATACTCGAAGCTATATTTTTATTCACCACATGATATGTGTTTTACTTGGAGCGTCATCTATAATTTGAGTCTTTGCTTGTTAGTTTGCCACAATTATCCTTGCTGGACACACCTATTTGAGAGATTTAAATATGGCCTAGGAATTGTTAGAACACTCTATGTGCTTCACTTATATCTTTGGAGTTGAATAGTTTTTGCTCTAGTGCTTCACTTATATCTTTTATAGCATGGTGGTGATAATATTTTGAAGAAATTGTTGAACTCTCATGCTTCACTTATATCCTTTTGAGAGTCTATAAAAATAGCATGGTAATGTGCTTAGGCTATAAAACTAGTCTTCACATGATAGACATCCAATATCAATGTAGTAAAAACTTTCACACTAAGTGCATTGAATATGATGAGAAGTTGGATGCTTCATAATTGTTTTGAGATATGAGGATAGTGATATTAGAGACATGCTAGTGGAGTTATTATGAAATTGATAAATGCTTGTGTTAAGGTTAGTGATTCCCGTAGCATGCACGTATGGTGAACCGCTATGTGACGAAGTTAGAGAATGAGGTATTTGTAAAGTGTCAACCTTTGTGTGGAGGTCGGGGCGCGCGATGGTTAACTCCTACCAACCTCCCCCTAGGAGCATGCGTTGATTTCTTTGTTTTGATGACTCGTAAATTTTTGCAATAAGTATATGAGTTCTTATGACTAATGTTGAGTCCATGGATTATACGCACTCTCACCCTTCCACCATTGCTAGCCTCTCTTGTACCGTGCAACTTTCACCGGTACCATACACCCACTATATATCCTTCCTCAAAACAGCCACCATATATATTCCTCAAAACAACCACCATACCTACCTATCATGGCATTTCCATAGCCATTCCGAGATATATTGCCATGCAACTTTCCACCGTTCCGTTCATATGACACGCTTCATATTGTCATATTGCCATGCATGATCATGTAGTTGACATCGTATTTGTGGCAAAGCCACCATGCATAATTTTTCATACATGTCACTCTTGATTCATTGCACATCACGGTACACCGCCGGAGGCATTCATATAGAGTCATACTTTGTTCTAGTATCGAGTTGTAATATCGAGTTGTAATGAAAGTGTGATGATCATCATTATTAGAGCATTATCCCATGTGAGGAAAGGCTAAATCAATAAAGCCCCTCCAAAAGAAAAAAAGGGGAAAGGCAAAAAAGAAAAAGGGAAAAAAAGGAAAAAAAGAAGAAAAAAAAGAAAAAAAGGGACAATTGCTACTATCTTTTTCCACACTTGTGCTTCAAAGTAGCACCATGTTCTTCATGATAGAGAATCTCGTGCTTAGTCACTTCCATATACTAGTGGGAATTTTCTTTATAGAACTTGGCTTGTATATTCCAACAATGGGCTTCCTCAAATGCCCTAGGTTTTCATGAGCAAGCAAGTTGGATGCACACCCACTAGTTTCTTTTGTTGACCTTTCATACATTTTTAGCTCTAGTGCATCCGTTGCATGGCAATCCCTACTCACTCACATTGATATCTATTGATGGGCATCTCCATAGCCCGTTGATACGCCGAGTCGATGTGAGACTTATCTCCCTCCTTTTTGTCTTCTCCACAACCACCTCTCTATTCCACCCATAGTGCTATGTCCACGGCTCACGCTCATGTATTGCGTGAAAGTTGAAAGGTTTGAAAGAATAGAGTATGAAAACAAGTGCTTGGCTGAAATCGGGGTTTTGCATGATATGAATATTTTGTGTGATGAAGAGGGAGCATAGCCAGACTATATGATTTTGTAGGGATAACTTTCTTTAGCCATAGTATTTTGAGAAGACATGATTGCTTTGTTAGTATGCTTGAAGTATTATTATTTCTTATGTCAATATAGACTTTTGTCTTGAATCTTTCAGATCTGAACATTCATGCCACAATTAAGAGAATTACATTGAAAAAGTGTGTTGGTTAGCATTGCACATCAAAAATTCTGTTTTTATCATTTACCTACTCGAGGACGAGCAGGAATTAAGATTGGGGTTGCTTGATACGTCTCCAACGTATCTATAATTTTTGATTGTTCCATGCTATTATTTATGATGTTTTGGATGTTTAATGGGCTTTGTCATACACTTTTATATTATTTTTGGGACTAACCTACTAACCCAAAGGCCCAGTCCAGATTGCTGTTTTTGCCTGTTTCAGGGTTTTATAGAAAAGGAATATCAAACGGAGTCCAAACGGAATGAAACCTTCGGGAGAGATATTTTTGGAGAAAATCACACACAGGAGGCTTGAGAACCATGGAGTAGGGCATACGTGGTGCCCACGAGGGTGGGGGGCGCGCCCCCTGCCTCGTGGGCCCCATGTTTGGCCCCTGGTGCCCTCCTTCCTCCTATATATACCTACATACCTCGAAACCATGAGAACAACAGAGAAAACCATAGTTCCACCGCCGCAACCTTCTGTTCCCGTGAGATCCCATCTTGGGGCTTGTTCCGGAGCTCCGCCAGAGGGGGGATCTACCACGGAGTGCTTCTACATCATCATCATCGCCTCACCATGAGTTGTGAGTAGTTTACCACAGACCTTCGGGTCCTTAGCTAGTATCTAGATGGATTCTTCTCTCTCTTTGGATCTCAATACCAAGTTCTCCTCGGTCTTCGAGGAGATCTATTCGATGTAATCTCTTTTTGCGGTGTGTTTGTCGAGATCCGATGAATTGTGGTTTTATGATCAAGATTATCTATGAGAAATATTTGGTTCTTCTCTGAACTCTTTATGTATGATTATAATATCCTTGCAAGTCTCTTCGAATTATTGGTTTGGTTTGGCCTACTAGATCTATAGTTCTTGCAATGGGATAAGTGCTTGGCTTTGGGTTCAATCTTGCGGTGTCCTTTCCCAGTGACAGTAGGGGCAGCAAGGCACGTATTGTATTGTTGCCATCGAGGATAAAAAGATGGGGTTTATATCACTATGTTTGAGTTTATCCCCCTACATCATGCCATCTTGCTTAAGGCGTTACTCTGTTCTTATGAACTTAATACTCTAGATGCATGCTGGATAGCGGTTGATGTGTGGAGTAATAGTAGTAGATGCAGAATCATTTCGGTCTACTTGTCTCGGACGTGATGCCTACATATAATGATCATGCCTAGATAGTCTCATAATTATTCGCTTTTCTATCAATTGCTCGACAGTAATTTGTTTACCCGCCGTAGAATATCGCTATCATGAAAGAAGCCACTAGAGAAAACTATGCCCCCTGGGTCTATTCTCAACATATCAATCTACTATCTATTTTACTTTTCCGCTTTTACTTTCTGTTCTTATAATGAAAAATACCAAAAATATCAAGCTATCATCTCTATCAGATCTCACTTTCGTAATTGACCGTAAAGGGATTGACAACCCCTTATCGCGTTGGCTGCGAAGTTCTTATTTGTTTGTGCAGGTGCGAGGGACTCACGCGTGGTCTCCTACTGGATTGATACCTTGGTTCTAAAAAACTGAGGGAAATACTTACGCTACTATGCTGCATCACCCTTTCCTCTTCGAGGGAATACAACGCAAGCTCGAGAAGTAGCAAGAAGTTATGCCCAGCTCTAACAAATATAAGTGAAGCAAAAGAGCATTCTACAAACGGCGGTTTTCTACGTGAGGAGAAACGGGCAATCCAAACTTCAAATGATAATAGTGAAGCACATGAAGCATTCTATAAAGCCATACTCAAAAGATATAAGTGAAGTGCAAAGAGCATTCTATAAATCAACCATGGACTATCTCATACCAGCATGGTGCATTTATTAAAAGGAAAATAAAAAGCACACGACGCTCCAAGATTTTACGCATATCATGTGAATGAAACGATTCCGAAAACATACCGATACTTGTTGAAGAAAGATGGGATGCCTTCCTGGCCATCCCCAAGCTTAGATGATTGAGTCTCCTTGAATATTTACTTGGGGTGCCTTGGGAATCCCCAAGCTTGAGCTCTTTCCTCTCCTCCTTCTTCTCACATCGAGACCTCCTCGATCTTCGAACACTTCATCCACACAAAACTTAACCAAACTTTTAGTGGCGGGGTTAGTGCATATGATCAATGAAATCCCATCATGTACTGCTCTAATATTATTGTATAATTATAAACAAGCATTACCCACTGGATGTTGTCACAATTCTATGGCCCCAAGTCAAGGAGGCTTCAACAAGAATTCAAATATATGCAAATAATGAAGCTATAACAGCAATCTGTGAAAACAGCACAGTCTGTAGTAATATGAACATTAACCATACTTCTGTAACTCTAAAAATTATGGCAAAATTAGTAAAAATCAACAATTTGTATAGCAAGACTTTGCAAAATTCAGATCCTTTCGGCGTTCTAGTAAAAAATGTAAAATCGCGCACTACAACAAAAGTTTCTGTTTTTGCACCGCACAAACCAACAAGCAGTATAATCATCCTAAAGGAAACTCTTGGCACATTATTTTTATAATACAATGGAATTGTACAAGGGGATAATTATTTTTGTTGAATTTTTTTCTGTAATTCAAGATTTGCAAAGTTTCATGGGCATGAACAAAGTTCAAGGAGCTCCCCCATTTCAATGGTGCTCATCCTTCTTACTTTCACTTCTCTTTTTGAAAAGGTTTTAGGTTCCCCTCTTTATTTTTTTGTTTTTAAACTTTATAAAAGCACACAACAGAAATAAATGACTCTAAAACTTCCGGGTTGTCTCCCTGGCAGCGCTTTCTTTAAAGCCATTAAGCTAGGCATATAGTGCTCAAGTAACGGATCCACCCGGATCCCAAGGTATATCAAATCCAATTTTAATTAGCAATGATTTGGCATTTAGTAGTGAGCACAAAGTGATATGTGTCATGCAAAAGCGAAGTCTAACTCTCTTCCTATGCATAGGCATGTCATACGAGAACAATTCATGCACATCAAGTAAAGGCCAATGCATAGTATAAGCAGTTTCTTGCACTTTTATCGTGTTGGAAACATAGAGAGGCGGAGATGTAGTTCCTCTCTCATAATAATTGCAAGTAGTAGAAGCAAGCACATGCATATTATATTCATCAAAAACATGATGTGCAACGGAAAAAGGCAACCCATCAATATAATCCTTAATAAGTGCAAACTTCTCCGATATAGTGTAGTTTGGAGAATTCAAAAAGATAATAGGACTATCATGTGTGGGTGCAAAAGCAACTATCTCATGTTTAACATAAGGAACTATAGCAAGTTCATCTCCATAAGCATAATTCATATTGGCATCTTGGCCACAAGCATAGCAAGTATCATCAAAAAGGGATATTTCAAAGAATCAACGGGATCATAACAATCATCATAGCATTCATCCTTCGGTAAGCATGAAGGGAATATAAACAATCTATGGGATAAAGAGTTACTCTCATTAGAAGGTGGGCACGGGTGATCAATCCCCTCTTCCTCCTTTTGTTCTTCTCTCTCCTCCTCGTCTTCTTCATCCAATGAGCTCACAATGTCATTAATTTCTTCTTCCATAGACTCCTGCAAAATATTAGTCTCTTCTTGGACAGCGGAGACATTCTCAATAAACACATCAATATCGGAGTTATATTCATAATTCAAATATCAATACTCAATATAGCAAGATTTTCAGGCCTATAAACATCATCATCAAAAGCATCATTCTTTTTAAACAGAGATTCAATTTCATAAGCACCCTTAAAAGCAACGAATTCTTCTATTTGTTCCACATCACAATAATCATATATACAATTAGCATAAGAAGCTAAGGTTTCATTATCATTGAATTTGCATGAAAAGGGAAGGTGTGGAGCCTTCATCCTAGAGCAACAAGTATAATCATATCTCAAGCATAGTTGCCGAGCATACCAATGCAACATATGACTTTGATCCCATAACAGTTTCCCTTTTTGTGTCAAGCGATAATCCCTAAAGTATTCACGTTGATCCAACGTTACTCCCATTATACAGTTGAATGGGGTTTTCTCAGGATTATCAAAGTAGTACATAATATCTTTCACATAATGAGCATCGAGGGTTTTAGGAGGTTCCCCATCTCCATGAGTAGCAAGTACACCTAAGTTTTTTGGTATTTCGTGTTCCATATCCATAACTAAAGATAGAGAACAACTTAGAATAGCAAATAAAATCTACTTAGTGATAAAGCAAACAAGCACACACGAGAATATTCACCCCACGCTATTGCTCCCCGGCAACGGCGCCAGAAAAAGGTCTTGATAACCCACAAGTGTAGGGGATCAGTTGTAGCCTCTTTCGATAAGTAAGAGTGTCGAACCCAACGAGGAGCTAAAGGTAGAACAAATATTCTCTCAAGTTATATCGACCACCGATACAAGTCTACGCACGCTAGACATTTACTTTACCTAGAACAAGTATGAAACTAGAAGTACTTTGTGGTTTTTGTAGGATAGGTTTGCAAGAATATAAAGAGCATACAAATAAAACTAGGTGATGTTAAGATAAAGACACAATTAAATTAGTTTTAGTAGAGAGCTTCTTGTCATGAGAAAGTAATTTATCCCTAGGCAATCGATAACTAGACCAGTAATCACTATTGCAATTTTATTTGAGGGAGAGGCATAAGCTAACATACTTTCTCTTCTTGGATCATATGCACTTATGATTGGAACTCTAGCAAGCATCCGCAACTACTAAAGATCATTAAGGTAAAACCCAACCATAGCATTAAAGTATCAAGTCCTCTTTATTCCCATACGCAAACAACCTACTTACTCAGGTCTGTGCTTCTGTCACTCATGCCACCCACCATAATCAACTCATGAACATGTTGCAAACCCTACAACGGGGATCCCTCACGCTTGCGCGACACGGAGAGCACCATAGGACAGTACCAATAATAAAACATGCAACTCAAACCAATCACGATCATCAATTAACCCATAGGACAAAACGGATCTAGTCAAACATCATAGGATAGCCATACATCATTGGGAAATAATATATAGCTTTGAGTACCATGTTTAAGTAGAGATTACAATAGGTGGAAGAGGGGTTACACCGCTGCATAGAGGGGGGAAGAGTTGGTGATGACGGCGGTGAAGTTGTTGGTGTAGATTGCGGTGACGATGATGGACCCGGCGGCACTCCGGTGCCACCGGATGCGAGGGGGAGAGAGCACCCTCCTTATTCTCCTTCCTTGACCTTATCCTTAAATGGGAGAAGGGTTTCCCCTTTGGTACATTGTCTCCATGGCGTGGGAGGGGCGAGAGCCCCTCCGAGATTGGATCTGTCTCTCTGTCTCTCTCTGTTTCTGCGTTCTCAGATTCTGACCCTTCACCGTTTCTTAAATTCCCGGAGACCTGTAACTCCGATTGGGCTGAATTTTGGACACGATTTTTATCCGGATATTAGCTTTCTCGCGGAGAAAAAAGGGCATCAACCGCCTTACGGAGTGGCCACGAGGGCCTAGGGCGCTCCTGCCCTCCCTAGGCGCGCCCCTCACCCTCGTGGGCCACTCGGGCATCGTCTCACGTTGGTTCCGCTTCCCAAAATTCACATATATTAAAAAAAACTCTGTTCGTTTTTATCCCGTTTGGACTCTGTTTGATATGGATATTCTGCGAAACAAAAAACATGCAACAAATAGGAACTGGCACTGGGCACTGGATCAATATGTTAGTCCCAGAAATAGTATAAAAAGTTGCCAAAAGTATATGAAAGTTGTATAATATTAGCATGGAACAATCAAAAATTATAGATACGACGGAGACGTATCAAGGACACTTCGGTATCCCTTAGGACGGGTGATTGAGCCCGGGGTGGCGTGTCTCTCTCCACCATTTCGGCTGGCAGAGAGCTCCTTGACGATAGTGAAGTGCTAGGGAGCGTGTGGGGAGGGCTACAAAATAAACGAATAAAGTTGCCTAGACAATGGTAGCTGATTAAGCCGAACACAACAACTAAAAGTCTGAAAACTTACGATTCGGCCAGGGGCTTGATCCTAGGTTGTACTTGGAAACTGCGTTCGGATGTTGAATCCAAACTGTCCGGGATGTTCAATTTCTTCTTAGGCGCCCTCTTGCACGCATCTACCGGGGCCGCACTCTTCTTACCCCTTGCCTTGATGAGGGAATCACTCTCCTCCTCCTCCTCCTCCCCCTCTCCCTCTTCTTCTTCGTCGTGGGAGGAGTGGGTTCGCTCTCTCCGGACACTGTGTCCGCAGGACCCTTAGGGCGGGGTCGCTCTTGACCTCCTTGGCCTTATTCTCCGGCGCCTTGTACGGCGCCGGAACCAGCATCGCCGTCAGATGGGGCGTGGCTGGGTTTTCGGGCAACGGAGCTGGACAGTTGACCCGCTTCGCTTTCTTCGTCCATGCCTGGATGGAACGTAGGAGTTCTAGTTCCTGTTATAATTGAAATATGGATGATACGTCTCCAACGTATCTACAATTTTTGACCGTTCCATGCTATTATTAATGATGTTTTGGATGTTTAATGGGCTTTGTTATACACTTTTATATTATTTTTGGGACTAACCTATTAACCCAGAGCCCGGTGCCAGTTTCTGTTTTTCTCCTGTTTTAGGGTTTCACATAAAAGGAATATCAAACGGAGCCCAATTGACCTGAAACTCAACGGAGGAAGTTTTTGGACCAGAAGAAGCCCACGGAGTGCCGGAGGGGATGAGAAGACCCACGGGCTGCCCACGAGGGTGGGGGGTGCGCCCCCTGCCTCGTGGACAGCCCGTAGACCCCCTTTGCTTGGCCCCGAATCCAACACCTCCAATATATACTGAAACCTCCGGAAAGTAACCTAGATCGGGAGTTCCGCCATCGAAAGCCTCTGGTGCCACCAAAAACCAATCTAGACCCTGTTCCGGCACCCTACCGGAGGGGGGGAAATCCCTCTTCGGTGGCTATCTTCATCATCCCGGGGCTCTCCATGACGAGGAGGGAGTAGTCCACCCTCGGGGCTGAGGGTATGTACCAGTAGCTATGTGTTTGGTCTCTCTCTCTCTCTCGTGTTCTTGAGATCGCACGATCTTGATGTATCGCGAGCTTTGCTATTATAGTTGGATCTTATGATGTTTCTCACCCTGTACTCTCTTGTGATGGATTGAGTTTTCCCTTTGAAGTTATCTTATCGGATTGAGTCTTTAAGGATTTGAGAACACTTGATGTATGTCTTGCATGTGCTTATCTATGGTGACAATGGGATATCACGTGATCCACTTGATGTATGTTTTGGTGATCAAGTTGCGGGTTCTGTGACCTTGGGAATCTATGCATAGGGGTTGGCACACGTTTTCGTCTTGACTCTCCGGTAGAAATTTTGGGGCACTCTTTGAAGTTCTTTGTGTTGGTTGAATAGATGAATCTGAGATTGTGTGATGCATATCGTATAATCATACCCACGGGTACTTGAGGTGACAATGGAGTATGTAGGTGAAATTTGGGTTTTGGTTGATTTGTATCTTAAGGTGTTATTCTAGTACGAACTCTATGATAGATCGAACGAAAATAATAGCTTCGTGCTATTTTACTACGGACTCTTGAATAGATCGACCAGAAAGAATAACTTTGAGGTGGTTTCGTACCCTACCATAATCTCCTCGTTTGTTCTCCGTTATTCGTTACTTTGGAGTGACTCTTTGTTGCACGTTGAGGGATAGTTATATGATCCAAGTATGTTATTATTGTTGAGAGAACTTGCACTAGTGAAAGTATGAACCCTAGGCCTTGTTTCCTATCATTGCAACATCGTTTATGCTCACGTTTACCACTTGCTACATTGTTATTTTTATATTTTCTTATTACAAAAACCTATATCTACCATCCATATTGCACTTGTATCACCATCTCTTTGCCGAACTAGTGCACCTATACAATTTACCATTGTATTGGGTGTGTTGGGGACACAAGAGACTCTTTGTTATTTGGTTGCAGGGTTGTTTGAGAGAGACCATCTTCATCCTACGCCTCCCACGGATTGATAACCTTAGGTCATCCACTTGAGGGAAATTTGCTACTGTCCTACAAACCTCTGCACTTGGAGGCCCAACAACGTCTATAAGAAGAAGGTTGCGTAGTAGACATCATGCTCTTTTCAGGCGCCGTTGCCAGGGAGGTGAGTGCTTGAAGGTATATCTTTATATCTTGCGATTGAATCTTTTAGTTTCTTGTTTTATCACTAGTTTAGTTTATAAAAGAAAACTACCAAAAAATGGAATTAAGGTTACCTCATATGCTTCATCTTTTTAATATCTTTCGTGAAAATGATGGGAAGGAAAATTGTGCTCAAGTACTAGAAGAAGAATTACATAGAATGCTTGGCATAAAATATGTGCATGATGAGCATGATTGCAATGTTATTAGTGTGAATCCTTTGAATACCCATGATGCTAATGATATGCAAAGCCACAAGCTTAGGGATGCTATGTTTGATGAAGATGATATGTTTAGTCCCCCAATTTTTGATGAGCAAATTTATTATGATGAAAGCATTCCTCCTATTTATGATGATTATATTTATGAAAGTGGATTTGGAGAAGTCGTGACTTTATTTAGTGGTGAATCCACTATTTTGGAAGAGGTTCCAATTGATTATGAGAACAAAGTTGCTATCTATGATAATTATTGTGATGACTTGTATGTTATTAAGAATAATGATAACCATGAAACTTGTCATCATGATTTTAATTTTCAATTAGATTATGCTTCACATGATAGTTATTTTGTTGAGTTTGCTCCTCCCACTACTATGAATGAGAAGAATTTTGCTTATAATGGGAGTAGTAAAATTCCTAGGCAAGTAGATCATGAAAAGAATGCTTTATGTGCTGGTTATATGGCTGAATTCATACATGATGCTACTGAAAATTATTATGATAGAGGATCATATGCTTGTAGGAATTGCAATAATATCAGGTTTCCTCTCTATGTGCTTAAAATCTTGGAGCTATGCTCGCTTTCCCTTCCTATGCTAGTTGATTATCGTTTCCATAAGTTGTTTGCTCACAAAATCCCTATGCATAGGAAGTGGGTTAGACTTAAATGTGCTAGTCCTATCCTTCATGATGCTCCCTTTATGTTTCAATTCTTATCTTTTATGCGAGCATCATTGAAATCATTGTGCCTAGCTAGGGGCGTTAAACGATAGCGCTTGTTGGGAGGCAACCCAACTTTATTTTATATTTTTTTTGTTTTTGCTTCTGTTTAGGAATAAATATTGCATCTAGCTTCTGTTTAGATGTGGTTTTGTGTATTAATTAGCGTTTGTGCCAAGTAGAACCTTTGGGAAGACTTGTGTGAAGTTTATATGATCTTGCTGTGAAAAACAGAATCATAAGCGCTCACTAGAATAGTCACCAGATTTTACTGGAGTGTACTATTTAGTTGATTCTTTTTGCAGATGATTAATAGACAAATTCATCACGTTTACCAATTTATTTCAATTTTTTGGAGTTACAGAAGTATGCGAAAGTTACAGATTACTACAGACTGTTCTGTTTTTGACAGATTCTGTTTTTCATGTGTTGTTTGCTTATTTCGATGAATCTATGAGTAGTATTGGAGGATATGAATCATAGAGAAGTTGGAATACAGTAGGTATAACACCAATATAAACAAATAATGAGTTCATTACAGTACCTTTGAGTGGTGGTTTGTTTTCTTATACTAACGGAGCTCACGAGATTTTTGGCTAAGTTTTGTGTTGTGAAGTTTTCAAGTTCTGAGTATTGCTTTGATGGACTACGGAATAAAGAGTGGCAAGAGCCTAAGCTTGGGGATGCCCAAGGCACCCCAAGGTAAAATTCAAGGACAACCAAAAGCCTAAGCTTGGGGATGCCCCGGGAAGGCATCCCCTCTTTCATCTTCGTTCATCAGTAACTTTACTCGGGACTATATTTTTATTCACCACATGATATGTGTTTTGCTTGGAGCATCATTTTATTTTAGTTTGTTTTGCTTGCTGTTTTAATAATATCCCAAGATCTGAAATTCTTAAATGTTAGAGAGTCTTCACATAGTTACATAATTATTCAACTACTCATTGATCTACACTTATATCTTTCGGAGTAGTTTGTTGTTTGCTCTAGTGCTTCACTTCTATCTTTTAGAGCACGGCGGTGGTTTTATTTTGAAGAAATAGATGAACTCTCATGCTTCACTTATATCATTTGGAGTGTCTTTTAGAACAACATGGTAATTGGGGTTGGTTATAAAACTAGTCCTAATATGATAGGCATCCAAGTTGGGTATAGTAAAAACTTTTACATAAAGTGCATTGAATATGATGAGAAGTTGGATGCTTGATAATTGTTCTAAGATATGAGGATAGTGATATTAGAGTCATGCTAGGGGAGTTATTATGATTGAAAAATACTTGTGTTAAGGTTAGTGATTCCCGTAGCATGCACGTATGGTGAACCGCTATGTGACGAAGTTAGAGCATGAGGTATTTGTAGAGTGTCATCCTTTGCGTGGAGGTCGGGGGCGCACGATGGTTAACTCCTACCAACCTCCCCCTGTCGGGGAAACTGATCGCCCATGAACACCTATGGGACCGGAGCCCCTTTTCGGTACGGCAAGGGGGCGGAGGATGCACAAAGAGCAGATCGAGGCGTGCACGCGAGCAGTTTACCCAGGTTCGGGCCGTGCGGAGGCGTAAAACCCTAATCCTGCCTTGGTTTGTATTGTGTTCTTGGCTCGGAAGCGAGAAGAACTACAGTGTCGATCGCTAGCAGCACCGAGCGTGAGAGTGATCAATGGTTCGAACCCCCTCTACGTTGTGCATGGGCCTCCTTTTATAGGTCAAAGGGGTCACCGACAGGTGGCAACGCAGTCGAGGGTAAAAACGTAAAAGCGGTGGTAGTTGAAACAGTGTATGCATAGTGCTCTATACCTAACTCTGACGGCAGGGGACAAAGGTATTAAATGCTCGTCGCCGTCGCCCTAAACAGTGCAAAAAGCGTCTGTCAGGGCGTCTCCGTCCGCCACGACGGTAGCCTCGTCATCGCATCTTGCCACCGTGTACCCCAGGCTGCACAGCCTTCCGTCACGTGCGCCTGGAAGGGCCCCAGGGAGACACGTGGGCGGATGCGCTGGAGCACGGGTACCTAGTGGAAGTCTGCCGCGGCAGGTGCCTTGCCGCGGCTGCCATCTTGCCGCGCCCGTGAGCTTGCCGCTCTCCGGGCCTTGCCGGGACGCATGGTGCGCCGCGGCAAGTCTCCTGAAATGCCATGTTTGGCCTTCCTGGCAAGCTCCTTTTGCCAGGGTCTTGTGCTAAAGAAGTGGTCTTGAGCCTGGGGTGGCCTTCCCGGCAAGCTCCTCTTGCCGGGGCCTTGTCTCTTTAACTTGAATACTTTGTTCTTGAATGGCTCTAAAGGAAACACAGTGGGCCTTGGCGGACGCGCGGCAAGCCCTGCCACGGGACGCTGCGACTGCCCGTGCACAAGTTCGGTACTAAGGTACCCCTACTTTAGTACACCGACAGGAGCCCCCGGGCCTGGGCCACACACGGTGCCGAGCGCTGTTGGGCCAGGCCCAAAAACAGTGCACGGGCGCACGCGGCCCACGGCGCGCCGTATCCCACTCCGTATCCACCGCGCCCCTCCCTAACGGCACGCATCAATCGCGGCGTCGTGGGAGAGATCGTGGCTTGTTTCTTTAATGGGGAAAATGCGGAACGTCCCCTCCTCCCCCTTAAAAGCAGGGGAAGCAGGGGCAGTTCTTTCCATTCGCCCGTTGCTTCTTCAACCTCCAGAAACCCCCGCCGCTCCCCTCCTCCCGAAGATCGAAGGCGTGCAGCGCTCCGCCCCCGTCCGCCGCCGCCAGCACCTCCAGCGCCGTCGACTCCCCTCGCCGTCCCTGCCAGGCCCCGAAGAGCGACAAGGCGAAGGCCGCGAAGACTGCCAAGGCGCTGCGGCTAGCAGCAATGCGGAAGAAGATGGCGGTCTTCCCGCCACAGCTCAGCGCGGAGGAGCTGAAGGAAAACTTTTATCTCTTCTGGTCGAGGGAGACCAAGGCGCATCCACGCACCAAGGTACTCCCCACCGTGGCTTGCGACATGTTTCCGGGCGGATATGCCTTTTTTGCTCTGTTCTTCTACTGCGGGCTCTGCCCGCCATATTCTGAATTCTTCTGCGATATCATGAATACCTACGGGTTTCATCTTCTTGACTTCACCCCAAACGCCGTCTTGACCATGGCCGTTTTCGCACATCTGTGCGAAAATTTCGTCGGAGTTTACCCCAATGTAGCCCTCTTCCGCCATTATTTCATTCCTCGAGTCGAGTCTGGGTCTCCTCTGTCCGGCGGGATCTCTTGGATTTTTAGGCTTCATAAGAAAGAGGCTTACTTGACGGGGGAGCTCCGCGGCAAGTAGGACGAGTGGAGGGCCAACTGGTGCTGGATTATGGAGGACGACCCGCAGCAGTTCACCTCCCCGCGCCAAGTTGCAGTAGTGCGTGGCAATGACTGGAGTGACCTGGCCCCCGAGGACGATAAGCTGAAGATAGCCACCACTAGGATTCTTCGCCTCCGGCAAGCCAAACTCACCGTAGGAGCTGTCGGAGCAGACTTTCTTCGCCGCCGCATCGCTCCCTTGCAGGAGAGGAAGAGGGCTGCGTGGGAGTTTGATAACGCGGCGGACATTATGAGGCTGCGCCCGGGCCTCAACTACAACTTCACGGTCATGGAACTCAACGGGATGCTCCGAGCGCTATTCAAGTACGACTCCGCCCATCCAGAGTGGTTCGCGCTGCCGCGGGGCGTGGTTCCATTATGCAACAATTCGTCGCTCAGCGCTATCCGCGCGGTGATGCCGTGGTGTGACTCCCATGGGATTGACCCCACTTGGCGGGAGCCTTCTGACGAAGCCGTGCAGACGTTCTTCGACAACCTGGTGGAGCTGCCAGTCAAACCCGACGAGAAGAGGGGCCTCACCCGCGACACCACCGACCAGGAGATGGCGTATATCGCCACCAGGTTGGAGGAGGCAGCTGCAGCCAGGGCCGCGGGCGAGTTTGGATACACTTTGGACGAGGCGGATGCAGCGGAGGCGGTGAGTCTTGCCGAGGAGGAAGAGCTCCTTAAAGCGGGAAAGCTTGCCGGGCAACCTGCCGGGACAAGCGAGGCCGCCGAGCAAGGTGCAGAGTCAAGCGGGCCCATCGAGCAGGGTATTGGATCAAGCGATCCTGCCGAAGACTCTGGCGGGTCGCTGAACCTCGACTCCTCTTCTTCGTCCTCGAGGAGCTCACCACCACCGGCAAGTCCTCCGGCTCAGACAAGGAGGCGCCTCCGCAAGGTCACTGACGCGGCGGGGCGGCGGGTGGGCCAGCAGCCGCAGCGCCGCCCGACACGCGCCACTGCGGCGAGCAAGGCCGCCAAGGGAGTGCCTCGTGCTTCAGCAGCGGCTGGAGGAGGGTCTTCCCGGGCTGGGGCCAATTCTCCTGCCGCCCCTCGCCCCCCGGCGACAACTGGAACGGGGTCTTCTCAGACCACCGTCCCTGCTCCCGCCAAGCGGCCGAGGGAGCCTACTCCTCCAGCTCCTCGCGCCGGGACGCGTGAGGCGGACTTTGATTTCTCCGCGCTCAGCTCCGACGAGGATGAGGAAGAGTAAGTATTGGCAACTTCTTGTTTCCTTTGATTTTTGTTGCTCTTGTCTTGGATTTTCTTTGCCTGATTCTGATTTTGTCTGTCTTCCAGGACCCTGGCCCAGAGGGCGGCGAAGAGGGCCAAGATCCCGGTGGTCGATCTTGAGGACGAGCCCGTCGCAGCAGCAGGGGATGCGCCTGCGACAAGCTTGCCGGACCAGGCAGCTGCTCCGCAGAGCAGCCCCCAGCGTAAGTCTTCTGTCCACTCTCCGATTGTCGGGCGCGTGTGAGCTTCTTATCTTTGCTAACGCTTTGTTTGTTTGTTGACTTGCGTAGAAGCAGAGCAGCAGCCTCAGGAGCGCCAAGAGATTGCTCCCGACGAGCCGCATGTCTCGACCTCTCCGCCAAGGAGGAGCTCCCCGGCAAGGGAGGACACCCCGCCAAGGGCGAGTACCCCGCCAAGGGCGAGTACTCCGCCAAGGGAAGGCGCCAGCAGTCCTCCGCCGGCGGAAGCCACCACCACGCCGCCGAGGGAGGACCCCTCGGCAAGGAACCCCATCGAAGAGGAGGTCCGCGCAGGTAAAATCCTTGGACTTTTCTCTTTGTGAGTTTTTCTTTTTGGATATTTGCTTGACCATTATTTTCTTCTTTCTTCTTCTTGTCTTCAGACCCGTCCGTAGTCGAGCCCATGGAGACAGAAGTCGCCGTCGAGGAGGACGCACGCGGCGACACCGGCGACGTCGCAGCCGATGAAGGGGCGGCCGGTGCTAACGAGCCTGCCGCCGACGAGACCGCCGAGGCTGCCGGCGTGGCAGCTGAGGGGGAATCCGGCAGTCGCACTGACGGCCCTGGGGCCGCAGGAGCGTCAGACGCTGCGCCGGCTGCCGACCCCTCTGCTGCTGCGGCTGAGCCCGGTGCCTATCTGGAGGCCGGCAACGGAGTCTTCATGCAGCTCCCGTGGGCGTCCACGTCAAGGGCGCCCGCGGAGGGAGAGGTCTTCGACGGGGAGGTCCTCGCCTCCGCCGGGCTGAAGTTCGTCGACGCGCCCGGCAGCAGTAGCGAGCCCGAGGAGGAGTGGCTTCTGCGGAGGCTTCTGGCCCTGTACCGCGCCAGGCAGGCCAAGTTGGAGTCCCGAGAGGCTCTGGCCGCCAAGGCGGGCACTGACTTGGAGAAGCGCGCTGAAGAGCTCCGGGCCGCAAACCAGGCGGCTCTCCGATCCTAGGCGGAGGAGCGGGAGGAGCTCGCCGAGGCGCATCAGGCGTTTATACTTGAGAAGGCCGAAGCAGAGGAGCAGCAACGGCTCGCCGCCGAGGAGTTGTCCCGGCGAGAAGGTGAACTGACGCAGCGGAAGGTCGACCTCGACAGCCACGAGGACGACCTTGCCGCGCGCGAACAGTCTTGGTGGGGCTCTGCAGGAAGCGAAGGACGCCGCTACAGCCGCTGAGACCGCCAAGAGAGACTTGGAGGCGAGGGTAGCGCAACTGGAGGTCCACTTGAAGACGAGCGAAGAGAAGGTTGCCGCTCTTGCGTCAGAAAGGGAGAAGGACGCCCACAGCCACTCCGAGCTGCAGGTCCGCCTCTCCGACAAGGGCAAGGAGCTTGCCATCGCCAAGGACTCCATCGCCGATCTGGAGCTGAAACTTTCCACCCTCACCGCATCACTTGATGGCGCCAGAGAGCGGGAGACGAAGCTGAAGGAGGATCTTAGGGGCGAGAGGGCACTGCTGGAGAGTGCCGCTATCCCCCAAAATAACTTCAGGCAGACCGTCGAGCTCTGGACAGAAGGTCTTGTCCTTGCCGCCACCAACATTGACAAGGAGCTGGAACTCCTGGGGGCGGAGTATCTCGGGTATTCCACCGACGAGAATCTCCACCCCAGCGCCAAGCTTACCTTCTTCCTCCAGGGCGTAGGGACGGCCCTCCAGCAGCTCCGGGAAAAGATCCCCACTCAGCTGGCGAACGAGGCGCGCAGGCTTTGCACGGGCGTCTTGGAGAAGGTGCTGATGAAGATAGTCTTCCGCAACCCAGGACTCAACCTCAACAACGTCCTCAGGACCTTGCCGCCCGACGCCGACCAGGAGGCGCTCAAGGCCCTTGTCGCACCCATCGTGGCTATGGTGGGCAAGATCAAGAGAGTCGAGGGCGACCGCGCAGACTAGGCTGTTTTCCTTTTTGCTTCCTTTACCGCTGCCAACCATGTTATGAACAATAGTCTATCAGAACAGCGACAAGTCATTTTGTAATATAGCTTTATTTCGGGTAGTTAATGCAATGTTATTTCCTTTACTTGACTTCTTTACTTTGTATGCTTTTACCCTACGCTTTTAGGGAGCTTGCCGGCAAAGGGACCCTTGCCGCGAGCGCTGAGTGCGGAACTTCAGCAGCCTGCTGGCAATGCCGTTGCCGACAAGAAACCTTGTCGCAGCTAGTCGCAGCACACTTAGGTTGTTGAGCGAACTCGAAAACGAAGTAAGGGCGCGACACTTGTCGCAGCGCGCTTAAGCCGTTGAGCGTGCTCGAAACAAAGTAAGGGCGCGGCTAGCCACGAGTTGGTTCCTCCACGCACAGGTTTTCCATACAAAGTGCGGTCGTTCAAGGAAGATAACTTTAAAATTTAAAAATTTGATTGCTCAAACTTTGGCAACTTAGCTTTTGTGTCGTCTGCTTCCCAGCAAGGCAAGGCTTTTTTGAACGGCACTTGGTCCGTACCACTGTCTCCTTCCCCCCCGGCAAACTTGTGCGCGAGGAAAACTCCTTTTGCTTGAGAGAAAAGAAAAAAGGAGGAAACATATATATGGAGCCTTGCAGCTCGTTATTGCTTACCGGGGGTGCGTGCTGCCCACAAAGTGTCAGATAATACATGCAAGAAAAACGAAAAGGCATGAAACGACAAGCTGTGCGAGGCACATAAGTTTTACTGATGCACGGGGTCTGCGCCCGGCTTTGCACAAAGGTTTATATGCAACAGCGGCAAGACTTGTACAAAAAGTGGTTGCCGGAACGGATCACGGCAACCGCGCCTTATGGGTAAAACTTGCGAAGGTGCTCAATGTTCCAGGAGTTGCTCACCGGTAAGCCCTCTTCGGTCTCAAGGCGGACAGCGCCGGGCCTTGTGACTTGTCTCACCCGATAAGGGCCTTCCCACTTCGGCGTCAACTTGTTGGAATTCTTGGCGGACTGAACGCGCCGAAGAACAAGGTCGCCTTCCTCGAGACTTCTGGCTTTAACTTTGCGGCTATAGTAGCGACGCAAAGCTTGCTGGTATCGAGCAGCTCGTATAGCAGCCTGAAGACGGTCCTCCTCAAGGAGCAATGCGTCATCTTGCCGCAGCTGCTCTTGCTCGAGCTCATCATAAGCGAGCACTCGAGGCGACTGATACGTCCAAAACGTATCTATAATTTCTGCTTGCTCCATGCCTCTTTTGGGTGATATTGCTATGATATTTATACACTTCCATACACTTTTGATCATATTTGGACTAACCTATTAACTCAGTGCACCCCAGTGCCAGTTTCTGTTTTCTGCTATTTTTGTATTTCAGGTTTTCCCATCACGTAAACTGCCAGAAAAATCCCGGAAAAATTATATAAAAAATCAGCGTTCCAGAAGCTTCCCGGCAGCCAAAGTAGAGCCGGAGGGGGGCTACCAGGGCTCCAGGGGCCCTGGTGGCGCGGCCCCCCTCCTGACCGCGCCGGGGGGGCACCTGGGCCCCCAAGGCCTCCGCCGATGCCCCCCTTTGGCATATATTTAACAGCGTCCCGAAACCCTCGAGACGGGAACCCTTTTTCGCGATCTCATCTCTGTTCCGCCGCCGCCGCGCTTCCAAGATCGGGAGCACCAGGAGAACTCTTCCCAGCACCCTGCCGGAGGGGAGGATCACCACAGGGAGCCTCTCCACCACCATGGACGCCTCCCGGATGAGTTGTGAGTAGTCTCCCTTGGACCATGGGTCCATGACCAGTAGCTATGTGATGTTCTCCTCCCCTTCTTGTGCTTCACTAATTAGACCTCGTGAGCTGCCCTACATGATCGAGGCACATATGTAATCCTTATGCTGTTGCTATGATGAGTTTGCTGGGATCCGATGGATTGTGAGATTATACTCAGATTGTGTTTGAGTAATATATTTGATTTACCTCTTTTATATTTATGTTCATAAGTAATTCTTGCATGTTCTCCGTTGCTATTTATTGCTTTGGCCAAGTAGTAGGTAGTGACTCCAAGAGGGAACGTTATGCTCGATTGTGGGTTCATGCCCCTCGATGACTAGCTTGAGTGACAGAAACATGAGTCTAGGGGATGTGCTGTTGCCACAAGGGGGAAAACAACGGTGCTTGTGCCCGCGGGTGCAAGGATTGTTTACTTTACGCAAAGTTCTTTTAATGCAGTTGTCTGTTGCTTTGAGTTTACACTATGGGTGGGACTCGCAACTTAATACCAGCGAGATGTTCTGGATAGATATCTCAAGGTGGATGATTAGTAGTAGATGCAGATGGATTTCGGTCTACTTGCCTTGGCGTACCGCCCATTCTTTGAACCTCTACCTTTCTTGCAACATAGTTAGCATTGGTTTGCGCACATAATTCTGTCAATTGCCCAGCTGTAATTCGTTTACCTCACATAGCTGTTTTATCGTCTTTTGGGAGAGAGACATCACTAGTGAACATCATGGGACCCCGGTCCATATTACCATCACTGATCACATCCGCTATTTACTTTCCGCTTTTACTTACTATTTGCAGCAATACCTATCACTATTATCACTTGCGTTTGATCCTTTGTAAACGACAAGGCCGGAGGGATTGACAACCTCTCTGTACTCGTTGGGAGCAAAGTTATTTGTATCTGTGTGCAGGTCCACGTTGATTGCTAATATCTGGCGCCGTTAGCAGTTAACACCTTCTTGTTGAAACTGGGAGTCTCAGGGGAAATCGATCCTTGGTATCTTTGCCAAGGGAAAACTTCCGCTACACTGCATCTCAAACCTTCCACTTGGGGTAACCAACGAGGGGCCAGAAGCCATCAACGACCCGTATACGAGTTCCGTGGGGAGAACTGCCTCTGCTCCATAGACAAGAGCGAAGGGTGTCTGTCCAGTGGCTCGATTTCGTGTCGTCCTGATTGACCAAAGAGCCGCCGGCAACTCTTCAATCCAGTTTCTTCCGCATCTGTGCAGCCTGTCGAAAGTTCTTGTCTTGAGTCCGCGCAGCACTTCAGCGTTTGCTCTCTCCGCTTGACCGTTGCTCCTCGGGTGAGCAACATAAGCGAAGCAGACCTTGGTGCCAAGGTCTTGGACGTATTGCATGAAGGTGCGACTTGTGAATTGTGTGCTATTGTCGGTGATGATCCTATTAGGAATTCCGAAATGGCAAACAATCGACCTGAAGAACTTGACTGCTGATTGTGCGGTCACCTTTCTCACTGGTTCCACTTCCGGCCACTTTGTGAACTTGTCGATGGCGACGTACAAGTACTCAAAGCCCCCGGCTGCGCGGGGAAAGGGGCCGAGGATGTCGAGCCCCCAGACCGAAAATGGCCAGGACAAAGGGATCGTCTGGAGAGCTTGAGCTGGCTAATGTATCTGCTTGGCATGGAACTGGCACGCTTGACACTTGGTTACTTGTGCAGTTGCATCTTGGAGGGCTTCTTGCCAAAAGAAACCTTGCCGGAACGCCTTGCCGGCAAGTGCTCTTGCGCCAATGTGGTGGCCACATATGCCTCCATGTATCTCTGCCAACAGCTTTTGCCCATCTTCCCGGGGAATGCACTTCAATCTGACACCGTTGAGTCTTCTTCTGTACAGTTCATCGCTGACAAACTGATACATACTTGACTGCCGGGTTATTCTTTCCGCTTCTTCTGGCTCTTCGGGAAGTTCTCCTGTTTGAAGGAAACGGACAATCTGCTGTGCCCATGCTAGAGCCTGAGGCTCAACAACAAGGACTAAAGGCATCAGTGCTGCTGCGGGAACGTCAGCTTCTACGGCAAGAACTTGTGGCTCGGCCGGAGCTTGACGTTCCCCGGCAAGCTTGCCCGGGCAAAACTTGTCGGGAACGCTTGCTTCAACTGTACAAACCCTAGGGTCTGCAGGAGCAGACTGTTCCTCAGCGATCTTGTCGCTGACCTTGGGGACGTTGTTGGCGGCAGCTTCAGGAAGCTCTGCCGGCAAGTAGTCACCAGAAACCAACTTTCTCTTCTTACTTTGTCCAGTTGATGGTGTTACGGATGGTTGAGTTAGCTTGAGCACAAAGATCCCTGGTTCCACAGGTAGCTTTAGTGCAGCACATTTTGACAGGCCGTCTGCGATGTCGTTTTGAGCCCTTGGAACGTGCTCCATCTATAGGCCTTCAAAGTGCTCTTCAAACTTTCTCACCTCGTCGACGTAAGCTTCCATCAACGGACTCTGGTAGCTCTTGTTCACTTGGCGGACAACCAACTGCGAATCTCCCCGCACAATCAGCTTCTGATCCCAAGCTCTGCTGTGATTCTGAGGCCGGCAAGCAAACCTTCATACTCTGCAGTATTGTTCGTTGCTTGCTCCTTGGGAAAGTGCATCTGGACAACGTACTTGAGGTGCTCTCCGGTGGGTGCGACAAACAGCACGTCGGCACCGGCGCCTTGCAGTGAGAAGGCACCATCGAAGTACATTATCCATTCCTTGCTTGCTTCTTTGACGGGGATGCTTGTCTCTGGAATTTCTTCATCTGGCGTTGGTGTCAATTCTGCTATGAACTCCGCCAATGCTCTGCTCTGGATAGTTGAAGTACTTTCAAACTTGAGACCAAAGCTTGACAGCGCTAGTGCCCACTCGACAATCCTGCCTGTTGCTTCTGGATTTTGCAATATACTTTTCAGCGGAAAGCAAGTGACCACTGTTATCTCATGTGCTTGGAAGTAGTGGCGTAGCTTTCTTGAGGCCATGAGAAGGCCGAAAAGTAGCTTCTGCACCCCAGAGTATCTTGACCTAGCCCCCTGGAGAAGGGAGCTAACAAAATAAACTGGGCGCTGCACCATCTTCTTCCGTACCACTTCTTGCATCTGCGCAGGCCCATCCTTGTCGGGGCCAGAGCTTGTCGGGGAAGCCCCCTGTTTGTCACTGGATGTGCTTGCCGGGGCTGTGGGCTCCTCATCTGCCTCCCTTTCCGCTACCAACGCAGCACTAACCACTTGATTGGTTGTTGCTAAGTACAGCAGCAACTTCTCTTGTGGCCTAGGTGCGACAAGTATTGGAGTGGAGGACAGGTACCCTTTCAAGTCTTGTAGTGCTGCCTCCGCTTCCGGAGTCCATTTCATTGGACCTGCCTTTTTCAAGATTTTGAAAAACGGCAGGTGATACGTCCAAAACGTATCTATAATTTCTGCTTGCTCCATGCCACTTTTGGGTGATGTTGCTATGATATTCATACACTTCCATACACTTTTGATCATATTTGGACTAACCTACTAATCCAGTGCACCCCGGTGCCAGTTTCTGTTTTCGGCTGTTTTTGTATTTCAGGTTTTCACGTTACGAGAACTGCCAGGAAAAATCCAGAAAAATTATATAAAAAATCAGCGTTCCAGAACCTACCTTGCGCCCGAAGGACAGCCGGGGGGGGGGCACCAGGGCTCCAGGCGCCCTGGCGGCGCGCCCCCCCTGGGCCGCGCCGGGGGGGCGCCTGGGCCCCCCGAGCCCCGTCTGGTGCCCCCCTTCGGCATATATTTAGAGCGTCCTTCGAAACCCTCAGGACGGGAACTCTTTTTCGCGATCTCATCTCTGTTCCGCCGCCGCCGCCGCTTCCAAGATTGGGAGCTCCAAGAGAACTCTTCCCGGCACCCTGCCGGAGGGGAGGATCACCATCGGGAGCTTCTCCACCACCATGGACGCCTCCCGGATGAGTTGTGAGTAGTCTCCCTTGGACCATGAGTCCATGACCAGTAGCTATGTGATGTTCTCCTCCCGTTCTTGTGCTTCACTAATTAGTCCTCGTGAGCTGCCCTACATGATCGAGGCACATATGTAATCCTTATGCTGTTGCTATGATGAGTTTGCTGGGATCCGGTGGATTATGAGATTATGTTCAGATTGTTCTTGAGTAATATATTTGATCTACCTCTTTTATATTTATGTTCATAAGTAATTCTTGCATGTTCTCCATTGTTATTTATTGCTTTGGCCAAGTAATACGTAGTGACTCCAAGAGGGAACGTTATGCTCGATTGTGGGTTCATGCCCCTCGATGACTAGCTTGAGTGACAGAAACATGAGTCTAGGGGATGTGCTGTTGCCACAAGGGGGAAAACAACGGTGCTTGTGCCCGCGGGTGCAAGGATTGTTTACTTTACGCAAAGTTCTTTTAATGCAGTTGTCTGTTGCTTTGAGTTTACACTATGGGTGGGGCTCGCAACTTAATACCAGTGAGATGTTCTGGATAGATATCTCAAGGTGGATGATTAGTAGTAGATATTGATGGATTTCGGTCTACTTACTTTGGCGTACCGCCCATGCTTTGAACCTCAACCTTTCTTGCAATGTAGTAAGCATTGGTTTGCGTTCGTGGTCCTGTCAATTGCCCAGCTGTAATTCGTTTACCTCACATAGTTGTTTTATCGTCTTTTGGGAGAGAGACATCACTAGTGAACATCATGAGACTCCGGTCCATATTACCATCATTGATCACATCCGCTATTTACTTTTCGCTTTTATTTACTATTGCGAACATTATCTATCACTACTATCATTTGCGTTTAATCCTTTGTGAACTACAAGGCCGGAGGGATTGACAACCTCTCTGTACTCGTTGGGAGCAAAGTTATTTGTATCTGTGTGCAGGTCCACGTTGATTGCTAATCCGGCGCCATTAGCAGTTGACACCTACTTGTTGAACCTAGGAGTCTCTGGGGATTCGATCCTTGGCATCTTTGCTAAGGGAAAAACTTCCACAACACTGCATCTTACACCTTCCACTTGGGGTAACCAACGAGGGGTTAGAGGCCCATCAAGGAGTTTTTCTGGCGCCGTTGCCGGGGACTCCACTCTTCAGGATAGGGGAGTTGCATGCTATCTTTTACCTTTGCTTTTTAGTCTTGTTAGTTTACCTTTCAGTTTTCTTTATGTCTTTTCACCAGTTATGCTTATGGACAACCTTGCTATTGGATCGTTGCTTGCGGGAAGACGCCCCACACCTGTGGTGGTTGCTCCTCCCCCTACTGAAATTCTGCCCTATAAAATACCAGCTGGTATTATCAATTATATCTTGGCTAATCGTTATGCAGGAGACAGACATCCCGGTGAACACTTGCTATATCTGTCACAATTATGTTCATTATTTAAGCTTGCAGGTGTATCAAGGGAGTTTGTCATGAGGAAATTGTTCGCCGTATCACTTATAGATAAGGCTTCAGATTGGTATAAGCTTCTCGATAACTCGCACTTGCTTGATTGGCAAGAGCTTATGTCTCTCTTTTATACTAAGTTTTATCCTCTTCATGATGCTTATGTGGAGAGTAAGAGTACCTTTTTGCATGTGGATCATGGTAACAATGCTTTATGTGATGCTTATATTGTTGAGTTTATTCGTGATCCCACTAAAAATTATTATGAGAAGGGAACATATGCTTATAGATATTTCAATAATATTAAGTTCCCTCTCTTTATGTTGAAGGTTTTGAAGTTGCACTTGTTTTGTCTTCCTATGCTTATTGATTTGTGCTTCAATGAATTATTCTATTGCAATATTCCTATGCATAGGAAGCATGTTAGGCTTAAATGTGTTTGGTATTTGCTTCTTGATGCTCTCTTTTGTTCTTCTTCCTACGAGAGCATCATTAAAGTCTTAAGCCTATCTTTATGGCTATAAAGAAAGAGCTCTAGGGAGACAACCCTTGATGTTTTTAGTAGCATCATCATTGTATCTTTGCTTTTCATATTTGTGCCAAGTATAGCCTCTGATTGCTAGAAAGTTCAAAAGTTGTGAGGTGCTGTCCAGGAAACAGATTCTGTCCTTGGATAGAAAAATTCGTATAAAATCACCAGATCATCTTTTTGGTCTGAACTTCTTCGACAGCGTTCTCTATATAATTGTCTTTCGTGCGTCTGTTCTGAGTTTTTTTATTTGAGTTGCAGAAGTGCCCCGAACAAATCAATTACTACCTGCTGTTTTGTTTTTCACAGATTCTGTCCTATTTTGGCTTTCCTTCATTTTGCAAATCAAGAGCTTGCTTTTTCTTTGCAAAAACCTTTTGGCGATCTTGAGAAACAGTAGACCTTCAAGAATATCTTTATTTCCAGCAAGGTATAATTATTTTATTAAGGGTACTAACCTCGCTAATCAGATTATGATGAGTTATGTATGAAGGGAGTTTTCAAGTGTGCGAGGGAAGATGATAAAAAAGATTCAGGAGTGTCAAGCGCTCAAGCTTGGGGATGCCCCCGTGCACCCCCCAAGAAATATTCAAGGAGACTCAAGCGTCTAAGCTTGGGGATGCCCCCGTGCATCCCCTTCTCCATCAACATTATCAGTTCGTCTTTCATTCCGCTATATTTTTATCACTTCATGTGTTAAGTGCTATGCTTGGAGCGTCTTGCTTTTAGTTTTCTTTTTAGTTTTTCATAACGAGTCGGAACTTAGCGTTCTTTATGTGGGAGAGAAACACGCTCCACTTCTACCTAGAACATAACATAGAATTTTCATGTATATCTTTGTTGTGTGTGTTCTTTGTCTTTTAATAGCTACTATCATGCTCTGCTCTTAGTATTCATGCTTATCTTTTCAAAGAGCTTTTGTTTAGTTGGTTGCTTGAACTCTCTTTAATTATCATGCTTACCTTATTAAGAGAGTTTGCTTCCGTAGCATTGGTTAATATGTCTATGATAAAGATGCTACGTGCATAATGGCGCTTAGTAGTTCAGGTTTTCTTATGGTTAGTCTCAAATAGCTGGGGGATTCCCAATGTGTTATTGGAGTACCAACTTGATTTGTGTACCTATGATGTGGTATGGTTTAGTAATATCTTCCTTCGAGAATTTATTTTGATTGACTTGGCGTATGCTCACGCATATTTAAGACTGTAAAGAAAGTCTGTCAAGCCTTGATGATCTTTTATTTCTGAGTAGCGATATAACTTCCATGTCTGATTCAATATTGCTTTGTCGCTCTGCATGATTATGACCGTCATTGCTCTCTTAGTTGGTCGCTCCCAGTCTTTTACTAACCTCCACCTGTACTAAGCAGACTAACTTTGCAATACATAGCTCATGGGAAAGTAGCTTAAAAACTATTGTGGTAAAGAATATGTTGCCTATGTATCTTATTTCTTATAAGTTGCTTGCTGAGCGGTAACCATGTTTCTGGGGACGCCATCAACTGTCACACTTTTGTTGAATATCATGTGAGTTGCTATGCATGTTCGTCTTGTCTGAAGTAAGGGTGATTTGCCATGGGTTGAATGAGTATGCATATTGTTAGAGAAGAACATTGGGCCGCCAACCAAAGCCATGTATCATGGTGGAAGTTTTAGCTTGGACATTAATCCTCAATCTCTTATGAGAATATGCTTATGCATTAAAGAGGAGTCCATCATCTATTTTCTATGTTGCCCCGGTATGGATGTCCTCAGGTTGAGATCTATCAAAAACGAGAAATCAAATGTGATTTATCTCCTTGGACCTTTGTACAGGTGGCATAGAGGTACCCCTTTGTGACACTTGGTTGAAACATATGTAATGCAATGATAACCCATGGAAATCCGAGCTAATTAGGACAAGGTGCGAGCACTATTGGTATTCGATGCATGAGGCTTGCAACTTATAGGATGTCTTATGCATGACACATATGAAGTACTACTACCGTTGACAAAATTGCTTCTATGTTTTCAAAATAAAAAGCGCTAGCACATAACCATTCTTATACTTTTATGTTGAGTCTCCACCTTCTTTCTTCAAGCACCAACTACTGAGAGCATGATTGTCATTCTGAGTGTAATGTGCATTGTCCCAAAGTAGCATTGTCTTTTGCATGATTGTGATATCGTTTATTTTGAAATCATTGTATCTAGTCATCACTTAAACCTTGAAGGTGCCCCTGCATTTATGTTTTGCTTCACTAAAGGGGGCAAGCTAGATATCACTTTATCATATTTGCACATCATGTTCATTGCAAATCTTCTTGATGTTTCAGTTTCATGTTGTAAAACTTTCAGTCATTTGTGATTTTCTCAAGAGGCAACTTAATTACTATAGAATCATTGTCTCAGTAAGCTTTTGTCATATGACTATGAATAAGTCCTATATGGTTAATAGCATGTCACCACAGAAATTATTCTTGTTATCATTTACCTACTCGAGGACGAGCATGAATTAAGCTTGGGGATGTTGATACGTCCAAAACGTATCTACAATTTCTGCTTGCTCCATGCCACTTTTGGGTGATATTGCTATGATATTCATACACTTCCATACACTTTTGATCATATTTGGACTACCTTCTAATCCAGTGCACCCCGGTGCCAGTTTCTGTTTTCGGCTGTTTTTGTATTTCAGGTTTTCACGTTACGAGAACTGCCAGGAAAAATCCAGAAAAATTATATAAAAAATCAGCGTTCCAGAACCTACCATGCGCCCGAAGGACAGC
>LR738710.1:927385765-927427585 GCA_902687465.1 Secale cereale
GCTTGGGCCCCCCGAGCCCCGTCTGGTGCCCCCCTTCGGCATATATTTAGAGCGTCCTTCGAAACCCTCGGGACGGGAACTCTTTTTCGCGATCTCATATCTGTTCCACCGCCGCCGCCGCTTCCAAGATCGGGAGCACCAGGATAACTCTTCCCGGCACCCTGCCGGAGGGGAGGATCACCATCGGGAGCTTCTCCACCACCATGGACGCCTCCCAGATGAGTTGTGAGTAGTCTCCCTTGGACCATGAGTCCATGACCAGTAGCTATGTGATGTTCTCCTCCCGTTCTTGTGCTTCACTAATTAGTCCTCGTGAGCTGCCCTACATGATCGAGGCACATATGTAATCCTTATGCTGTTGCTATGATGAGTTTGCTGGGATCCGATGGATTATGAGATTATGTTAAGATTGTTCTTGAGTAATATATTTGATCTACCTCTTTTATATTTATGTTCATAAGTAATTCTTGCATGTTCTCCGGTGTTATTTATTGCTTTGGCCAAGTAATACGTAGTGACTCCAAGAGGGAACGTTATGCTCGATTGTGGGTTCACGCCCCTCGATGACTAGCTTGAGTGACAGAAACATGAGTCTAGGGGATGTGCTGTTGCCACAAGGGGGAAAACAACGGTGCTTGTGCCCGCGGGTGCAAGGATTGTTTACTTTACGCAAAGTTCTTTTAATGCAGTTGTCTGTTGCTTTGAGTTTACACTATGGGTGGGGCTCGCAACTTAATACCAGTGAGATGTTCTGGATAGATATCTCAAGGTGGATGATTAGTAGTAGATATTGATGGATTTCGGTCTACTTACTTTGGCGTACCGCCCATGCTTTGAACCTCAACCTTTCTTGCAATGTAGTCAGCATTGGTTTGCGTTCGTGGTCCTGTCAATTGCCCAACTGTAATTCGTTTACCTCACATAGTTGTTTTATCGTCTTTTGGGAGAGAGACATCACTAGTGAACATCATGAGACTCCGGTCCATATTACCATCATTGATCACATCCGCTATTTACTTTTCGCTTTTATTTACTATTGCAAACATTATCTATCACTACTATCATTTGCGTTTAATCCTTTGTGAACTACAAGGCCGGAGGGATTGACAACCTCTCTGTACTCGTTGGGAGCAAAGTTATTTGTATCTGTGTGCAGGTCCACGTTGATTGCTAATCCGGCGCCGTTAGCAGTTGACACCTACTTGTTGAACCTAGGAGTCTCTGGGGATTCGATCCTTGGCATCTTTGCTAAGGGAAAAACTTCCACAACACTGCATCTTACACCTTCCACTTGGGGTAACCAACGAGGGGTTAGAGGCCCATCAGCAGGGCGCGTTCTGCATACTTAGAAATGAACCTGCTGAGGGCAGCCACGCAGCCGGCAAGCCTTCGTACATCCTTGACGCGCTTCGGAGCTTCGATCTGCTCAATGGCTTTAATCTTGTCGGGATTGGCTTCAATCCCCCTCTGGGACACAAAGAACCCGAGAAGCTTGTCGGAGGGGACTCCGAACACGCACTTCTCGGGGTTGAGCTTGAGTTGTATCTTGCGCAGATTCGCAAAGGTTTCATCTAGATCTTGAATCAGTGTATCCTTGTCCTTGCTCTTGACCACTATATCATCCATGTAAGCTTCTATATTCCTGTGTATCTGTGGCTCAAAAGCAGTGTGGACTACCCTCACAAACGTTGAACCGGCATTCTTCAATCCAAAGGGCATGCGTATGAAGCAGTAAGTGCCACATGGAGTAATGAACGCGGTCTTCTCTTCATCTTCTCCAGCCATAAATATCTGGTGGTATCCGGAGTATGCATCAAGAAATGAAAGCAACTCACATCCAGCCGTGGAGTCAATGATCTGGTCAATGCGCGGCAAGGGAAATGGATCTTTGGGACAAGCTTTATTCACATCAGTGAAGTCTATACAAAGTCTCCACTTCCCATTTGCTTTGCGCACGACAACAGGGTTGGCCAGCCACGTGGGATGAAGTACACCTCTGACAAGGCCTGCCGCTTCCAGCTTCTTGATTTCTTCTGCAATAAACTCTTGGCGCTCCACCGCTTGCTTTCTAACCTTCTGCTTGACGGGCCGCGCGTGAGGACAAACGGCAAGCTTGTGCTCAATCACTTTCCTGGGAACACCGGGGATGTCAGACGGCTGCCATGCAAACACGTCGACATTCGCCCGCAGGAAAGCGACGAGCGCGCTTTCCTATTTAGGATCGAGCGTGGCACTGATGGTGAAAGTACCACCAGTGCCGTCCTCCTTGGCGGACACCTTCTTGGTTGTGGGTGGAGCTGCCATCGCCTTCTTGTACTTGCCGGTGGAGCTCGATGGTGCGTCCTCGACGGCAACGCAGCACTCCGAGGAGGTGCGTTTGCCGGAGTGGGCCCCAGAGCTCTTGCCGGACTTGGTCTAGTTCTTCCCACCCGGGAGCTTCAGCGGCAAGTGTCTCACTATTTGTTGCGGCCGCTGCGTCCCGGTAAATCTTGTCGGCACAGATAAGCGCGTCCTTCTTGTCGCCGGGGACAGAGATGACGCTTATCGGGCCTGGCATCTTGAGCATGTTGTAGGCGTAATGAGAGGCTGCCATGAACTTGGCGAGCGCTGGACGGCCAAGTATCCCATTGTAAGGCAATGGGATATCGGCAACGTCAAAGGTGATCCTCTCAGTCCTGAAGTTCAGCTCTCCGCCAAAAGTCACTGGCAGTGTGATTTTCCCCTTCGGCTTGCTCCTTCCCGGGTTGATCCCTTGGAATGTGCCGGTTTCCTCGAGCTCGCTGTCGGGGATCTGGAGTTTCCGGACCACAGCAGAGGAGATCAGGTTCAGGCCGGCCCCGCCGTCAACCAACATCTTGGTGACCTTGAGGTTGCGGATAGTTGGTGAAACCAACATCGGCAAACACCCGACCGTAGTTGTGCGATCAGGGTGGTCCTCAATGTCGAAGATGATGGGCGTGCTGGACCACTTCAGAAGTTTGCGCGACTCGACGGGTGGCTCCGCTGCATTAACTTCCCGTACCCATTGTTTAAGTTGGCGGTGGGAAGTATGCAGAGAAGCTCCACCGTCTACGCACAAAACCTCTGTTGCCTTCTGGAACTCCTGCTCGCTGTTATCTCCGTCCTCCATGTCTTCGTCGTCGTCTTCGTCTTCGTCCTTGTCGCAGCCGCGGGGAGGTCTATCTCCTTGCCGCTGCTTGGCCTTGCCGCGGCGTCCTCCCCGGCCATTGAATGGCCGCTTCTTGCCGGACTCTCCTCCACCTCCCTGGGCTTTCTCCTTGTCGCGTCGCTCGTACTCAGCTTTCTGCTGCTCGACGAGGTATTCGACCCTCTTGCAGTTCTGGAGGTCGTGGCCCTTGGTGCGGTGGATCTTGCAGTACTGCTTGTCGGAGCCGTCTTGCTTGTCGGTGGCCGCCACAGCGGCAGCTTCCTTGCCGGAGCCACCAGTCTGTGCTTTCTTGGCGCCAACCTCCTTGCCGGACTGCTCAACGACCAGTACTTCTTTGCTCTTCTTTTTCTTGTTGTTCCGCCGCCGGTTTTTCCTTGTCGGGGCGGCATCCTCGCTATCTGTTCCCCCTGCTCCAGTATCCTCCCCGGGGAGTCTCCTCCCCTCTTCAGCGCGTGCGCACTTGTCGGCCAGGGCATAAAGCTCACTGACGTCTCGGATCTTGCACATCACCATTTCCTCCCTCATCCTGCGGTTACGCATGTTCTGGTGGAACGCGCTAATAACCGCGGCAGGGTGGACGTCTGGGATGTTGTGCTGGACGCGGCTGCAGCTCTGGATGTACTTTCGCAGGGACTCACCTTCCTTCTGGGCAAGTATATGAAGGTCGCTCTCCTGGCCATGAGGCTTGTGGCCACCTGTGAAGGCGCCGACAAACTGATGGCACAGGTCGGCCCAAGAAGAAATAGAGTTTTCCGGCAAGTGCATGAGCCAAGATCTGACGTTTGGCTTGAGCATTAGCGGGAAGTAGTTCGCGAGTATCTTCTCGTCTCGTCCCCCGGCAGCCTGCACAGCAATGGTGTAGATGCTGAGGAACTCCGACGGATGAGTCTTGCCGTTGTACTTCTCGGGTACGTCGGGCTTGAAGTTTTTCATGATGGGCCACTGGACTTGCCGCAGCTCACGGGTGAACGCAGGACAACCCGCCGCGTACGGCAAGTCGCTTGGTCCTCCGGGCGCGTGCATGTCGACAGCGGGCCCAGCGCGCTGGTCGGATTGTCGCCGCGCTTCTCTTCGACGCTCGATGCGAGTTCGAGCGTCTTCTTGTCGTCTGTCGTCAAGGACTTGGCGTTGATCGAGGCGAGCTCGTGGATCCGACGACGCCGTGGAGTCGTCGTCGATGTTGATCCCGCGAGTCGGCGATTTCGGCCTTCGGGGCGGGGAGTGCACGGTAGTTGCACCCCCGACGGTCTTGTCGCCATCAGCCCACGCCTGGCTAACTTGCCGCGGCCGCGACGTCGTCGGCTGCTGCGGAGTGTCGTTATTGGCAAAGGCGATGAGGCTTTGGATGGTGGCCCTCCAGTCGTCGGCCTTGTCTGCCGCTGGAGGGAAGTTGAGGAGCATCTGAGCTCAAGCTAGAGCTTCTGCTGGAGTGGAGGGGAGCGGTGGTGAGCGGTGCGAGGAGCGAGATATGCTCGGACTTCTAACTGCGTTAGAAGGAGCAGGATCTCGTCCCGGCGACCGCACCTTGCTCGTGCCAGCACGTTGGCCTTGAGCGTCCCGCGACCCGCCAGTTTGACCTTGCCCCAACAAGCGTATGGTACCTTCTGTACCACGTCGCTGCCGGTCCGGCACCTCCTGAGAGGGGCGCGGTGCATGCACGGACGCCGAGGTCTTGGAGTGCGCCCGGTCGTCCGTCTTGTCCTTGGACTTGGCGGCGCCGTGAGTTTCCTCGCCGGCGTCCGTCCTTCCGCCAGCGTCTACCCCACCGATCGTTGGCTCTGGTGGCGGCGGGATCGACGCGGACGGGCCTGCTACTTCCGAAGCCTTCTTCTTCGGCGGCATGTCGATGAAGTTGCTGAAGTTTTCGCTCGCGTGAACGCCGGATCAGGTTCACACAACCTCGACGGCCCCCCTACCTGGCGCGCCAAAGATGTCGGGGAAACTGATCGCCCACGAACACCTATGGGACCGAAGCCCCTTTTCGGTACGGCAAGGGGGCGGAGGATGCACAAAGAGCAGATCGAGGCGTGCACGCGAGCAGTTTACCCAGGTTCGGGCCGCGCGGCGGCGTAAAACCCTACTCCTGCCTTGGTTTGTATTGTGTTCTTGGCTCGGAAGCGAGAAGAACTACAGTGTCGATCGCTAGCAGCACCGAGCGTGAGAGTGATCAATGGTTCGAACCCCCTCTACGTTGTGCATGGGCCTCCTTTTATAGGTCAAAGGGGTCACCGACAGGTGGCAACGCAGTCGAGGGTAAAAACGTAAAAGTGGTGGTAGTTGAAACAGTGTATGCATAGTGCTCTATACATAACTCTGACGGCAGGGGACAAAGGCATTAAATGCCCGTCGCCGTCGCCCTAAACAGTGCAAAAAGCGTCCGTCAGGGCGTCTCCGTCCGCCACGACGGTAGCCTCATCATCGCATCTTGACACTGTGTACCCCAGGCTGCACAGCCTTCCGCCACGTGCGCCTGGAAGGGCCCTAGGGCGACGCGTGGGCGGATGCGCTGGAGCACGGGTACCTAGTGGAAGTCTGCCGCGGCTGCCATCTTGCCGCGCCCGTGAGCTTGCCGCTCTCCGGGCCTTGCCGGGACGCATGGCGCGCCGTTGCAAGTCTCCTGAAATGCCATGTTTGGCCTTCCTGGCAAGCTCCTTTTGCCAGGGTCTTGTGCTAAAGAAGTGGTCTTGAGCCTGGGGTGGCCTTCCCGGCAAGCTCCTCTTGTCGGGGCCTTGTCTCTTTAACTTGAATACTTTGTTCTTGAATGGCTCTAAAGGAAACACAGTGGGCCTTGGCGGACGCGCGGCAAGCCCTGCCACGGGACGCTGCGACTGCCCGTGCACAAGTTCGGGATACTAAGGTACCCCTACTTTAGTACATCGACACCCCCCTAGGAGCATGCGTTGATTGCTTTGTTTTGGATGACTCGTAAATTTTTTCAATAAGTATATGAGTTCTTTTGACTAATGTTGAGTCCTTGGATATTACGCACTCTCACCCTTCCACCATTGCTAGCCTCTCTTGTACCGCACAACTTTCGCCGGTACCATAGACCCACTATATACCTTCCTCAAAACAACCACCATATATCTTCCTCAAAACAGCCACCATACCTACCTATCATGGCATTTCCATAGCCATTCCGAGATATATTGCCATGCAACTTTCCACCGTTCCGTTCATATGACACGCTTCATATTGTCATATTGCCATGCATGATCATGTAGTTGACATCGTATTTGTGGCAAAGCCACTTTGCATAACTTTTCATGCATGTCACTCTTGACTCATTGCACATCCCGGTACACTGCCGGAGGCGTTCATATATGGTCATACAATGTTCTAGTATCGAGTTGTAATATCGAGTTGTAATTCAATGTAAGTGTGATGATCATCATTATTAGAGAATTGTCCCATGTGAGGAAAGGCTAAATAAAGAAAGCCCCTCCAAAAAAAGAAGGAACGTCCAAAGAAAAAAGAAAGGCCAAATAAAAAGGGGGACAATTGCTACTATCTTTTTCCACACTTGTGCTTCAAAGTAGCACCATGTTCTTCATTCTAGAGAGTCTCCTGTTTAGTCACTTTCATATAGTAGTGGGAATTTTCATTATAGAACTTGGCTTGTATATTCCAATGATGGGCTTCCTCAAATGCCCTAGGTATTCATGAGCAAGCAAGTTGGATGCACACCCCACTTAGTTTCTTTTGTTGAGCTTTCATACATATTTAGCTCTAGTGCATCAGTTGCATGGCAATCCCTACTCACTCACATTGATATCTATTGATGGGCATCTCCATAGCCCGTTGATACGCCTAGTCGATGTGAGACTATCTCCCTCCTTTTTGTCTTCTCCACAACCACCTATCTATTCCACATAGTGCTATATCCATGGCTCACGCTCATGTATTGCGTGAAAGTTGAAAGGTTTGAAAGAATAGAGTATGGAAACAAGTGCTTGGCTGAAACCGGGGTTGTGCATGATATGAATATTTTGTGTGATGAAGAGGGAGCATACCCAGACTATATGATTTTGTAGGGATAACTTTCTTTAGCCATAGTATTTTGAGAAGACATGATTGCTTGGTTAGTATGCTTGAAGTATTATTATTTCTTATGTCAATATAGACTTTTGTCTTGAATCTTTCAGATCTGAACATTCATGCCACAACTAAGAGAACTACATTGAAAGTTATGTTGGTTAGCATTCCACATCAAAAATTCTGTTTTTATCATTTACCTACTCGAGGACGAGCATGAATTAAGCTTGGGGATGCTGATACGTCTCCAACGTATCTATAATTTTTGATTGTTCCATGCTATTATTTATGATGTTTTGGATGTTTAATGGGCTTTGTTATACACTTTTATATTATTTTTGGGACTAACCTATTAACCCAGAGCCTAGTGCCAGTTTCTGTTTTTCTCCTGTTTTAGGGTTTCACAGAAAAGGAATATCAAACGGAGCCCAATTGACCTGAAACTCAGCGGAGGAAGTTTTTGGACCAGAAGAAGCCCACGGAGTGCCGGAGGGGGACAAGAAGACCCACGGGGTGCCCACGAGGGTGGGGGGCGTGCCCCCCCTACTGGGCGCGCCCCCTGCCTCGTGGACAGCCCGTAGACCCCCTTTGCTTGGCCCTGACTCCAACACCTCCTATATGTACCGAAACCTCCGGAAAGTAACCTAGATCGGGAGTTCCGCCGCCGAACGCCTCTGGTGCCACCAAAAACCAATCTAGACACTGTTCCGGCACCCAGCTGGAGGGGTGGAATCCCTCTTCGGTGGCTATCTTCATCATCCTGGCGTTCTCCATGACGAGGAGGGAGTAGTCCACCCTCGGGGCTGATGGTATGTACTAGTAGCTATGTGTTTGATCTCTCTCTCTCTCTCTCTCGTGTTCTTGAGATGGCACGATCTTGATGTATCGCGAGCTTTGCCATTATAGTTGGATCTTATGATGTTTCTCCCCATCCACTCTCTTGTGATGGATTGAGTTTTCCCTTTCAAGTTATCTTATCGGATTGAGTCTTTAAGGATTTGAGAACACTTGATGTATGTCTTGCATGTGCTTATCTGTGGTGACAATGGGATATCACGTGATCCACTTGGTGTATGTTTTGGTGATCAACTTGCGGGTTCTGTGACCTTGGGAATCTATGCATAGGGGTTGGCACACGTTTTCGTCTTGACTCTCCGGTAGAAACTTTGGGGCACTCTTTGAAGTTCTTTGTGTTGGTTGAATAGATGAATCTGAGATTGTGTGATGCATATCTTATAATCATACCCACGGATACTTGAGGTGACAATGGAGTATCTAGGTGACATTAGGGTTTTGGTTGTTTGTATCTTAAGGTGTTATTCTAGTACGAACTCTATGATAGATCAAACGGAAAGAATAGCTTCGTGTTATTTTACTACGGACTCTTGAATAGATCGATCAGAAATAATAACTTTGAGGTGGTTTTGTACCCTACCATAATCTCCTTATTTGTTCTCCGCTATTAGTTACTTTGGAGTGACTCTTTGTTGCATGTTGAGGGATAGTTATATGGTCCAAGTATGTTATTATTGTTGAGAGAACTTGCACTAGTGAAAGTATGAATCCTAGGCCTTGTTTCCTATCATTGCCACACCGTTTATGCTCACGTTTACCACTTGATACCTTGTTATTTTTATATTTTCTTATTACAAAAACCCATATCTACCATCCATATTGCACTTGTATCACCATCTCTTCGCCGAACTAGTGCACCTATACAATTTACCATTGTATTGGGTGTGTTGGGGACACAAGAGACTCTTTGTTATTTGGTTGCAGGGTTGTTTGAGAGAGACCATCTTCATCCTACGCCTCCCACGGATTGATAAACCTTTGGTCATCCACTTGAGGGAAATTTGCTACTGTCCTACAAACCTCTGCACTTGGAGGCCCAACAACGTCTACAAGAAGAAGGTTGCGTAGTAGACATCAATGGACAGGATACAAATTCGACAAAAATGTGCTGAGGCTCAAGCCACGCTGTTGTAGCCCTTGTCTTCAGTCTCCTTAGGCCACTCCTTTTGGGCCTTGAAGAGTTGCTTCCAGATATCTTCGTGCATGGTGCCGAGGAAGCGCTTCAAGGTCCGTGGTCCCTCCGGATTGATCTCGCATAGGTGGGAGGCCCGAAGTTGGCAGGGAAGAATGTGCCAGAAGAGCATCACCTGAATTACGTTAGTGAGGTGGGTGCCCTTCTCCATCATGCTGGAGATGCGGTTTTGGAGTGTCTGCACCTTCGTTTGAGACCCCCAATCAAGGCCCTTGGTGGTCCATGAGGTGAGCCTCTCTAGGGGTCCACATCTGAATCCGAGCGTGGCCGCCCACTTGGCGTCGCGGGGTTCGGTGATATAGAACCACTCCTGCTGCCATACCTTGTTCATCTCCACAATGGCCCCCTTTGGCCAAGTGGCGTTCGGGAGCTTACTCACCATAGCTCCCCTGCAATCCGCGTACTGTCCATCAACCACCTTCGGCTTCAGATTGAAGATCTTGAGCCATAAGCCGAAGTGTGGGGGGACGCGGAGGAATGCCTCACATACAACTATGAAAGCTGAGATGTGGAGGATAGAGTTCGGGGCCAGATCGTGGAAATCCAGTCCTTAGAAAAATAGGAGGCCCCGGACAAAGGGGTGAAGCGGAAACCCCAGCTCCCGAATAAAGTGAGGGATGAAAACCACCCTCTCACCCGGCTCAAGGACGGGGATCGCCTGGTTCTTATCGGGAACTCGGTGCACTATGTCATCGGCAAGATCGCCCGCACTCCGGAGATTCTTCACGGTCTTCTCTGTGACCGTGCAAGCCTCCCACTTGCCCTTGGAACCGGTTCCATCCATTGCTAGGGAAGGAGGCGGTGGTGGAGGAGTTGAGAGTTGCGGGCACTGGAGCTGTGGGCGCTGGGGCTAAAGAGATTGGGTAGCTAGGGCTTGAGGAGAGCATGAGGTGAAAGGGGAAGGATCTGTGTCCTTTTATAGACGGTAAATACCAAACGTCCCCCACTCCAGCCGTGAAACTCGCAGGTTCCCGACATGATCGTGCGTAAGGCACAGTTGGGTTACCCATGTCATATTGATGAGGATCCCGCGATGAGCGGGCACAATCTCTGCTTCGACATGACGTGCCAATGGGGCTATGCCTTGAAACGCGAAACCAGAGCTGAGAAAACAGTTCAAAATATTAAAGGGTCAAACATGACGATTTGCTGAAAAGTTGTCAGTAAAGACACAGTGTCAGGTTTTCGATACATTGCCTTTGAGGCTAAGGGTTGTACTAATCATGCAGAGCCGTACTTAGTTCCTTTATGCAGGAAATAACACTTCAATATGTTCGGAAGGAGGAACCCACCTAGCAATGCCGAAGACAGTACGCGTATCGGACTCATCGTCATCGAAGACTGGTTCAGGGGCTACCGAAGGAGTCCTGGATTGAGGGGTCCTCGGGTGGCCGGATTACTCGTTATGGGCCGGACTGGTGGGCCGTGAAGATTGTCGCTGAAGATTATCCTCCGTATCTGGATATGACTCCTATATGTGTAGAATGGCAAGTTTAGAGTCTGGGTGTAATGTTTCCTTCCTCTGCAAGATGATCATGTACTACCCTAGGTCCCTCCGGTGCATATATAAACTGGAGGGTTTAGTCCATAGAGACAGAATCACAACAACATAGGCTAGACTTCTATGGTTTAGCCATTACGATCTCGAGGTAGATCAACTCCTGTAACCCTATATTCATCAAGATAAATCAAGCATGAAGTAGGGTACTACCTCGATAGAGAGGGCCCGGACCTGGGTAAACATCGTGTCCCCGGTCTCCTGTTACCATCGATCCTCAAGCACACAGTTCGGGACCCCCCTACCCGAGATCCACTGGTTTTGACACGGACAGAGACCCCCAATCGAGGCCCTTGGTGGTCCATGAGGTGAGCCTCTCTGGGGTCCGGATCTGAATTCGGGCATGGCCACCCATTTGGCCTTGCGGGGTTCGGTGATGTAGAGCCACTCCTGTTGCCATATCTTGTTGGTTTCCACAAAAGCCCCTTTGGGCCAGGTGGCGTTCGGGGGCTTGCTACCATAACTCCCCCGCAGTCTGCGTGCTGCCCGTCGACCACCTTCGGCTTCAGATTGAAGGTCTTGAGCCATAGGCCGAAGTGTGGGGGGACGCGGAGGAAAGCTTCACACACGACTATGAAATCCGATATGTGGAGGATAGAGTTCGGGGCCAAATCATGGAAATCTAGCCCGTAGAAGAATAAGAGACCCCGGATAAAGGGGCGGAGCAGAAATCCCAGCCCCCGAATAAAGTGAGGGATGAACACAACCCTCTCGCCATGATATGGGGTGCGGATCACCTGATCCTCGTCAGGAATCCGGTGCGCATGTTGTCGACGAGATAGCCCGCGCTCCGGAGACTCTTCACGTCTTTCTCCGTTACGGAGGAGGCCTCCCACTTGCCCTTGGAACCAGATCCAGACATTGCTGACGATGAAGGCAGTGGTGGAAGGGTGCTACCTCTCGAGCATGCATTGTTTTTCCCTTGAAGAGGAAAGGGTGATGCAGCAAAGTAGCGTAAGTATTTCCCTCAGTTTTTGAGAACCAAGGTATCAATCCAGTAGGAGACTACACGCAAGTCCCTCGTACCTGCACAAACAAATAAGAACCTTGCAACCAACGCGATAAAGGGGTTGTCAATCCCTTCTCGGCCACTTGAAAAAGTGAGATCCGATAGAGATAATAGGATAAATATGTTTTGATATTTTTTTGTATAGATTGTAAAGTAAAGATTGCAAAATAAAAGAACAGTAAAGATAACTAGTTGATAGAAGATTAATATCATGGAAGATAGACCCGGGGGCCATAGGTTTCACTAGTGGCTTCTCTCAAGATAGCAGATTCTACGGTGGGTGAAAAAATTATTGTCGAGCAATTTATAGAAAAACACATAGTTATGAGAATATCTAGGCATGATCATGTATATAGGCATCACGTCCGTGAAAAGTAGACCGAAACGATTCTGCATCTACTACTAATACTCCACACATCGACCGCTATCTAGCATGCATCTAGAGTATTAAGTTCATAAGAACAGAGTAACGCCTTAAGCAAGATGACATGATGTAGAGGGATAAACTCATGCAATATGATATAAACCCCATCTTTTTATCCTCGATGGCAACAATACAATACGTGCCTTGCTGCCCCTGCTGTCACTGGGAAAGGACACCGCAAGATTGAACCCAAAGCTAAGCACTTATCCCATTGCAAGAAAGATCAATCTAGTAGGCCAAACCAAACTGATAATTCGAAGAGACTTGCAAAGATATTTAAATCATGCATAAAAGAATTCAGAGAAGGATCAAATATTGTTCATAGATAATCTTGATCATAAACCCATAATTCATCGGATCTCGACAAACACACCGCAAAAAGAATTACATCGAATAGGTCTGCTAGAAGATCGAGGAGAACTTTGCATTGAGATCCAAAGAGAGAGAAGATGCCATCTAGCTAATAACTATGGACCCGAAGGTCTGTGGTAAACTACTCACAACTCATCGGAGAGGCTATGGTGTTGATGTAGAAGCCCTCCGTGATCGATTCCCCCTCCGGCGGAGCTCCGGAAAAGGCACCAAGATGGGATCTCACGGGTGCAGAAGGTTGCGGCGGTGGAATTAGGGTTTTGTCGTGCTCTCGGATGTTTTCAGGGTATATGAGTATATATAGGACGAAGAAGTATGTTGGTGGAGCTACGAGGGGCCCACGAGGGTGGGGGGGTGCCTACCCCCCGGGCACGCCCTCTTGCCTCGTGGCTTCCCTGGCATGTACTCCAAGTCTTCTGGGTTGTGTTTGTTCCAAAAACGATCCTCGCGAAGGGTTCATTCCGTTTGGACTCCGTTTGATATTCCTTTTCTGCGAAACACTGAAATAGGCAAAAAAGAACAATTTGCACTGGGCCTTGGGTTAGTAGGTTAGTCCCAAAAATAATATAAAAGTGCATAGTAAAGCCCATTAAACATCCAAAACAGATAATATAATAGCATGGAACAATAAAAAATTATAGATACGTTGGAGACGTATCAAGCATCCCCAAGCTTAATTCCTGCTCGTCCTCGAGTAGGTAAATGATAAAAAGAGAATTTTTGATGTGGAATGCTACCTAACATAATTCTCAATGTAATTTTCTTTATTGTGGCATGAATGTTCAGATCCGAAAGATTCAAGACAAAAGTTTAATATTGACATAAGAATAATAATACTTCAAGCATACTAACAAAGCAATTATGTCTTCTCAAAATAACATGGCCAAAGAAAGTTCATCCCTACCAAATCATATAGTTTGGTTATGCTCCATCTTCGTCACACAAAATACTCAAATAATGCACAACCCCGGTTTCAGCCAAGCAAATTGTTTCATACTTCAATTTTTTCAAAAAAATTCAACTTTCACGCAATACATGAGCGTGAGCCATGGATATAGCACTATAGGTGGAATAGAGTGGTGGTTGTGGAGAAGACAAAAGGAGGAAGATGGTCTCACATCAACTAGGCGTATCAATGGGCTATGGAGATTCCCGTCAATAGATATCAATGCGAGTGAGTAGGGATTGCCATGCAACGGATGCACTAGAGCTATAAATATATGAAAGCTCAACAAAAGAAACTAAGTGGGTGTGCATCCAACTTGCTTGCTCACGAAGACCTAGGGCATTTGAGGAAGCCCATCGTTGGAATATACAAGCCAAGTTCTATAATGAAAATGCCCACTACTATATGAAAGTGACTAAACAAGAGACTCTCTATCATGAAGATCATGGTGCTACTTTGAAGCACAAGTGTGGAAAAAGATAGTAGCATTGTCCCCTTCTTCTTCTTTTTTGGGGGTCTTCCTCTTTTTTTATTTGGCCTTTTCTTCCGGGACAATGCTCTAATAATGATGATCGTCACACTTCTATTTATTTACAACTCAAGGATTACAACTCGATACTAGAACAAAATATGACTCTATATGAATGCCTCCGGTGGTGTACCTGGATGTGCAATGAATCAAGAGTGACATGTATGAAAAATTATGCATAGTGGCCTTGCCACAAATACGATGTCAACTACATGATCATGCATGGCAATATGACAATGATGAAGCGTGTCATAATAACGGAACGGTGGAAAGTTGCATGGCAATATATCTCGGAATGGCTATGGAAATGCCATGATAGGTAGGTATGGTTGCTGTTTTGAGGAAGGTATATGGTGGGTGTATGGTACCGACGAAAGTTGCGCGGTACAAGAGAGGCTAGCAATGGCGGAAGGGTGAGAGTGCGTATAATCCATGGACTCAACATTAATCATAAAGAACTCACATAATTATTGCAAAAATCTACAAGTCATCAAAACAAAGTACTACACGCATAGCACCAGCCGTACCACAGAAAAATCCCACTCCAGCAAAAAGTACAGCAAGTCCACCGGCCGAAGACCTATCCCAAATGCAGAGACGGCCAATTCCTGCAGAATGGAACCCCATTCCAGTTATTCCCCGTTTAAAAGACAATGCTTTCAATGTTGTTAGGGACTATGTGCATATATTCCCATCATGGGAAGATTATAGTGAAGACAAACACCATTTTCACATCTTCCTGTCCCACTTACGTGTAAGTGCTATTATTCATGGTGATTATATGTTGATTGAACACATCAATGATTTACATTACATTGTTGTAAGTAGGCGAGGGTCAATCTGGATAGTCATGACGAGCAAAGTTTGCTTGCACTTTTCAAGGAAGCATTGCAGCACTATTGGTGTTACCTGAGGAAATCACACTTTGATGGCAAGTCTATAAAAGAATTTCTAGTGAACTCTCCTATGCTAAATTTAGAAGACATTGAATGGAAAAACCTTGTTATGCACTGGCCTCATTCCGAGGATGAGGTACTGTCTATGATATCGCATGCCAATTTGAACTTCTACTTTTCCGCATGTGCCTTACGGATCTTTTTTGCAGGAAATCTGCTCGAAAAAGAATTCTGGTTTGAAAAGAACGACAGGATATCGCAAATATGCTGCCCGCTGCTTTGCTCTTGTTAGTACCTATTGTCCTATATCACTGTACTTGCATACATACCTGGTTCATTATATGACATCAGTATGCATGATAGCTTTCTTATCAATTGTTCGCTCCAAATTATCTGATCTGTATGAATGGTTACATTAGTGTAGAATATATCCAATGCCAATGAATTTTTTAGCTCTGCATTGTTCTTGTAAGTACCTGGTGTCCTTTATCAGTGTACTTACAGGCCCGTCGACAAGGCAGGCCAAAGTGGCCGACCGCACAGGGCCCCCAAATTTTTGGTGCCCCAAATCACTGGATACTGTAGGCTTAATCAGAAAATGAAAAACCAGCAGCGAAACAGCGAGTGCCCAGCCGTCATCCAGCCTGTTCGTTTCGTTCGTTGGTGATTTCGCTGTTCCCTCGATCGTGTGCCCTCCTTGCCATAGTGCGCCGCTGCGCAACAAGCGATTGATCAAGAGTGCCTTGCCTGCCGCCGGCCGATTCCTTCCCACCTACCGGCGGCTGCCCGTCCGGTAAGAAGGTTTTGTTTAATCTTCAGTTTCCCCTTTGTACATCAAGGTCAGCACACGCGGTCAGATCTTCTGATGGGATTTATTAATCCATGCATTACAGACTTGTTTGGCTGAATTTGTTTTCTTCATGTCAGTACCTGACAGTGTTATATATCGTCAATTTTTTGCCTTTTTGTGTTCTGGAGAGCCTTTGTAGATTGTCCCTATTTTCCACAATGTGCAATAATACACCAGTAGCTTAACTGATAATTAATTAACCAACTGTAGCAATCTTCATTACATTTTAGATAGATTAATAACTAATAAATTACTATGCTCGATAGCCCAAGGTTCTGACTTCACATGAATTGGTAGAACAGTTTTTTGAAGATAGGTGCTCACGCATCATTTATTAACACATGAGGCCAGTTTATATTAATTTAGCGCTACCTTTCCTCTTGTAACAACCATGTTTGATCTATTTTTAAATATTGTATGAAGTAACCCATATTTGTATGAAATTAACACATATTCAAACTTATTCAATAAAATGGAAGTAAGATTTCATTATATTAGTTGTTAACTTATAATATTTTTCAAAAAAAATCCAGAGCCCCATTTAACATTTCGCACCGGGCCCCCGAAATCCTGGAGACGGCCCTGTGTACTTATATTGACAGGTAGCCATCACTCTGCAGCTTATTTTCCTTTGCCCTCCATTTTCTACACATAAGATCTATATTTACTCTTACCATAAGGTTTGATAACACCGATGGTACTCAAGAAGTTTAGCTCTGCATTGCTCTTGGCTGTACCTTTTGCCTGTATCGCTGTAATTACATTTATAGCTACTTGGTTATGTAGCATCACTCTTCAACTTATCTTAAATATTCTCCATTTTTTCTTATATTGGCACATCTATATTTACTCTTAACAAAATGTAGAATAAATGCTATGCTTATGAAGAAATTTCTGTGGTAAACTTCTTGAATTGCCCCCCCCCCCATCAGCATGGACAAGGGCTTTATAGAGCCTGCCTTTACCAATAATGTGAGTTTGTCCTTCTCAAGCCTTCAAACTTTGTTGTGTATATTTGGTTAGGCATGACTGCAACAGCTGTTTATTTTTGGTGTTTGCATTAAATTGCATGTTTAAAGTTTATTATGTAGTTCATAAGCAAAAGTTTGTCCTTCTCAATTTAAGTTTTCAGTTGTACAACCAAGTTCCTTCTTCATACCATGTAAATTAAACTATACAGAGCAAGTGATCTTCTTTTGCACTGCATGTATGCTTCTGTTCTTGATCCGTAGTCCAGTGATGTGGTGAACCTACCCACTACAGCACAATGTCATATTCTGCAATGTTTTAACTATGAACAATGTCATATCATTCTAATATTATTTAAACCTTCTCTTTATTTGCCAATCTGAAATGGGATAAATTGACAACACACTAACCATTGATACTTATGAGTTCTTGATCTGTAATCGAGTGGTGTCGTGAAGCTGCCAACTCCTTCACAAAGTCATTTCCTGCCATGTCTTGACCTGAACAATACCATATTGTGTTAATGCAATTTTAAACTATGTCACTTTATTCGTCAGTAAGAAATGTGATGAATTGTCAGCACTGATACTTTTATGTGCAAAACCTGTCATCTGTCTGCTTCTTTATCTTTCAGAGTGAGGAGTATATAAGTGTTAAACAAGCGCAATCTCATCAGCATGCTCAGCTACTTGCGCTGCAGCTCCCCAGCAGGCTAACCTTTCTTGAACTCCATTGAAGTGCTGTCGGTTTTGTATATTATTTTGTCGGCGTGTTTAGTTGCACCGGTGGCGATCTTTGATGCCCCGTGTATGTAATCTGCTGTCTGCTTGTGCTTTATTATCATAGTGACGAACTTTGATGCCAAGTGGATGTAATATGCCATAATTTCTTTATTGTATAGTCTAAGTTTTTTCTTATTCATGATGTTGCAGTAATTTTACTGTATATATATATCCTCTCTTCGCAGTAAACCGGCCAAACCATAAAATTACGGTACATAATCGGGCCGTCATGCAATCACGATGTATGATCCGCATCATGGGCCCCGTCATCTTGGTCCGTTAGAAGGCCTAAATGTAAACTGGCCCACTAGTAGAGTCGGGCCTTTAATAGGCTGAGTAAACCGCCGGCCCTCTTTTCGCAAGAAAACTCAATGGGCTTTTAGGAGGCTGAGAAATAGGTTGGGCCTGAAACGTGCCGAACAGCTCACGGGCCAGTAGAAGCCCGAAATGGACCCCGGCCCATGATTGTGCCAATCAAATCACGGGCTTTTAACAGGCCAAAATTGTCTCGGTCCATGTTTGGCCCAATCAGATTATCGGCTGCGAGCAGGCCGGATGCAAACCGGGCCGTAGTTAGGCCCAACTATATGACGGGCTTTTAATAGGCCGAAATTAATATAGGGTCGAAATGTTAAATGGACCCTTAACAGGCCGAAACTAATATTAGGCCGAATTACTAAATGGGCCTTTAGCAAGTGGGCCCAAAAGCATAGCGTCCAGTTGACGGGCCGAATCTGACATGGGCCATAATTTAGCCCAAAGCCTCTTAAAGGGTCGGACCTGATCTGGGCCGTAATTTGGCCTTGAACGTGGTTGGCTTTTAACGGGCTGGATCTCATATGGGCCATTGTTAGGCCCGGAACGTGGCAGGCCATTAATGGACCGGATCAAATATGGGCCGGCATTTGGCCCAAAACATGGCAGCCAGTTAATGGGGCGGCCTACTAGGGTCCTCAAAATCTTGTGGGCCTACAGCTAGGCCGGCCCATTAATGTCGGTGAAATCTCGTGGGCCTTTAGCTGGGCCGGCCCATTATGGTCCACAAAAATCTTGTGGGCCTTCACCTGGGTCGGCCCATTATGGCCCGCAAAAATCTTGTGGGCCTTTACCTGGGCCGGCCCATTATGGCTCGCAAAATCTTGTGGGCCTTTAGCTGGGCCAACCCATTATGGTCCGCAAAATCTCGTGGGCCTTTAGCTGGGCCGGCCCATTATGGTCCGCAAAATCTTGCGGGCCTTTAGTTGGGCCGGCCCATTTAAACTTTATGGGCCACTTTTGGGCCGGTCCACGTGTCAATATATCATAGGCGCATCTCGCCCATTGGATGAGTGACACCTGTGCCAATGCGGAGCTGACACATGTTTTCGTCAGCCAATCAGAATTTTACACGTGGAAAATCCCCATTGGTCCGGGCTGTTAACGGGTTATCGGATCCAAAACTGGACCCGATAGCTTAACGGCGTTCCGTTACGGTGGATGCCACGTGTCGGTCACCCTTGGCGAAAGCACTTCTGTGACGCGCGATTTATCATCATGGAAGTGGACACTTCCGTGATGATAATTTTGGTAATGTCATGGAACACTTCTACGATAGCACAGGTATGACTATCTTGATTCTGTCATAAAATTGTCATGGATGTACATGCATGACAGAAAACGTGACCTACTGTGACAAACATGTATTATCACGGAAGTGTTTTTTTAGTGATGGTAAAGGCTATCCTTGACACTTTTATTGAAATAAAGGATAGAAAATATTATTCTAAATATCAGAAAGCAAATTCTAACAAAATAAATTGACACTCCAAGCAAAACACATATCATGTGATGAATAAAAATATAGTTTCAAGTGAGGATACCGATAATGTTGGAGACGAAAGAGGGGATGCCTTCCAGGGCATCCCCAAGATTAATTGCTTGGATCTTCCTTGAATATTACCTTGGGGTGCCTTGGGCATCCCCAAAGCTTAAGATCTTGTCACTCCTTGTTCTCCTCATATCGACATCTCACCCAAATTTTGAAAACTTCAATCACACAAAACTTCGTGAGATGGGTTAGTATGATAAAACAAATCATTCACTTTGGGTACTATCGAAGACAAGATTCATAATTGTTCTCACACAATGCCTACTGTAGCATATCATTTCTACAATTTATATTGATCAATATAAGCCATAGAAACTACATAGAAACTAGAAAACAAGCAAACTATGCACTGAAAATAGAATTTGTCAAAAACAGAACAGTCTGTAATGATCTGAACATTCACCATACTTCTGCAACTCTAAAAATCTTGAAAAAAATATGACCACGTGAATTTTTATATATTAATCTTCTGCAATAAGAATCAGCTCAAAAGCGCTCTTATGTTAAAAATGAGAATTTTTCTCGTGAGCGCAAAAGTTTCTGTTTTTCTGCAAGATCAAATCTACTATCACCCAACATGATCCTAAGGCTTTGCTTGGCACTTTATTGAAACAAAAGCTATAAATCATGATTACTACAGTAGCATAATCATGTGAACACACAAAAACAGTAGATATAAGTGTTGGGTTGTCTCCCAACAAGCGCTTTTCTTAATGCCTTTTAGCAAGGCATGATGGTTTCAATGATGCTGACATAAAAGATAAGAATTGAAACATGAAAGAGAGCACCATGAATCACATGGCAAGCACATTTAAGCCTAACCCACTTCCAATGCATAGGGATTTTGTGAGCAAAAAAATTATGAGAACAAGAATCAACTAGCATAGGAAGGCAAAACAAACACAACTTCAAGCTTTTCAACACATAGAGAGGAAACTTGATACTATTGCAATACCTACAAGCATATGTTCATGTCTCATAGTAAATTTTAGTAGCATCATGAATGAATTCAACAATATAGCCATCACATAAATCATTCTTTTCATAATGCAAAAGCATGGAAATTTTGCTACTCTCCACATAAGCAAATTTATTCTCATGAATAGTGGTGGGAGCAAACTCAAGAAAATAACTATCATGAGATTGAAAATTAAAGTCACGGTGACAAGTTTCATGGTTATCATTATTCAATATAGCATACATGTCATCACCATAATCATTATAGATAGCAACTTTGTTAGTCAATTGAAACATCTTCCAAAGTAGTGGATTCATCACTAAATAAAGTCATGACCTCTCCCATTCCACTTTCATCAATATAATCATCATAAATAGGAGGCATGCTATCATCATAATATATATGCTCATTAAAACTTGGGGGACAAAAAATATCATCTTCATCAAACATAGCATCCCCAAGCTTATGGCTTTGCATATCATTAGCATCATGGATATTCAAAGAATTCATACTAACAACATTGCAATCATTCTCATCATTTATGCCAAACATTTTATAGCATTCTTTTTCTATCAATTGAGCACAATTTTCCGATCCATCACTTTCAACAAAGATATTGTAAAGATGATCAATAATATGATGCAACCTCAATTCTATTTTTTAGTTTTCTTTTATAAACCAAACTAGTGATAAAACAAGTACCTAAAATATTCGATTGCAAGATCTAAAGATATACCTTCAAGCACTCACCTCCTCAGCAACGGCGCTAGAAAAGAGCTTGATGTCTACTACGCAACTTTATTCTTGTAGACACGTGCTGGGCCTCCAAGAGCAGAGTTTTGTAGGACAATAGAAATTTTCCCTCAAGTGGATGACCTAAGGTTTATCAATCCGTATGAGGTGTATGATGAAGATGGTCTCTCTCAAACAACCCTGCAACCAAATAATAAAAAGTCTCTTGTGTCCCCAACACACCAAATACAATGGGAAATTGTATAGGTGCACTAGTTCGGCGAAGAGATGGTGATACAAGTGTAATATGGATAGTAGATATTGATTTTTGTAATAGGAATAATAAAAAACAGCAAGGTAGCAAGTGATAAATTGGAGCACAAACTGTTAATTCTTGAAAATGAGGCCTAGGGTCCGTACTTTCACTAGTGCAATCTCTCAACAATGCTAATATAATTGGATCACATAACCATCCCTCAACGTGCGATGAAGAATCACTCCAAAGTTCCTATCTAGCGGAGAACATAAGAAGGAATTGTTTGTAGCTATTCTTTCCGATCGATCTTTCCAAGAGTTCGTACTAAAATAACACAAGTTATTCTTTTCGATCGATCTATCAAGAGTTCGTACTTAAATAACACCAAGTTATTATTTCCGATCGATCTATCAAGAGTTCGTACTAAAATAACACCAAAACAAATTCATATTCATAATACTCAATCCAACACAAAGAACTTCAAAGAGTGCCCCAAGATTTCTATCGTTAAAACAAAGACAAGAACGTGCATCAACCCCTATGCATAGATTACTCCAATGTCACCTCGGGAATCCGCAAGTTGAGTGCCAAAACATATATCAAGTGAATACGATACCCCATTGTCACCACGAGTATTCAATTGCAAGACATATATCAAGTGTTCTCAAGTCCATAGAAGTATTCAATCTGATAACAACGGAATCTCAAAGGGAAAAACTCAATTCATCACAACAAGATAGAGAGGGGAAAACACTATATGATCCGACTATATTAACAAAGCCCGCGATACATCAAGATTGTGCATCTCAAGAACACGAGAGAGAGAGAGAGAGATTAAACACATAGCTACTGGTACAAACCCTCAGCCCCGAGGGTGGACTACTCCCTCCTCATCATGGTGGCCTCCGGGATGATGAAGATGGCCACCAGTGATGATTTCCCCCTCCTACAGAGTGCCAGAAAGGGTCTAGATTGGTTTTCGATGGCTATAGAGGCCTGCGGTGGTGGAACTTCTGATCTACGGTAATTTTGGTTCTCTATTTATAGGAATTTTTGGCGCCGGTCTCACGTCCGGATGGGCCTCGAGGTGAGCACAACCCACCGCGGCAAGCCAGGCCCACCAGGCGTGCCCTGGTGGGTTGTGCCCTCCTCGTGGCTCTTCTGGCCCTCCCACGAAGCTTCGGGGGTCTCTTTTGTTCCAAAAAAATTTGTCAAAACGTTACAGCTCATTTGGAGAACTTTCATTTCTGCACAAAAAACAACACCATGGTAGTTCTGCTGAAAATAGCGTCAGTCCGGGTTAGTTCCATCCAAATTATACCAAAATCATATAAAATTATTGTAAACATAGCATAAATACTTCATAAATTATAGATACATTGGAGACGTATCATCGGCCATTGAACTCGAAGTTCACCGGAGGAGCATGACCTTCAACAAGCTTGGCAAAGACAGGGGAGCACTACATCACGTTGATGTCAGTGTGAGTTCCTAGCATACCAAAGAAGGAGTGCCAAATCAAGGGGTCATGTGTGGCCACTGCCTCAAGTACCACAGTGCGACCGCCTTTGACGCCTTTGTACATCCCCTGCCAAGCAAATGGGCAGTTCTTCCATTTCCAATGCATGTAGTTGATGCTTCCAAGCATCCTAGGAAATCCTCTTACTGTATTATGTGCTAGTATCCGAGCAGTGTCTTCAACATTGGGTGATCGAAAGTATTGCGGTCCAAACACTTTCACCATTGCCCTACATAACTTGTAGAAACACTTAATGGTCGTGGACTCGGCCATGCGCCTGTAGTCATCGAGTGAATCACCGGGAGCTCCGTATGCAAGCATCCTCATAGCTGTCGTGCACTTCTGGATTGAGGTGAATCCAAGTTTGCCGGTGCAATCCTTCTTGCACTTGAAGTAGTTGCGAACTCTCGGATGGAATTCACAACCCCGAGGAAAAGCTTTCGGCTCATCCGATAACGGCACCTAAATACTTTGTCGCTGTGCAATGGAGCATCGGCGAAGTAGTCGGAGCAGAGCATGCAATACCCTTCCAGACGATGCCGGTTCTTTGCTTTCAGCCGCCCCGGCGCCGAGCCTCCTCGTCGTGGCTTTCCATTGCTCGCGAGCAGGCCGACGAGAACCATGAGACGCTCCTCGTCCTGGACGTTGGCATAGGCTTCCTCCTTCAGCAACGCCGCGAGCGCCTCCTCGTCATCTGAGTCCATTGGCCGAGCAGGCAAATTGCCAAACACCTGACGGGCGCGGTGGGTGCAGAGCCGTCGGTATGCAGCCCTGCGTGGCCAGCGTGCCAGAAAACTCGCCCGGAAGGTGGTGGAGAGGTTGCCGCGGCGAAACCTTCTCTATTTTCCAGCGGGGAATGGTCTACCTAGCGGTGCTAGGCGGTGGGCGGCGCCGGGATCGGCGGGGTGGTGGCCGAGCGCGCGGGGGTGGGGGCGAATCTGAATGATTGCCTTGACTTTTCGCCTGACAGTGTGGCCCAGGCGTGTTTTCCCCTTGCGCCGGAGCCCCCGAGCGCCCCCAGTGCATTGGGTTCGGCCTGAGATCGCCAGGCCAAAAAAAGGGCCGAGCCGGCTGATTTCGGCGTCTTGGTGGCGCGACTGGGGGTTTTTTTTCGGCGCCGACGCGGAAAAATTCACCCTTGGGGCCTATTGGGGGCGCGGCTGGAGATGCTCTAATCAACTTCTTATCAATCAATATACATCAGCGTATGCATTAATCAATGTAGAAGTACTGCAAGAACAAGAAGGACGGAGGTGGCAGGAGGGAGGGAGGACATCTACTACCTAGCGGCGTCGCGTAGGTCGCCGGCTTTGCGCCGGTAATCTGCGTCGCGTGGTGGCATAACTGGGCGGGAGGAGCTGGTCCACGGGGAAGCTGGGTGGGAGGGAAATGTAGGCGGAGGCGGAGGGCCGGGCTCGACGCATGGCGTCGGAGGGCGGTAAGCGGCGGCGGCTGCGGCGGCTAGGAACCTAGCCGATGGGTCAGGAGCATGTGCGACTGGATGGGCCAGTGCATGTTGCTCTGTTCGTCGGGCTTATCTAATCGAATCGTTTTTTGACTTGGGAGTGGCATTGGTGGGTAAATAGCATGCAACAAGGGGACATCTAAAAAGTGGTCAGTTTAGAAGTTGGAAAAGTTGAGGTTTGGCCAGCTGTGAGGTTTACACAACAATGAAGTTGTGGCTTCTACAATTTCAGCTTCCAAAAAACCCCTTTGTTAGCTTTTTTAGAAGTTGGAAAACCCCAATGTATTATAGCAAATATTCATCTTCATATTCAAGGCGTTATAATTTTGAACACCATACTTATTAAATATACACAATCTAAATTATGGCAGATATTTCTACCATTTTGCTATTAAGATGGATGATCCTGACAACACATAACCATTAAGATATTAGTTGGGTTGTACACTACAAAGATCCCAGACATGATATTTAATGATATTAAAACATGCATGAACAAACACAAACACAAACACACACGCACTATATATATATATATATATAAATTAACTCAAAGGGAACTTGTGTTACAACATGTGGTTTAAATTTGGCGGAAACAATTTTTGTGATGTACATCACAAATGTGTAAAAAAAACTATGCCAGCAAAATAATTATTAAGACTATAGTCTTGAAATTAATTGAATTTTAAAAGTACAAATGTTTAGTATTTAAAAATTAAATATAATATGAATAATGTAATAACTAATGACTATTATTGCCCCTATTTTTTATTCTCCTTCCGTGTTTTTTTTGTTTTTTTATGATTTATTTAAGCACATGCTTGATGTAAGCACAAGTGTTAATTATGTGTTTCACCATATATTTGTATTTTTAAATGTTAAACATAACTAGACACAATTTGACACAAATGAGTGTTTCATACACAATAGTACGGAGATGGAAAAGAGAAAACAGTTACGTATCTAAAATGGTGTTAAAATGTAAACTAAAAGAGCAAGATGCCAAAAAAACCATAAGGAGCAGAGGGATTGGCAGTATTCCAGAATCAGTAATAGCAGCTATTTTAATCGATAATTTAAGAATTAACCAAAAATCTATAATTTCCATGTTTCAGAAAATATTCACTATTTTCAATATACATTTAAATATTTAATAATGGTCATGCATTTTGGAAATATATCAATACACATTTTACATATTATAATATTTTTGAAATTTAAATATGTGCACATCAATTTTAGTGATGTTAAGGATTTTAAAATGGAAAAGTGAAGACAAACAAGAAAAAAAAGAGATAAAAGCACCAAAGAAAAAAAAAAGAAAAATAAGTCCATACATAGAACCTTCTAGAATGTTCTTGAGACGAGGAAAAACAGTATATGAGCTTGCCTGTTACCTCAAAGGTCAAAGAAGGTTGCATATGTTAGGCGCGGACTTGGATTAGTGTTCCCAAAGCATAGATGCATCTTGCTCACCGAAGGCCCAACACAGGTAATTTGAAGCCCACGACACGAGATGGATTAATTGAGAAAGAAAACAAGCCGAATGCGTGAGACCTATTTCTCGGCTGGTGCGAGACGTAACTCCGTCTTGCCTCTGGGCACGGCACTATTGTGTTGCTCAGAACTGTAGCAGCGTGGGAATTTGTTATATGGCTTTTTATTGGGGTTTTAACTGTTTTTCATCTATTTTCTTTGGATTTCCATCTGGCTTTCTTCTTAGGATTTCTTTTTTTCTTTGATCTTTTTCTTTTATTTTTATCCTTTTCCCATTTTCAAGCACCTATCTTATTTTTTCATGCACATTGTTCATTTTGTAATTCATCAGGAACATTTTTTTATACATGATTAACATATTTTTTGTGTAGGATTAACATTTTCTGTTTCTAATATAGGTTTTCATATCTACTTCTTTGCCATACATGGTATACAATATCTACTTCTTTTCCATACATGTTATACTACTATGTATACATCTAAAAGATTTGTTTATATGCATTTAACATTTTGAAATACATAAAAATACTTGTTGAAACATATTTTTGGATGATACAAACCACTTTCAAACTATGTAGACATTATTTTAAATTGTATAAAGAAGTTTTGAATGTCCTAAATACAATTTTGAAATGCATGATTTTTTTAAATATAAATCATAATTTTTTGTATGCGACAAAACATTTTTTAATTACATGAACACTTGTTACATTGTATAATATTTTTCAAAAATATTACATATATTGCTTTGAGACGCGTGAACATGTTTGAAGAGGCTGTTTGGATGGCAACCAACACCCGCCTTAGTATATGGGCGTTGGCCAAATAGACGGGCGCCTGTTTGTTTGGCCACCAAAACTTCTAGCGGACGCCAATATTTTGGTAAGCAGTGCAACTTTCACGCCAACACCAGGGCGAATTGGCGGTGGCGAGTTCTATCGTCAATTATTTGGCTCGCTCGCTTTTGGCATGGCTGCCCATGGCGCCATCCAAACGGCCCTGAAATGGCACATACATTCTTTAACAGTACAAACATTCTTTAAAAGTTGATCAAACATTTTTTTTACACTAGATGAACATTTCTTAAATGTTCGATCAACACTTAAAAAATAACTAAATTTATGTAAATTATGTGGGGCACCTAGACCCATTACGGCAAGGCATATCCATTAGTGCATGCTATACAATCCACGTAATAATAGCTTTCCTTGTTCTGTTTGCATGCATTATTACCATAATAGTCTATCATTGCTTTCCAAAAAATAGTATTCTATTTATTTGCTAGCAATAGTTCCTTTCCAAAACAAAATTGTATGGTGTTTCTTCTATACTAATGCATGCTAGTACCCGTTCTACAAAAAAAGATAGTGTGTCTACGTATATACACAAGATATATTTAATTTCAATGTATCTGAACTTTTAAGAAAAATTAAGCCGATTTGAAATTTTTGATGACTAATTTATCTATATAATTTAATGTGAACAAATAATATATATGCAGTAGCAGCCTTTCCTACTATTTCAATGGTTAAAAAAATATAATGCGTCGTCCTAGTTACCTTTCTTACTTCTAGGTATGTAGAAAGCATGTGCGTATCAAGAACCAATAGATTTACTTGTACATATACCTAAGATATTGTACGCATATAACTTTTTAATAAGGTGAATCATGATGTACAATTGTTACTCAACAAGTATCGAGTACATGTATTTGGGGCGTTGTCATATATACGCATCAAATGTATAATACCCGATATATCGTATGACTTATGTATGATACCCCATATAAATAAATGTGACATACTCAGAAATTATATACCCAAAATCAATATACTCGCATGTGATGTACCCCAAATTAAGTATATACTATTGGTCGAGAATACATAAAAGGTAGGTATATACCCAAAACATACCCAAAAATATATATACCCCAAGAATATAAATAAATGTGACATAATCGGAAATTATATATCCAAAATCAATATACTCGCATGTGATGTATCCCAAATTAAGTATGTATTATCGGTCAAGAATACATCAAAGATACGTATATACCCAAGACATTAGTATGTGCATTTATATAATATGCATAAGGACGCACATGCATAACCCATAAAAAATACTAAGTTTTACGTATATACCTTCATAGGATGTTTCCATTATATGTCCAATGAAATAAATTAAGAAGAAATTGCATTTATCACTTTCCTATTCAACGCATGTTATTAAGCTAATTACTTCCATAAAGCATATATGGAAGCTGCTTAATATACTCGCACCCATTACTATCTACATGCATCTGCCTAAGATCCGACGGTCACGAGGTAAGGAGCCTGGGCACCTAGGTGTCCCAAACTGTTGTCCTATATATATATATATATATATATATATATATATATATATATATATATATATATATATATATATATATATATATATATATATATATATATATACCGCGGCCTGCGCACGGGAAGCCCACCTATTGTAAACAAGCATGCAGCCCAAGATGAGTAGCCCATTACTCCATTTGGATTCCTTCCTCCGTCTCGCCACGCCTCGCCGACTCGCACGCACGCACTCGCACAGGATGGCGCCGATCGGGGTCGGGCCACCTTGCCTCCCGCAAATTCCGGCACACTGTCCTTCAAACTGCGTCCACCAACCCGCACGTCGCCACGGTAGACTCCGTTCCACGATCGCGCCGCCGCTCGATCTTCCGCCGCGGCGGTGGAATCGGGTCGGGTCGACCACATGCCGGCCAGCAACCCCCGTCGCTGCCTGTCTGGTAGACTGATACGGCAATTTCTCTCGACCCGGACTGCTCTTCCCACGCCGGCACGGTGCTCCTCTTCCAACACGCTATTGAAATCCAATCGATCGGGTGGCGAGCAGAATCCCCTTTCCATGGCATGGACTGCCCGGTATCCGGGGAGCCGCATGATGATCTCGACCGGAATCATCGGTACGTACGGCTGGATCGGCCGAGCATCCAGCACCGCTTCTGTGGGTTGGTCCGTGAATGCTCCACGTCTTTGGACACGGACGCTCTGATTGACGGCCTGTCTGCTGCTGGACTGCATATATGCTTGGATTATGTCTCAGAGCACATGCATGACGCACTGTTTATTTCTGCTGGTGTATCTACGCCACCACTGAAAGTCCTGAAGAAGGTCAGCTTTCCTCTACCCTTTTCCTCCACCTTTGGTATGTGCTTCAAGTCGTGAAATTGAACGAAACTGGCCCTTATCTGAAACTTCAACACAAAATGACCTCATTCTGAAAATATTTCACGAAAATGGCCCTTTTTGCATGACGCCCGGGGCTAGGGCGCCATGCTAGAGAGCATGACGCCCCGAGCTAGGGCGCCATGGTAGTGACATGTAGCATGGCGCCCCGGCCTAGGGTGCCATGCCAAATAGCATGACGCCCTACCCCGGGGCGTCATGATATCTAGCATGGCGCCCTAGCCGCGGGCGTCATGCAAAGGGGGCCATTTCGGGAAATATTTTCAAAATAGGGTCATTTTGTGTTGAAGTTTCAGATAAGGGCCAGTTCTGTACATTTTCACTCTCAAGTCAGCTCCAATAGTCACATAGTGCGTGCCTACCTGCAGAACGCCTAGCCAAAAGCTACCGGGTGCTCTTCCCAGGGCTGGGCTAGCTAGCCAGGAGAAGCAACACACACTACTACACACGGGGCACTGCTGGGTGTCCTTTACCAGCTGCAGCACATGAAAGAAAATGCTGTAACCAGATAAAAAAGTTGACCTGTTTCTTTCCCCTACACGGAGTCCCCGACAATTAAACAGCGTCGACATCCCGTCACGGATGTCTGTTTCGGTTGCTCAAGCCCAACACTCCAAGCGTTTTCCCTGTGAACGTCCTGGTTTTGCAGTAATCGTGGGGTGCAAATAGCCGGTCCAAATCACACCACAGCGAAATGCTGTCCCCTCTGAAGAAGAAACTATGCTCCTGCATTTGCTGTTTGCTCGGTCGGTGCCTGTCCTCTTTGTCCAATCAGACAGTTTTGCTGCCCATGTACGAAATGCTCCGTTTGAAATACTAGTATCTGCCTCATTTATGTTATACTATAAGGTTGTGTATAAGAATTTAATTTACACGGCACAATCGCCACAATTATGTGATGTTGCAAATAATTAACATTAACGACATTGCAAAATCTCGGTGGACTGAGACTTAACAATGAACATTCGTGCAAAAAAAGATAGATTTTTTTTCTTTCTTCTTTATATGTTTTGTCACTTAACTAAAACTTGGCTAAATCTTAGCCACATCCAGTAATTAAATATCTTACATCTAAGATGCATTGCTTTTTCCATCATCGTCATCCGAGCAAGTACTACCCGATGATGTGAGTAGAGTACAGTACTTCCTTCGTCCGAAAATACTTGTCATTAAAATGGATAAAAATGATGTATCTAAAACTAAAATACATCTAGGTCCATCTCTTTTTATTAATTTTTTTTTTAAACAAGGCAAAAGATTTGCCATTTTCATTAATAAAGAAGACTGTTTAAGACAAGAATCCCTAAATAGGGTAAAAAAAGTCCATCACTCTCGCGGCATTACAAGGCCCAAGTTTTTCGCTCCCGCCATCACCCATAGTCTAACTTCCTCCTTAATGTTTCTCACTAACACCGCGGTGGGGGTCGCCGAGTTGCGGAAGACTCTTGCGTTGCACTCCTTCCAAATCTCCCAGGAGACGAGCATCAATAGGGAGGTCATCGCTGACCGCGAAGGGGCCCTCGATTGGGCGATCCGGAGCCACCAGTCTTTCACCGAAATAGCAGTGCTCCATACCGTAGGGGTGACGTCTTGAAGCCCAAGCCATTGGACGATGTCGCACCACACCCTTACAGTAAAACGACAATGGCAAAGAAGATGCGTGGAGGATTCTCCTGTTTGCTTACAGAGGGGACAGAGACCGCAGTTAGGCCATCCACGGCGCTCGAGTCTATCCGCAGTCCAAACTCTATTTTGCATCACTAGCCAGGCGAAGAATTTGCATTTCGGCGGCGCCCAGGATTTCCAAACAGTGACATGCATGGGCGAGCGTGTGTGTCCTTCAAATTGCGCATTGTAGGCTGACTTAGCTGAGTAGGTGCCCTCCATGGTGAATTTCCAAGTAATCCTATCAGGTGCATCAGCCACAAGATGAGTGTCACTGATCTTCTCCCAAAGGGAGGCGAACTGCTGAATGTGTTCCAGGGAGAGACCTTGGTGCAGGTTAATTTTATTCATTTTGATGACAAGTATTTTCGGATGGAGGGAGTACTTGGGTATCTAACAGGCGGGGCTGACGGTGGTAGCAGGTGAAGGTGAGGAGAAGAAAACGCGCGAGAGAGATAAGAGGATGAGAGGTCACCGGGAGGGGAGTGACTGAGAAGGGATGTGACGAGATAAGGCTGATGTGTACGCGAAGCCCACGGACATGTGGTGCGCGAGAAAAGCGGGGATGCGTGAGTTTTATCGACCGGCAGATTCTGATCATTTACCATGTTTATTTTTGACGAGAACAGCAGGAGTTCTGCCTTTGCATTATAGTAGGAAAAGAGGTTATAGGTCATACAACGCTGGGCCTAAGCCCCAAGTCAAGAAATGTGTCATATACACAGGCGTACAGCCTAAAACACAAGAAAAGAGAGCTACAGGAGCCCTACATCACTCGCCAAAACAGCCGCCCCTCTCGTGGCCTCATTGAAACACCGGATGTCCTCTCTGATAAGCCTCGTCAGCGCCAACGCCGTTAGTTCCTTTTGTTCAAAAACTCTCCGGTTTCTCTCCGTCCATAGATTCCATACGACGTATGCTCCCAAGGTGATCCCTTCCTTGATTTTTTCTCTCGTTTCCCTGACAATGCTCAACTGATCCCACCATTCTGAGATTGAATGTGCCCTTTCCTCCGCAGCCCAACCCGCATTGTTTTGCTGCCGAAATTGGAACCAGACCTCCCTTGCATATGAGCATTTCAGTGCTATGTGGCTGACAGTTTCAGCTTCTTGGTTGCGGAGCTTGCATTGGTCATTGTTTGGCCACCCTCTAGCCTGAAGGCGGTCGGCTGTCCAATTCCTGTTCTGTAATAACAACCAAATGTAGTATTTGACCTTCCCCTCCGTCACTCGTGCAAGCCCAGGCTTTTCAATTCTTGTCCAAAATTGTGCGTCATAGGCTGAACAAGCGTTGTAGGTAGCCGATGTAGTGAGATTCCAAACAGCAGTGTCCCTCTCAACAGAGAGATTTATCATTTGCACCTCGCGCCAAAGGTGCACGAACTGATCCAGCTGAGTCTCCGTGTCCAGCCGCTGCAGTCCTTGCATCCATTTCCCGTTGCGTAGCCCCTCCTTAACCATAACTTTCTTGAAACGAGCCAGCTTAAACACATCAGGTGCCAGTACAATAGGTGAAATTCCGTTGAGCCATTTGTCCATCCAGAAGCTAGCAATACTTTCGTCACCCAAATGGATCGTTGTGCGGCTTGAGAAGAGCTGCCTATCCGTGTCATCACACGGCGTGGCAGATCCTTTCCACGGTCTCTCTTCCTCTTGCCATTTGTGTTTGACACGAGAAAAACATCGGGGACTCCGGGAAGAAGGGAAGAAGGGTGTGTTTCTTTCGTACGCCAGGGAAATAAAAATAAGCATGCGGGCGTGCCAGTGTACCGTAGTATATAAAGAAAAGGATGCGGGAAACGAGTATTTCGTTAAACTCATTGGAGAAACAAAAGTACAAGATCCTGTAAACAAAAAGTGCGCTCCATGGCCTACTAGCGCGGCCAGCCTGACTGTGGCGATTGCGGTCTCTTGGTTCCCGGGGCCTCAGAAGGCTCCCGGTTAATTACTCCCGCGGGTTGCTCCGCGAGATACCTCCGATTGAGCTGTGTGGTCGTCTTCGCTTCGCGTTCTCCATGCATGATGATGGTGGTGTGTGTGGGCGGCGGCAGAGCCAGTGTCCTCGTCGGTACACGCGCCACAAGTAGCGTGGCCTTTGCGGTGGCCACGCCCGCCCTCGCCATCGTGCCTCGTCGGTCTTTGCGGCGTTGGAGTAGTTGGTGTTGGAGTAGCATGGGTCGCGGTCTGCTCATACTTCTTGATGACATGTTGCTTCATCGGGGTGTTCAAGGGGCTACGCCTTGCGGGAGTAACGGTTTGGGGAGACCGGCGTTAATGTAAAATAAACTGACACACTCACATTGGCGTGGCCGGGGTGGTTGGCGCCTCATCTTGGCTAGACGCCAAGTATTTGGCGGTCTGCCAACGCAAAGGCGCCGCCTCACAGGGCCGTGGAAAGTGGTGTCGCAGAGGCCGCATCGCCTTGGCTGGTACCACGCGAAAGAGTGACCTGTGCGCCGGCGATGCCGTGGATCTGTACACCAAGGGCCTATCCGCCATGGTGGGTGCGCCTCTCGAAGGAGGGACCGGTCTTGTACAACGTCGTTGCAATCTTCGGTTCGGTGAAGGATATGTACGCCATTGACCTGTTCGTCGGGGACGTGGACCTCATGAAGCAGGAACCGGTCTTAGACCCGTCATTGCGGATATTGGTTCCACCAAGGACCTGCACGTCGTGATGGGAAAGGCGTGTCTCAGGCTGTGTTGTCGGCGAGCTCCGGTTCCGCTATGCCGTCTCCTCCAAGAGTGTGGTGCGAAACATGTTCGCCGTGATGGGAAAGGCGGGTCTCGGGCCGCGTCGTCAGTGAGCTCCGATTCCGCCACGCTGTCTCATCCAAGAGTGTGATGCCAAGCATGTACGCCAGTGTACCCTTTGCCATGAACCTGTTCACCATGGCCCTGTTCGTCGCCATCTGTGTGTCGCGACCTGTACGCCATGGGGTGTTTACCGAGCGCCATGAAGGCCGCCATGGTAGGGTGCCGGGGCTAGCGGTTGGGCTGCGTCGTTGGAGAACTCCAGCTGCTCCTGAGTCATCTCCAGCCAAGAACATGACACCTGAAAATGAAGGGTTCGGCGTGGACAAACTCCGGCGGTGTCGATGCAGTTTTCTGTTCCGGTGGAGTCGTCTCCGGCAGCGACGACAGGATCACACAAGCGTCATCTCCGGTGACCGACACGTACCTCGGTGTGGTGCATGCATGCTGGATGTGAAGGAGAAAGACAAGAGAAAATTCAGACGATCATCTCACCATCCGGAAAAGTGAACTTGGTGTTCATGTCGATGCCGCCGAGGTCCTTTGTGTGTAGATGGATAGGCGTGATGGCTGGCTGGTGAGTTGGATGTATGCGTGCTTGGTGGCTGGTGAGTGCGCGAGCGACGGATGGATGTGGCGGTGGTGAGTCTTCTCCTAGGATGTGGGTGGTGAATGTATGAATCTTCTGATGGATGGGTGTGTGCGTTGTGAAGGGCGGCGGCCTTGTGTCGTCTACCCGTACCTGCCTCCCTCCTCCTGTACGTAGGAGGAGATGAGCCTTTTTATAGCCAGAGGCTAGGGTACGAAGGAGCAGCTTGTACAGCACGGCCGCCGCCGTTTTTGTGTTGAAGCCGAGCGTGATCCTCCCTACAAACCAGGCGCTTATGTTTATCCCTCCCGTCGGGTGTGCTGATGTTTATCCTGGCTAATTAAGGATTAATTATGAAAACTGTACGCGGCTGGACGCTCGCAGCACATGAGTACACGTTGACCTGATCGATCACGTTTGGGGTCGTGTACTGTGTTACTGTGCGTCTACACCCATCATTATACGTATACTGTGCATGCCTAGCCACGGCTCATTGCGCCTGTTGTGCATGCTGGCACATAGGACTAGTAGTTGTACGTGAGGCACAATCCATGCATGTACATGCAACATTGATTAATCATGGGAACCATTGCTTTCTCCTTTATTTATTTATATTTTTAATCTTTTTTTTTACCAGGGCTAAACGCATGGCCTAGCAAAGTGGCCCATGTAAACATACTCAGCCAACTTTATTATGAACGGTGACAAAATTTCGTCGAACAATTTGAACCACTCCCATCTCAGTCTCAACGCCCGGCTGAAGCACACAATGTTTTTGATTCCAAACCACCGTATTTCTTTCCACCGTCTCTCTTCCTCTTACCATGGTCCATGTTTATAAGAAGTTGAAGCACCAGCATGATACTACTATCCAACACAGACAGAGACACACTTTAGATATACAAGATGAGCACGGCCATGGTGTCACTGGTGCTTGCAGTGCTCGTGTTGACGTTGCCTGAGGGGTGGTGCGATGATGCCATTGGATGCTGTTTCATTCACATACAGGTGAACCTAAGGGCGTTTCATCAAGGCGTGTCCGAGGTGCTCTTCCGTTGATTGCTTGGTTGCTTTAGGTGCTCTTCACTGACGTACATATTTAAAGTTTTTTCTTTGTAATGAGCACCTGGAATGTCCAAACACTGTGAAAAATTGCACGCACCTTATGCCCCCAAGAAACTTTGATCCCACAAATTTTCAGTTTTTTTATTTGTTATTTTTTCGAATTTACTGTTCATGTCGGACAAAAACCGCCCGAAGCGGGACGAAAACTAATGAAAACTCTTCGGATTAGAGTTAAGGAACGATTTCTAAACTCTCGGAAGAGTTCGAGGACGAAAAGTATACTTATCCCAAGAAAATAACATGCACTGCTATACACGCGATGTCCTCTTGCCGATTTGTGCACGATGTTGTTAATCTAGGTGTTGGCGTTAGGAAACAGCATCCACAACATCGTCCGATTGAGCGTGGTGCACAAATCGGCCATGCACGTCGTGCACGAAGTAGTTTCGATCTGAGAACTTGTAGATATTTGTTTAACTTGTTTTCTCTTCACGAAAAGAAAATGTCGTACTTCTGCAAGTCTCCAAAAAACTGACCTCTCAAACATTGCCCTCAGAATCTTGCCTTCCTCTTCTTCCACAGTTACATCCAATGGTTGGAGACAGACTTCCAAATGTACGACAAAGACGAGCACCGACCCGAAAGTTACACTGTAAGAACTAGTCAACAATTAGTGAATGCTGCCCTTTCTTCTACGGCGTACGACACTTCTTCCAAACTTTGATCGTTCTCACTACTTGTCAGTCAGTCCATGAATGAGACCCAACATATTTGCAAATCCAGCTAGATGTTATATATAGCATGAACAAGTTGAAGCACCGGCACAGTACCATCCAACACAAACAGATAAAGTCCATTCCTCTCTTGCCAAACCATACGAGCTAGGACAAAGTCCATTCTCTTGCCTAGACCTTTAGGTAGTTTTAAAAAAGAAATTAAATGACTTGGAATATTACTCATACAGGTCTCAGCGAGAGTAATCCTATCGCCCATTGAAAGCAAGCCCCCTTGCGAGGTAGCTGCTTTCTTCTCAATTTTCTCTTCAGCTGGTTTTCAATGCGCATTACGCCACTTTTTAAAATGTAAGGGAAAACCTAAATAAGTAAAGGGAAAGTCCCCCACCGCACAACTGAAAATTTGAGCATATTGTTCTTGTTTCAACAAAGCATCACCAAAGCAATGGATTTCACTTTTTAAGAAGTTGATTTTCAAACCCGTCAAGTGCTCAAACACGCAAAGAATGATTTTAAGGTTTCTAGCCCCTTCTAAGTCATCTTCAAAGCAGAAAATCGTATCATCCGCGTATTGTAAAACGGCAAAACCACCCTCATACAATCTAGGCAAAACACCCTTAATAAATCCTTGTTCTTGTGCCCTTTGAACCAGGGTAGCAAGAACATTAGCAGCAAGATTAAACAAGGGGGACATTTTCTTTTCGTGAGGAGAAAACAAGTTACACCAATATCCATTTCGCACAATATTGGTGTAACTTGTTTTCTCCTCACGAAAAGAAAATGTCGTGCTTCTGCAAGTCTCCAAAAAAAAAACTGACCTCTCAAACATTGCCCTCAGAATCTTGCCTTCCTCTTCTTGCACAGTTACATCCAATGGTTGGAGACAGACTTCCAAATGTACGACAAAGACGAGTACCGACCTGAAAGGTAGTACACCGTAAGAACTAGTCAACAATTAGTGAATGCTGCCCTTTCTTCTACGGCATACGACACTTCTTCCAAACTTTGATCGTTCTCACTACTCGAAATTGCTGTGTGTACAATAAACGTTCGTACGATTTTCGTACGACGCGATCTCACCCACTCATGATATTCATCTAACGGCTGCTGATGACTTCCGTATGAGAATCGTACGAAATATGTCGTACGTGTAGCAGGGCTCCTCACTACTTGTCAGTGAGTCCATGAGTGAGACCCAACATATATGCAAATCCCGCTAGATGTTATATATAGCATGCATGAACAAGTTGAAGCACCGGCACAGTACCATCCAACACAAACAGAGACACACTTTAGATATACAAGATGAGCACGGCCATGGTGTCACTGGTGCTTGCAGTGTTCGTGTTGACGTCGGCAACAACCGCCGCGGTGACTACGGCGAGAAGAAACTGCTCCGACACCTGTGGTGAGGTTGATGAGATACCTTATCCGTTCGGATTAGGTCCTTCGTGCTCCTTACCTGGTTTCAGTCTCACTTGTGCGGCTGCGGACAGCACCAGTTACCCCCTGCTGGGCAACCTATCAATCCTGGGCTTTTCCGTAGATAATTATTTTTATTTTTATAATCCCATCCAAGTGCTTGCCAGTATCTCGTACTCCGTGAAGATGATTCCCGGCGTCCGTGACTACTCTGTTCACTGGGAAGCTCCAGCCCGGCACTTTGCCGTATCTGCAAACATGTCATACATGTACGTTGTTGGTTGCGGCGTAAAGGCCTTGCTGTTCCTTGGCAACTCGACCGTTGATGAGGTCCAGAGCTGCTCCGTCGCCTGCACCGAAGCTAGATTCATGGAGAAGCTACCCAAGGGGACGTGCGATGATGGCATCGGATGCTGTCGCATCGAGATATACGACGACCTGCTAATATGGGCGTTCACCCTTAACATCTCGCGCACCAGCGATTCTGCACGCTCGAAGAAGGTGTACGCGTTCATCAGCGAAGATATGGGCCCAATATTCAGGCCGATTGACGCCCTGAGATCTATGTTACCAGCGGGTCCCGAGTTCAATCCATCTGCTACCCTGGAATGGGCTATTCCCTACCAGCCCAACTGTAAGCGCGCCATGGAGGACAGGCCCAGCTATGCATGTGTTGCTCATCACAGCGTGTGTGTGGACTCGCCGATCGGTGGATACTTTTGCAAATGCTCTTCTGCAGGTTTCGAAGGGAATCCTTATATTAAAGATGGATGCACAGGTATAATCTCTCTTTAGCTATTTTAACTTACTCTTGATATCCGTTTACATTTTTGGGGGGATATAAAAATTCTAGAGTTCTTCTGTCACGTCAGAGCCTAAGCTGGTTGGCATAGCGGTTCTGGATCACCACTGATGTCATGTGCGAATTACAGATATAAACGAGTGCCTGCAGCCAGATAAATACACCTGCAACGGTATTTGCCACAATACATTCGGGAGCTACACATGCACAAGCACGGTAATCTTCTATTCTTAAATAGTCGCAACCCACTGTTTAATTTTCCTCTTCATGCAACAATGTCACATCATCAAGTCATGCACGTAACTTGTCATAAGTTACTTTTTGCATTATTTTATTCATGCATGCATGTTTTTTGCTTAACTTAGTTTTTGCTTAACTTAGTCATACAAAATACTCTTACTTTGTTTTAGTTTATTTAGCACTTCATTTTTAACAGGATTCCTATAGCAATCGCCCGGGGCATCATCTAGTATTAGGTAAGCGATCTATCCTGCTTGAAATCATGTCACAGTGTGATCAATATCTTGAAATAAAGAATCGTTCAGTTGCATTGTTCCTGATTCCTAGCTTGGGGTTTAAATATATACCTTTAACTCGACTTAACTGGCTGCAGGTATCACCATTGGACTAAGCAGTGGTGGGGGCATTCTACTTCTTGCCGTATTTGTTGCTATTCTTATACGAAGATGGAATCGGGCCATTCAGAAGCGCTTGAGAAAAAGGTATTTTCGGAAGAACAAAGGCATTCTGCTAGAACAGCTTATCTCTTCAGACAAAAGTGCCAACGATGGCACAAAGATATTCTCCCTGGAGGATTTGGAGAAGGCAACAAACAATTTTGATCAGGCCCGTGTGGTCGGACGGGGTGGCCATGGCACAGTCTACAAGGGCATCTTGATCGACCAGCGCGTGGTGGCCATCAAGAAATCAACGCTCTCGGTTATCAGCGAGATCGAAGAGTTCATCAACGAGGTGTCCATCTTGTCGCAGATCAACCACCGAAACGTAGTGAAGCTCCATGGATGTTGCCTCGAATCCGAGGTCCCTCTGCTTGTCTATGAATTCATCTCCAACGGCACGCTCTACGACCTTCTGCACCGCCCCTCCGAGCAAAACAGTAGCAACTTATTGATGCCATTTTCCTGGGAGGAGCGCCTGAGGATCGCCACCGAGATCGCGGGCGCGCTCACGTACCTGCACTCTTCGGCTTCCGTGTCGGTCCTCCATAGAGATGTCAAGTCCATGAACGTCCTCCTGAACGACAGCTACACCGCAAAGGTCTCGGATTTTGGCGCATCGAGGCTGATCCCCATGGATCAAACGCACCTGGTCACCGCCGTTCAGGGTACGTTTGGGTACCTGGATCCGGAGTATTACCACACGGGCCAACTCAACGACAAGAGCGATGTTTACAGTTTTGGAGTGATACTTGTTGAGCTACTGACGAGGAGGAAGCCCATCATCCAGAACGAGCATGGCGAGAAGCAGAACTTGTCAAACTACTTCTTGTGCGCCATGAGGGAGAGAATCCTCGAGGAAACGGTGGACGCGCAGATCCTGGGGGGTGGAAGAGATGAAGGGGTTCTGTGCATGGCTCACTTGGCAGAGGAGTGCCTCAGACTGACTCGAGAGGAGAGGCCAACCATGAAAGATGTGGAGATGAGGCTGCAGCTCCTCACAGGATGCCGCGTTGCACCGAGGGCGAGGCAAGACGAAGAGGCACGGCCTGCAGGGGGTGATGGGCATGGTGGCATCGCTCCGGTGGTCAATCAACATGGCTCACGTCAATTCAGCCAGGAGCGAGAGTTTGTGTCGTCTCTGCGTGTACCGCGGTAGGTTGTAGGCACAAATTATTTACATTTTCCCTTGGAAGTAAAATAAATTGTGTTAATGTAACTTTTTCAAATTTTGTTTGATATATGTAAGAATGAAGAAATTGTACTTTTGAGTGGTTGCCATTATGCGAGTAGCAAATTACAATAGGCCATCATGGTGATAGCATTGAGTGTCAATGATTAATGCCTCTCAAAGAATAGGAGTGGATGAAACTAATTTTCATAAGGGCATGTATAGTGGTCGATAAGATGTTTTTGTCTTAAACCTGCCACATCATCCAAAGATGATAGTAAAATATGATGTACAATTATATATTTATTAGTTTTATCTCTATTATTTTTTTGACCATTTAGTTTTATCTCTATTAACTAGATGTTCATAGGTTTCTATCTAGGGCACATCTAGATGTGCCCTAATTCTTGGAGATCCACGTGACTCAATCATACCGGCAAAAAAAAATTTAATTAAAAAAATACTAACACAAATCTTCGCGTAAAATCAAAGACATAGGACTTAGTAGTGAAATACTTAGCACATCTAGATGTGCATTAGCAAAACCGTATTCCTAATATGTGTTGGAAATATGCCCTAGAGGCAATAACAAAAGGATTATTATTATATTTCTTTGTTCATGATAATTGTCTGTTATTCATGCTTGAATTGTATTGTACGGAAACAGCGATACATGTGTGAATACATAGACCACAACGTGTCCCTGGTAAGCCTCTAGTTACTAGCTCGTTGATCAACAGATGGTCACGGTTTCCTGACCATGGACATAGGATGTCATTGATAACGGGATCACATCATTAGGAGAATGATGTGATGGACAATACCCAATCCTAAGTCTAGCACGAGATCGTATAGTTCGTAATGCTTAAGCTTTTCCAATGTCAAGTATTTATTCCTTGGACCATGAGGTTGTGCAACTCCCGGATACCGTAGGAATACTTTGGGTGTGCCAAACGTCACAACGTAACTGGGTGGCTATAAAGGTACGCAACGGGTATCTCCGAAAGTGTCTGTTGAGTTGGTACGAACCGAGACTGGGATATTGTCACTCCGTATTACGAAGAGGTATCTCTGGGCCCACTCGGTAAGACATCATCGTAATGAGCTCAAAGTGACTAAGGAGTTAGTCACGGGATGATGGATTACGGAACGAGTAAAGAGACTTGCCATGACGAGATTGAACAAGGTATCGGGCATACCGACGATCGAATCTCGGGCAGGTACCGTACCGATAGACAAAGGGAATAACATACGGGATTGAGTGAATCCTTGACACAGTGGTTCATCCGATGAGATTATCGAGGAACACGTGGGAACCAACATGGGTATCCAGATCCCGCTGTTGGTTATTGACCAGAGAGTCGTCTCGGTCATGTCTGCGTGTCTCCCGAACCCGTAGGGTCTACACACTTAAGGTTCGGTGACGCTAGGGTTGTAGAGATACATGCACACGGAAACCCGAATGTTGTTCGGAGTCCCGGATGAGATCCCGGACGTCACGAGGAGTTCCGGAATGGTCTGGAGGTAAAGAATGATATATAGGAAGTCCAGTTTCGGCCATCGGGATAATTCCGGGGTCACCGGGAGTGTCCCGGGACCACCGGAGGGGTCCCGGGGGTCCACCGGGTGGGGCGACCCATCCCGGAGGGCCCCGTGGGCCGCAAGGGGAAGGGGGCCAGCCCCTGGTGGGCTGGCGCACCCACATGGGCCCCCCTCCATGCGCCAAGGGTTGAAACCCTAGGGGGTGGGGGCGCCCCCCATGCCTTGGGGGGCAAGGTCTCCCCCCTGGCCGCCGCCCCCCCCCCCCTCCTAGG
>LR738710.1:927431239-927467735 GCA_902687465.1 Secale cereale
GGGGGGGGGGGGGGCGCCTCGGCCCCCCGGTGCCCTACTTTGGCAGATATTTAAAGGGTCCCCCGTAACCCTTGAAACAAGACTTCTTTTCGCGATCCCATCTCTTTTCCGCCGCCGCCGCCGCTTCCAAGATCGGGAGCACCAGGAGAACTCTTCCCGGCACCCTGCCGGAGGGGAGGATCACCACCGGGAGCTTCTCCACCACCATGGACGCCTCCCGGATGACTCGTGAGTAGTCTCCCTTGGACCATGAGTCCATGACCAGTAGCTATGTGATGTTCTCCTCCCGTTCTTGTGCTTCACTAATTAGTCCTCGTGAGCTGCCCTACATGATCGAGGCACCTATGTAATCCTTATGCTGTTGCTATGTTGAGTTTGCTGGGATCCGATGGATTATGAGATTATGTTGAGATTGATCTTGAGTAATATATTTGATTCACCTCTTTTATATTTTAGTTCATAAGTAATTCTTGCATGTTCTCCGTTGTTATTTATTGCTTTGCCCAAGTAGTAGGTAGTGACTCCAAGAGGGCACGTTATGCTCGATTGTGGGTTCATGCCCCTCGATGACTAGCTTGAGTGACAGAAACATGAGTCTAGGGGATGTGCTGTTGCCACAAGGGGGAAAACAACGGTGCTTGTGCCCGCGGGTGCAAGGATTGTTTACTTTACGCAAAGTTCTTTTAATGCAGTTGTCTGTTGCATTGAGTTTACACTATGGGTGGGACTCGCAACTTAATACCAGCGAGATGTTCTGGATAGATATCTCAAGGTGGATGATTAGTAGTAGATGCAGATGGATTTCGGTCTACTTACTTTGGCGTACCGCCCATGCTTTGAACCTCAACCTTTCTTGTAATGTAGTCAGCATTGGTTTGCGTTCGTGGTCCTGTCAATTGCCCAGCTGTAATTTGTTACCTCGCATAGCTGTTTTATCGTCTTTTGGGAGAGAGACATCACTAGTGAACATCATGTGACTCCGGTCCATATTACTATCATTGATCACATACACTATTTACTTTTCGCTATTTTATTTACTATTGCAAAACACTATCTATCACTACTATCATATTGCTTTTAACCCTTTGTGAACTACAAGGCCGGAGAGATTGACAACCTCTCTGTACTCGTTGGGAGCAAAGTTATTTGTATCTGTGTGCAGGTCCACGTTGATTGCTAATTGCGCCGTTAGCAGTTGACACCTACCTGTTGAACCTAGGAGTCTCTGGGGATTCGATCCTTGGCATCTTTGCTAAGGGAAAACACTTCTACTTACTGCATCTTACACCTTCCACTTGGGGTAATCCAACGAGGGGTTCGAGGCCCATCAAGGAGTATTTTCTGGCGCCGTTGCCGGGGACTCCACTCTTCAGGATAGGGGAGTTGCATGCTCTCTTTTACCTTTGCTTTTTAGTCTTGTTAGTTTACCTTTCATTATTTGCTTTAGTTTCTTTTATCGAAAATCACAAAAATAGTTATCTTGCTTGCTTGCTACTATGGGTTCCACCGAGAACACCAAGTTGTGTGACTTCACTAGTCACAACAACGATGACTTTATCAGCACACCTATCACTACACCTGCCACTTCAGCACCTTCATATGGAATTAAACCTGCTTTACTGAACTTAGTCATGAGAGAACAATTCTCCGGTGCTGGAGATGATGCTGCTTTACACTTGAACAACTTTGTAGAACTTTGTGATATGCAAAAGTACCAAGAAATAGATGGTAATATTGTTAAGCTTAAGCTTTTTCCTTTCTTTTTGAGAGGAGGAGCAAAAATTTGGTTTCAGTCTTTGTCTAGAAATAGCATAGATTCATGGGACAAGTGCAAAGATGCTTTTATCGGAAGATACTATCCACCTGCTAAAATTATCCAACTTAGAAGTAACATCATGAATTTTAAACAATTGGATAATGAACATGTTGCCCAAGCTTGGGAACATATGAAGTCTCTTATCAAGAACTGCCCTACTCACGGTTTGACTACTTGGATGGTTATCCAAACTTTTTATGCAGGCTTGAACTTTACCTCGCGGAACTTGTTAGATTCGGCCGCGGGAGGAACTTTTATGTCAACTACACTTGGTGCTGCCACAAAGCTTCTCGATGAGATGATGACCAACTATTCCCAATGGCACACCGTACGCGCTCCAACAGGTAGGAAGGTAAACTCTGTCGAGGAGATTTCCTCCCTCAATGAAAAAGTTGACTTGATCATGTCTCTACTTTCGAAGCAATCAACTGTTGATCCTCGTGATGTCCCTATAATTCTTTGATTGCTCAAGAACAAGTAGATGTTAACTTTATCTCTAGAAACAATTTCAACAACAATGCTTATAGGAGTAACTTTGGTAACAATTCTAGACCGTTCCCCTCTAACTCTTATGGGAACAACAATGCTTATCCTAGTACCAAGAACTCCAACACTGAACTAGAGAGCATGCTTAGAGATTTCATCACTACCCAAAAAGCCTTTAATAAGAATGTAGAAGAGAGACTACATAAACTAGATGATCTTTCTTTTAAGGTAGACCACTTAGCCAATGAGTTAAAATTGCTAAAAATTGAAACTTCTTCTCTTAAGGAGAAGGAAGTCATCCCTATTAATGCTACTCAAGTGCAAATCAATGAAAATATTAGGATGATGGCTAAGCTTAAAGAGAGATGGGCTAGAGAAAGGGAGGAAGAGGAAAGAATTAAGAGCCTTCCTACCCACCACACTGTTGCTACTATCCAAGTTATTGAGAATGTTCACACTCTTAGCACCCAATGTACTCCTGGTCCCAATGGACCTATTAATGGTGATGCTATGTCAACTACCAAACAGGTGAGCCTTAAGGACACCTCTACCACTTTACTTGATGCTCATGACCTTGATTTTGATAATCGCACTCTTACCGAAGTTATTGATTTCCTTCACAAAATGTCTAGAGATCCCCGCACTAGCACGCTTAACCTTGCCTTCACAGAGCATATCACTAATGCTCTCATCAAAGCTAGGGAGGAGAAACTTAGAGTAGAAGCCTCCATACCTAGAAAGCTAGAAGATGGTTGGGATCCTATGATAAAAATTTATTTGAATGACTTCTCTTGCTATGCATTATGTGATGTTGGTGCTAGTACCTCTGTTATGCCCAAAAGGATATATGATATGCTTAAATTGAAACCTTATGATTCTTGTTCTTTTGGTGTTCGTCTCGTTGATTCTTCCATAAAGAAACCTTTGGGGAGGATCGACGATGTTCTTATTGTTGTCAATGATAATTATGTGCCCGTTGATTTTACTATTATGGATATTGAATGTGATCCTTCATGTCCAATTATTTTGGGACGTCCCTTTTTGCGCACCGTTGGTGCTGTCATTGACATGAAATAGGGTAATATAAAATTTCAGTTTCCTCTCAAGAAAGGGATGGAACACTTCCCTCGTAAGAAGGTCAAGTTACCTTTTGAGTCCGTTGTACGGGCTAGTTATTCTTTTACTCTTGATAAAACTTGATCTTTGCATTATGCCTAGCTTAAAGGCATAAAAGAAAGCGCTTTTGGGAGGCAGCCCACATGAATAAATTTTTTGCTTTTGTTGTGTCTTGATGTTGTTTACTGCTGTAGCATCATCATTGTATCTTTGCTTTTCATATTTGTGCCAAGTATAGCCTCTGATTGCTAGAAAGTTCAAAAGTTGTGAGGTGCTGTCCAGGAAACAGATTCTGTCCTTGGATAGAAAAATTCGTAGAAAATCACCAGATCATCTTTTTGGTCTGAATGTTTTCGACAGCGTTCTCTATATAATTGTCTTTCGTGCGTCAGTTCTGAGTTTTTTGATTTGAGTTGCAGAAGTATCCCGAACTGGTCAATTACTGCCTGCTGTTCTGTTTTTCACAGATTCTATCCTGTTTTGCCTTACCTTCACTTTGCAAATTAAGAACTTGCTTTTTCTTTGCAAAAACCTTTTGGCAATCTTGAGAAACAGTAGAACTTCAAGAATATCCTTATTTCCAGCAAGGTATAATTATTTTATTAAGGGTACTAACCTCGCTAATCAGATTATGAATGAGTTATGTAAGAAGGGAGTTTTCAAGTGTGCGAGGGAAGATGATAAAAAGATTCAGGAGTGTCAAGCGCTCAAGCTTGGGGATGCCCCCGTGCACCCCCAAGAAATATTCAAGGAGACTCAAGCGTCTAAGCTTGGGGATGCCCCCGTGCATCCCCTTCTTCATCAACATTATCAGTTCGTCTTTCGTTCCGCTATATTTTTATCACTTCATGTGTTATGTGCTATGCTTGGAGCGTCTTGCTTTTAGTTTTCTTTTTAGTTTTTCATAACGAGTCGGAACCCAGCATTCCTTTATGTGGGAGAGAAACACGCTCCACTTCTACCTAGAACATTACATAGAATTTTCATGTTCATCTATGTTGTGTGTGTTCTTTGTCTTTTTAATAGCTACTATCATACTTTGCTCTTAGTATTCATGCTTATATTTTCAAAGAGCTTTTATTTAGTTGGTTGCTTGAACTCTCTTTAATTACCATGCTCACCTTATTAAGAGAGTTTGCTGCCGTTACATGGGTTAATATGTCTATGATAAATATGCTACTTTCATGATGGTGCTTAGTAGTTCAGGTTTTCTTATGGTTAATTTCAAATAGCTGGGGGGTTCCCAATGTGTCATTGGAGTACCAACTTGGTTTGTTTGCCTATGATGTGGTATGGTTTAGTAATATCTTCCTTCGAGAATTTATTTTGATTGACTTGGCGTATGCTCACGCATATTCAAGACTGTAAAGAAAGTCTGTCAAGCCTTGATGATCTTTCGTTTCTAAGTAGCGATATAACTACCATGCCTGATTCAATATTGCTTTGTCGCTCTGCATGATTATGACCGTCATTGCTCTCTTAGTTGGTCGCTCCCAGTATTTTGCTAACCTCCACCTGCACTTAGTAAATTAACCATGCAATACATAGCTCATGGGAAAGTAGCCTAAAAACTATTGTGGTAAAGAATATGTTGCTTATGTATCTTATTTCTTATGAGTTGCTTGCTGAGCGGTAACCATGTTTCTGGGGACGCCATCAACTGTCACACTTTTGTTGAATATCATGTGAGTTGCTATGCATGTTCGTCTTGTCTGAAGTAAGGGTGATTTACCGTGGGTTGAATTAATATGCATATTGTTAGAGAAGAACATTGGGCCGCCAACCAAAGCCATGCATCATGGTGGAAGTTTTAGCTTGGACCTTAATCCTCAATCTCTCATGAGAATATGCTTATGCATTAAAGAGGAGTCCATCATCTATTTTCTATGTTGTCCCGGTAAGGATGTCCTCAAGTTGAGATCTATCAAAAACGAGAAATCGAATGCGATCTATCTCCTTGGACCTTTGTACAGGTGGCATAGAGGTACCCCTTTGTGACACTTGGTAAAAACATATGCAATGCAATGATAACCCATGGGGATCCGAGCTAATTAGGACAAGGAGCGAGCACTATTGGTATTCGATGCATGAGGCTTGCAACTTATAAGATGTTTTATACATGACACATATGAAGTACTACTACCGTTGACACAATTGCTTCCATGTTTCATAATAAAAAGCTCTAGCACTTCAAGCATCAACTACTGAGAGCATGATTGTCATTCTGAGTGTAATGTGCATTGTCCCAAAGTAGCATTGTCTTTTGCATGATTGTGATATCGTTTATTCTGAAATGATTGTATCTAGTCATCACTTAAACCTTGAAGGTGCCCCTGCATTTATGTTTTGCATCACAAAAAGGGGCAAGCTAGATATCACCTGATCATATTTGCACATCATGTTCATTGCAAATCTTTTTGATGTTTCAGTTTCATATTGTAAAACTTTCAGTCATTTGTGATTTTCTCTTGAGACAACTTAGTTACTTTAGAATCATTGTCTCAGTAAGCTTTTGTCATATGACTATGAGAAAGTCTTATATGGTTAATAGCATGTCACCACAGAAATTATTCTTGTTATCATTTACCTACTCGAGGACGAGCAGGAATTAAGCTTGGGGATGTTGATACGTCCAAAACGTATCTATAATTTCTGCTTGCTCCATGCCACTTTTGGGTGATATTGCTATGATATTCATACTCTTCCATACACTTTTGATCATATTTGGACTAACTTACTAATCCAGTGCACCCCAGTGCCAGTTTCTGTTTTCGGCTGTTTTTGTATTTCACGTTTTCACGTTTCGAGAACTGCCCAGAAAAATACAGAAAAAATATATAAAAAATCAGCATTCCGGGAACGACACTGCTTCCGAAGGGGAGGCTGGGGGGGCACAGGGGCTCCAGGCGCCCTGTGGGCGCGCCCCCCCCCCTGGGCCGCGCCGGGGGGGGGCGCCTCGGCCCCCCGAGAGCCCCCCGGTGCCCTACTTTGGCAGATATTTAAAGGGTCCCCCGTAACCCTTGAAACAAGACTTCTTTTCGCGATCCCATCTCTGTTCCGCCGCCGCCGCCGCTTCCAAGATCGGGAGCACCAGGAGAACTCTTCCCAGCACCCTGCCGGAGGGGAGGATCACCACCGGGAGCTTCTCCACCACCATGGACGCCTCCCGGATGACTCGTGAGTAGTCTCCCTTGGACCATGAGTCCATGACCAGTAGCTATGTGATGTTCTCCTCCCGTTCTTGTGCTTCACTAATTAGTCCTCGTGAGCTGCCCTACATGATCGAGGCACCTATGTAATCCTTATGCTGTTGCTATGTTGAGTTTGCTGGGATCCGATGGATTATGAGATTATGTTCAGATTGATCTTGAGTAATATATTTGATTCACCTCTTTTATATTTTAGTTCATAAGTAATTCTTGCATGTTCTCCGTTGTTATTTATTGCTTTGGCCAAGTAGTAGGTAGTGACTCCAAGAGGGAACGTTATGCTCGATTGTGGGTTCATGCCCCTCGATGACTACCTTGAGTGACAGAAACATGAGTCTAGGGGATGTGCTGTTGCCACAAGGGGGAAAACAACGGTGCTTGTGCCCGCGGGTGCAAGTATTGTTTACTTTACGCAAAGTTCTTTTAATGCAGTTGTCTGTTGCATTGAGTTTACACTATGGGTGGGACTCGCACCTTAATACCAGCGAGATGTTCTGGATAGATATCTCAAGGTGGATGATTAGTAGTAGATGCGGATGGATTTCGGTCTACTTACTTTGGCGTACCGCCCATGCTTTGAACCTCAACCTTTCTTGTAATGTAGTCAGCATTGGTTTGCGTTCGTGGTCCTGTCAATTGCCCAGCTGTAATTTGTTACCTCGCATACCTGTTTTATCGTCTTTTGGGAGAGAGACATCACTAGTGAACATCATGTGACTCCGGTCCATATTACTATCATTGATCACATACACTATTTACTTTTCGCTATTTTATTTACTATTGCAAAACAGTATCTATCACTACTACCATATTGCTTTTAACCCTTTGTGAACTACAAGGCCGGAGAGATTGACAACCTCTCTGTACTCGTTGGGAGCAAAGTTATTTGTATCTGTGTGCAGGTCCACGTTGATTGCTAATTGCGCCGTTAGCAGTTGACACCTACCTATTGAACCTAGGAGTCTCTGGGGATTCGATCCTTGGCATCTTTGCTAAGGGAAAACACTTCTACTTACTGCATCTTACACCTTCCACTTGGGGTAATCCAACGAGGGGTTCGAGGCCCATCAAGGAGTATTTTCTTAGAAAATACAAGGAGTATTTTCTTAGAAAATACTCCTTGATGGGCCTCGAACCCCTCGTTGGATTACCCCAAGTGGAGAAAATACTCCTTGATGGGCCTCGAACCCCTCGTTGGATTACCCCAAGTGGAAGGTGTAATATGCTGTAAGTAGAAGTGTTTTCCCTTAGCAAAGATGCCAAGGATCGAATCCCCAGAGACTCCTAGGTTCAACAGGTAGGTGTCAACAGCTAACGGCGCAATTAGCAATCAACGTGGACCTGCACACAGATACAAATAACTTTGCTCCCAACGAGTACAGAGAGGTTGTCAATCTCTCCGGCCTTGTAGTTCACAAAGGGTTAAAAGCAATATGATAGTAGTGATAGATAGTGTTTTGCAATAGTAAGTAAAATAGCGAAAAGTAAATAGTGTATGTGATCAATGATAGTAATATGGACCGGAGTCACATGATGTTCACTAGTGATGTCTCTCTCCCAAAAGACGATAAAACGGCTATGTGAGGTAACAAATTACAGCTGGGCAATTGACAGGACCACGAACGCAAACCAATGCTGACTACATTACAAGAAAGGTTGAGGTTCAAAGCATGGGCGGTACGCCTAAGTAAGTAGACCGAAATCCATCTGCATCTACTACTAATCATCCACCTTGAGATATCTATCTAGAACATCTCGCTGGTATTAAGTTGCGAGTCCCACCCATAGTGTAAACTCAATGCAACAGACAACTGCATTAAAAGAACTTTGCGTAAAGTAAACAATCCTTGCACCCGCGGGCACAAGCACCGTTGTTTTCCCCCTTGTGGCAACAGCACATCCCCTAGACTCATGTTTCTGTCACTCAAGCTAGTCATCGAGGGGCATGAACCCACAATCGAGCATAACGTTCCCTCTTGGAGTCACTACCTACTACTTGGCCAAAGCAATAAATAACAACGGAGAACATGCAAAAATTACTTATGAACTAAAATATAAAAGAGGTGAATCAAATATATTACTCAAGATCAATCTGAACATAATCTCATAATCCATCAGATCCCAGCAAACTCAACATAGCAACAGCATAAGGATTACATAGGTGCCTCAATCATGTAGGGCAGCTCACGAGGACTAATTAGTGAAGCACAAGAACGGGAGGAGAACATCACATAGCTACTGGTCATGGACTCATGGTCCAAGGGAGACTACTCACGAGTCATCCGGGAGGCGTCCATGGTGGTGGAGAAGCTCCCGGTGGTGATCCTCCCCTCCGGCAGGGTGCCGGGAAGAGTTCTCCTGGTGCTCCCGATCTTGGAAGCGGTGGCGGAGGCGGAACAGAGATGGGATCGTGAAAAGAAGTCTTGTTTCAAGGGTTACGGGGGACCCTTTAAATATCTGCCAAAGTAGGGCACCGGGGGGCTCTCGGGGGGCCGAGGCGCCCCCCCCCCCGGCGCGGCCCAGGGGAAAGGCGCACCCACAGGGCGCCTGGAGCCCCTGTGGCCCCCCCAGGCTCCCCTTCGGAAGCAGTGTCGTTCCCGGAACGCTGATTTTTTATATATTTTTTCTGTATTTTTCTGGGCAGTTCTCGAAACGTGAAAACCTGAAATACAAAAACAGCCGAAAACAGAAACTGGCACTAGGGTGCACTGGATTAGTAAGTTAGTCCAAATATGATTAAATGTGTATGGAAGTGTATGAATATCATAGCAATATCACCCAAAAGTGGCATGGAGCAAGCATAAATTATAGATACGTTTTGGACGTATCAACATCCCCAAGCTTAATTCCTGCTCGTCCTCGAGTAGGTAAATGATAACAAGAATAATTTCTGTGGTGACATGCTATTAACCATATAAGACTTTCTCATAGTCATATGACAAAAGCTTACTGAGACAATGATTCTAAAGTAACTAAGTTGTCTCAAGAGAAAATCACAAATGACTGAAAGTTTTACAATATGAAACTGAAACATCAAAAAGATTTGCAATGAACATGATGTGCAAATATGATCAAGTGATATCTAGCTTGCCCCTTTTTGTGATGCAAATGTTGGGGAACGTTGCATGGGAAACAAAAATTTTTCCTACGTTCACCAAGATCAATCTAGGAGATGCTACTACGAGAGGAGAGTTGGATCCACGTACCCTTGTAGATCGCTAAGCGGAAGCGTTAAGAACGCGGTTGATGGAGTCGTACTCGCCGCGATTCAGATCGCCGAAGATCCTAGCACCGAAGCAACGGTGCCTCCGCGTTCTTCACACGTACGGCTCGGGGACGTCTCCTCCTTCTTGATCCAGCAAGGGGTGGAGGAGAGGTTGATGGAGAGACCGGCAGCACGACGGCGTGGTGGTGATGGTGGAGAAGGATTCCAGCAGGGCTTCGCCTAAGCACCGCGGGAGATGAAGATGTTATTGGGAGAGGGAGGGCAGCACCGAGGCACAAACGTGTGTTCGCTGCCCTCCCTTTGCCTCACTATATATAGGGGGGTGGAGAGGGGAGGGGCGCCCTAGGGTTTCCCCTAGGGGCGGCGGCCAGGGCAAGGGGGAAGGGGGCGGCGCCCCCTGGGGCTAGGGTTTCCCCCCCCAAGTGCCTTGCCCCCTACTCCATAGGGGTGCGGCAGCCCTAGGGGGGGCCACCTCCCCTTGCGCATGAGGAGAGGGCCCAGGGGGAGGCGCACAGCCCTATGAGGGCTGTTGTGTCCCCCCTTGTGGCCCAATAGGCCCGAAACCCCTTCCGGGACCCCCGAAACCCCTTTCGGTTATCCGCCGATTTCCCGATACTCCCCGGAACACTTCCGGACTCCGAAACCTTTCATCCTATATATCAATCTTCGTCCCCGGACCATTCCGGAGACCCTCGTCACGTCCGGGATCTCATCCGGGACTCCGAACAACCTTCGGTAACCATGCACTGTTCTCACTAACAACCCTAGCGTCACCGAACCTTAAGTGTGTAGACCCTGCGGGTTCGGAAACCATGTAGACATGACCGAGACACTCCCAGGTCAATAACCAATAGCGGGATCTGGATACCCATATTGGTTCCCACATGTTTCTCGATGATCTCATCGGATGAACCACGATGTCAAGGATTCAGGCAATCCCGTATACAGTTCCCTTTGTCTCGTCGGTATGTTACTTGCCCGAGATTCGATCGTTGGTATCTCTATACCTAGTTCAATCTCGTTACCGGCAAGTCTCTTTACTCGTTACCGTAATACATAATCCCGTGACTAACTACTTAGTCACTTTGAGCTCATTGAGATGACGTATTACCGAGTGGGCCCGGAGATACCTCTCCGTCATACGGAGTGACAAATCCCAGTCTCGATCCATGTCAACTCAACAGACACCTTCGGAGATACCTGTAGAGTACCTTTATAGTCACCCAGTTACGTTGTGACGTTTGGCACACACAAAGCACTCCTACGGTGTCAGTGAGTTACATGATCTCATGGTCATAGGAACTTATACTTGACATGCAGAAAACTATAGCGATAACTGACACGATCAAAAGCTATGTTTAATGTTTGGGTCTCGTCCATCACATCATTCTCCTAATGATGTGATCCCGTTATCAAATGACAACTCATGTCTATGACCTGGAAACCGCGGTCATCTTTGATCAACGAGCTAGTCCTGTAGAGGCTCACTAGGGACACAAAGTCTGTCTATTCATCCACACATGTATTTGAGTTTCCAATCAATACAGTTATAGCATGGATTATAAACGATTATCATGAACAAGGAAATATAATAATAACTCTTTTATTATTGCCTCTAGGGCATATTTCCAACAGTCTCCCACTTGCACTAGAGTCAATAATCTAGCATTACAAGGTAATGAATCTAACACCCATAGAGTCTTGGTGTTGATCATGCTTAGCCCGTGGAAGAGGCTTAGTCAACGGATCTGCAACATTCAAATCCGTGTGTACTTTGCAAATACTTATGTCCTCCTCCTTGACCGAATCGCGGATGGAATTGAAGCGTCGCTTTATGTGTCTGGTCCTCTTGTGAAACCTTGGTTCCTTGGCTAGAGCAATGGCACCAGTGTTGTCACAGAACAGAGTCATTGGGTTCAGTGCACTAGGCACAACTCCAAGATCTGTCATGAACTCCTTCATCCAGACACCTTCCTTTGCCGCCTCCGAGGCAGCTATATACTCCGCTTCACATGTAGAATCGGCTACCACGCTCTGCTTGGAACTGCACCAGCTTACCGCTCCCCCGTTGAGAATATATACGTATCCGGTTTGAGACTTAGAGTCATCCGGATCAGTGTCAAAGCTTGCATCGACGTAACCCTTTACGACGAGCTCTTGATCACCTCCATAAACGAGAAACATCTCCTTAGTCCTTTTCAGGTACTTTAGGATATTCTTGACCGCTGTCCAGTGATCCATACCAGGATTACTTTGAAACCTTCCGGCCATACTTATGGCAAGGCTGACATCTGGTCTTGTGCACAGCATTGCATACATGATAGAGCCTATGGCTGAAGCATAGGGGACGACACTCATCTTTTCTCTATCTTCCGCAGTCACTGGGCATTGAGTCTTACTCAACTTTGTACCTTGCAATACCGGCAAGAACCCCTTCTTGGATTGATCCATTTTGAACTTCTTCAAAACTTTATCAAGGTATGTACTTTGTGAAAGTCCTATCAAGCGTCTCGATCTATCTCTATAGATCTTGATGCCTAATATGAAAGCAGCTTCACCGAGATCCTTCATCGAAAAACTCTTGTTCAAATACCCCTTCACGCTATCCAAAAATTCTATATTGTTTCCAATCAGCAATATGTCATCCACATATAATATTAGAAACGCTATAAAGCTCCCACAAACTTTCTTGTAAATACAAGCTTCTCCGTAAACTTGTACAAACCCAAACGCTTTGATCACCTCATCAAAGCGAAGATTCCAACTCCGAGATGCTTGCACCAGCCCATAAATGGAACGTTGGAGCTTGCATACTTTGTCAGCATTCTCTGGATCGACAAAACCTTCCGGTTGTATCATATACAACTCTTCCTTAAGAAAACCGTTAAGGAACGCTTGTTTTGACATCCATCTGCCAAATTTCATAATCGAAATATGCAGCTATTGCTAACATGATTCGGACGGATTTAAGCATCGCTACGGGTGAGAAAGTCTCATCGTAGTCAATTCCTTGAACTTGTGAAAAACCCTTTGCCACAAGTCGAGCTTTATACACGGTGACATTACCGTCAGCGTCCGTCTTCCTCTTAAAGATCCATTTATTCTGAATGGCCTTCCGCCCTTCAGGTAATACTTCCAAAGTCCATACTTTGTTTTCATACATGGATCCCATCTCGGATTTCATGGCCTCTAACCATTTGTCGGAATCCGGGCCCACCATCGCTTCTCCATAGCTCGTAGGTTCACCGTTGTCTAACAACATGACCTCCAAGACAGGGTTACCATACCACTCAGGTGCAGTGCGTACCCTTGTCGACCTACGAGGTTCGGTAGTAACTTGATCAGAAGCTCCTTGATCATCATCATTGGCTTCCTCTTCAACCTCTGCAGGCTCCACAAAAACATCTTTCTGTGCTGCGCTACTCTCTGGTTGAAGCAGAGGTTCAATAACCTCATCAAGTTCTACCTTCCTCCCACTCAATTCTTTCAAGAGAAACTCTTTCTCGAGAAAGGACCCGTTCTTAGCGACAAACACTTTGCCCTCGGATCTGAGATAGAAGGTGTACCCAACTGTTTCTTTTGGGTATCCTATGAAGACACATTTGTCCGCTTTGGGTTCGAGCTTTTCTGGCTGAAGCTTTTTGACATAAGCATCGCAACCCCAAACCTTGAGAAAAGACAACTTAGGTTTCTTACCAAACCACAGTTCATACGGTGTTGTCTCAACGGACTTAGATGGAGCCCTATTTAAAGTGAATGCAGCTGTCTCTAACGCATATCCCCAAAACGATAGTGGCAAATCGGCAAGAGACATCATAGAACGTACCATATCTAATAGGGTTCGATTACGACGTTCGGACACACCATTACGCTGTGGTGTTCCAGGTGGCGTCAACTGTGAAACAATTCCACATTTTCTTAAGTGATCACCAAACTCATAACTTAGATATTCTCCCCCTCGATCAGATCGTAGGAACTTGATCTTCTTGTTACGATGATTTTCAACTTCACTCTGAAATTGCTTGAACTTTTCAAAAGTTTCAGACTTATGCTTCATCAAGTAAATATACCCATATCTACTTAAGTCGTCAGTGAAGGTGAGAAAATAACGATATCCACTGCGCGCCGTTACACTCATCGGACCGCACACATCAGTATGTATGATTTCCAATAAGTCACTTGCCCGTTCCATTGTCCCTGAAAACGGGGTCCTTGTCATCTTGCCCATGAGGCACGGCTCGCACGTGTCAAGTGATTCAAAATCAAGAGACTCCAAAAGTCCATCAGCATGGAGCTTCCTCATGCGTTTCACGCCGATATGACCCAGACGGCAGTGCCACAAGAAAGTGGTATTATCATTATCAACTCTACATCTTTTGGCATCAATGTTATGAACATGTGTATCATTACTATCGAGATTCAATAAGAATAAACCCCTAACTTCGGGTGCATGACCATAAAAGATATTACTCATATAAATAGAACAACCATTATTCTCTGATTTAAATGAGTAACCGTCTCGCAATAAACAAGATCCAGATATAATGTTCATGCTTAACGCAGGCACTAAATAACAATTATTCAGGTTCATAACTAATCCCGATGGTAATCGAAGAGCGAGCGTGCCGACGGCGATCACATCAACCTTGGAACCATTTCCCACGCGCATCGTCACTTCGTCCTTCGCCAGCCTCCGTTTATTCCGCAGTTCCTGTTTAGAGTTGCAAATGTGAGCAACCGAACCGGTATCAAATACCCAGGCACTACAATGAGAGTTGGTGAGGTACACATCAATAACATGTATATCAAATATACCTTTGTTGTTGTTGTTGGCCCCCTTCTTATCTGCCAGATACTTGGGGCAGTTCCGCTTCCAGTGGCCGTTCCCCTTGCAATAGAAACACTCAGTCTCTGGCTTGGGCCCAGCCTTGGGTTTCTTCACTGGATTAGCAACTGCTTTGCCACCCTTCTTAGAGTTACCCTTCTTGCCCTTGCCATTCTTCTTGAAACTGGTGGTTTTATTGACCATCAACACTTGATACTCCTTCTGGATGTCTGCCTCAGCGACTTTCAGCATTGAAAACAGCTCGGCGATGGTCTTATTCATCCCTTGCATGTTGTACTGCTACACGAAGCTCTTGTAGCTTGGAGGGAGTGACTGGAGAATTCTGTCAATGATAGCCTCATCCGGGAACACAAGTCCTAGATCAGCTATGCGGGTATAGTACCCAGACATCTTCAGTAAGTGCTCACTGACAGACGAATTCTCCTCCATCTTACAAGCAAAGAATTTATCGGTGGTCTCATACCTCTCGATCTTAGCATTCTTTTCAAAGATGAACTTCAACTCCTGGTACATCTCATATGCACCATGACGTTCAAAACGCCTTTGAAGTCCTCCTTCCAAGCCGTACAACATGGCACACTGCACTATCGAATAGTCATCCGAACGCGTCTGCCAGACGTTCAAAACGTCTGCAGGGGCTGTAGGAGCGGGGGGGTCACCTAGCGGTGCATTTAGGACATAAACCTTTTGGGCAGCTGTGAGGATGATCCTCAGATTGCGGAGCCAGTCCACAAAGTTGCTCCCATCATCTTTCAGTTTAGCTTTCTCTAGGAACGCATTAAAATTCAGGGGAGCTACTGCGCGAGCCATCTACAACAAAAGATTTGCAAAGACATTTTAGACTATTGTTCATGATAAGTGAGTTAATACCTAATCAAATTATTTATAACTCCCACTCAAATTGACATCCCTCTGGTCATTCGAGCGTGACATGATCCAAATTCACCAACCCAAGTCCGATCATCACGTGAGATGAGGTGGTGTCAATGGTGAACATCAACATGTTGATCATATCTACTATATGACTCATGCTCGACCTTTCGGTCCTCCGTGTTCCGAGGCCATGTCTGTACATGCTAGGCTCGTCAAGTCTAACCCGAGTGTTCTGCATGTGCAAAACTGGCTTGCACCCGTTGTATGCGAACGTAGAGTCTGTCACACCCGATCATCACGTGGTGCTTCGAAACGACGAACCTTCGCAACGGCGCACACTCGGGGAAACACAATTTTATCTTGAAATTTTAGTGAAGGATCATCTTATAATGCTACCGTCGTCCTAAGCAAAATAAGATGCATAAAAGGATTAACATCACATGCAAATCATAAGTGACATGATATGGCCATCAACTCGTGCTTTTGATCTCCATCTCCAAAGCACCGGCATGATCTCCATCGTCACCGGCGCCACACCATGATCTCCATCATCATGATCTCCATCATCGTGTTGCCATCGGGGTTGTCGCGCGCCCACCATGCTCTTACTACTATTGCTACCGTTTAGCGATAAAGTAAAGCATTACAAAGCGCTTAATGATTGACACGCAGGTCATACAAAAATTAAAGACAACCCTATGGCTCCTGCCGGTTGCCGTATGCATCGACATGCAAGTCGATATTAACTATTACAACATGATCATCTCATACATCAAATATATCTCATCATGTCATTTGCCATATCATATCACATACATACCCTGCAAAAACAAGTTAGACGTCCTCTAATTTGTTGTTGCATGTTTTACGTGGCTGCTATGGGTATCTAGCAAGAACGCTTCTTACCTACGCAAAGCCACAACGGTGATATTCAAGTTGCTATTTAACCTTCTACAAGGACCGCCTTGTTCTATTCCGATTCAACTAAGATAGGAGAGACAGACACCCGCCAGCCATCTTATGCAACAAAAGTCACATGTCTGTCGATGGAACCGGTCTCATGTACGTGGACATGTAAAGTTGGTCCGGGCCGCTTCATCCCATAATACCGCTGAATCAAGAAAGACTAAGGAGGGCAGCAATTTAAACATCAACGCCCACAAACCCTTTTGTGTTCTACTCGAGAAAGCATCTACGCAAGAACCTGGCTCTGATACCACTGTTGGGGAACGTTGCATGGGAAACAAAAATTTTTCCTACGTTCACCAAGATCAATCTAGGAGATGCTACTACGAGAGGAGAGTTGGATCCACGTACCCTTGTAGATCGCTAAGCGGAAGCGTTAAGAACGCTGTTGATGGAGTCGTACTCGCCGCGATTCAGATCGCCGAAGATCCTAGCACCGAAGCAACGGTGCCTCCGCGTTCTTCACACGTACGGCTCGGGGACGTCTCCTCCTTCTTGATCCAGCAAGGGGTGGAGGAGAGGTTGATGGAGAGACCGGCAGCACGACGGCGTGGTGGTGATGGTGGAGAAGGATTCCAGCAGGGCTTCGCCTAAGCACCGCGGGAGATGAAGATGTTATTGGGAGAGGGAGGGCAGCACCGAGGCACAAACGTGTGTTCGCTGCCCTCCCTTTGCCTCACTATATATAGGGGGTGGAGAGGGGAGGGGCGCCCTAGGGTTTCCCCTAGGGGCGGCGGCCAGGGCAAGGGGGAAGGGGGCGGCGCCCCCTGGGGCTAGGGTTTCCCCCCCCCCAAGTGCCTTGCCCCCTACTCCATAGGGGTGCGGCAGCCCTAGGGGGGGCCACCTCCCCTTGCGCATGAGGAGAGGGCCCAGGGGGAGGCGCACAGCCCTATGAGGGCTGTTGTGTCCCCCCTTGTGGCCCAATAGGCCCGAAACCCCTTCCGGGACCCCCGAAACCCCTTTCGGTTATCCGCCGATTTCCCGATACTCCCCGGAACACTTCCGGACTCCGAAACCTTTCATCCTATATATCAATCTTCGTCCCCGGACCATTCCGGAGACCCTCGTCACGTCCGGGATCTCATCCGGGACTCCGAACAACCTTCGGTAACCATGCACTGTTCTCACTAACAACCCTAGCGTCACCGAACCTTAAGTGTGTAGACCCTGCGGGTTCGGAAACCATGTAGACATGACCGAGACACTCCCAGGTCAATAACCAATAGCGGGATCTGGATACCCATATTGGTTCCCACATGTTTCTCGATGATCTCATCGGATGAACCACGATGTCAAGGATTCAGGCAATCCCGTATACAGTTCCCTTTGTCTCGTCGGTATGTTACTTGCCCGAGATTCGATCGTTGGTATCTCTATACCTAGTTCAATCTCGTTACCGGCAAGTCTCTTTACTCGTTACCGTAATACATAATCCCGTGACTAACTACTTAGTCACTTTGAGCTCATTGAGATGACGTATTACCGAGTGGGCCCGGAGATACCTCTCCGTCATACGGAGTGACAAATCCCAGTCTCGATCCATGTCAACTCAACAGACACCTTCGGAGATACCTGTAGAGTACCTTTATAGTCACCCAGTTACGTTGTGACGTTTGGCACACACAAAGCACTCCTACGGTGTCAGTGAGTTACATGATCTCATGGTCATAGGAACTTATACTTGACATGCAGAAAACTATAGCGATAACTGACACGATCAAAAGCTATGTTTAATGTTTGGGTCTCGTCCATCACATCATTCTCCTAATGATGTGATCCCGTTATCAAATGACAACTCATGTCTATGACCTGGAAACCGCGGTCATCTTTGATCAACGAGCTAGTCCTGTAGAGGCTCACTAGGGACACAAAGTCTGTCTATTCATCCACACATGTATTTGAGTTTCCAATCAATACAGTTATAGCATGGATTATAAACGATTATCATGAACAAGGAAATATAATAATAACTCTTTTATTATTGCCTCTAGGGCATATTTCCAACAGTAAAACATAAATGCAGGGGCACCTTCATGGTTTAAGTGATGACTAGATACAATCATTTCAGAATAAACGATATCACAATCATGCAAAAGACAATGCTACTTTGGGACAATGCACATTACACTCAGAATGACAATCATGCTCTCAGTAGTTGATGCTTGAAGTGCTAGAGCTTTTTATTATGAAACATGGAAGCAATTGTGTCAACAGTAGTAGTACTTAATATGTGTCATGTATAAAACATCTTATAAGTTGCAAGCCTCATGCATCGAATACCAATAGTGCTCGCTCCTTGTCCTAATTAGCTCGGATCCCCATGGGTTATCATTGCCTTGCATATGTTTTTACCAAGTGTCACAAAGGGGTACCTCTATGCCACCTGTACAAAGGTCCAAGGAGATAGATCGCATTTGATTTCTCGTTTTTGATAAATCTCAACTTGAGGACATCCATACCGGGACAACATAGAAAATAGATGATGGACTCCTCTTTAATGCATAAGCATATTCTCATGAGAGATTGAGGATTAAGGTCCAAGCTAAAACTTCCACCATGATGCATGGCTTTGGTTGGCGGCCCAATGTTCTTCTCTAACAATATGCATATTAATTCAACCCACGGTAAATCACCCTTACTTCAGACAAGACGAACATGCATAGCAACTCACATGATATTCAACAAAAGTGTGACAGTTGATGGCGTCCCCAGAAACATGGTTACCGCTCAGCAAGCAACTCATAAGAAATAAGATACATAAGCAACATATTCTTTACCACAATAGTTTTTAGGCTACTTTCCCATGAGCTATGTATTGCATGGTTAATTTGCTTAGTGCAGGTGGAGGTTAGCAAAAGACTGGGAGCGACCAACTAAGAGAGCAATGACGGTCATAATCATGTAGAGCGACAAAGCAATATTGAATCAGGCATGGTAGTTATATCGCTACTTAGAAACGAAAGATCATCAAGGCTTGACAGACTTTCTTTACAGTCTTGAATATGCGTGAGCATACGCCAAGTCAATCAAAATAAATTCTCGAAGGAAGATATTACTAAACCATACCACATCATAGGCAAACAAACCAAGTTGGTACTCCAATGACACATTGGGAACCCCCCAGCTATTTGAAATTAACCATAAGAAAACCTGAACTACTAAGCACCATCATGAAAGTAGCATATTTATCATAGACATATTAACCCATGTAACGGCAGCAAACTCTCTTAATAAGGTGAGCATGATAATTAAAGAGAGTTCAAGCAACCAACTAAATAAAAGCTCTTTGAAAATATAAGCATGAATACTAAGAGCAAAGCACGATAGTAGCTATTAAAAAGACAAAGAACACACACAGCATAGATAGACATGAAAATTCTATGTAATTTTCTAGGTAGAGGTGGAGCGTGTTTCTCTCCCACATAAAGGAATGCTGGGTTCCGACTCGTTATGAAAAACTAAAAAGAAAACTAAAAGCAAGACGCTCCAAGCATAGCACATAACACATGAAGTGATAAAAATATAGCGGAACGAAAGACGAACTGATAATGTTGATGGAGAAGGGGATGCACGGGGGTCATCCCCAAGCTTAGACGCTTGAGTCTCCTTGAATATTTCTTGGGGGTGCACGGGGGCATCCCCAAGCTTGAGCGCTTGACACTCCTGAATCTTTTTATCATCTTCCCTCGCACACTTGAAAACTCCCTTCATACATAACTCATTCATAATCTGATTAGCGAGGTTAGTACCCTTAATAAAATAATTATACCTTGCTGGAAATAAGGATATTCTTGAAGTTCTACTGTTTCTCAAGATTGCCAAAAGGTTTTTGCAAAGAAAAAACAAGTTCTTAATTTGCAAACTGAAAGAAAGGCACAACATGACAGAATCTGTGAAAAACAGAACAGCAGGTAGTAATCGATCTGTTCGGGATACTTCTGCAACTCAAATCAAAAAACTCAGAACAGACGCACTAAATACAATTATATAGAGAACGCTGTCGAAAAAATTCAGACCAAAAAGATGATCTGGTGATTTTATACGAATTTTTCTATCCAAGGACAGAATCTGTTTCCTGGACAGCACCTCACAACTTTTGAACTTTCTAGCAATCAGAGGCTATACTTGGCACAAATACGAAAAGCAAAGATACAATGATGATGCTACTGTAGTAAACAACATAAAGACACAACAAAAGCAAAAAATTTATTCATGTGGGCTGCCTCCCAAAAGCGCTTTCTTTTATGCCTTTAAGCTAGGCATAATGCAAAGATCAAGTTTTATCAAGAGTAAAAGAATAACTAGCCCGTACAACGGACTCAAAAGGTAACTTGACCTTCTTACGAGGGAAGTGTTCCATCCCTTTCTTGAGAGGAAACTGAAATTTTATATTACCCTCTTTCATGTCAATGACAGCACCAACGGTGCGCAAAAAGGGACGTCCCAAAATAATTGGACATGAAGGATCACATTCAATATCCATAATAGTAAAATCAACGGGCACATAATTATCATTGACAACAATAAGAACATCGTCGATCCTCCCCAAAGGTTTCTTTATGGAAGAATCAACGAGACGAACACCAAAAGAACAAGAATCATAAGGTTTCAATTTAAGCATATCATATATCCTTTTGGGCATAACAGAGGTACTAGCACCAACATCACATAATGCATAGCAAGAGAAGTCATTCAAATAAATTTTTATCATAGGATCCCAACCATCTTCTAGCTTTCTAGGTATGGAGGCTTCTACTGTAAGTTTCTCATCCCTAGCTTTGATGAGAGCATTAGTGATATGCTCTGTGAAGGCAAGGTTAAGCGTGCTAGTGCGGGGATCTCTAGACATTTTGTGAAGGAAATCAATAACTTCGATAAGAGTGCAATTATCAAAATCAAGGTCATGAGTATCAAGTAAAGTGGTAGAGGTGTCCTTAAGGCTCACCTGTTTGGTAGTTGACATAGCATCACCATTAATAGGTCCATTGGGACCAGGAGTACATTGGGTGCTAAGAGTGTGAACATTCTCAATAACCTGGATAGTAGCAACAGTGTGGTGGGTAGGAAGGCTCTTAATTCTTTCCTCTTCCTCCCTTTCTCTAGCCCATCTCTCTTTAAGCTTAGCCATCATCCTAATATTTTCATTGATTTGCACTTGAGTAGCATTAATAGGGATGACTTCCTTCTCCTTAAGAGAAGAAGTTTCATTTTTTAGCAATTTTAACTCATTGGCTAAGTGGTCTACCTTAAAAGAACGATCATCTAGTTTATGTAGTCTCTCTTCTACATTCTTATTCAAGGATTTTTGGGTAGTGATGAAATCTCTAAGCATGCTCTCTAGTTCAGTGTTGGAGTTCTTGGTACTAGGATAAGCATTGTTGTTCCCATAAGAGTTAGAGGGAAACGGTCTAGAATTGTTACCAAAGTTACTCCTATAAGCATTGTTGTTGAAATTGTTTCTAGAGATAAAGTTAACATCTACTTGTTCTTGAGCAATCAAAGAATTTAAAGGAACATCACGAGGATCAACAGTTGATTGCTTCGAAAGTAGAGACATGATCAAGTCAACTTTTTCATTGAGGGAGGAAATCTCCTCGACAGAGTTTACCTTCCTACCTGTTGGAGCGCGTTCGGTGTGCCATTGGGAATAGTTGGTCATCATCTCATCGAGAAGCTTTGTGGCAGCACCAAGTGTAGTTGACATAAAAGTTCCTCCCGCGGCCGAATCTAACAAGTTCCGCGAGGTGAAGTTCAAGCCTGCATAAAAAGTTTGGATAACCATCCAAGTAGTCAAACCGTGAGTAGGGCAGTTCTTGATAAGAGACTTCATACGTTCCCAAGCTTGGGCAACGTGTTCATTATCCAATTGTTTAAAATTCATGATGTTACTTCTAAGTTGGATAATTTTAGCAGGTGGATAGTATTTTCCAATAAAAGCATATTTGCACTTGTCCCATGAATCTATGCTATTTCTAGGCAAAGACTGAAACCAAATTTTTGCTCCTCCTCTCAAAGAGAAAGGAAAAAGCTTAAGCTTAACAATATTACCATCAATTTCTTGGTACTTTTGCATATCACAAAGTTCTACAAAGTTGTTCAAGTGTAAGGCAGCATCATCTCCAGCACCGGAGAATTGTTCTCTCATGACTAAGTTCAGTAAAGCAGGTTTAATTTCATATGAAGGTGCTGAAGTGGCAGGTGTAGTGATAGGTGTGCTGATAAAGTCATCGTTGTTGTGACTAGTGAAGTCACACAACTTGGTGTTCTCGGTGGAACCCATAGTAGCAAGCAAGCAAGATAACTATTTTTGTGATTTTTGATAAAAGAAACTAAAGCAAATAATGAAAGGTAAACTAACAAGACTAAAAAGCAAAGGTAAAAGATAGCATGCAACTCCCCTATCCTGAAGAGTGGAGTCCCCGGCAACGGCGCCAGAAAATACTCCTTGATGGGCCTCGAACCCCTCGTTGGATTACCCCAAGTGGAAGGTGTAAGATGCAGTAAGTAGAAGTGTTTTCCCTTAGCAAAGATGCCAAGGATCGAATCCCCAGAGACTCCTAGGTTCAACAGGTAGGTGTCAACCGCTAACGGCGCAATTAGCAATCAACGTGGACCTGCACACAGATACAAATAACTTTGCTCCCAACGAGTACAGAGAGGTTGTCAATCTCTCCGGCCTTGTAGTTCACAAAGGGTTAAAAGCAATATGATAGTAGTGATAGATAGTGCTTTGCAATAGTAAGTAAAATAGCGAAAAGTAAATAGTGTATGTGATCAATGATAGTAATATGGACCGGAGTCACATGATGTTCACTAGTGATGTCTCTCTCCCAAAAGACGATAAAACGGCTATGTGAGGTAACAAATTACAGCTGGGCAATTGACAGGACCACGAACGCAAACCAATGCTGACTACATTACAAGAAAGGTTGAGGTTCAAAGCATGGGCGGTACGCCTAAGTAAGTAGACCGAAATCCATCTGCATCTACTACTAATCATCCACCTTGAGATATCTATCCAGAACATCTCGCTGGTATTAAGTTGCGAGTCCCACCCATAGTGTAAACTCAATGCAACAGACAACTGCATTAAAAGAACTTTGCGTAAAGTAAACAATCCTTGCACCCGCGGGCACAAGCACCGTTGTTTTCCCCCTTGTGGCAACAGCACATCCCCTAGACTCATGTTTCTGTCACTCAAGGTAGTCATCGAGGGGCATGAACCCACAATCGAGCATAACGTTCCCTCTTGGAGTCACTACCTACTACTTGGCCAAAGCAATAAATAACAACGGAGAACATGCAAGAATTACTTATGAACTAAAATATAAAAGAGGTGAATCAAATATATTACTCAAGATCAATCTCAACATAATCTCATAATCCATCGGATCCCAGCAAACTCAACATAGCAACAGCATAAGGATTACATAGGTGCCTCGATCATGTAGGGCAGCTCACGAGGACTAATTAGTGAAGCACAAGAACGGGAGGAGAACATCACATAGCTACTGGTCATGGACTCATGGTCCAAGGGAGACTACTCACGAGTCATCCGGGAGGCGTCCATGGTGGTGGAGAAGCTCCCGGTGGTGATCCTCCCCTCCGGCAGGGTGCCGGGAAGAGTTCTCCTGGTGTTCCCGATCTTGGAAGCGGCTGCGGCGGCGGAACAGAGATGGGATCGCGAAAAGAAGTCTTGTTTCAAGGGTTACGGGGGACCCTTTAAATATCTGCCAAAGTAGGGCACCGGGGGGCTCTCGGGGGGCCGAGGCGCCCCCCCGGCGCGGCCAATGGGGGGGGGCGCCCACAGGGCGCCTGGAGCCCCTGTGGCCCCCCCAGGCTCCCCTTCGGAAGCAGTGTCGTTCTCGGAACGCTGATTTTTTATATATTTTTTCTGTATTTTTCTGGGCAGTTCTCGAAACGTGAAAATCTGAAATACAAAAACAGCCAAAAACAGAAACTGGCACTGGGGTGCACTGGAATAGTAAGTTAGTCCAAATATGATTAAAAGTGTATGGAAGTGTATGAATATCATAGCAATATCACCCAAAAGTGGCATGGAGCAAGCAGAAATTATAGATACGTTTTGGACGTATCAGACAATGATAGTCCCACATACTTGTGGCATTGACGCCTTGGTCATATTGGTGTCAAACGTATGAAGAAGCTTCATGCAGATGGACTTCTGGAGTCTCTTGATTATGAATCATTTGACACGTGCGAACCATGCCTCTTGGGCAAGATGACCAAGACTCCGTTCTCCGGAACAATGGAGCGAGCAACCAACTTATTGGAAATCATACATACCAATGTGTGCGGTCCAATGAGTGTTGAGGCTCGCGGAGGCTATCGTTATGTTCTCACCCTCACAGATGACTTGAGTAGATATGGGTATATCTACTTGATGAAGCACAAGTCTGAGACCTTTGAAAAGTTCAAGGAATTTCAGAATGAGGTTGAGAATCAACGTGACAGAAAAATAAAGTTCTTGCGATCGGATCATGGGGGTGAATATTCAAGTCATGAATTTGGCACGCACCTTAGGAACTGTGGAATTGTTTCACAATTGACACCGCCCGAAACACCTCAGCGTAATGGTGTGTCCGAACATCGAAATCGTACTCTGTTGGACATGGTGCGATCTATGATGTCTCTCACCGACTTACCGCTATCTTTTTGGGGTTATGCTTTAGAGTGTGCCGCATTCACTTTAAATAGGGCTCCGTCGAAATCCGTTGAGAAGACACCGTATGAACTTTGGTTTGGCAAGAAACCTAAGCTGTCGTTTCTGAAAGTTTGGGGTTGCGATGCTTATGTCAAGAAACTTCAACCTGAAAAGCTCGAACCCAAATCGAAAAAATGCGTCTTCATAGGATACCCAAAGGAAACGATTGGGTACACCTTCTACCATAGATCCGAAGGCAAGGTCTTTGTTGCCAAGAATGGATCCTTTCTGGAGAAAGAGTTTCTCTCGAAAGAAGTGAGTGGGAGGAAAGTAGAACTTGATGAGGTGACAGTCACCCCTCCCGAACCGGAAAGTAGCGCAGCTCAGGAAATTGTTCCTAAGGTGCCTGCACCGACAAGGGAGGAAGCTAATGATGATGATCATGAAGATACAGATCAAGTTACTACTGAACTTCGAAGGTCCACAAGGACATGTTTCGCACCAGAGTGGTACGGCAACCCTGTCATGGAAATCATGTTGTTAGACAACGGTGAACCTTCGAACTATGAAGAAGCGATGGCGGGCCCGGATTCCAATAAATGGCTTGGAGCCATGAAATCCGAGATAGAATCCATGTATGAAAACAAAGTATGGACTTTGGTGGACTTGCCCGATGATAGGCACGCCATAGAAAATAAATGGATATTTAAGAAGAAGACAGACACGGATGGTAATGTGACCATCTATAAGGCTCGGCTTGTCGCTAAGGGTTATCGACAAGTTCAAGGGATTGACTACGACGAGACTTTCTCTCCCATAGCGATGCTGAAGTCAGTCTGAATCATGTTAGCAATTGCCGCATTCTATGATTATGAGATATGGCAAATGGACGTCAAAACCGCATTCCTTAATGGTTTCCTCAAGGAAGAGCTGTATATGATGCAGCCGGAAGGTTTTGTCGATCCAGAGAATGCTAACAAGGTATGCAAGCTCTAGCGCTCGATCTACGGGCTGGTGCAAGCATCTCGGAGTTGGAATATTCGCTTTAATGATGTGATCAAAGCGTTTGGTTCTATACATACTTGGGGAGAAGCCTGTATCTACAAGAAAGTGAGTGGGAGCTCTGTAGCATTTCTCATATTATATGTGGATGACATATTGCTGATGGGAAATGATATAGAATTCTTGGAGAGCATAAAGGCCTACTTGAATAAGAGTTTTTCAATGAAGGACCTTGGAGAAGCTGCTTACATATTAGGCATCAAAATCTATAGAGATAGATCAAGACGCCTCATTGGTCTTTCACAAAGCACATACCTTGACAAGATATTGAAGAAGTTCAATATGGATCAGTCCAAGAAGGGGTTCTTGCCTGTTTTGCAAGGTATGAGATTGAGCACGGCTCAGTCCCCGACCATGGCAGAAGATAGAGAAAAGATGAGTGTCATTCCCTATGCCTCGGCCATAGGTTCTATCATGTATGCCATGCTGTGTACCAGACCAGATGTGAACCTTGCCATAAGTTTGGTAGGGAGGTACCAAAGTGATCCCGGTATGGAACACTGGACAGCGGTCAAGAACATCCTGAAGTACCTGAAGAGGACTAAGGATATGTTTCTCATTTATGGAGGTGACGAAGAGCTCGTCGTAAAGGGTTACGTCGATGCTAGCTTTGACACAGATCTGGATGACTCTAAGTCACAAACCGGATACGTGTATATTTTGAATGGTGGAGCAGTCAGCTGGTGCAGTTGCAAGCAGAGCGTCTTGGCGTATTCTACATATGAAGCGGAGTACATAGCTGCTTGCGAAGCAACGCAAGAAGGAGTCTAGATGAAGGAGTTCATCACCGACCTAGGAGTCATTCCAAGCGCGTCAAGCCCGATGACTCTCTTCTGTGACAACACTGGAGCTATTGCCATTGCCAAGGAGCCCAGGTTTCACAAGAAGACCAAGCACATCAAGCGCCGTTTCAACTCCATCCATAATTATGTTCAAGATGGAGACATAGATATTTGTAAAGTGCATACGGATCTGAATGTGGCAGACCCGTTGACTAAACATCTTCCACGGGCAAAACATGATCAACACCAGAACTCTATGGGTGTTCGATTCATCACAATGTAACTAGATTATTGACTCTAGTGCAAGTGGGAGACTGTTGGAAATATGTCCTAGAGGCAATAACAAAAGGATTATTATTATATTTCCTTGTTCATGATAATTGTCTGTTATTCATGCTTGAATTGTATTGTACGGAAACAGCGATACATGTGTGAATACATAGACCACAACGTGTCCCTGGTAAGCCTCTAGTTACTAGCTCGTTGATCAATAGATGGTCACGGTTTCCTGACCATGGACATAGGATGTCATTGATAACGGGATCACATCATTAGGAGAATGATGTGATGGACAAGACCCAATCCTAAACCTAGCACGAGATCGTATAGTTCGTAATGCTTAAGCTTTTCCAGTGTCAAGTATTTATTCCTTAGACCATGAGGTTGTGCAACTCCCGGATACCGTAGGAATACTTTGGGTGTGCCAAACATCACAACGTAACTGGGTGGCAATAAAGGTACGCAACGGGTATCTTCGAAAGTGTCTGTTGAGTTGGTACGAACCGAGACTGGGATATTGTCACTCCGTATGACGGAGAGGTATCTCTGGGCCCACTCGGTAAGACATCATCGTAATGAGCTCAAAGTGACTAAGGAGTTAGTCACGGGATGATGGATTACGGAACGAGTAAAGAGACTTGCCATGACGAGATTGAACAAGGTATCGGGCATACCGACGATCGAATCTCGGGTAGGTACCGTACCGATAGACAAAGGGAATAACATACAGGATTGAGTGAATCCTTGACACAGTGGTTCATCCGATGAGATTATCGAGGAACACGTGGGAACCAACATGGGTATCCAGATCCCGCTGTTGGTTATTGACCAGAGAGTCGTCTCGGTCATGTCTGCGTGTCTCCCGAACCCGTAGGGTCTACACACTTAAGGTTCGGTGACGCTAGGGTTGTAGAGATACATACACACGGAAACCCGAATGTTGTTCGGAGTCCCAGATGAGATACCGGACGTCACGAGGAGTTCCGGAATGGTCCGGAGGTAAAGAATGATATATAGGAAGTCCAGTTTCGGCCATCGGGATAATTCCGGGGGTCACCGGGAGTGTCACGGGACCACCGAAGGGGTCCCGGGGGTCCACCGGGTGGGGCCACCCATCCCGGAGGGCCCCGTGGGCCGCAAGGGGAAGGGGGCCAGCCCCTGGTGCGTTGGCGCACCCACATGGGCCCCCCTCCATGCGCCTAGGTGATACGTCCAAAACGTATCTATAATTTCTGCTTGCTCCATGCCTCTTTTGTGTGATATTGCTATGATATTTATGCACTTCCATACACTTTTGATCATATTTGGACTAACCTATTAACTCAGTGCACCACAATGCCAGTTCCTGTTTTCTGCTGTTTTTCTATTTCAGGTTTCCCCCATATTAAAAGTGCCCTAAAAATTTCGGGAAAAATACAGGAAAAATCAGCGTATCGGGAGCTTCCGGAAAAACCAAGGCAGGGCCAGAGGGGAGCCAGGGGCAGCCCAGGCGGCCTGCCCACGCGGCCCCCCTCCTGGCCGCGCCGGGGGGCGCCTGGGCCCCCCTCTCCGCCTCTGGTGACCCCCTTTGGCATATATTTAGCACGCGTCCCGAAACCCTCGAGGACGGAACCCTTTTTCGCGATCTCATCTCTGTTCCGCCGCCGCCGCGCTTCCAAGATCGGGAGCACCAGGAGAACTCTTCACGGCACCCTGCCGGAGGGGAGTACCACCACCGGGAGCTTCTCCACCACCATGGACGCATCCCGGATGAGTTGTGAGTAGTCTCCCTTGGACCATGGGTCCATGACCAGTAGCTATGTGATGTTCTCCTCCCCTCTTTGTTCTTCATCGATTAGACCTCGTGAGCTGCCCTACATGATCGAGGCACATATGTAATCCTTATGCTGTTGCTATGATGAGTTTGCTGGGATCCGATGGATTATGAGATTATGTTCAGATTGTGTTTGAGTAATATATTTGATTTACCTCTTTTATATTTATGTTCTTGAGTAATTCTTGCATGTTCTCCGTTGCTGTTTATTGCTTTGGCCGAGTAGTAGGTAGTAACTCCAAGAGGGAACGTTATGCTTGATTGTAGGTTCATGCCCCTCGATGACTAGCTTGAGTGACAGAAACATGAGTCTAGGGGATGTGCTGTTGCCACAAGGGGGGAAACAACGGTGCTTGTACTTGCGGGTGCAAGGATTGTTTACTTTACGCAAAGTTCTTTTAATGCAGTTGTCTGTTGCTTTGAGTTTACACTATGGGTGGGACTCGCAACTTAATACCAGCGAGATGTTCTGGATAGATACCTCAAGGTGGATGATTAGTAGTAGATGCAGATGGATTTCGGTCTACTTGCCTTGGCGTACCGCCCATGCTTTTGAGCCTCTACCTTTCTTGCAGCATAGTTAGCATTGGTTTGCGCACATAATCCTGTCAATTGCCCAGCTGTAATTTGTTTACCTCGCTTAGTTGTTTTATCGTCTTTTGGGAGAGAGACATCACTAGTGAACATCATGGGACCCCGGTCCATATTACCATCACTGATCACATCCGCTATTTACTTTTTGTTCTTACTTACTAGTTGCAGTAATACCTATCACTATTATCTCTTGCGTTTGATCCTTTGTAAACGACAAGGCCGGAGGGATTGACAACCTCTCTGTACTCGTTGGGAGCAAAGTTATTTGTATCTGTGTGCAGGTCCAGTTAATTGCTAAGTATCTGGCGCCGTTAGCAGTTGACACCTTCTTGTTGAACCTTGGAGTCTCAGGGGAATTCGATCCTTGGTATCTTTGCCAAGGGAAAACTACCGCTACACTGCATCTCAAACCTTCCACTTGGGGTAACCAACGAGGGGCGAGAAGCCATCAAGCAAAGTTTTCTGGCGCCGTTGCCGGGGACTCCACTCTTCAAGATAGGGGAGTTGCACGCTATCTTTTACCTTTGCTTTTTAGTCTTGTTAGTTTACCTTTCAGTTTTTGCTTTAGTATCCTTTATCAAAAATCACAAAAATAGTTATCTCATTCTTTAGTTGTCATTATGTCTGGTCCTTTTGCCTTTGGCGAGGCAGAAGTTCTCACCTTTAAACAAAGAGGTGGGGAAAGTCTAAAAGATGCTTAGTATAGAATTAATGATTCTCAAAAAAGAGCCACCAAGAAGCAATCTACTACTATCCTGCTTAGAAATTTTTATGTTGGAATTACTTCTTGGAATAGGTTTATTCTAGATTCTGCTATCAATGGAAATTTTCTAGAGGCCCCAGTTTGGGAATCTCTTAGTATTATTTAAAATCTTGTTGGAAATCCCCCTATTGTTAGCATTCAAGAGGACATCACCCTAGCTCACATTATGAAAAAACTTGAAAAGATAGAGCTAGAGATGCCAAACATTAATAAGATAAATGAGTTGGATCGTAAGATCCAAGGGAATTAGAATAGGCTTGATAGCTCCATGCATAAAATTCTCAAAACTTTGGAGACCATCAAATCCCATGACTTGGATTCTTCTAGGATAGACAAGATTGAGGAAATCTTTGATACTTTAGGAACTACTTTCTCCTCAATCAAAACCAAAAAGGTAGAAACTCCGGCAAAGAAGGAGCCTAAGTTCTTTTACGTTCCAAAGGCTCCCCGCTCCAAAAGTAATCCATCTATTGCCAAAGGGGTTGAAACTGTGAAGACTTTGGAAGAAACACCTCTCTTTGATAAATTTATAAATGAATCTTCCATTGACTTTTTTTCCTTTTGGTCTCCTCCCTAGAAGTATCTCTATTAGGCCTTTATTTGAAAGTCCTCTTAAGACTAGTTGTACTATTGAAGAGCTTTTTGATGATCTTGATGATGGTTCAATTGATACAACTTGATCTTTCCGCATGATGCCTAGCTTAAAGGCATAAAAGAAAGCGCTTTTGGGAGGCAGCCCACAATGAATAAAATTTTATTTTGCTTTTGTTGTGTCTTGATGTTGTTACTACAGTAGCATCATCATTGTATCTTTACTTTTCAGCTTTGTGCCAAGTGTAGCCTCTGATTGCAAGAAAGTTCAAAAGTTGTGACGTGCTGTCCAGGAAACAGATTTTGTCCTTGGACAGAAAAATTCGTATAAAATCACCAGATCATCTTTTTGGTCTGAATTTTTTCGACAGCGTGCTCTATACAATTGTCTTTCGGGCATCTGTTCTGAGTTTTTTTATTTGAGTTGCAGAAGTGCCCTGAAAAAATTATTTACTACCTGCTGGTCTGTTTTTCACAGATTCTGTCCTGTTTTGCCTTTTCTTCATTTTGCAAACCTTGAGCTTGCTTTTTCTTTGCAAAAACCTTTTGGCAATCTTGAGAAACAGTAGACCTTCAAGAATATTCTTATTTCCAGCAAGGAAAAAATTATTTTACCATGGGTACTAACCTCGCTAATCAGATTATGATGAGTTATGTATGAAGGGAGTTTTCAAGCGTGCGAGGGAAGATGATAAAAAGATTCAGGAGTGTCAAACGCTCAAGCTTGGGGATGCCCCCATGCACCCCCAAGAAATATTCAAGAAGACTCAAGCGTCTAAGCTTGGGGATGCCCCCGTGCATCCCCTTCTCCATCAACATTATCAGTTCGTCTTTCGTTCCACTATATTTTTATCACTTCATGTGTTATGTGCTATGCTTGGAGCGTCTTGCTTTTAGTTTTCCTTTTTTGTTTTCTTTAGCTTTGCTTGCTTTTCATAACGAGTTGGAACTCAGCCTTCTTTGTGTGGGAGAGAAACACGCTCCACTTCAACCTAGAACACAACATAGAATTTTCATGTTTATCTTTGTTGTGTATGTTCTTGGTCTTTCAATAGCTACTGTCATGCTTAGCTCTTAGTTTTCACGCTTTATTTTTAAAAGAGCTTTTGTTTAGTTGGTCGCTGGAACTCTCTTTAGTTATCATGCTTATCTTGTTAAGAGAGTTGGCTTCTGTTGCACTGGTTGATATGTCTATGATAAAAATGCTATGTGCATAATGGTGCTTAGTAGTTCATGTTTTCTTATGGTTAGTCTCAAATAGCTGGGGGGTTCTCAATGTGTTATTGGAGTACCAACATGATTTGTTTGCTTATGATGTGGTATGGTTTAGTGATATCTTCCTCCGAGAATTTATTTTGATTGACTTGGCATCACTACAGGAATCAGGCATTTTGCCGTCAGGCTCCTACAGACGGCAAAAGCAGGATTACAGACGGCAAAGATTTTGCCGTCAGCCCATGACGGCAAACCTTGTCGGCAAAGTCAAAGTCCGCAAAGAACTCTTTGCCGTCAGCATTTAGTAGGGCAGACGGCAAAACTCCATCTTTGCCGTCATTCGGAATAAATAGCATACGGCAAAGAAAAACAACTTTGCCGTCAACCATACTATATATTTGCCGTCTGCCTCATACATCCATGACGGCAAAGTAGAGTTTAGGATTTTCTGTTAGCTGGTGGGCCCCATATAGCTTTGCCGTCATCCTCATAGTTTAACAGTCGGCAAAGATGTTTTTATTTAATTAAAAAAAATAGGCTGTGTGTGCTCGCCGGCCATGGCAACCAAGACCTCGCCGGAGCAGCCTCACCGAAGCCGCCTCGCCGGTTCGGCCGCCTCTCCCTACATCCACGCATCCAGTCCTCATCTTCGCGAAGCTCAGCCCGAGGAATCGTTGCCCGCATCGTCATCTTCTCCGCCTCCGGCACTGTCTGCCGCCGCGGCTCACGGAGGACAGAACGCGAGGGAGGAAGGAGAGGTCACGGCGGTTGCTGCGGCGGTTGGAAACTCCACGGAGGCTTCGGTGGTGCCGGAGGAAGATCTTCGGTGGTGCTTGGGTGGTCACGGCGGTGGTGGGCAACTCCGGCGAGGCTTCGGTGGTCGCGGCGGCTCTGTTCCTTGCTGCCGTTGTGCTCGTCCGTCGACCTCGGGAAGTAGGAAAGCAGCGGCCGCCATGGCCCACTCCCGCAAGCGCTGCCACTGCCGGAGGACCTCAACGGCGAGCACGCTCGGGGTTGGAACCAGGCACGGGAACGGGGGCGAGGTAGAAAGGAGAGGAGGGAGGGTCCCTGGGCAGAGACGGGCGGATCCAACTAGAGCGCTCGGGGCAGGGAAGAGGCCTCGGGGCCTCCAGCTTGGACGGCTGCAGGAGGCGGCGCTGCTCGTGCCGCATGCTGGTGCGGTTAGGAAAGAGAGACAGAGAGGAACGCGAGAGAGAGATGAGGAGGGATGATGTGAGTCGTGAGATGCATGATGTGGTGGTTGGGGCCGGTTCGTGAGATGCATGATGTGGTGGTGGGGGCCGGTGCGTGAGATGCATGTGGCTGTGGTGTGAGGTGCGTGGTGTGGTGGTGGATTCCCCTGCCACGTCATCGATCCAGGAGAAGGAGCTTCCAGCCAATAAGAAACCAGCAAAACATTTGTGTTTCTTTACCCGAATGCTTTTGACAAAATAAACATTTTAAAATTTAGTAAATTGTCTCAAGCTTTTTCTATATTTTCCTAGAATTATAAACTAATACCACAACAAATTTCATACTCTTTAGACCTTGTTTACATTTTTTAAAAAATTAAAAAGTCGATACTGTCACTTTGCCTACAGTAAAAGAAAAAACAGACGGCAAAATCTTTGCCGTCTACCAAACGAAAACACAGACGGCAAAGAGCATTTTTTGAGTGGGTGAGATGTGCGTCTAAGATCCTGCCACCTCATCGATCCGAGAGATCGATCCACGAGGTGTGTTTCTTATTTTGCCGTCTGCGGTTTTTATTTACACACGGCAAAATATCTTTGCCGTCATCAATATTTTTTTACAGACGGCAAAATATCTTTGCCGTCATCAATATTTTTTACAGACGGCAAAATATGTATTTGCCGTTAGCCATTCTTTGCCGTCAGTCAATCCTAATCTTTGCCGACAGTCATCATTTGCCGTCAGGTTCATGACGGTGAAATAATCTTTGCCGTCTGCCCCGACAATTAGCTGACGGCAAAGAGGCTTCATGTCGGCAAAATAGCTGATTCCTGTAGTGCATATGCTCACGCATATTTAAGACTATAAAGAAAGTCTATCAAGCCTTGATGATCTTTTATTTCTGAGTAGCGATATAACTTCCATGCCCGATTCAATGTTGCTTTGTCGCTCTGCATGATTATGACCGTTATTGCTCTCTTAGTTGGTCGCTCCCAGTCTTTTGCTAACCTCCACCTGTACTAAGCGGACTGACTGCTTGTGCATCCAAAATCCTTTAAACCAGTTATGCCATATGAGTCCACCATACCTTCCTATACATGGTATTTACCTGCCATTCCTAACGAAGACTTTCATGTACCATCTCGAAATTAATCAAAAAAGCATTTCTCTTTTGTGCCTCTGTTTTAGTTCATGAGGAAGTAGTAGTTAATTCATGATCTTTTTAAGTTGGACAAGCTTCACCCCGGGATTGCATGTCTAATGTGCAAACCCTTAATACGAGAAGGAACTGGCATAGAGTGCGCCCGGCTCATTAAAAAATAATACAACAAACAAACCCTCCTTCACGCTTTGTTCATGAGAAATCAGAAAACTTTGGCAGTGATAAACAAAGGAGATTAAGAGGATGTGATCGTCCTCATGCGGGAGCCGTTCCTCGAAACTTGTCCAGCTCAAGAAGTAATTGAGTTATCTACTAGCATTCGTTGACGAAACATGCATATTCTAAAAAATAATTTTACCTCTGTTTTTAAAAAACCAAGAGCTCTGGTACATGTTTAGTTTTTGTTTCCGACCACGGGTTTTCAACCTTGCCAACAAAAGCCACGGTTCGAGAGTCTTGATGGGCCTCTAACCCCTCGTTGGTTACCCCAAGTGGAAGGTGAAAGATGCAGTGTTGTGGAAGTGTTTTCCCTTAGCAAAGATGCCAAGGATCGAATCCCCAGAGACTCCTAGGTTCAAAAAGTAGGTGTCAACTGCTAATGGCGCAAATTAGCAATCAACGTGGACCTGCACACAGATACAAATAACTTTGCTCCCAACGAGTACACAGAGGTTGTCAATCCCTCCGGCCTTGTAGTTCACAAAGAATTAAACGTAAAATGATAGTAGTGATAGATAGTGTTTTGCAATAGTAAGTAAAAGCGAAAAGTAAATAGCGGATGTGATCAATGATGGTAATATGGACCAGAGTCACATGATGTTCACTAGTGATGTCTCTCTCCCAAAAGACGATAAAACAGCTATGTGATGTAAACGAATTACAGCTGGGCAATTGACAGGACCACGAATGCAAACCAATGCTGACTACATTGCAAGAAAGGTTGAGGTTCAAAGCATGGGCGGTACGCCAAAGTAAGTAGACCAAAATCCATCAATATCTACTACTAATCATCCACCTTGAGATATCTATCCAGAACATCTCGCTGGTATTAAGTTGCGAGCCCCACCCATAGTGTAAACTCAAAGCAACAGACAACTGCATTAAAAGAACTTTGCGTAAAGTAAACAATCCTTGCACCCGCGGGCACAAGCACCGTTGTTTTCCCCCTTGTGGCAACAACACATCCCCTAGACTCATGTTTCTGTCACCCAAGCTAGTCATCGAGGGGCATGAACCCACAATCGAGCATAACGTTCCCTCTTGGAGTCACTACATATTACTTGGCCAAAGCAATAAATAACAACGGAGAACATGCAAGAATTACTTATGAACATAAATATAAAAGAGGTGAATCAAATATATTACTCAAGAACAATCTGAACATAATCTCATAATCCATCGGATCCCAGCAAACTCATCATAGCAACAGCATAAGGATTACATATGTGCCTCGATCATGTAGGGCAGCTCACGAGGACTAATTAGTGAAGCACAAGAACGGGAGGAGAACATCACATAGCTACTGGTCATGGACTCATGGTCCAAGGGAGAGTACTCACAAGTCATCCGGGAGGCGTCCATGGTGGTGGAGAAGCTCCCGGTGGTGATCCTCCCCTCCGGCAGGGTGCCGGGAAGAGTTCTCCTGGTGCTCCTGATCTTGGAAGCGGCAGCGGCGGCAGAACAGAGATGAGATCGCGAAAAAGAGTTCCTGTTCCGAGGGTTTCGAGGGACGCTCTAAATATATGCCAAAGGGGGGCACCGGACGGGCTTCGGGGGGCCCAGGCGCCCCCCGGCGCGGCCCAGGGGGGGGCGCGCCCACAGGGCGCCCCGAGCCCTAG
>LR738710.1:927467774-927479057 GCA_902687465.1 Secale cereale
CCCCCCGGCTGTACTTCGGGCGCAAGGTCGGTTCTGGAACGCTGATTTTTTATATAATTTTTCTGGATTTTTCCTGGCAGTTCTCGTAACGTGAAAACCTGAAATACAAAATCAGCCGAAAACAGAAACTGGCACCGAGGTGCACTGGATTAGTAGGTTAGTCCAAATATGATCAAAAGTGTATGGAAGTGTATGAATATCATAGCAATATCACCCAAAAGTGGCATGGAGCAAGCAGTAATTATAGATACGTTTTGGACGTATCAACATCCCCAAGCTTAATTCCTGCTCGTCCTCGAGTAGGTAAATGATAACAAGAATAATTTCTGTGGTGACATGCTATTAACCATATAGGACTTTTCATAGTCATATAACAAAAGCTTACTGAGACAATGATTCTATAGTAATTAAGTTGCCTCATGAGAAAATCACAAATGACTGAAAGTTTTACAATATGAAACTGAAGCATCAAAAAGATTTGCAATGAACATGATGTGCAAATATGATAAAGTGATATCTAGCTTGCCCCCTTTAGTGATGCAAAACATAAATGCAGGGGCACCTTCAAGGTTTAAGTGATGACTAGATACAATGATTTCAAAATAAACGATATCACAATCATGCAAAAGACAATGCTACTTTGGGACAATGCACATTACACTCAGAATGACAATCATGCTCTCAGTAGTTGGTGCTTTTAAAAGAAGGTGGAGACTCAACATAAAAGTAAAAGAATGGTTATGTGCTAGAGCTTTTTATTTTGAAAACATAGAAGCAATTTTGTCAACGGTAGTAGTACTTCATATGTGTCATGCATAACACATCCTATAAGTTACAAACCTGAAATACAAAATGAGCCGAAAACAGAAACTGGCACCGGGGTGCACTGGATTAGTAGGTTAGTCCAAATATGATCAAAAGTGTATGGAAGTGTATGAATATCATAGCAATATCACCCAAAAGTGGCATGGAGCAAGCAGAAATTATAGATACGTTTTGGACGTATCAAGTCTCCACCTTCTTTAAAGCACCAACTATTGAGAGCATGATTGTCATTCTGAGTGTAATGTGCATTGTCCCAAAGTACCATTGTCTTTTGCATGATTATGATATCGTTTATTCTGAAATCATTGTATCTAGTCGTCACTTAAACCTTGGAGGTGCCCCTGCATTTATGTTTTGCTTCACTAAAGGGGGCAAGCGAGATACCACTTTATCATACTTGCACACCATGCTCACTACAAATCTATTTGATATTTCAGTATCATATTGTAAAACTTTCAGTTCTATGTGATTTTCTCCTGAGGCAACTTAATTACTACAGATTCATTGTCTCAGTAAGCTTTTGTCATGTGACTGTGAAAAGTCCTTATATGGTTAATAGCATGTCACCACATAAATTATGCTTGTTATCATTTACCTACTCGAGGACGAGCAGGAATTAAGCTTGATGATGTTGATACGTCCAAAATATATCTATAATTTCTGCTTGCTCAATGCCTCTTTTGTGTGATATTGCTATGATATTTATACACTTCCATACACTTTTGATCATATTTGGACTAACCTATTAACTCAGTGCACCCCAGTGCCAGTTTCTATTTTCTGCTGTTTTTGTATTTCAGGTTTTCCCATTACGTAAACTGCCAGAAAAATTCCGGGAAAAATATATAAAAAAACAGCATTCCGGAAGCTTCCATGCGGCCAAAGTAGGGCCGGAGGGGGGCCACCAGGGCTCCAGGCGCCCTGGGGGCGCGCCCCCCCTCCTGGCCGCGCCGGGGGGGCGCCTGGGCCCCCCAGGCCTCCGCTGATGCCCCCCTTTGGCATATATTTACACCGCGTCCCGAAACCCTCGAGGACGGAACCCTTTTTCGCGATCTCATCTCTGTTCCGCCGCCGCCGCGCTTCCAAGATCGGGAGCACCAGGAGAACTCTTCTCGGGACCCTGCGGAGGGGAGGATCACCACCGGGAGCCTCTCCACCACCATGGACGCCTCCCGGATGAGTTGTGAGTAGTCTCCCTTGGACCATGGGTCCATGACTAGTAGCTATGTGATGTTCTCCTCCCCTCTTTGTTCTTCACCGATTAGACCTCGTGAGCTGCCCTACATGATCGAGGCACATATGTAATCCTTATGCTGTTGCTATGATGAGTTTGCTGGGATCCGATGGATTATGAGATTATGTTCAGATTGTGTTTGAGTAATATATTTGATTTACCTCTTTTATATTATGTTCTTCAGTAATTCTTCCATGTTCTCCGTTGCTGTTTATTGCTTTGGCCGAGTAGTAGGTAGTAACTCCAAGAGGGAACGTTATGCTTGATTGTGGGTTCATGCCCCTAGATGACTAGCTTGAGTGACAGAAACATGAGTCTAGGGGATGTGCTGTTGCCACAAGGGGGAAAACAACGATGCTTGTACTTGCGGGTGCAAGGATTGTTTACTTTATGCAAAGTTCTTTTAATGCAGTTGTCTGTTGCTTTGAGTTTACACTATGGGTGGGACTCGCAACTTAATACCAGCGAGATGTTCTGGATAGATATCTCAAGGTGGATGATTAGTAGTAGATGCAGATGGATTTCGGCTACTTGCCTTGGCGTACCGCTGATACGTCTCAAACGTATCTACTTTTCCAAACACTTTTGATATTGTTTTGGCCTCATTCTTGCATGATTTGGACTAAACTAACCCGGACTGACGCTGTTTTCAGCAGAGCTGCCTGTATGGTTTATTTGTGTGCAGGAAAACGGATTTTTAGGTATCTCAGAAAAATCCACGAAAAATCACAGAAAATCCATGCACCCGAAGGAACCAGGAGCCAGAAGTGGGGCCAGAGGGGGGCCAGGGGGTGCCCAGGCGCCCTGTGGGCGCACCCCCCCTGGGCCGCGCCGGGGGCCGCCTGGGTGGGTCCCACACCCCCTGGTGCCCTACTTTACCTCGTATTTTTACTCCCGACGCAGAAACCCCAAATCATAAGTTCTTTCGCAGTTTTCCGTCGCGGAGCCGCCGCCACCCTCTGTTCTTCCTCGGGAGGGCTAATCTGGAGGCTGAATTGGCCTCCGGAGAGGGGAGATCATCGCCATCGTCATCATCATCACCACTCCATCATCCCTCCATGACTTCCCCTTTCATGTGTGAGTAATTCCCCCGCTGTAGGCAAAGGGGATAGTAGGGATTGGATGAGTTAGATCATGTAATAGTTTGTCAGATCGTTGGGGGCATGTTGCCTATCATCTACTATGGTGTTTATCATCTTTGCTACAACTTGTTATTCTTAATGCTTGACACTTAGGGCCCGAGTGCCATGATTTCATATCTGAACCATATGTGTTTGCATGAATATATTTGTGTTCGTGATCCTATCTATGAGTTGTTTGCACCTGTTACGGTCCGGAACCGGCGATCCCAAAAGTGACAGCTTGGGAAACCAAAGGGGATGGTCCGTAGTTTGAGGATTACATGTATCCATTGAGTTCATTGCTTTGTTCCGGTGCTCTTTGACAGGAGCACCTTAATCTCCATAAGTTCCTTTTGGCCTCGTTCGTAGCGGGATGGTAGGACAAAAGATGTTGTGCAAGTTCTTATTGCAAGCACGTACAACTACCTACGGGATACATGCCTAACGTTTGATATTTGCATGATCATTACTTTTCCGTGTGCCGTGCCCCAAGTTAGAATCTATCTCATCCATGCAGCGCCCAACCATCCATCTCCCTAGCCTACAGTGTTTTAAACCCTGCTTGTCACTAGTTGCTACTTTTGCCATTTACTACTGCTATTTACTTTTGCTGTTTACTTTTACTATTACTATCATCACTATCATATCACTGTTACCACTTATCTTTTGTTGCAAGTAAGTATATTTCAGGTGCGGTTGAATTGACAACTCAATTGTCAAAGCTTATAAATACTCTTTGGCTCCCCGTGTGTCGAATCAATAAATTGGGTTATTCTTACCCGCGAAGACTATCTCGATCCCTTACGGTTGAGGGTTATCAAGTACCGTTTTCTGGCGCCGTTGCCGGGGAGCATAGCAATATTTACAAGTCTACTTGACGTATCCTACCTGCTGCACTTTATCTACTATGGGTAAGAAAGGAGACCCCAAGGTTCCGATCTTACTATCCACTACAAGAAGAGGTACTGCTCTGAGCACTAGTGCTACACTTGATTCACCTTCTGTTATGAGTAAGTTTGCCTCACCACCACCACATGATGCTCCCACTGAATCTGTTACTATGTCTGATACTCTTGATGATGCTTTTACTACTTTTGATGATATTAGTTCGCTTGGTTATGCTCTTGAGAAACAAATTGCTGCTGCTGCAAAAAAAATCTGGAATTGAACTCCCTGTTACTCGCTACCCTATTGGTGAAACTTATGATTATCCCGATTTGAGTAAACTCAAGGAGAGTCTCCTTGATGATGATTACTATATACTAGATGAAGATTTATGCAGGGAACTGACAGAGTTTTCCGGCTCTGACCCTGAAGCTATTAAGAAGTTATTTGAAAAACACTCTTTGAAGAACAAAACCGTTCCTAATCCTGAATTTGCTACATCTCCTTTATGCATTGATGATCCTGATTACAATTTCTCTGTTGATCTTCACTTATACCTATGGTTGAAGCTGACCCCTTTTATGGCAGAGAAAATGATGATGCTATTGCACACCTGACTAAACTTGGTGAGTTGGGTAGCCTGTTTACCACAGATGAGAAGATACGATACTTTTATGTGACCAAGCTTCTTCCTTTCTCCTTGAAGGAGGGTGCTAAAGCATGGTATGATTCACTCCCATGCGGTTCCATTAAGAGTCCTCAGGACTTAGCTCACTCTTTTGTTGATAAGTACTTTCCTGCTCACATGCAACATGCTGCCTTACAAAGAATTTATAACTTTAAACAGTTGCAGGATGAGTCCCTCCCTAAAGCTTGGGGGAGGTACTGCGGTCTGATTCGGGCTAGACCAGGACATGAAATCCCTAAGAATGAATTAATCGATATATTTTATGCTGGTCTAACTGATGAATCCAGGTCCTATTTGGACAGTTGTGCTGGTTGTGTTTTCAGGAAAAGAACACCGGATGATGCGGAAGATTTAATGGGCAGGATTGCCAAAAACCATGAAGATTGGTCCGTCCCTGAACCACCTCCACCAACAAAGAAGAGGGGCATGTTTGTTCTGAGCCCCGAGGATATGCGAGAAGCAAAGAAGTCTATTAAAGAGAAAGGTATTAAAGCTGAAGACGTGAAGAATCTACCCCCTATTGAGAAGCTGTGTGAGCCTACCACTCACCCTCCTATGGTAGAGGTACACTCTCTTTTAGATTTCAACGCAAGTGACATCCCTCATGGTAAGCCTCCTGATCAATGTTTACATGAGTTTGATAATTTTATTATGAAACAGAATCATTTTAATGAGAGGATAGAAAGTCAATTGCATGATAATTCCCTTGCTATCAAAAGACTGCTTGATATTTTAGATAGAACAGTTAATGATGTTGAATGTCTTGTGAAGCATTTTCATATGGTTCAAACTCAGCTTGATCAAATTTCTAATGTGCAAAGAGATTTGCTTGCTAACAATGCCAAACAAGATAATTTGCAGGCTTTCCGAATTAAGACCCGAGGAGGAACTAGCACTCAAGATCCTCTTTATCCAGAGGGGCATCCAAAGAGAATCGAGCAAGATTCTCAAATACAGGAAGAAGAAATTGTTGTCTCTCCAAAGAAGAAGAAGAAATATAAGGAGACTGACAATTCTAATGATCCTATTGCAGATGAAGAGCCAGCTATTGATCCCAACAGTGTATCTATCTCCGATGCTGAGACTGAAGACGGTGCTGAACCTGAAGGTAATGATAATGAGAAGAATGATCCGCCTGAAGTTCGAGAAGAAGAAGCACCTGACAAACGTAAGAGGTAAACTAAAGAAGACTTCATCGCAAGAAAACATGGGAAGGAAAGAGAACCATGGGTACAGAAACCCATGCCCTTTCCAGGTAAGTCCATCAAATCTAAAGAAGAAGAGCATTATAATAAGTTTTGTGAGTGGATTAAACCTCTTTTTCTTCAAATCCCTTTGACTGATGCTATTAAGTTACTTCCTTATTCAAAATATATGAAAGATATTGTCACTAACAAAAGAAAAGTTCCTAATGATGCAATATCTACTATGCTTGCTAACTACTCTTTCAGTGGCAAGATTCCTGAGAAGCTCGGTGATCCAGGTATACCCACCATTCCTTGCTCCATAAAGAATAATTATGTCAAAACTGCTTTATGTGATCTTGGAGCAGGAGTGAGTGTTATGCCTCTCTCTCTTTACGAGAGGCTTTGTTTAGAAAAACTAATTCCTACAGATATCTCCCTTCAGATGGCTGACAAGTCAACCGCTGTTCCGATAGGTATTTGTGAGGATGTTCCCATAGAAGTTGCTAATTGTTTAATTCTTACTGATTTTGTTGTGCTTGACATGCCTGAGGATGGGAGCATGTCCATTATTCTTGGTAGACCTTTTCTTAACACCGCAGGTGCTATTATTGATTGCAATAAAGGGAAGGTTACTTTCCATGTGAATGATAAAGAACACACGGTATATTTTCCAAAGAAGACCGACAGGAGGCATGGCCTCAACTCTATAGAGAATATCGAGACCGTGAAAATTGGAGAATGGAACTGTCCACTACATGTGCCTCACAAATATAAAACTATCATGGTGGGGACAATGTCCCTCAAAGTAAAGGTTTAGTAACTACTTCGTAGGAGGTGAGACTTTTTGCTCTATATATCGCCTGTTTGTTGGTAAGACTTGATCAACCTTACTAGTGAACGTGTTTTATATAGATAAAAAGTTGAGCTTGTTATATTTTCACTTGTTTTTAGTTTTGTCCTACTTGCTGTACCAAGCATTTATGCTTTTGAAGCTTCACAATACTACTAACTGCTTCAAATTTTCAGAGAGTTTCGCGGCTTTTTGAACTTCAAAAAAATTTCAACAGTGAAGTTTTCAGAAAAATTCCAGAAAAATTATAATAAAAATTTCCACGACGGGAGAGACCCAGAGGGGCCTGGGGCCAGCCAGGGGGACCCACCAGTGACCCAGGCGGCCAGCTGGCGCGGCCCAGCCCCTGGCCGCGCCCATAGGGCGCCTGGGGCCCACGGGGCCCCCCTCCAGGTATGTCTTCTTCCTCCCTCTCTCTCTTTCTCCAAAAACACGGGTTCTGCTCTTGTTCTTGTGTTCTTGCTGTTCTTGGAGGCGATTCTTCGATCTCTCTCTACAGCCCATCATTTGAGCTGAAATTTTGAGCAAATACTCCCTGGTATGTGACTCCTCCACCCCTCCAATTAGATTTTTGATTGGTGGCCTCATTTGTGAGTATTTAGTAGTTCTTGGTGCTGTAGAGATGAGATTGCATGCATGTGTAGAAAGTTATTTTCCAAGTTTTGATGCAAGTTTATACCTTGGGCAAGTGAGTTGAGTAGGTTGCCTGAGCTCACTTTGTTTTAATCCTCGTTTTTGTAAATTGTAAAAAAAAATCAGAAATGAGTTTGTTAGGAAGGGCAAAAGGGTGGCTTGAGAAGAGGAGGCCCGCACACTCCGATCGAGTTACTAGAGCCGCAGCTTCACCATCGACTGCTAGGGTGAGCTATAATGAAGATCATGTGCCCCTGGAGTTGTTGGAAGATACAAGTCCAGCACGTGCGATGACATTTCCATGTGATGAATTCATGGAAGCTGCGGGAATCAAGGATGAGTTTTATAATCTTTGTGCTAATGCAGGTTTGACACGACTCGTCACGAGCCGTGTTACTCAGTATCAAAAACTCACCTCCAGTTTCATTAACAGTTTTAGATATAATCCTGATTCAGGTGCTATTGAGTTTAAAATTTATAATGATCTTATCACCATGACTTTGGGAAATTTTTGTGAAATAATAGGTGTGCCGAACGTTGGGAGGACGGCTAGGATGGCCACTCAGCCCTCCGAGCTGAAAACCGTCATCAACTCTCTCTGCAGCATGGGTACGAGGGATATTCATCGGTCAAAGATCTCCAGCATCTTATTTCCTCACCTCAGGTATTTTGCATATTATATTGCTAGAGGGGTGTTAGCTCGTGACAACACGAGCAGCATTTCTGCTCCGGATATTGCTATCCTGGCAGCAGCCCTCTCAGGGAGGTCTGATTATAATCTGGGTGCCTTAATTGCTCGACGCCTTGCTATGAACGGTAACAAGGGAGACCTATATGGTGGTGTTTATGCCACACTTATCTTAGAACATCTTGGAGGCACCCCACACCCTGATGATACTCCTTTTACTTATTTAAGCTTTGATCTTGCTGCTATGAAAAGGCATAAGTTTGTTACCATGGGTTCTGAACTTGATAATCTTATTTATATCTTGCGTTTCAGAACTGCCGCGGAACGCGAGATCCGTCTACCTGCACCTCTTTTGTTTGATTTTTCTCGCAGGAACGGATGGTCCTTTGATGTTGTTCAGTTCGATGAGTTCATGGTCCAGCATCAGTTTCATAACCCCATGGAGGGGGTTGTGCCCGACGAGGAGAAGCACGGTGAGATACCACATTTTCAGGAAGAGACCGCCACCGAGTTTGGTGAAGGGTCTTCCTCTGTTTGGCGTTCGGAACCTTCCTCGTGGGAGACTCCGAGGAGTTCGGTGTACGCGCCAGCATCCTTCTACGACCCTTGGACTCACCACCATACCCCTGGAGCAGGAGGCTCCTGGGGGCAGTAGCTGCTACCAACTTAGGCCAAAAGCCTAAGCTTGGGGGATTTGCTTTGTTTTCAGAGATCAGCTCGAGTCCGTGATGGCATTTAATTACATTTCCCACGTTCGATCGTGCAAGTGACAAGCAGTAATGACGAAGATCGACTGAAGGGAAGCAACAGGGAAGACCGGTATGAACTCTTTTTGTTTCTACTTTTGTACATATGCCTGTACTTATGATCTAGAGACCAGCTTGTAGCGACATAGTGCTATGTTTACAATGCTCTTCCAGTGGTTCATGCTTTCCTTGTGGCTAGTCCCGAATAACTAGAGTATATAATGTGTTATTGAAATGATCTACATGCATTGCACTGTTCATAGTCTGGTATACTAAGGTGGTATTTCCCTCTAGAGAATTTTTGGATTGACTTGGCACATGCTTACACATGCTTAAGACTAAAAAGTCTACTCTGCCTTGATGATCTTTGAGTTTTAGAATAGTTATATCACTTTCATGCCCGATTCAATGTTGCTTTGTCGCTCTGCATGATTATGACCGTTATTGCTCTCTAGTTGATCGCTTCTCAGTCTTTTGCTAAACCTTCACCTGTACTAAGCGGACTGACTGCTTGTGCATCCAAAATCCTTAAAACCAGTTATGCCATATGAGTCCACTATACCTTCCTATACATGGTATTTACCTGCCATTCCTAACAAAGACTTTCATGTACCATCTCGAAACTAATCAAAAGCATTTCTCTTTTGTGCCTATGTTTTAGCTCATGAGGAAGTAGTAGTTAATTCATGATCTTTTTAAGTTGGACAAGTTTCACCCCTGGATTGTATGTCTAATGTGCAAACCCCTAATACGAAAAGGAACTGGCATTGAGTGCGCCTGGCTCAAAAAGATAATATAACAAACAAACCCTCCTTCACGCTTTGTTCATGAGAAATCAGAAAACTTTGGCAGTGATAAACAAAGGAGATTAAGAGGATGATGTGTACTTACCTGCTCACGGGAGGTAAAAATTATTTTTGGGATATGCATATTTCGTCAACGAATGCTAGTAGATAACTCAATTACTTCTCGAGCTGGACAAGTTTCGAGGAACGGCTCCCGCACGGGGACGATCACATCCCCTTAATCTCCTTTGTTTATCACTGCCAAAAGTTTTCTAATTTCTCATGAACAAAGCGTGAAGGAGGGTTTGTTTGTTGTATTTTTTTATGAGCCGGGCGCACTCTTTGCCAGTTCCTTCTCGTATTAGGGGTTTGCAGATTAGACATGCAATCCCCGGGTGAAACTTGTCCAACTTAAAAAGATCATGAATTAACTACTACTTCCTCATGAGCTAAAACAGAGGCACAAACGAGAAATGCTTTTGAATAATTTCGAGATGGTACAAGAAAGTCTTCGTTAGGAATGGCAAGTAAATACCATATATAGGAAGATATGGTGGACTCATATGGCATAACTGGTTTAAAGGATTTTGGATGCACAAGCAGTCAGTCCGCTTAGTACAGGTGAAGGTTATCAAAAGACTGGGAGCGACCAACTAAGAGAGCAATGACGGCCATAATCATGCAGAGCGACAAAGCAACATTGAATCGGGCATGGAAGTTATATCGCTACTCAGAAATTAAAGATCATCAAGGCTTGATAGACTTTCTTTACAGTCTTAAATATGCGTGAGCATATGCCAAGTCAATCAAAATAAATTCTTGGAGGAAGATATCACTAAACCATACCACATCATATGCAAACAAATCATGTTGGTACTTCAATAACACATTAAGAACCCCCCAGCTATTTGAGACTAACCATAAGAAAACATGAACTACTAAGCACCATTATGCACATAGCATTTTTATCATAGACATATCAACCAGTGCCACAGACAAACTCTCTTAACAAGATAAGCATGATAACTCAAGAGAGTTCAGCAACCAACTAAACAAAAGCTCTTTAAAAAGTAAAGCATGAAATCTGAGAGCTAAACATGACAGTAGCTATAGAAAGACAAAGAACATACACAGCAAAGATAAGCATGAAAATCCTATGTTGTGTTCTAGGTTGAAGTGGAGTGTGTTTTTCTCCCACACAAAGAAAGCTGGGTTCTAACTCGTTATTAACAGCAAGCAAAGCTAAAGAAAACTAAAAAGGAAACTAAAAGCAAGACGCTCCAAGCATAGCACATAACGCATGAAGTGATTAAAATATAGTGGAACGAAAGACGAACTGATAATTGTTGATGGAGAAGGGGATGCACGGGGGCATCCCCAAGCTTAGACGCTTGAGTCTTCTTGAATATTCCTTGGGGGTGCACGGGGGCATCCCCAAGCTTGAGCGTTTGACACTCCTGAATCTTTTTATCATCTTCCCTCGCACACTTGAAAACACCCTTCATACATAACTCATCATAATCTGATTAGCGAGGTTAGTACCCATAATAAAATATATTTTTCCCTACTGGAAATAAGGATAATCTTGAAGAGCTACTGTTTCTCAAGATTGCCAAAAGGTTTTTGCAAAGAAAAAGCAAG
>LR738710.1:927485042-927510555 GCA_902687465.1 Secale cereale
CATCCTCTTAATCTCCTTTGTTTATCACTGCCAAAGTTTTCTGATTTCTCATGAACAAAGCGTGAAGGAGGGTTTGTTTGTTATATTATCTTTTTGAGCCAGGCGCACTCAATGCCAGTTCCTTTTCGTATTAGGGGTTTGCACATTAGACATACAATCCAGGGGTGAAACTTGTCCAACTTAAAAAGATCATGAATTAACTACTACTTCCTCATGAGCTAAAACATAGGCACAAAAGAGAAATGCTTTTGATTAGTTTCGAGATGGTACATGAAAGTCTTTGTTAGGAATGGCAGGTAAATACCATGTATAGGAAGGTATAGTGGACTCATATGGCATAACTGGTTTTAAGGATTTTGGATGCACAAGCAGTCAGTCCGCTTAGTACAGGTGAAGGTTTAGCAAAAGACTGAGAAGCGATCAACTAGAGAGCAATAACGGTCATAATCATGCAGAGCGACAAAGCAACATTGAATCGGGCATGAAAGTGATATAACTATTCTAAAACTCAAAGATCATCAAGGCAGAGTAGACTTTTTAGTCTTAAGCATGTGTAAGCATGTGCCAAGTCAATCCAAAAATTCTCTAGAGGGAAATACCACCTTAGTATACCAGACTATGAACAGTGCAATGCATGTAGATCATTTCAATAACACATTATATACTCTAGTTATTCGGGACTAGCCACAAGGAAAGCATGAACCACTGGAAGAGCATTGTAAACATAGCACTATGTCGCTACAAGCTGGTCTCTAGATCATAAGTACAGGCATATGTACAAAAGTAGAAACAAAAAGAGTTCATACCGGTCTTCCCTGTTGCTTCCCTTCAGTCGATCTTCGTCATTACTGCTTGTCACTTGCACGATCGAACGTGGGAAATGTAATTAAATGCCATCACGGACTCGAGCTGATCTCTGAAAACAAAGCAAATCCCCCAAGCTTAGGCTTTTGGCCTAAGTTGGTAGCAGCTACTGCCCCCAGGAGCCTCCTGCTCCAGGGGTATGGTGGTGAGTCCAAGGGTCGTAGAAGGATGCTGGCGCGTACACCGAACTCCTCGGAGTCTCCCACGAGGAAGGTTCCGAACGCCAAACAGAGGAAGACCCTTCACCAAACTCGGTGGCGGTCTCTTCCTGAAAATGTGGTATCTCACCGTGCTTCTCCTCGTCGGGCACAACCCCCTCCATGGGGTTATGAAACTGATGCTGGACCATGAACTCATCGAACTGAACAACATCAAAGGACCATCCGTTCCTGCGAGAAAAATCAAACAAAAGAGGTGCAGGTAGACGGATCTCGCGTTCCGCGGCAGTTCTGAAACGCAAGATATAAATAAGATTATCAAGTTCAGAACCCATGGTAACAAACTTATGCCTTTTCATAGCAGCAAGATCAAAGCTTAAATAAGTAAAAGGAGTATCATCAGGGTGTGGGGTGCCTCCAAGATGTTCTAAGATAAGTGTGGCATAAACACCACCATATAGGTCTCCCTTGTTACCGTTCATAGCAAGGCGTCGAGCAATTAAGGCACCCAGATTATAATCAGACCTCCCTGAGAGGGCTGCTGCCAGGATAGCAATATCCGGAGCAGAAATGCTGCTCGTGTTGTCACGAGCTAACACCCCTCTAGCAATATAATATGCAAAATACCTGAGGTGAGGAAATAAGATGCTGGAGATCTTTGACCGATGAATATCCCTCGTACCCATGCTGCAGAGAGAGTTGATAACGGTTTTCAGCTCGGAGGGCTGAGTGGCCATCCTAGCCGTCCTCCCAACGTTCGGCACACCTATTATTTCACAAAAATTTCCCAAAGTCATGGTGATAAGATCATTATAAATTTTAAACTCAATAGCACCTGAATCAGGATTATATCTAAAACTGTTAATGAAACTGGAGGTGAGTTTTTGATACTGAGTAACACGGCTCGTGACGAGTCGTGTCAAACCTGCATTAGCACAAAGATTATAAAACTCATCCTTGATTCCCGCAGCTTCCATGAATTCATCACATGGAAATGTCATCGCACGTGCTGGACTTGTATCTTCCAACAACTCCAGGGGCACATGATCTTCATTATAGCTCACCCTAGCAGTCGATGGTGAAGCTGCGGCTCTAGTAACTCGATCGGAGTGTGCGGGCCTCCTCTTCTCAAGCCACCCTTTTGCCCTTCCTAACAAACTCATTTCTGATTTTTTTTTACAATTTACAAAAACGAGGATTAAAACAAAGTGAGCTCAGGCAACCTACTCAACTCACTTGCCCAAGGTATAAACTTGCATCAAAACTTGGAAAATAACTTTCTACACATGCATGCAATCTCATCTCTACAGCACCAAGAACTACTAAATACTCACAAATGAGGCCACCAATCAAAAATCTAATTGGAGGGGTGGAGGAGTCACATACCAGGGAGTATTTGCTCAAAATTTCAGCTCAAATGATGGGCTGTAGAGAGAGATCGAAGAATCGCCTCCAAGAACAGCAAGAACACAAGAACAAGAGCAGAACCCGTGTTTTTGGAGAAAGAGAGAGAGGGAGGAAGAAGACATACCTGGAGGGGGGCCCCGTGGGCCCCAGGCGCCCTATGGGCGCGGCCAGGGGCTGGGCCGCGCCAGCTGGCCGCCTGGGTCACTGGTGGGTCCCCCTGGCTGGCCCCAGGCCCCTCTGGGTCTCTCCCGTCGTGGAAATTTTTATTATAATTTTTCTGGAATTTTTCTGAAAACTTCACTGTTGAAATTTTTTTGAAGTTCAAAAAGCCGCGAAACTCTCTGAAAATTTGAAGCAGTTAGTAGTATTGTGAAGCTTCAAAAGCATAAATGCTTGGTACAGCAAGTAGGACAAAACTAAAAACAAGTGAAAATATAACAAGCTCAACTTTTTATCTATATAAAACACGTTCACTAGTAAGGTTGATCAAGTCTTACCAACAAACAGGCGATATATAGAGCAAAAAGTCTCACCTCCTACGAAGTAGTTACTAAACCTTTACTTTGAGGGACATTGTCCCCACCATGATAGTTTTATATTTGTGAGGCACATGTAGTGGACAGTTCCATTCTCCAATTTTCACGGTCTCGATATTCTCTATAGAGTTGAGGCCATGCCTCCTGTCGGTCTTCTTTGGAAAATATACCGTGTGTTCTTTATCATTCACATGGAAAGTAACCTTCCCTTTATTGCAATCAATAATAGCACCTGCGGTGTTAAGAAAAGGTCTACCAAGAATAATGGACATGCTCCCATCCTCAGGCATGTCAAGCACAACAAAATCAGTAAGAATTAAACAATTAGCAACTTCTATGGGAACATCCTCACAAATACCTATCGGAACAGCGGTTGACTTGTCAGCCATCTGAAGGGAGATATCTGTAGGAATTAGTTTTTCTAAACAAAGCCTCTCGTAAAGAGAGAGAGGCATAACACTCACTCCTGCTCCAAGATCACATAAAGCAGTTTTGACATAATTATTCTTTATGGAGCAAGGAATGGTGGGTATACCTGGATCACCGAGCTTCTCAGGAATCTTGCCACTGAAAGAGTAGTTAGCAAGCATAGTAGATATTGCATCATTAGGAACTTTTCTTTTGTTAGTGACAATATCTTTCATATATTTTGAATAAGGAAGTAACTTAATAGCATCAGTCAAAGGGATTTGAAGAAAAAGAGGTTTAATCCACTCACAAAACTTATTATAATGCTCTTCTTCTTTAGATTTGATGGACTTACCTGGAAAGGGCATGGGTTTCTGTACCCATGGTTCTCTTTCCTTCCCATGTTTTCTTGCGATGAAGTCTTCTTTAGTTTACCTCTTACGTTTGTCAGGTGCTTCTTCTTCTCGAACTTCAGGCGGATCATTCTTCTCATTATCATTACCTTCAGGTTCAGCACCGTCTTCAGTCTCAGCATCGGAGATAGATACACTGTTGGGATCAATAGCTGGCTCTTCATCTGCAATAGGATCATTAGAATTGTCAGTCTCCTTATATTTCTTCTTCTTCTTTGGAGAGACAACAATTTCTTCTTCCTGTATTTGAGAATCTTGCTCGATTCTCTTTGGATGCCCCTCTGGATAAAGAGGATCTTGAGTGCTAGTTCCTCCTCGGGTCTTAATTCGGAAAGCCTGCAAATTATCTTGTTTGGCATTGTTAGCAAGCAAATCTCTTTGCACATTAGAAATTTGATCAAGCTGAGTTTGAACCATATGAAAATGCTTCACAAGACATTGAACATCATTAACTGTTCTATCTAAAATATCAAGCAGTCTTTTGATAGCAAGGGAATTATCATGCAATTGACTTTCTATCCTCTCATTAAAATGATTCTGTTTCATAATAAAATTATCAAACTCATGTAAACATTGATCAGGAGGCTTACCATGAGGGATGTCACTTGCGTTGAAATCTAAAAGAGAGTGTACCTCTACCATAGGAGGGTGAGTGGTAGGCTCACACAGCTTCTCAATAGGGGGTAGATTCTTCACGTCTTCAGCTTTAATACCTTTCTCTTTAATAGACTTCTTTGCTTCTCGCATATCCTCGGGGCTCAGAACAAACATGCCCCTCTTCTTTGTTGGTGGAGGTGGTTCAGGGACGGACCAATCTTCATGGTTTTTGGCAATCCTGCCCATTAAATCTTCCGCATCATCCGGTGTTCTTTTCCTGAAAACACAACCAGCACAACTGTCCAAATAGGACCTGGATTCATCAGTTAGACCAGCATAAAATATATCGATTAATTCATTCTTAGGGATTTCATGTCCTGGTCTAGCCCGAATCAGACCGCAGTACCTCCCCCAAGCTTTAGGGAGGGACTCATCCTGCAACTGTTTAAAGTTATAAATTCTTTGTAAGGCAGCATGTTGCATGTGAGCAGGAAAGTACTTATCAACAAAAGAGTGAGCTCTAGACTTGTCAATATAAGCCAGGCAACAAACATTTAATCTAAACAAAAACTAAACATGTACCACTTACCAATAGCAACAAACACTTGCACTAATCATACTTTTTTGATCTCTTTTAAATAACATTCATGAACCTCTTATCAAGAGACCAACAAATTATTCATTGCCAAACCAGAAAGTGTCATTCATGTACATCGGGAAATAACATTTCATGACTAAGATATAGCACTCACATTAAGATAAGTCAAATGATATGAACCTAGAAACTCAGGGTACGAATTTGACGGTTGCCAAGCCACTTTCCTGAACAAGAAAAGCAAAGATACATTATCATCATATAAAGCTTATTTGTTAACTGCAGAATTAGACTTACCTAGCAACAACCAAGAGGGAGCGCACCATTAATTCATTTATGGCAGTTTTGTGCATCCAGTGAATAAATAACAAATGAAGATGATAAATAGAAGTTCAAATAAACACAAACTTAGTTCCGGGTCAAAACTAATATTTTAAGTTGCCACAGTAACACTACCTGCTGATTCCTAAAAGAAACACAACTAAACCATCTGGACCGTCCAGTCTTCTGATCCCACATAATTCTAGCATCTCTGCATAAGTTACCAAGCTAAAGTGGTAAGGAAAAATATATTGTACAAATGGGATGGTGCAGTGCCTGGTAGGTTGGCGCCCTTTTCAGTCCCCTTTTTTAATCTAAGTTAACACGGGCCAATGGATAGCTATGTAATATCATGTATGAAGTTTGTTACTGCTTCTTGAAAGGGATAGATACAACAACAGAAGTAGAGAGCACATTCATGAAATACATCTCATGTAGGAGCAAACACAGGAGCATAACTATAGAATGAAATAAATGGAAACAAGAGAAAGAGTACAAAAAATGTAGGGTCAGCAATAAGCTGCACATTGAGATCTACGCCTACAAAAAATGGCAGCAAACGATATCATCTGAACAAATAGCACGAGTAACTCCTAGGAAGCTCTAACTGAGCAATATACCATATGATTTACACGACTGAGATCCCCTTACCCTCCTTTTACTTTTGCTGGTACTAACTTCCTGGTTCACTTGCAAAATTTCAGCCACTGAAATATGATTCTACACATTTTCACCATCGTGTACTTCATCAATGGTAGCTATCACACTACATAGAGATGACATGTTAATGAAAACCATCTATATGTCAAGGAAGCAAGGGAACAACATTTAGTACAATCAGGCACACCTTAGATACCTCTGCTCATTCAAATGGCTGTTGTCACCAGCCTGATCTGCCAAATAAAAATGCCTGATATAAATTTATGGGTAAGGATATAATATAAGAGCTATGAGAAAGAAATCTTAAGAAAAAAATATTAATGCCACGAATAGGGATATTAATAATTATTGTGAAATGTTAGTATCAAGACTTGTACATCTCATGGAATAGAAATGACGCTCACCAATTGTCTGTAGAAACATGAACGGGAGCCAAATGAAAGTTCACAATGCTTCAAACACAAAACATATAAGACTGGTTGCAATTACACAAATCTCCTCTCATATGGAAAGGACCCATGGATGAGTGACCAAAAGATGTCGATTCAAATGACATTAGAAATAGAAATGATGTCATCTTTAGAAAGAACACACTTGACTGAATATCAACGTCACAGAACAACAAGAAATCAACAATGTATGGGCACTTAGATTGCAATTCCGACAAAATAAACACATCACTTTTTCAGCTGGGAACAATGAGAAACCAACATACAACCTTATCTGTAAAACTCCTGATGTAAATATTAAGAATTTTGATCTTCTTTTGAAGATCATAAAAACATAAGTGCTCACATAATCCTATAAATGGATGAGCCCAAAGAAGCTATTTACCTCCAGCTTTAACAAGATCAACAAGGTCATCCATCAAAATCACACACATGGAACGGGGTATAGACCCAACATCCACAATTTGCACGCTTTCTTGGATTCTTATTTCTTGATAATCATGACAGGTTATGGTATCTCCTATCAATTGGAAAGAAGCACCTTGACAACCTTTTGAACTCTGCATGAAGAGCAGAATTATTAGTAGCTCTCCACACAAGTTGAGTAGTCTCGAACAATTATAAAATGTAATTGGTTAAAAGACCAAAAGGTGATCTACATTGGCCATTAGAAGATGAAATCATTGTCAAATATAGGTAGAACCAGAAAACAGAAAGATGTTTTTCACTTGATGAAATCAGAGCACCTTCGATTAAAAGAAGGAAATGGAATACCAAGGATGTGCAAGATGCAAGTATAGTTATATGGTTCCCAGCCTCTAGCTCAGGATGGCAGAGGAACCTATTCAGTACACAAATAAACTATGGTCAGATGACTTTATGATATAAACATACAGACATGACACTCAACACTCTTTGTAAGAAGAAACAGGGAGATCATTATATGTTAAGGAGACTACATTCTTTGAATGTATCTCACTCAACTCAAAACTATGCTACTGTTTTCAAGAAGCTAAGCCTCTCACATTGCAAGTTTTTAAACAAGGGAAGCTTAAAATGGGATTGCAGACTTGCTCGCCCGGCTTTTAGCTTACAAGCTTATGTAAAAAAAGAAGATGGTAATTAATGGGCCAGCGTCTCCAGCAATGTAACTGAACATGATAATCTTGCAGCATTTAGTTTTTGGAAGAAAAAAACTGACAATATTTAATTACTTGTGGAAACGGCTATCAAGTGTCAACTCTAATTCAAGAAGAAACTTCCTTTAAATTCTTAAGAAAGGCATCTCCAGAGCCATGTTAGTCAGTAGATCACAATCTGAGCTTGCTTAATTACACTAATATGCAATACACGGTTATGCTTCACAAGCCACTAATAAGCAACGACTTGAATATGGAGCCAACTATGCTAATACAGAGCAACAAATTGTGAGAAAAACATAGTGAGCATTTAAGTGAAATCTATCAAAAGGAGACCAGGAAATTTATTAAAGCGACACAACATGAAATAGGAAGAAGCACATTTCATCAATTTAGAAATGTAGCTGCATTCACAACTGACCCACCAACATAGTTCGCCTCGAATCTAATAAAAAGACACATGAAGCATGCAATAACATACAAGAACCACTCGACTATTGCATTTTAGTGTAAACTGATTTGCTTGGCCTTGATAAACCCTACAGTGTCGAGTGCACATAAACATAAACTATCCCGACCCAACAATAAAAAGACTGATTTGCATTGGTGATACTACATGCCTACCAAACCAGCCCAAACAGTCGAAAGTCGGCACAAACACATGCTGGCGTAATACTTAAAGAGCGCTATGTTTGTATTGCCGTTTGCTAGTTTCCCGAGAAGACATAACCCAGATTAATTATCACCAAAAGAAATGAAGAATTGGGCCATAAGAAGCATTCCATCTCTCAGCTGCGCCTGTTGCTCCATTGCTTGCAGCCTTATTTTCAACTCATTGTTCTGAGTCACAAGTCCTCCAGAGTCCCTCTCCAAACAAGTGCATCAAGAATTAGTTCCATCCTAACATAAACAAAATCAAAATACAGAGCAACTCCATAAGACAAACCTGCAGCATTGTCAACCGTGCTGAAAGTGTAGTCGCCTCTATCGGCAAGACCTATACCTTATGCTCGAGTTCTTGAATGTACCTCATCTTGCGCTCCTTTGACCTTGCCGTAGACTGTCGATTTGCCAAAATCTTGTGAATTTAAAGAGTCAGGATGCTTAAATTGAGGGGGGAATATTTTTTCACTCCATGATGAAATGCACACCTCTTGACCCTCTTAGGATCTGTCCAAGCCATCTCTGTGAGGCGTTCATTTGCCATGATCTTCTTCTTCTCAGCCTCAGTGAACTCCCCGTTGGCGAACTCGGTACCAAACAGTGATGCAGCACCACCATCATCCAAGGACCCACTCCCGCTCCTGGAAAGGCCGCCGCTGGGGGACGGCAGTGGTAGCTTTGGTGAATTGTCACCAGTGGCATAGTTGAGCTTCCCCATGAAGCTGTCCATGGACAAGCTGTGACAATGCCGAGATTTGACTCCGTCCTTTCTCTCCGCTGAGTATCCTCAACAAAATCACAGACCAAAGCAAAATGAGTTAACCAAACTGCTGATTGGTAAGAAGAAACAATTCTTCAACCAATACTGATGCTACCAACAGAAACGTAAACAGAGGAAACATAAGTTTCTTTCTTGGCAAACAAAGAATTATGTAGCCACTTATAATTAATCCATCTCATGGTGGGATTATTTAATTGGAGAAAGGCACATTCACGACCTATTCCATACTACCTTATCCAAGTAGGCGCTTTCTTAAGCAAATCTTAGTTTTTTAGGAATCTAAAGCACATCTTGTTACTTCATCAGAACACCGAAGCAGCTCCAATCAGCACCTGTAATTTAATTTCGTCCCTCACAAAGTTTAATTTTACATATATTATGAGTCAGACTTTTTACATTGAGAGAAGGCAAGCTAGTTGAACTTAACTGTGCCATTACGCATCGAAGTGCTGATCTCATCCCCAGAGGCCGAGTGAGCGGAGAAGCCTGGCTATTTCGAGTAAGTTACCGCCAAGGTCGAGGTCGATGTGGAGGAAGAGTTTGCCGAGTTGCGGCAGCTCCTCGTCCCAGAGCCGCGCCCGGCCGACGGGGCACATGCATGATGCATCACGCACGCACAAGCCAAACACATGCATATGCATCTGCGTCTCTTCGATTTAGCACACTGACCAGACCTCATCCAGTCCAATAGACCAAACCTAAACATAAAAGCGCAAGGAATTTACCTGGGCCCATCACCGTCGGCGGGCACGTACATTTCACTATTTTTTTCGAAAAACCCTCAAGAGGGGCAGGGGGTTCCTGCATTTCATTAAGAAGAAGAAAGTTGGTCCAGTTTATAAGGAAAACCGGACCCGAAAAACCTAACATTCTCGGTTAATCAGGGAAAACCGAAAGAAAACCCAAAAAATAAAGAAAAAGAAAAACGAGAAAAAGAGGCACTAGAGCTTGGGATAGGGACAAGACAAATGCAACATCAAGGCACATCGTCGGAGCCAGACACCAGAGCGCCAAGGCCCAAAGCAGTTAGGCAAGGCTCAAGTGCAACCAATCTGACCGCCACTCGTCGAAGAGAAACCGTCCATACCAGAAGACGCTTCTGTCTCGGCCTCAAAGAATCATGTGCTAACATTATCTTGTTGGAAACATCCTGAAAGGTCCAGCTTAACCAAAAATACAAGGGAACTCTACAAACCAGAAAGAGGGAATATACTACTCTTGAGTTGTTCCCGCCCACACAAGAAGGCCTGAAAATGACTACCAAACACATAGTCTTACTGTCCACTTACCCAGCTAGCCAGCCATGCATCATCACATGCTTACCTGTGCTACCCTGCGTTAGTTGATTATAAGATACAAGAAGCGTCGGTACAGATTCATTGAACGAAACAACCACGTTAGATGTTCGCCATTAATTGATTATGTAAGGTCCCAATTGGCGTATATGGGTAAATTAATTTGTCAGGACTTGACTCATTTCATGGACCTGACCAGTCCTGATTAATAATTCAGAAATTTGCTGTCTTACAGCTGACCCCCCCTCTATAATCCCATCCCCAGATGCCCGCTCGGCGCACAGCTCCAGCGACTGGCAGCACCACTTGCTAGAGCTACGCCTGCAATACCACACAGCAAAAACCAAGAGTGTTTGGGAGAACAATGGGGGACCTCGTTCTTGGGCTGGCCAAGACAGCGGTGGAAGGAACGCTGGTCAAGGCCAAGTCGGCGATCGATGAGGAGACGAAGCTGAAGCAGAGCGTGCATCGTGATCTGGTTTTCATTACGGGCGAGTTTCAAATGATGCAGTGCTTCCTGAACACCACCGATGCGGAGGATGGCAAGAATGCTGTGTTCAAGGCCTGGGTGCGGCAGCTTCGGGACCTGGCCTTCGATGTGGAGGACTGCATCGAGTTTGTTGTCCACCTGGATGACAAGTCGGCCTGGTGGTGGCGTATGGTTTCACTGCCATCCTGCATAGCACCGCCGCTGCCCCTGGACGTGGCCGTCGGTGACATAAAGGAGCTCAAGGCAAGGGTGGAAGAAGTCAGCCTACGGAGCACACGCTACAACCTCATTAGCGACTCTGGGTCCAAGCCGGCCGTCGAACAGCACCATCCGTCAATCGCTGGTGCAACAGAGTTTGACATGCTTGCTGAGGTGAGGGATGCTGCTAAGAAACAGCATGGTTTATGGAACCTCACCAAGCTGATCAGCCGTGAGGGGAGAGGCCTTCAAGTGTTGTCCTTGTGGGGAACAAGCAGTGATCTTGGGTCTCTTGGCCCATCCTCTTGGTTTGAGAGGTGCATGATGTCTTGTATCGAGATGTTCTTGTCATGTTGTAGCAGTGTCGGGGTTTGTGGATGTTGTGAGAGTTTGGCAGAGACCGACTATGTGGCTGTGAGGTTTCTTGTCATGTGAGTAGTTAATATGTGCTTCATTTGTATAGGTTTTCGCATGGTTTTCCTTAAATTAACCGGGCAATTCCCTTCTTCTTAATTAATCGATCAGGCAAATCTTTTGCCTCCGTTTCGAAAAAAAAACAAGCAGTGATCTTGGGATGAAATCCATCATCAGGGAAGCATACAAAGACCTGCACATCTGCGAAGCGTTCCCATGCCGTGCTTGGGTAAAGCTTGTGCATCCTTTCAATCCCCACGAGTTCATTCGCAGCTTGCTGGCTCAGTTCTATGCGTACTCTTGCCAAGAACAAGGAGCCGTCATTGGTGTAGATGTTCTGAAGAGGATGAAGGCGGCTGCGGCGACGGATGAAGATCTCATGGGGGAGTTCATGCAGAAAATGAGTGAACAGAGGTATCTCGTCGTCCTGGAGGACCTCTCCACCATGGTTGATTGGGACGCTGCTAGGACGTGCCTAATAATGGGAGCCGGATCGTCGTGTCCACGCAGCAGTTTGAAATTGCAAGCTTGTGCACGGGTCACCCAAACCGCATATCCGAGATCAGGCAGTTCTCAGCTGATCACTCAGTTTGCGTCTTGTTCAAACAGGTAAGCTTCTAGAAATCTTTTACTTAAAAAGTCATAGCACATGCTTTGTTCCACTTGTACCTTTTAGTTTATCTATATATTATTCTTTTTTGTTCTGTCTTGTATATGCATACCAGTGATTAAACTTTTTTTTATTGAAAAGGAGCAACACATGTAATTCAATTGATTTAAAATCAAATTTTCATCTGCCTTGCCCTCCAGTACGCTACATCGCTTGCAACCTTGGGTAGCCAAGCCACCATGACAGCATTTTTCTCAGTTGTCCTATTCTTAGCATAGGTGTGTACCCTATTCTTTTGATATATAGTATCTTATTTGAGTTTAAGGTATGAACATAATGTACTTCAACAAGCAACAATGAGTTCTGCAATCTGGAATTTGGATGGAATTTGCTGGACGAATGATGGATTTATTTTGACCACTGTTAGTCACAGATCAATTAGAAAACTATGTACCTTAGCATAGACGCAGTAGTAGAAAACTCTTACTTTTTGTTAAGGGCATCTCCAACGCCGATCCGTAAACCGGACACCGCATCCATCCGCTGTCCGGGGGGACCAGTCCGCGGATGCTGATGCGCGAGCCGTCCCCATCCAAAACTAGCTGCATATGTCCGGTTACATTTCGGAAAAAAATCAACAAAAGTGAACAAATTTATTGCATATTTAAATAAACCGGATGATATTCATTCATACTTGCATACTTTTTACATAAACCGAAGGCAATTTATTATATTTCGACATATTTCAACTAAACTGCACCCTAAACCTAGTCTAATCCACGCCCGTTCACTTTTGTTACATTTTGAGCCCCCATGTTCGGCCTGCAGTGAGCCCCGGAAGCGAAGCTCCAGCTCCGCCTCCACTGCAGTGATCACTTTATTCTTAAGATTGTAGAGCAGTAAAGATACAATAAGATGCACCAGCACGTTAGTCTGCCCTAACATTCCTGTTGTTCCTTACGCTTGTAGGGTTTTCGTGATGGAGATAAATGGGAGGATGATATGCGCCGTAGGGTTGCCCCTCAAACCCAAGGCAATTTTCATGGTTTGAAGTCTGAAGCAGCCCACATCTTTGGCATCTTGGATCTGGTAGACTCTGAAATCAGGGGCGGCAAAGAATCTTTAGCATTTAAAGTGATGTCAGTGTGGGAGATTGACGGTGTTGGAAAATCAGCTCTCGTCAGAAATATCTACCACTGCCAAATGCTGTCTAAATATAGTCACAGATGGGGCAAGTACGCCTGGGTCCACATACCTCGTCCGTTCAGTTTGACGCAGTTCTAACGGAGCCTACTTTGGGAGCTGCGCTCAATGACTAGTGAAGATGAACACGAGGAATATTCTGACACAGATGACTACTATCGCCACAAGATTGGAGTACGTTGCTGTAACATTCTTCAGGAACATCGGTGCCTCTTCGTCATCGATGGTCTTGAGTCCGTGGGGCAGTGGGTGGAGATAGATGAGACCCTGAAACTTCGGAATGCTAAAGGCTGTACTATTGTGATTACAAATGAAGAAAGGCTTGCTAGATATTGTGCAGATGACAGAAGCTTAGTCTGTAACATCAAACTTTCACAACAGTTTCTCAGGGACAAGGTATGTTTAATTGTTTACTCACAAAGTTTTTTTTTTGCATATCCAAAGCAACTAGGAATTTTGGGAGAACAGTCCATAACCATTGCTCCTTGAACAGTCCATAACTATACTGAAATATGTGGAGGAGATCAGTATAGTCACAATTCTCCTCTACCGGTAAAAGCAGCCGCTCCCACACCTCTTGCCCCTTCCCATGCACCAGCATGTTGCTCCCTTCTCCCCAGGCCTGGTCATGGCCTCGCTGAGTCATGGGGTGCTGTTGGGAATCGTAGTAGTAAACAAAAACAGAGAGGTTGTACATACAAGGTTAGATCTGATCTTTACCAACAACAATGCTGCGAAAGAAGATTTGGTGAAGATCGTTTTTGAAGTCCCTCGAACAGTTCCCTTAAAAAACGAAAATATGATCCCTTTGTGGATTGCACACATACGACACCAGTGATCCCTTTGTGGATTGCGCATATACACTCATGCCTATGATCAGGTAAACATAATCATGATGCAACACTTGAACTAGTCCTAGAGGCAAGACTAGGAATCTTGTTTTCCATGTATAACTCTACACATGCGTATGAGTTTTCCTCTGAATCACATAACCATAACAGTTATAGTATAGAATATAAACGTTAATTATAAACTAAAAAATGTGATATTTAAATGTTATTGCCTCTACAACATATTTCCAATACCCAAAGCACCAAAAGTTTGACAGAACAAGTTGCGGAACGGCATAGCTTAATGACAAATCACGCTGGGAAAGAACCAGAGGATCGCCCGAGGACAAGGTCGCACAGGACGACACATTAGCGGGTGCAGACGATTTGTACGTAGCATTTGTATCTGAGGAAGGGAGGAGTAGACACGGGGAAAGACACGGTCTAGAGCACAGTAGGGAGCAGATAGGGGGCGGAGGAGGGAAGTGGGCGAGGATAATATTATCACTGCCAAATTTTTCTGATTTGTAAGTGGCAGTGATTTCTAGAGCACACGGTTTAGTTTTTGTTTCCTACCACGGGTTTTGAACCTTGCCAATATAAGCCACGGTTCGAGAGTCTCACCTTCTTTCTTCAAAGCACCGACTAGGAGAGCATAATTGTCATTCTGAGTGTAATGTGCATTGTCCCAAAGTATTACATTGTCTTCTGCATACTTGTGATATGATTTATTCTGAAATTCTTAGTTCTAGTCTCCTTTAAAACTCTGGGGGAGTCTCTGCATTTATGTTTTGCTTCACTCATGGAGGCTAGCGAGATACCACCCTAATATGCTCAAGCTATGTGCAATGTAATCTTGTCTTGATTTTCAGTAATATATTATTTACTTTTAAGTATTTGTGACTGGTCACTTGAAAGAAGGATTGCTCCTTGCATTGTCCTCATAGTACTGTTTCAATACTTGCTAAACTCTTTTCGTAGTACATGCTTATATACATCTAATGAAGCAAAAGAGTTTGTCAAAGTTTTCTTTGTCGCGTCCAGTTCGTTGAACTGAATTGCTTGAGGACAAGCAATATGCTAAGCTTGGGGGAGTTGATACGTCTCAAACGTATCTACTTTTCCAAACACTTTTGATATTGTTTTGGCCTCATTCTTGGATGATTTGAACTAAACTAACCCGGACTGACGCTGTTTTCAGCAGAGCTGCCTGTATGGTTTATTTGTGTGCAGGAAAACGGATTTTTAGGTATCTCAGAAAAATCCACGAAAAATCACAGAAAATCGACGCACCCGAAGGAACCATGAGCCAGAAGTGGGGCCAGAGGGGGGCCAGGGGGTGCCCAGGCGCCCTGTGGGCGCCCCCCCCCCCTCCCCTGGGCCGCGCCGGGGGGCCGCCTGGGTGGGTCCCACACCCCCTGGTGCCCTACTTTACCTCGTATTTTTACTCCCGACGCAGAAACCCCAGATCATAAGTTCTTTCGCAGTTTTCCGTCGCGGAGCCGCCGCCACCCTCTGTTCTTCCTCGGGAGGGCTAATCTGGAGGCTGAATTGGCCTCCGGAGAGGGGAGATCGTCGCCATCGTCATCATCATCACCACTCCATCATCCCTCCATGACTTCCCCTTTCATGTGTGAGTAATTCCCCCGTTGTAGGCAAAGGGGATGGTAGGGATTGGATGAGTTAGATCATGTAATAGTTTGTCAGATCGTTGGGGCATGTTGCCTATCATCTACTATGGTGTTTATCATCTTTGCTACAACTTGTTATTCTTAATGCTTGACACTTAGGGCCCGAGTGCCATGATTTCAGATCTGAACCATATGTGTTTGCATGAATATATTTGTGTTCGTGATCCTATCTATGAGTTGTTTGCACCTGTTACGGTCCGGAACCGGCGATCCCAAAAGTGACAGCTTGGGACACCAAAGGGGATGGTCCGTAGTTTGAGGATTACATGTATCCATTGAGTTCATTGCTTTGTTCCGGTGCTCTTTGACAGGAGCACCTTAATCTCCATAAGTTCCTTTTGGCCCCGTTCGTAGCGGGATGGTAGGACAAAAGATGTTGTGCAAGTTCTTATTGCAAGCACGTACAGCTACCTACGGGATACATGCCTAATGTTTGATATTTGCCTAGATGATCATTACTTTTCCATGTGCCGTGCCCCAAGTTAGAATCTATCTCATCCATGCAGCGCCCAACCATCCATCTCCCTAGCCTACAGTGTTTTAAACCCTGCTTGTCACTAGTTGCTACTTTTGCCATTTACTACTGCTATTTACTTTTGCTGTTTACTTTTACTATTACTATCATCACTATCATATCACTGTTACCACTTATCTTTTGTTGCAAGTAAGTATATTTCAGGTGCGGTTGAATTGAAAACTCAACTGTCAAAGCTTATAAATACTCTTTGGCTCCCCGTGTGTCGATCAATAAATTGGGTTATTCTTACCCGCGAAGACTATCTCGATCCCTTACGGTTGAGGGTTATCAACCGCCCATGCTTTTGAGCCTCTACCTTTCTTGCAGCATAGTTAGCATTGGTTTGCGCACATAATCCTGTCAATTGCCCAGCTGTAATTTGTTTACCTCGCTTAGCTGTTTTATCGTCTTTTGGGAGAGAGACATCACTAGTGAACATCATGGGACCCCGGTCCATATTACCATCACTGATCACATCCGCTATTTACTTTCTGTTCTTACTTACTAGTTGCAGTAATACCTATCACTATTATCTCTTGCATTTGATCCTTTGTAAACGACAAGGCCGGAGGGATTGACAACCTCTCTGTACTCGTTGGGAGCAAAGTTATTTGTATCTGTGTGCAGGTCCAGTTAATTGCTAAGTATCTGGCGCCGTTAGCAGTTGACACCTTCTTGTTGAACCTTGCATTCTCAGGGGAATTCGATTCTTGGTATCTTTGCCAAGGGAAAACTACCGCTACACTGCATCTCAAACCTTCCACTTGGGGTAACCAACGAGGGGCGAGAAGCCATCAGGTATCAACCTGGCCTAAGCATATTCCTCTCATCAACTTTTATCCTAACGGTTATAAGTTTAAAGAAGAAGGTGAAGTTTATTGCCTTAATTATCATCTTGATGATACGTCCGTAGGTACTATTGAAGATGATTTTGATTATGATATGCATGTTACTTATTGTGATTGGGAAAATGATGATAATGCTACTTATGATCTTGAAAATCTTTTTGGTACCAACTCTGAAAGTGATGATATGGAAAGCTCTAAGCTTGGGGATGATAGGATTGCAAATCCTTTACCCACTAGTGATGTGATAATTGATAATTCTTTTGCTAGTAAGAATAAATACAACATGATTACAAATATAGTTGCTTGCAATGATAATGCTCTTCTCTACTATGATGATGTTATAACTCCAATCTATAGTGATTATAAAGGTACGTATGACATAAGGAGAAATTATCCTTATGAAACTTGTCATAATCATGGAGGGAATTACTCCCTTGTTGAACACCACCCTCCTAATACACAATTAATCTATAGTGTTCAAGTTGTTTATGGTAGTCCTACTCCCACTATTACCAATGAGAAAGATTATGCTTATGTGGAGAGTAAGAGTACCTTTCTGCATGTGGCTCATGGTAACAATGCTTTATGTGATGCTTATATTGTTGAGTTTATTCGTGATCCCACTGAAAATTATTATGAGAGAGGGATACATGGTTCTAAATATCTTAATAATAAGAAGTTTCCTCTCTTTATGGTGAATATTTTGAAGTTATGCTTGTTTTGCCTTCCTATGCTAATTGCTTTGTGCTTCAATGAATTATTTTATTGCAATATTCATATGCATAGGAAGCATGTTAGGCTTAAATGTATTTGGTATTTGCTTCTTGATGCTCTCTTTTGTTCTTCAACTCTTATTCCTACGAGAGCATCATTAAAGTCTTAAGCCTATCTTTATGGCTATAAAGAAAGAGCTCTAGGGAGACAACCCTTGTTATCTTTGCTTTCAGTTTGTTCTTTCAGTTTTTAGTGGTCTTGATGTTTGTTACTGCTGTAGCAACATCATTGTATCTTTATTTTTCAGCTTTGTGCCAAGTTTAGCCTCTGATTGCAGGAAAGTTCAAAAGTTGTGACGTGCTGTCCAGGAAACAGATTCTGTCCTTGGACAGAAAAATTCGTATAAAATCACCAGATCATCTTTTTGGTCTGAATTTTTTTGACAGCGTGCTCTATACAATTGGCTTTCGGGCATCTGTTCTGAGTTTTTTGATTTGAGTTGCAGAAGTGCCCTGAAAAAATTATTTACTACCTGCTGGTCTGTTTTTCACAGATTCTGTCCTGTTTTGCCTTTTCTTCGTTTTGCAAACCTTCAGCTTGCTTTTTCTTTGCAAAAACCTTTTGGCAATCTTGAGAAACAGTAGCTCTTCAAGATTATCCTTATTTCCAGTAGGGAAAAATATATTTTATTATGGGTACTAACCTCGCTAATCAGATTATGATGAGTTATGTATGAAGGGTGTTTTCAAGTGTGCGAGGGAAGATGATAAAAAGATTCAGGAGTGTCAAACGCTCAAGCTTGGGGATGCCCCCGTGCACCCCCAAGGAATATTCAAGAAGACTCAAGCGTCTAAGCTTGGGGATGCCCCCGTGCATCCCCTTCTCCATCAACAATTATCAGTTCGTCTTTCGTTCCACTATATTTTAATCACTTCATGCGTTATGTGCTATGCTTGGAGCGTCTTGCTTTTAGTTTCCTTTTTAGTTTTCTTTAGCTTTGCTTGCTGTTAATAACGAGTTAGAACCCAGCTTTCTTTGTGTGGGAGAAAAACACACTCCACTTCAACCTAGAACACAACATAGGATTTTCATGCTTATCTTTGCTGTGTATGTTCTTTGTCTTTCTATAGCTACTGTCATGTTTAGCTCTCAGATTTCATGCTTTACTTTTTAAAGAGCTTTTGTTTAGTTGGTTGCTGAACTCTCTTGAGTTATCATGCTTATCTTGTTAAGAGAGTTTGTCTGTGGCACTGGTTGATATGTCTATGATAAAAATGCTATGTGCATAATGGTGCTTAGTAGTTCATGTTTTCTTATGGTTAGTCTCAAATAGCTGGGGGGTTCTTAATGTGTTATTGAAGTACCAACATGATTTGTTTGCATATGATGTGGTATGGTTTAGTGATATCTTCCTCCAAGAATTTATTTTGATTGACTTGGCATATGCTCACGCATATTTAAGACTGTAAAGAAAGTCTATCAAGCCTTGATGATCTTTAATTTCTGAGTAGCGATATAACTTCCATGCCCGATTCAATGTTGCTTTGTCGCTCTGCATGATTATGGCCGTCATTGCTCTCTTAGTTGGTCGCTCCCAGTCTTTTGATAACCTTCACCTGTACTAAGCGGACTGACTGCTTGTGCATCCAAAATCCTTTAAACCAGTTATGCCATATGAGTCCACCATATCTTCCTATATATGGTATTTACTTGCCATTCATAACGAAGACTTTCTTGTACCATCTCGAAATTATTCAAAAGCATTTCTCGTTTGTGCCTCTGTTTTAGCTCATGAGGAAGTAGTAGTTAATTCATGATCTTTTTAAGTTGGACAAGTTTCACCCGGGGATTGCATGTCTAATCTGCAAACCCCTAATACGAGAAGGAACTGGCAAAGAGTGCGCCCGGCTCATAAAAAAATACAACAAACAAACCCTCCTTCACGCTTTGTTCATGAGAAATTAGAAAACTTTTGGCAGTGATAAACAAAGGAGATTAAGGGGATGTGATCGTCCCCGTGCGGGAGCCGTTCCTCGAAACTTGTCCAGCTCGAGAAGTAATTGAGTTATCTACTAGCATTCGTTGACGAAATATGCATATCCCAAAAATAATTTTTACCTCTGTTTTTAAAAACCAAGAGCTCTGGTACATGTTTAGTCTTTGTTTCCGACCACGGGTTTTCAACCTTGCCATCAAAAGCCACGGTTCGAGAGTCTCCACCTTCTTTCTTCAAAGCACCAACTATTGAGAGCATGATTGTCATTCTGAGTGTAATGTGCATTGTCCCAAAGTACCATTGTCTTTTGCATGATTATGATATCGTTATTCTGAAATCATTGTATCTAGTCGTCACTTAAACTTCGGAGGTGCTCCTGCATTTATGTTTTGCTTCACTAAAGGGGGCAAGCGAGGTATCACTTTGTCATGTTTACACACCATGCTCACTACAAATCTATTGAGTGTTTCAGTATCATATTGTAAAACTTTCAGTTCTTTGTGATATTCTCATGAGGCAACTTAATTACTAAAGATTCATTATCTCAGTAAGCATTTGTCATGTGACTGTGAAAAGTTCTTATATGGTTGATAGCATGTCACCACAGAAATTATGCTTGTTATCATTTACCTACTCGAGGACGAGCAGGAATTAAGCTTGGGGATGTTGATACGTCCAAAACGTATCTATAATTTCTGCTTGCTCCATGCCTCTTTTGTGTGATATTGCTATGATATTTATGCACTTCCATACACTTTTGATCATATTTGGACTAACCTATTAACTCAGTGCACCCCAGTGCCAGTTTCTGTTTTCTGCTATTTTTGTATTTCAGGTTTTCCCATTACTTAAATTGCCAGAAAAATTCCGGGAAAAATATATAAAAAATCAGCGCTCCAGAAGCTTCCATGCGGCAGAAGTAGGGCCAGAGGGGCTCCAGGCACCTTGAGGGGGCGGCCCCACCCCTGGCCGCCTCGCCAGGCCGCCTGGGCCCCCCTTACCTCCTCTGGTGACCCCCTTTGGCATATATTTACACCGCGTCGCGGAAACCCTGATTCCAGAACCCTTTTCTCCAGAAGCTATTCCGATCTCCGCCGCCATCGCCACCAAGTTTCGGGGGACCAGAATTTCTGTGCCGGCATCCTGTCGGGACGGGGAAGTGCCCCCGGATTCATCTCCATCGACGTTGCTTCCTCCCTCCATGATGCGGGAGTAGTTCCTCCTCGGGGCTGAGGTTTCTACCAGTAGCTATGTGGTCAATTCTCTCTCCCATGATGTGATCTTCATTGTGATCATAGGCTATGTTAATCTAGGGTGATCCCATGATATTTCCCCTTCCTCTATGTATTGGATTGATGTACTCGCTTGTCTTTATCTAGTATAATCCCCGAGACCAAGGTGACAGCGGTCTATTGGACATGGATTAGAAGAATATTTTCATGAGTGATTTCCTCTTTTGTGTGTGGATTGAAGATTGAGAGTCTCTTGGTGCTTGTCTTTGACTATCCTTTAGATATGTTGTGGTGATTGTGGGACTCTCTTTGGATGGCCGCGGTGACATTGGGAAATCCATAGATTGAGAACTACGAACTTTGAGGTGTGCTTTTGTAGCCCTACATAATTCTCGTCCTCTCTTGACCACAAAGGAATGACCTCCGGGTGCGTCTCCATTGCATGTTTTATGGGAAATATCATGTGATTCGATTATGTTAATGTTGTTGGGAGTTGCCACTAGTGAAAGTATGATCCCTAGGCCTTGTTTCCACCATTGCAATACCATTTGTGCTCACGTTTACCACTTGTTTGCTTGCTGCACTTTTTATAACATATTTATATTACTTTGCTTTGCCACTCCTATCATCCATATTTTACCATCTCTTCACCGAACTAGTGCACCTATACATCTGACAAGTGTATTAGGTGTGTTGGGGACACAAGAGACTTCTTGTATCTTAGTTGCAGGGTTGCTTGAGAGAGACCATCTTTGACCTCTACTTCCCTGAGTTCGATAAACCTTAGGTCATCCACTTGAGGGAAATTGCTGCTGTCCTACAAACCTCTGCGCTTGGAGGCCCAACATAGTCTACAAGAATAGAAGCGTGTAGTAGACATCACTATTTAATTTTAGTAGTAACTTGCAATAGTTTTGAGGTATTGCCATGAGTAATGTCTGAACTTTTGGTGTCAAGAGCTTTAGCTTATTAGTGATAGATGTCGTATTTTGGGCAATCCGTGTTTATCTTCGAAAACCTACAAAATAGTTGAGAACTTTAGCTACTAAATGGATCACTAATCTTTGAGGGGATCGAATATTAGAGTACACTCACGTACCATGGGTCGAGGATGCGCAAGGGTAACCAAACCCCCATACACACCTCCTCGGGGTACTTGTCTCTTTGTGAACCTCCTAAATAGATTGAGAGTTACCGATAATAAGTGCATGTGTTCTTCGGACTAATGTGAGTATTCGAAGGTTGACACTTCCACCTATCCATATTTTTCTAGCCTCTTCGATACCGTGCATTGCCCTTTCTCACCTCGAGAGTTGGCGCATACTTCGCCGGTGCATCCAAATCCTTGGCATGATACGCTCTGTCATCATAAGCCTCATTATATCCTTCCTCAAAACAGCCACCATACCTACCTATTAAGGCATTTCCATAGCCTTTCCGAGATACATTGCCATGCAACATCCATCCTCTCATGACTTGATCTTCATGTCATACATGCTTTTTGCTTGATCGATGAGCCGCATGCTAGTTGGGCCTTGCCCTAATCATTGCTACATGACGCGCTAGTATCATTGCATATCCTGCTACACTGGCAGAGGCATACATTTGCATACATCATGATAGTTTCATTTTCTTTATGTTGAGTACTTTTGTAAAGTGTGAAAGATCTTCCATACTTCTTGTAATACATAGAGTGTTGCCCCTAAAGTGAGGAAAAGATCCCAAAGAGGACAAATCAAAAGATCCCAAAGAGGACAAATCAAAAGATCCCAAAGAGGACAAATGAGAGATAAATAGAAAGAGCCATTGAGGCCACAAAAAAATAAAAAAAGAGAAAAAAAAGAGAAAAAGAAATAAAAAGAGAGAAGGGGGCACACTACTATTTCCTTTTGAGAGATCCACACTCGTACTCCATCTTATACCTTGTGCTCCATAGAGATTATCATTCATGCATATAGCTATGTGGGGACCTTTACACTATAGAACTTGGCTTGTATATTCCAATGATGAGCCTCCTCAAAAGAGCTCTAGGTCTTCTTGAGCAAGCAAGTTGGATGCACCCCCACTAGTTCCATTGGAGAGCTTACCTTAGCTCATATGTGCATCCGTTGCATGGCAATCCCTACTCCTCACATCATATCTATCATTTGGCTTTCTCTCGCCGATGATTGTCCTCATTGATGTGAGCCTTTCACACCTTTTTTGTCTTCCCCCTCTATCATCTTTATCTCTTTGCCATCCTAAGTGTCGACTTTCTTGCTTACGCTCATCCATTGCATGAGTGCTCAAAATATCGAAAGGGAGTGGATCATTTTGACTTGTACCTGGCTGACAGTCTGGGGATGAGTCAAGATAAGATTCCAAAGAAGACCAAGTGTGAAACTTTAGTAGATTAAGTTCTCAACAATACAAAAACTATGTTTTACTCTCTCATATATCCCTATCCCCTTTCTTGCACGCAAACACCATTTGGAGACATTCGAGTCACGGACAGCGAGAGCTCTTGCACCTTTATGTTCTTATGTTGCTTGTTACAATGCTAATATAGACTCTTGCTTGTTATGACTTGAATTGAATTACATGCCTTGATTACTTTACTTAAAAGTTCTTATATGGTTGATAGCATGTCACCACAGAAATTATGCTTGTTATCATTTACCTACTCGAGGACGAGCAGGAATTAAGCTTGGGGATGTTGATACGTCCAAAACGTATCTATAATTTCTGCTTGCTCCATGCCTCTTTTGTGTGATATTGCTATGATATTTATGCACTTCCATACACTTTTGATCATATTTGGACTAACCTATTAACTCAGTGCACCACAGTGCCAGTTCCTGTTTTCTGCTGTTTTTCTATTTCAGGTTTCCCCCATATTAAAAGTGCCCTAAAAATTCCGGGAAAAATACAGGAAAAATCAGCGTATCGGGAGCTTCCGAAAAAACCAAGGCAGGGCCAGAGGGGAGCCAGGGGCAGACCAGGAGGCCTGCCCACGCGGCCCCCCTCCTAGCCGCGCCGGGGGGGGCGCCTGGGCCGCCCTCTCCGCCTCTGGTGACCCCCTTTGGCATATATTTAGCACGCGTCCCAAAACCCTCGAGGACGGAACCCTTTTTCGCGATCTCATCTTTGTTCCGCCGCCGCCGCGCTTCCAAGATCGGGAGCACCAGGAGAACTCTTCCCGGCACCCTGCCGGAGGGGAGTACCACCACCGGGAGCTTCTCCACCACCATCGACGCCTCCCGGATGAGTTGTGAGTAGTCTCCCTTGGACCATGGGTCCATGACCAGTAGCTATGTGATGTTCTCCTCCCCTCTTTGTTCTTCATCGATTAGACCTCGTGAGCTGCCCTACATGATCGAGGCACATATGTAATCTTTATGCTGTTGCTCTGCTGAGTTTGCTGGGATCCGATGGATTATGAGATTATGTTCAGATTGTGTGTGAGTAATATATTTGATTCACCTCTTTTATATTTATGTTCTTGAGTAATTCTTGCATGTTCTCCGTTGCTATTTATTGCTTTGGCCAAGTAGTAGGTAGTAACTCCAAGAGGGAACGTTATGCTTGATTGTGGGTTCATGCCCCTCGATGACTAGCTTGAGTGACAGAAACATGAGTCTAGGGGATGTGCTGTTGCCACAAGGGGGAAAACAACGGTGCTTGTACTTGCGGGTGGAAGGATTGTTTACTTTACGCAAAGTTCTTTTAATGCAGTTGTCTGTTGCTTTGAGTTTACACTTTGGGTGGGACTCGCAACTTAATACCAGCGAGATGTTCTGGATAGATATCTCAAGGTGGATGATTAGTAGTAGATGCAGATGGATTTCGGTCTACTTGCCTTGGCGTACCGCCCATGCTTTTGAGCCTCTACCTTTCTTTACAGCATAGTTAGCATTGGTTTGCGCACATAATCCTGTCAATTGCCCGGCTGTAATTTGTTTACCTCGCTTAGCTGTTTTATCGTCTTTTGGGAGAGAGACATCACTAGTGAACATCATGGGACCCCGGTCCATATTACCATCACTGATCACACCCGCTATTTACTTCCTGTTCTTATTTCCTAGTTGCAGTCATACATATCACTATTATCTCTTGCGTTTGATCCTTTGTAAACGACAAGGCCGGAGGGATTGACAACCTCTCTGTACTCGTTGGGAGCAAAGTTATTTGTATCTGTGTGCAGGTCCTGTCAAGCGAAAGTTTCTGGCGCTATTGACACCTTCTTGTCGACCCTCGGAGTCTCACGGGATTCGATCCTTGGTATCTTTGCCAAGGGAAATTTGCCGCTACGCTACATCTCAAAACTTCCACTTGGGGTAACCAACGAGGGGCGAGAAGCCATCACTAGGGTTGAAACCCTAGGGGGTGGGGCGCCCCCTATGCCTTGGGGGGCAAGTTCTCCCCCCCTGGCCGCCGCCCCCCTAGGAGATTGCATCTCCTAGGGCCGGCGCCCCCCTGGCCCCCTATATATAGTGGGGGGGAGA
>LR738710.1:927510671-927550190 GCA_902687465.1 Secale cereale
CCCCCCCCCGTCACACATCCAACTCCTCCCGCAGGGCATCGGCGAAGCCCTGCAGCTTTTCCTGTTGCATCCACGACCACGCCGTCGTGCTGCTGGATCTCCATCAACCTCTCCTCCCCCCTTGCTGGATCAAGAAGGAGGAGACGTCGTTGTACCGTACGTGTGTTGAACGCGGAGGTGCCGTCCGTTCGGCGCTGGGATCATCGGTGACGAGGATCACGAAGAGTACGACTCCATCATCCACGTTCCTTCGAACGCTTCCGCACGCGATCTACAAAGGGTATGTAGATCACTCCATTATGCTCGTTGCTAGATGACTCCTTAGATTGATCTTGGTGAAGCGTAGGAAATTGTTGAATTCTGCTACGTTCCCCAACAATATGCCGTGAGAGAATTTTGTTGCTAATAATCCTCTCTTAATTATAAGAAGACAAGTTTTTCTTTCTTTCTAATTTCTCCCCCATTCACCTCAGCATTTATCCTACGTGGCACTCCTAAGATAGCACCATTATACACGCCCTAAAAGCATATAAAATAATTGATAAGACAGTCTTATCTTAATCCACTTCATAGTTTAAATGGCAATATAAATACGTGTACAATGGTTATCTCTTAGTTTTATCTACGATAACTAGATATGCCTAAAATATCTGCCGCGATAAGATGATCTTCTCCTAATTAAGAGAAGACAAGCATTTTTTACGGGTTCTCTCTCCTCCTCATTAGCATGTATCATATGTAAAACTAAGATAACACCATTGTACATTCCCTAAAGCATGTGAGATATAATCGGTGACAATGTATGTGTGTACTCACTATCTAATTTTTTTGGTGGCTCGAAAACCAGAAGTGGTATAACTTTTGAACCGAATAGCATATACCGAAGAACCGAAGACACATGTTGCATGGATTTTCTATCTAGGTTTTAGAAAACTCCTGATAAAATTATTCAACTTTTTTTAGAACCAACCGACTATTAGTTGGGCGAATAGTAGGGTTGTACCGCGACCCACGTGAGATCAAACTGTCATAGGTTTGACCCTAATACGGTGAAAACATATTTATTCTTTCTGAAGACTAATAAAATATTTTCCTATATTTTTTTATGATTTTATTGACTGGTTCACTATTTGCGGTTAAAACCCAACATAGCTTCTTCCATTCCATAGAAAACTTCATGAAAAATAGCGAAAACACGCACATGAGCGATCCACGGAGATAGGAGAAATTCTACCCGAGTGAGAGGTAGTTAAAGAGGAGTCCGGGTTGGCCACCCACTTATGCCGCCGGTGGTGCCCACTGAAATGAGCCCCCTTCTATTGCAAGATGTATCTTTGAATTTAGATGTCATTCTTCTATAAATTGAGGGGTTTTGGTGGCAACAGAGAGCACACATAAATAGACAGAAAAGAGATCCAATATACTGAAACTATTAGGGCATGTACAATGGTTGATAAGGTAGTCTTATCTTAAATTAGGGGTGGATTAACGAGCTGCTCGGCTCGTTAAGCTCGTACTCGTTAAGCTCGTGCTCGTTAAGGCTCGGCTCGTTAAGCTCGGTAAGCTTAACGAGCAGAAAACCTTGCTCGGTTCGGTTCGTTTAAAGCTCGTTAAGCTCGTGAGCTCTCGCGAGCGCTCGTTAACAGATTTTGATGTGTTACGGTCCACACGATAAGCGTGTAGATTTGGTTTTTAAGAAGGAAGATGGTGACTACAAAATAAAATACACTTTTTTGTTGCCTCCTATGTGGATTATATTGAGTGGATGGGACGAGGTGCTACAAAAATTTTGTGAGGTAAGATGAAAATATGTGTTATGTTGTTAGTAACGAGCTTAACGAGCTACTCGTGAAACTCGTTAGCTCGTTCGTTAAGCTCGTTAAGCTTAACGAGCTGAAATCAATGATTGGCTCTGTTCATTAAGAAGCGAGCCATGAGCTTAACGAGCCGAACTATCGAGCGCTCATTAAGCTCGTGAGCATCGAGCTTTTGGTCCAGCCCTATCTTAAATATTGCATGTAATTTAGAGATGATAAAAAAACATGTCTACAATGGGTCATCTCTTAGTCTTATCTTCATTAACTAGTTACTCCTAAAAACATGGTGAGACATATTGTACTAAGAGATCATCTCTTGCCTTCTCTTAATTAAGAGAAGACAAGCCTTCTCTTATGATTTCTCTCTCCTCCACCTCATCATTTATCCTACGTGGTATTGCTAAGCTAGAACCATTGTACATGCCCTTAGTACATATAAATTAGTCTTCTTCCATTTCCAAAAAAACATGTATTCTTCTTTCATGAGTTGTTTGTAGTCCCCTAACGAGACACATATTTAGAGTAATAACATGTAACTACTTTTCTCTTTTGAATTGCATGAGTGGCCTAGCATGATCGTAGTCCTTGTTCGTATAACATCATACGAGTCGCTGACATAATTATGATCAATATTCTGTCTATTTCAATATAAGGTGTATTAGTAGTTTTTTTGAAAAGTCAAACTTTCGTAACTTTAGCCAAGTTTAAAACCAAAAATACCAACATCTACGATACTAAATGAATAAATAATGAAAAGTCTTTTCATGATGAATCTAATAATACTGATTTAATATTGATATGTTCTCTGTAAATTTGGTCAACACTTAAGAAGTTTGACTTTTCAAGAAAAAATATACCTTATACTTCCTCCGTCTCAAAATAAGTGACTCAACTTTGTACTGACTCTAGTGCAAAGTTAGTACAAAGTTGAGTCACTTATTCCGGAACGGATGGAGTATTTTGGAGCGGAACTTGGGTTAGAGATGTGCATATCTTAGATACTCTTGTTGACTTATGGCGTGTTCGGAGGCTCTCCAGCTCCACGCTTCACAAATTTTTGGAGTGGAGCTGAGCCGAACGAGTTTGGGCCAAGAAGCTAGAAGCGAGAAGCCCAACCAGCCGCTAGTGTAAAAACGTGAAGCACCAAAAGTCCAGCTCCACCGATTGAAAAAGGAGAAGTTCGCTCAAATTACGTACAACTGCCACCGCCAAGTGAGGGCAGATCGAACCGGTACGCTCGCTCGAACATATCGCTCGATCGAGTTGATACCCTGTGCTCCTTCTCTCGCTGGAAAGCCAAGCCGGACTGCCTCCAACCGGCCCATTATGGTGCTAAGGTGGGCCACCCATGCTGCCAGCCCATAGTAGCGATGGGAGAAGCTAGCGATCACAGCCGAACGGAGTTGTCTCGCTGCGTGGAGTGAGAAGCTGAGATGGGAAGCTAGAATCGTGGAGTTCGTGGAGTTGTGAGGAGATCAGAACAAGCACTTATTTTCTCATTTTTACTGACTAGACTAAGAGATCCCCGAGAGTCTTAATGCTCACTAGTGGTTGGGGCGCCACCGGGTGGCGCCGCTTAGGCGTCATGGTGCGGTGCCTAGTTTGCTGCTGCCCATTTAGTTGGCTTGTTTGGTCCATGTTGTGTACATGTGCATTTCTATTCATATGCATCAGTAAGTCAGTTGGATAAGTCTCCAGAAGCAATCAAGTTCTATGAGGTGATGTTTATCACAGATTGATTTGTTAGGAAAGCAAGCATCTAGTGTACATGTATAGAGGACATTAGGCATGTGTTGAAAAATTGCAATTTCAAATCAACTTAAACTAATTGTAGAGATAACGAGGACCACCCAGTACAGTTGGTCCAAAGGTAGCACATACTCCCTTCGTCTCAAAAAGCTTGTCTTAGATACATTTAGTGTTAGATACATCCATATCTAGATAAATTTAAGACAAACTTCTTGGAATGGGGCTAATATGTTTGTATTTATAGCACATGAAAGAAAACCTACGGAGATACAACCTGATGGCATGAAAAATGCAGTGCAGACAACTCTTATTACTGTCACTGCCCTCCACTGCCCCCACTGAGCTGACGCTCGCCTGCTCGAACAACTGCCGGTCTGCTCCATCATAGTAATCCTTGATTTAGACCATGTCCCTCTCGCGTGCATCATAGAAGACCGATCTGCAGAAACCATCATATGTTATGCGATGTCAAATAGAAAGATCAAGTGTGGAGATAGTCACCCATCCACTGGCCCAGTCTTAAGAATAACTTGATACTGATGGAAACTATGAAGAAGGAAAAACAAATATTCATAACTCTTGATAATGATATTATATTACATAGTTGAATCTCTGAGCCATTTTGGGTTCGAACCACACGGTTAGAAAAGCAGCAAATACAACTGTGTAAATATCAAAAATTGAAACTGAACATATGTTTTTTAGTGAAAAGACGAGCATGAACTAATCATTGCCATGCAGTAACATTACATGATACCAGGCAGGTACAAGCCGAAAATAAAATAAACTCTCATCTTGTCCAAACCGATGGTTTACTTCTCTTATTTGAAAATTAAATTATGGATCACAACCATCATTGTCGAAATCTAATGTGTTGTGTACAACGGGAAAAAAATATGGAGATGGGAGAGGCAGGGAAAAATCACCATTTCATGGCACCATGTTCAATTCAGTAAGGACGTTGATTCCACGTGCTCCTCATATGAACTGTTAACCAAATGAATTAATTGCTACTCCCTCCATTCCAATACATCCGTGTCTAGACAAATCTAAGACAAGTAATTTGTGACGGAGGAAATACATGTTACTGCACGTAATCATATTTAAGTGTTGAGGACAATTGAAATAAATTTAGGAACTGCATATAAAAGGGAACTAAAATTAATTTAAACATGGCATTTTGGGGTAGGCAAGTAGATTAATGTGGATTCCCGTCCAAAATTCAGGTAAGCATATATCAAGCTAACGACAAAAATCTTCAACAATCGTCAATATGAAAATGGCCACATTAATAGATATTATGCATCCGACTTACTCAACTGCCCAATTTGAGAAATTTAAATAAACAACATGCTTCATTGACATAAGTACTAAACTTCTCTAGAGATGTCACATCCAATGTTTGGCAATACTCCAAATGACAGAAAGGGATATACGGGCAGAAAGATGATACCCGACAGGCGCTCCCCCCGCCCGTAGAGGCTGCTGCATCATCCGCACTCACTGGCGCTCGCCGTCACCCTACATCGCTTTCATGCAGCAGTTGTGCTTTCTTTGACCTGATAGTTATTCCATATCTTTCTCAACTCCAACATTATTAAATCTGGCATCATCGCGCAACCACGGATCAATAGTTAAATCATGATGTATTAGGACAACTTTGCAAGTCATAACTCAATCTAGAAGACACCTCATACCTTCTCTAGACAGAGGAGATATATTTTAGAATTTATAAACATAGGCATAGCTGACAGTTTCAACCAAAGGAACTCAATGCAAAAGAGCATAATAGATTTTGGAATAACTCAACAAGCAACCTAATGAGTGCACGGTAGTGCTGACAAAATCATCAGAATATTCCGTAGAGTTGCATACTGAGGTGCTAACAGAATCAACACAAGATCTCAGCAATACTCATGCATCTGGATCGAATATGTGCCAAAAATCCCCATGGTGGGTAGGAGAGTGAGAGGGTACAGCAGGGAGGGGTGATTTTCATACCAAATTGCAAACGGGCTGCGGCAATTCAGATGAGCTTGACGACCGCCACCAAGATAAGCTCGACAACAAGGTCTACGCCATGGAGGGAAGGAGCAGCAACAACCACCACCAGATGAGCTCGACCACCACCATGAGCAAAAATTCAAAAAAAATCATCAAGAACATGAACTAAGTGCAAATATTTACAATACAGTATCACCATGAACATGAACTGTACGTGTAGACTAAATACTTTCCGATTACGAATACAATGAATATTGAAAGTGCCAGAATTTTCATTCGAAACTTCCTAAGCAAAATTATCATAATGAAGATGAACATACAAAAGTGCCTACGAATTAACAAAAATGTCTGTCAATTAACAAAAAAATCCTAAGCAAAATTATCACAGATGTCACAAGATAGAGAATACCGGCTGACTTTTCTTGGCTTTTGTGAACAACTGCATAGCTCTAGAAATCTTTCTACCTTAAATGTATACCATCACCTTCTATGCATATATGTTCAGGACAAACACCTCGATGTAAGTTTCTACATCCTCCTTAACCAAGCTGAGATCAATACCATCTTGGGATGGGTCTGCAATGGAAAAGACCATAACAAAACTGTTAAAATATCTAATACTGGGAATAAAAACCAAATTGATAATCTCAATGGATATTTAACAAATGTTATTCTGAAGGCATATGTCGTATCATGTCACCTGACCAAATCTAGTTGGTATGATTACTGCTGTATTTAATTGGGTCAGAAAGAGAAGGAGATTCTACAAGAACGATGTGTACGTGCAAAATTAATTCTGGATCTGGGCATGGTCACCTCATATTCAATAAAATCAAATCCGTTTTGGATTTGTCGAATCAAATGAATTTTACAAAAATCAAGAACACTGCAAGGATTAGGGGGTGGCGCAGAAGTGTGCTTTTTTTCACCTGCAGGTCAGGATAGGCTGCTGCTGTCAGCAGCAGGATCACAAGGCAGTGGTAGATGGTGGCCGACCTGACGAAGATAGAGGGTTGCCGTCGATGGTGAAGCGGTGGAGAAGTGCTTCCTCCTCCTCCTCTCACCGTACACCTAACCATGAGTTCTTCGCGTCTTCTGTCCGCTAACTGCTCTAGGGTGCAAAGCCTACAAGTTACAAATTAAGTTGCAGTTAGAAGCAAACCGATAGAAGTATGTCCAAACTGGAAAATAATGAAATTTACTGTCTATTGTATGTCTATTTCACCGGTTGTGCATTTCTTTTGGACCATTGGTAAGACAATCAAGAGTGCACTGAATAATGCTTGTGATCTAATACAACAATTCCAGCAACTCGATGCATTCAGCCACAAACATGGTATAAAAAGTTTGTTAATGTTGTACGTACTAATTACATATAACCATTGAGAAAATGGAATCAAAAACCCAAAATAAATCTGAACCAGAGGTCTTCCATCTAGACATTGCAGCTGGCCACTCACTCGTACCTCTTAATCAACGAGTATCTAGAAGGAGGGGAATGGGGGAGGACAAAGGAGAGAAAGATGACCTGCGGTGGGAAGCTCCCATGTCGCCGTTGCTTCATCCGGCGTGGCTCCATCGTCGGGCCATCCCTGCCTACTTGCAGCCTTGTCCGCACCGCTGCCGCCACTGCGTTGTGAACGAGATGACCAGAAAAGGAAGTAGACCGGAACAAGGTTATTGACGAGATCGGCTTACCAGTGAAGCCGCTGCCATAGCTTCCCCTCGGTGCAGCCGCGGACGAGAACAATGGGAAGAAGAGAGAGGCCGATGTCCCGTGTGCTCTACGTCGGCTGGGGCGCCGTCACAATTGCCATCTCCCGCATCAAGCCGCCGTCGCGGTCGCTCCTACCGCCGCTAGGTTTTGCGAAGAGGGGATTGCCAAGCGAAACAGAGAAGGAAGAGGAGGAGGCGGCTGCGTCTGGAGGCGTGCGGGGGAGAGGAAGACGTGTGCGTGGACCAATACGACCTGCCTTAGTTGGGAAGGAAACGAACTAATCGCTGCGTCTCTTGCTTTTCTTTCGTCGCTAACGCATTTTTTTCCTCGCGACAGTAAATCTATCGATGTGGCATAGGCCAGGAGGCGCCCTTACCGCCACCGTTATTGGGTTTAATTTGATTCACGCGGATTCTAACTGACAATCAAACTATCATAGAATTAATATGAAAAAATTGAAGCACATATGTTGCTTATCGAAGGCCCGGCGCCGCTAACACCCGAAATTAAAGTCACGGCACGAGGCAGATTATCTGAAAAAGAAGCAAGCCGTGGGGAAGTTCCTGTCCTTTTTCTCTCTCTTTCTTGTGTCTTTTTTTTTTACTTTTTTCAAAATAAACTTTTAAAATAAATAAATAATATAATTTTGTAAAAAATGTTTCATTTCTTCTTTTCAGTGTTCATCTTTTTTCTAAACATATGGCTATTTTTTCAAGTATACATACATTTAAACGTATAGTGTTTTTAAAGCCTGAACATTTTTTTGAAGTATGCATAAATTTTTTGGACAGTTTCTAAACATAACATTTTTATCATTCTTTTAAAACATAATGTTCTGATTAATTAATATATGTGTTCTACCCGCAAAAAAGAGATACTTCAATTGATGGCTCACAATTCCAAGTGAACAAAAAAAACATAATGTTTGTTTTTTCGGAAAAATTGCAAAAATAATAGGCCGACCTGCAATCATTGATATTGCAAAGTTTATTATATGTAATTTCTGGAGGCGTCTAGGGATGCTTTTCGTAAAAACAAATCGTAATTCATATATCACTCGAAAGGGGCTTGGTTGCAAGGCCACGGGAGGCTGTGGTCCTTTTCGCATGTTTTACCGGGTAAATGATATAGTAGCAGAAAAGAATTGGGGAGCATGTGGCCGAATACGTCCCATGGAGGAGGACCCAGCCAAATTTTCCACGAGAGACCCACAGGTCCACTCCGGCCCCTTGGATTCATATCCCTCGTACGGTCCGACCCAGGCGCAACCCCGACTCCCGCGAACCAGGCTCAGCTCACCTCATCTCATCTACTTCGCCTACAATCAGTTACAAGCTCTCATTGATCGCGTTTCCGTGCACCACCGCACGCGCACAGGGTGTTGGACGAAATGGCGCCGGCCGGCGATGGTGTGCCAATAGATCGGCCGCCCTGTCCGCCGCTGCACATCGTCACGGTGACCAAACTACGTTGCACAATCGCGTAGCCACTCTCCACTCGATATCGATCCTCATTGCATTCAACCGCCGGCAGTGCTCTGCTTTCTGCAGCGGCGTGGCGATCGAATTGGAAATCCCACGCACTTGCAGTCCTTCGTTGCTGTCCGTCTGATACGGCCATTTCTCCCTGGTTGCCAGTGCCGGACCCGGAGCCTGTGCTGGTTTCATGCCATGTTGCCATCCACTGTGGGCTGTAGCCTGCCTGTGGACATATGGCGGTGCGTCGTCATCCGGGGCCGTCCCACGCCGGCCGGTACGGTGCTCCTCCTCCAACATGCTAAACAGACAATGAAATCCGGCCGATGCACTGCCTCTCGAGTGGCGAGCAGCATCCCTTTGCCATAGCATCGACTGCCCGGCATCCGGGGGAGCCGCATGATGATCTCGACCGGAATCATCGCCTTTGGTTTGGCGGTGCTACGTACAGCCGGACCGGTCACCGCTTGTCTGGATTGGTTCCTGAATGATCCACGTCGTTGGACTCGCACACACTGATCGATGCTCTGCTACTGCTAGACTGCTGAGGGCATGTACAATGGTGGCATATGGATACAGATGCCTCATGACAAAAAGTAATTTGAGGCATATGTGTTGATTTTTTCTCCCCAATGCAAGCTACTACTAGTGGGCATCATCAAAGAATAAAAAGTGACTCACACTAGACATGCATCCCTCCTAACTTTTTCAACTTTATGCACCGGACCACACTTTTTCTCTCTAAGAACCCGCCTCCTGAAGAGGATCCTGCTTCCTCATCCGAGCCTACTTTTTCTGTTATCCGATCCTACATGGCATGTGAAGCATCACCCTGGGGCTATGCATTGGCCATGCCCTCGCTTGGATTATGTTTCAGACTTTCAGTGCACATGCCATGCATGACGCACTGCTTACTACGTACGCCACTGAAGACTGAACCATGTCAAGTGCTGAAGAAGGTCAGCTTTTGTTGCATCCTTTTCCTCCACCTTTCGTATGTGCTGTGCTCGTAAAGTCAGCTCCAACAGTCTCATAACCCAAGTGCGTGTGCGCCTCCCTCAACGCCTAGCTAAAAAAGTTACCTGCACTTTGCTCTTCACAGTTTCTACTTTCTACCCTGGCTAGCAAGGAGAAGCAACACACACTACACAGTCTACACTACATGCACTGCTCGGTGTCCATAACCAACTCCCAGAAATTGCAGGAAATTGGTCAAAAAAACGCTATGTTTCTTTCCCCTTTATTATTGAGTGCTCAACAGTTAAACCGCGTCCAGATCTCGCCACGGATGTCTGTCTCGGCTTCTTTCGTGCACTCGCGGAGCTGGGCCAGTCGAACAGCGACCTCGCATCGCCCAAGCCCTCGCCGGGAACACTTCATCAAGCGTTTTCCCTGTGACCGTCCTGGTTTTGCAGTATTTGTGGGGTGCAAATATCCGGTCCAAATCCCCCCCACAGCGAAATGCTGTCCTCTCTGAAGAAGAAATGATGCTCCTGCGTTTGCTGTTTGCGCGGTCGGTGCCTGTCCTTGTTGTCCAATCTGGTAGTTTTGCCCATATACTACAAAATAATCTGTTTGAAATAATAACTATCAAATATCTCCCTCATTGCTGTTACAAGGTTGTGTATAAGGATTTTATTCCCACTTTTGAAATGCTACAATATTACAGTTTAATGTACACGGTAGAATCGCAGCAATTACGTGATGTTGCAACCCATAATTAAATATCTTATCTTAGGCACTCTGCTCTTTCCATCATCAACTTGTTTCACCTTTGACATCACTTTAGAGGAACTGTTGAACGAAAGTTGGCTTTTCACACATAGGCAGCAAAGATCAATCCACTACCACCTGACCAACTGCTGCATCTGCTCATCACCCCTATGCTATGGGGATCTGTTTCGGAGCAAGTGCGCTCAAAGTGGCTGCACACACAAAGTGGTAGAAAGTGGTGACTCCCAAGAACTTTGCATTCCCCCCGGCCTGGCCACACACGTAATTGGCTAGGAAGTGGAGCATTTCTAAAGGCGGAATCATGTCGTCACTATTTTGCTGTCTGTCTGTCCTATGCAATTGGCAACTTCCTTGCGCCATAAACTCGTTCCTTTCTTCTCGGTCCATATCATCGGAAAGAAAGAGAGGAAACATGTCCCTAAAGCTTGCCTCGTCTTTGTGTAGCAGACCGGGGATTCGATGGAAACGACGTCCCGGATCGAAGCGTCGCCGGAAAGGAGGAAGTGTTTCTCAAAGGGGGTTCTAGAAATGTTGGACTTGACTCGGTCGATCATGTCATCCTCCTTTCATGAAGGTTGGTGATCTGTCTGAATCGCATTAGCTGTCTACATTGTGTGGCCTCAACTTCTAACCAGACAGGATTTTCCAAGTCAAGTTCACATCTACGCAGATGAGGTGAGTCGGTTTGATCTTTTGGAAAAGCAAGAGCACATAGCTAGACTGATATGATGTACCCGGCCGGGAAATATCTAACAAACTAGTCTAGAGTTTTCTTCGGTTCCCTGTTGCTTTAAAGTGATACAAACATGATTATGTTCTTAGCTAATTCTGAGTTTTTAGTTTCAGACTCGACGTGGGTCTCAACGGATTAATTAAATCGCATTAAGTGCTTTTCCAAATACAACAGGATGTAGCCCTACCCTAAATTAAAACAGGCTGATTCCCCAAGTCATCGTGGGACTGAAGGAGTAGAGAGAATAATCGACAGAAAGGGACAGCCAGCCTAAACTCTAGCCAGCATCATCATGTCGCGCCATAAGAACCACTATGATGCTGTCTATACATATCCACCGTCCACATTTCATCAGAAGCACTAGGGCACAGTACGTCCTTCTGTGAAAGTAGAACCAAAATAAATAAATAAATAATAAATAATAGTGTTAGTAGATAATTGTATGAGCATCTGCGTTTGTTTCTTATATACTTGCACTTTCTAGGTTCAGAGACTGTAATAGGTCAAATTGTTCTCATTTCATTTACTTTTTATGACGGCGATGTGGTCGAAAACTAGTAGAATCTTTAGCAAATATCCATATATCAGTAACCATATGCCTTCATTGATCCAGTTTACTCACCAGTTTAGCATTATTACCAAGATAAGATGAAAGGTGAGGTTTTTTTTTTTTTTTTGAGACATCGATGAAAGGTGAGGTGAGCAAGTGAGGAGCAGAATTGAACACCAGGGCAGGAAAAGAGGAGGGGCCGGGGGAACAGCATAATGGCGGGGGCAGACCCGAAAGGGCAGATGGGCCCGAAGTGGGAGGCCCAGGCGAGCCACAACGAGGGGGGCAAGAGGTGGGCCACGGCGGGCTTTTCTCCCTGCTGCTGGACCCTGCCGCTCACATGAGGCTTGTCTCGGCCGGAACAGCGCGCGTCAGTCGAGCACGCACGCACGTACGCCACCGCCGGGCCCGCCGCGATTCGGTCCGATCGGTTGCGTGGCGTGGCATCATGGACGGATGGGGATTGCGCGGCATCATTTCGGTTCGTTTTCAAACTGGTTGGAACAGCAGCGGTATTTTTGGTACTACAGCAAATGCATCATTGCGCTTCGACTAGGGTGGTGCTGGGATCGATGCTTTGATGCGGTGACAATCCGTCGCGTGAAGCTTCGTCTGTCTACGAGGAGCTGGCGTTGCGTTGGCATCTCAAGTTTGATGCTTTGCCCCGATGTGGCCACGATGATGTAGCGATTTGAGCAGGGTGCCGCTAAATGGTATTCATATTATAATTGGAACAACAACAATACATGCACAACATGCTGGGAATTGATGCTTTGATGCGGTGACAATGCAGTCTTTTTTTCTCTTCTGTTTCATCAACTGAAAAATCCACACTCATTTGAAGGATTGAAACATTAATTTAAGATAACATTGCATTTTAAAGTTATTAACTATATTTGGTTGCCAAAATGCATCACTTACATATAAATAGCAACTTGAAATGCCATTTAACGAAATTTTAAAATAAGCAATGTCGCTTTTTGAGAAAACATTTCTACCTAGTACTACATACACTAGTTGGTGGCCGACCCTCTCTAGTCCTCGCCCTCCTTCAAGAGATCGTCGATGTAGGCATAGGTGTTGGTCTCATGAGCAGCAGCCGCGAGCGGCCTCAAATACTCATGGGTGAGTGCGGAGATGTACTCTCAAATGTTACACCCCTCGCTGCGTGCTTCGGGAGAGGAGAGTCGCAACAAGACGTCGATCGGGTCCTCGGGATTGGGCATCGGCTGTGGTTGGGCCTCAATAGGGACAACGTTGTTCACTGGGACAAGGGGCAGTGGGTCCGATAGGGACGGCGTCCTGCTCCTTCACCTGGCACGAGGGGGTTTGATCCCTCACAACCGGCAAATCGGGCACTGCGGTGGGAGGTTGCCGGCTATGAGGGGGTCGAGCAGCTATGGCGGCTAGAGCATCGCGGGGAGAGGTCGCGCCGCTACGCGACATCTGGGATGGCAAATTTCGCCCCGCTACCAAGTTCGGCTAACAGGATGCTTTTTTGCATCGTGACAATGTCCAAGGATGCCTCATCCATCAGGATCTTATAGCCGGGGATGAAGCCGAGTAGCCATCCAAACGGTCGCATTGGGAATCAAGGAGCGGTGGAGCCATTAATTGGCAGGTGGTCATTGGTCACGTCACACCACTTGTCGGTGAAATATTGGAACATGGGGATGCGGGCACGCCCTCCCCAGCATCCAAATACGGAGGCTACGAGGTCGTTTATGGAGCGAGCTCTATAATTTTTGCTGATCGAAACCCATAGGGCGACTCTAATAGAGTGTTGTTTTGGTCCGACATCACTATACTGGCAATTATTATGGCGATCGGGGCCATACCACAACTCTTCTAGAGTTGGTCTTACACATGATTGGTGCTCTTGGTTTTTCATGGTATGCCTGAGACAACATGCAAAACTATTTTTTAGGGTGAGGAGTAATACTATTGTACTCCCTCGGTTCTTAAATATAAGTCTTTTTGAAAATTTCAATATATACTACGTACGAATGTATATAGACATATTTTAGAGAATATATTCATTCATTTGTTTCATATGTAGTTTATATTGGAATATAAAAAAACTTATATCTAGGAACGGAAGGAGTATTTTACTCAATCGCTAGTTGCACTCATGGGTGTCTTTTCTTTTTCCCACGCGTGACGCGTGTGTGTTCCACACGGGCATTCTTCAGGTCGAGTCATGAAATGCTTGAGCTTGACCTTGAAAAGCTAGCCTTTCCTCCGAAGTAATAAAAGAAAAAGACGCTTGACATTATTCGCCGGAATAAAATACCCCAGCTAGCATGGCGTTGTTTGGTAAAAGGAATTTGAAAAGGCAAAGCATCGTCTCGGTGAATTTTGGTTGGCGCGCGCGGCTGGTAGCTATGTTGGCGACTTGCCAATACACTGGCCGGGGGCAGCAGCCGATGGACCACGGCCATATGCATGTCTGGCCATTCACCTTTTCCCGGTCTCGCAGTCGACTGTGAATCCGAATTAATCCTCACGACGATGACCGACCCGCGCCGTGTAGTTTGGACTTCTTTTTACCTGGCAAGGAGGGCCAAATTGACCGGACAACTTTTTTCACACGTAGAAAGAAGAATATTCGACGCCTTCAATCAGTTTGTTTGGCAGAACAGTTCGAGTGTTCCTTGAGGGATGCTCCTGCCCGGCGATGATGTGCGTTTGACATCAAGATGTTCTCATTCTTGTTGCCTCTGGTAGATGTAGATTATTTGTTTGCGGTGGAGATTGGTGAAGGAGGAAAGACGGTTGAGCAAGATATCTACACGTAGTATGCGCGAACGTTGCTTTCTTCTTGTCTTCTCCGGCAGCGGTGGCGGTGGCGGTGGGGAATCCCGTCGCATCGCATCGCGGCATGGATGGGTGAGGGACAATGACCACGACCCACACTCACTCGCTGCTCCCTTCCACCCCCCGATCTGGACCACCCTCCCTGTGCATGCGCAACAGTTGCTGCGTGCACGCGAGCGTGCCCACCCGTAAAATGACACCAATGCCCCTGTCCCGTCACTCCAGCATTTTTGTAACCAGTTGGCACCCTCTTCTCTTCTTTTCATTTGTTCTTGCACGGACACAATCCTAATGAACAGTAAAAAGTTAAAAAAAATGAAGGAAAAAAATCTGTAGTCTTTAACAAATGTTTTTGGTGCTGGCAAATTTTCATCCGAAAATAACTTTTACGGAAGTCATGGTAAAAACAGCAAAATAGACACTCGAAAAATATTACTCCCTCCAATTTCATAATATAGTGCGTCCATATTTTTTGAGATTCAACTTTAATCATAAAATTGACCAATAATACATACATTATTTTACTTAAAAATATACCTTTGAAAACTTCTTTCCAATACGAATTCAAAGGTATCTCTCATGCTCCCGCCGCAGTCAACCATGTTGATTAAATTTATGGTCAAAGTTAAATCTCAAAAAGTGTGGGCGCACTACATTACGGAATGGAGGGAGTATTTTCGAAAGCATTTTGGAGTGTTGTTTTTCTTCATGACTTCCAAAAATTTAATTTTGGGATGAAAAATTGCAATCACCGAGAAAAATTGACAAAGTTTGCATCATTTTTCTTCTTCCGAATTTTGTCATTTTTTTCATTTTCTGGAATTTACTGTTCATCCTGACTACAAATGTGCTCGACAAGGAAACCCGCCGCACCACTGGAGAACTCCAGTGATCCCCTGCACCCCACCCCAAAGATATAGATAATGGATCCATTACTTCACCCTAAGATAGATGGCTGGTCTGCCTCTTCTCGGGCGAGCTTGTTTCTTCTCAAGCGAGGTCTGGCCAATAGGGAAAGAAGGAGAAGGAAGGAAGAAGAAGGAAAGTGACTGATGCAAAAAAGAATTTCATGAAATTGAGAAATAGCAAATTCAAGGTAACATAGGTTGTGATATACTACCTCCGTCTCAAAATGTAAGGCGTTTTTAGTCCAGAAAAACGTCTTACATTTTGAGACATAGGTAGTATAATACTAGCTGGAGTTTGACGAGAATTTGACTCGATCGACCACGCATCTCTGTTAACCTTAGAGCATTTACAGCCTGACTTGGAAAATACGGCTACTCAAAGGCCAGCGGACGCGACCAGGCGCGTTCACGCGCACTGACCGGTCACACCTCATATTTGGTGCTATGCATCGGAGTATCTCATATTTCATCTCCTGGATCCATGCAAACCATGCAAAAAAAATTACGTAGTACGTACACCATGCTAGCCTAAACTAAACTTCGGCGTCGGAGATGTCCACAACGTCTGTGCCTGGCGCCGAGTAGATGGTGTGTAGGAGGGCTCTGGCTCCTCCTCCTCATCATCATCCATAAACACGAGCATCTCATCAACGTCCGCGGCGTGCTCTGCCTCTGCCTCCTGCAGACGACGACGCTTGGCCTCCATCGCAAATTTCAACCGGAGAGAATCGAAGATCGCCTGCTGCTTCACCCGCAGACTCGCATCTCCAACGCCCCCACGCCCTCCTCCTGCTCCACGTCCTCCCTCCTCCTCGTCCTCTGGATCTGCCACATTCGGAGGTAGCCCCGCGGTTATCCGGGCTTCACGCCTTGCCCGGATCTACTCAAGGAGCTGCAGGTGGCGCTCCGGCATTAGATATAGGTAGCTCCTTACCCGCAGCGCGGTGGCATGGCTACTACCGATGGCAGACGGCGAGTGGAAAGTGGCAGCGGCGGACAAGACTGGGGAAATGTGGATGGCTAGGGTTTCAGTGCCGCGGTCAGCTTAAATAGGTGTGCTAGGGCACTACGCGGCCCGCCGGAGCGGCGCCACACGCCGACGAGCTTTGGACCGCCGGGTTTTTGAGTGTTTTCTTGTTGGACCCAGCCCTCAGTCCGACATGGCGGACGTGCCCAGGCCTTCCTATATCCTCCTCATATTTCGGCTGAATATGAGGAATGCGGTCCGTCCAGGCGTTTGACGAAGCCCATTGAAGGCGCCTGTCTGAGTGAGTTTTATGTGACCGGGCTTCCCGCCTGTGCGTATGGGATTGGGACGGCTTTGGGGCACTCAGCTGTTGATGCTCTAACACGGGAATTCATTTTACCCTTCTCTTCATAATTTGCAAGCTCATCTTCCTCGCCGGTGAGAAAATGAGCTCGGGGCCGGGGCCGGGGCGTCGACGGCATGCGTGATAGCTGGTAGTTAAGGACAAGCATGGCGTGGTCCTGCCTGCATGGCTCAGCATGTGAGGCCGTACGTGCGTGGAGCCATGGCGGGACGCTTAAATTTGTTCCGTGTGGGTACTCCTCACTTAACCATCCATGATCCATCTCTCTTGAGGTAGGTAGCCGTAGCTGGGTCTAGGCGCGTAGCCGTGCAGCAGCTGGGGCTGGTAGGTAGCGGAAGGTAATCAGATCCAGAAATCATGGGCCTCACGTACCGTCCTAGGCTTGGCCATCCTACCTAGCATGTGACAAGCGAGCGTGCATCGCTCTGGCTGGCTTGTGCCACGGTCGACAATCATGCATGGCCATGTTTACTCAAATTTAACCTACTAATCCGTCACACACACTGCTCTGGCACTGGCACGGGGACTTGGGACTAGGAGGGACATGACATGCATGCACATATATGTGCACCATTAATGAAGCTACTAAAAGAATCAAAGCTAGCCCTAGCCGGTTCACTATAGACGAAGACCTCCTACTACTACCTAAGGCCCCTCCCAATGCTCCACCTTGTACAAGTGCTAAAGCTGCCATGTAGGCAAAAAGTCTGATGTGGCAAGGTAATTAAGAAGAGAGAGATGAGTGTGGTGACCCCAGGAAGATCAAACAATGCCAAGCGCGAGAACCTAGGCAAAACATTTAAATGGAAGAATCCCACCAATGCATGAAGAGCTTTAGTTGCAAAATCATTAAATGAAGGATGCTTAGCACCAACAAGTTAAGCACATACACTATGCATTAGGGCTTTAGTTGCTAAAGTTTTTAATGTGCTTAGCACCTCATGCAAGCAACAATGCATGCATTGGAAGTGGTTGTTTGGATCAAGAAAATTAATTTAACCATGCAAGTCGGAGGGGACATGCAGAAGACGCACTTAAAAAAATGGCAGGCGGGTGCAGGTGGTGGAGTGAGTGCAAGCAGACCAGCAGAGTGTGCAGTAGACTATCATGCACGTATGGACTGTCCGTACAGCCACGTAGGGCCGGCCGGTGCACGTAGTACTACGTACTAGTCGCAGCTGCGTAGAAGTTTGTGGCGGGAGCCAGGAGGACAGAGGAGTAATTTCGCGGCTGGACCGGACCAGCACGACACCAGCATCTCGGCGGTGGGCCCGGCGTGTCCCCCGGGCCCACCCCTGTCCCTCTCCCTCGCTCTCACGTACAAAGTGTGAGCCGAGCTGAGCTTTGCCAGTTGCCAGCCAGAGAGAGAGGCCTCTGCCTAGCTAATTATGGCCGGGTCGGGGCGTACGATGCCTTTCAGCCAGCCTCCTCAGGCTTGTACCGGAGCAATCTCCTGCCCTGTAGCTCTCAGCTTCAGCACCCACCCCACCCCACCCCACCCCCTTCCTTGAGCTCTCTCTTGGTTCCATGATGCCATTGCGAATTCGCCATGGTGTTATAAAGCCCCTCCCCTCTCCTAGCTAGCCATCTACTGCCCTACTAGCTCACATAGCTGCCATGCAGGTGGGAATTCCCCAGCACCGATAGAATAGGGAAGCAATTCGAGTACTCATGGATCGATGGGAGTGATTAGCTAGAGAAAGGCAGAAAGCTTCCAGGAAGCTAGTGGAGGATTCCAAAGGGATCGCATTGATCGATCTCTCCGTCATCGGCGTGCAAGGTCGATGGATCAGTGCAATCCCTCTGGAATTCTCCGCTTGCCTCCGCCTCTTCGGTCCGCAACTAGATATACCTGCCATGCCAGGAGGTAATTAAACAGAGATGGATCATCTACAAGAATAACAAGGTAACACCTACGTAGCTTGCTTATCAACTGTCTTTTTACCAGCTGCCCATCTGCTTTTTTCCGCCTTTGGTTTATGGGAGGATGGAAAGGGTCCTTTTATTTGGGATTGGGATGGATCGGTGCGTGGTGGTTTTCCATTAGTTTTGGGGGGAAACAGTTTTGCTACAACTCATCTAGATGAGATATAATTTGGTCTCATTCACATTTTATAGCCATTAGATGTGAGCAGATACAACCCACGTCAGCACACACACATCTTATAGCATCATATCTAATGGCTATAAAACGTGAATGAGACCAAATTATGTCTCATCTAGATGAGTTCTAGGTACTCCCGGGGGGGAAAGTGTGGGAAACAATCGACTTCAATGTTGACGCCTTGGTGTTGTTATTAGAAACGGGAGCTACTTAATTGGGGGGATGATTGCATCAGCCTTTTTTTTTCCGGCGAACATCAGCCAGCTTCTTTTCTTTTCTCTATTGGTTCATCTCAGTTTTACGATTACTTTCATTAAAAAAAACTTATACAATGAGTAACTCTAGGGGAAACCCAGACCCAAAGTGTGTGAATGCATACAACCAAAACTATCTCCCTAGGAGTAGCAAAAAAGAGACGGGCAAATAAGGAAGACTTTTTTTTTGACCGAAAAAGTGCTAGAGGATATTATCGGTCTCTAGTTTCAGGCTTGATTTTAATAGTCAAATATATAGACATGTAACATGCAAGTTACAGGTCATCCTCAAAAAAGAAAACATGCAAGTACAGGATAACAGCGCATCTCGATTTTGCATAAACTTCAAAACAATAACGATTGCTTTATTGCATATTCTCTTTCATTTTGTTCCTAGATTTATTTATTAGCAGATGATCCGGGCCACTAGTTAGTAGTTTAATTAATATGCATGTATTTCCGGAGTGGGAATTCTCGACATATGGTCATAAGTGGTTGGCTCCGGAAATTACGACGGTTCAATTGTTCGATTCCTTTATATAAGGCACTACTTCGCCGGGCTAATCTCATAGTGAATACTGAATATGTTTTCATCGGCAGGTACTGAAATTGAATATCGTTGTAACGTGTTGATTCTTGATGTCTGTGACAACTGTATGTTAGTTTTTGTACTATTTTGATTGTGTGCATTCTTAAGGTCTAAACAGCATTGACTTCTTGCAGAAACTGAATGTATTTTATTACCGAGTACTCCACGTAACAATAATTTCTCTTTCGAACGTAGCTAGGACTCAAAGTTCTTTCCTCGATTTCTCTACATATACAACTGTAACTAAGCAAAACAAGGCGATAAATGGTGGGTGCCAGAAAACCATAGCAAGCAATCCAAACAAAATCATGGCGACTGATTTGTGTACATGTGCTAAGATATCATGTGTGTGTTTGGATGCCTTTTTTTTAGAAACATCGAGCTGCCTTAACCATCTAACAAAGATTGGTTCTCTATTGATGCAATTAAATTGTTTGTTCAACTAAAATGCTTTAATGCTATTATGAACTACTTGGTTAAAAAATTGCTGGGATGGGAAGGGTTAATTCACTTCCTTTTTACCGGCTTTCCAATTGTTGGGATGGGAAGGGTTATTTCTTTTCTCGACTGTAAATACGGTAGACCAAAGGTCAGCCGAAACTTTGGATCAAGAACACTTCACTAATTTTAAAAGGGTTAATTTAGTCCACAATTTGGCGGGGACATGTGGTATTTTTGCATTAATTAGTTTAGAGAAACCTTGGCCTAAATTTTGAGTCGGAAGTGGTAATATTTAGAAACATATTAATTAAAGATGATTATATACTCTTCTTTTCTATTTACTTTTCTCTATTGGTTCAACACGGTTTCACCAACTAATTCTAGACAAACTGATTCAAAACATGTAGCCTAAGAATGCTTGCTTACAGTGTATCAAAGGCACTAGGGTATTGTCTAAAAAAAGACACTATGCTAGCAGCACGAGTGTTAATTTTAGGCCCTCTTTTAACATCAAAATGCTTGTTTGGAATAATGATAAATACCCGGGAGGATAACAAGTTAAAGGATAATGTTTCATCATATAACAAATTAACGGATATCGGAGCATCTCGATTTTGCATAAACTTTAACCAAAAGGATAATAATTGCTTTATTGCATATTCTTATCTTTCCTTCCTAAATATTAGGAGATGGTCAACTTGCTAGTAGTTTAATTAATGACTACACATGCATTTCTGGGGTGAAAAATCTTGATATGGCATCAGTCGATCCTGAAATTATGACGCCACACATGCATCATTCTCTTTGTATTATGACAGATGCTTCAGAAATCTCGATCACACATTTCAGAAGCTGTCAAGTGTCAACATCGAGGAATGAAGTTGAATTCTGCTACCGCGTGCCTATAAATGCTCGTTGCATATGACAACTGATTACTATGTTTTCTGGCAAGAACTGTATGTACATTGTGGCTATTTAAAAACAGCATCTTGCAACTGCTCGCACATCTGCTCCTCAAAATTTATTGATGCTTGCATCTTTCTCTTTCAGAATCTATGAATCGATGTTCCGCGTTTAATTCCGCTCTATCTACTTGCGTGACGCAACACAACAAAACAAGGTTAATAATGTTAGAGGAGAAAGAACGACTACAAAATTAAAAGATTGAAAGCAACTCATACTGATCGAGTGATTAATTTGTGTTGTTTACATACGAACAAACTGGTATCAATCGATCCCATTACCGGAGATGCCGTTACTCAGAGATTTTCGAAGTGCACTTGCATTATTTTTTTGAAAAGGAGGTTAATCCCCGACCGTTGTATCATCATGATGAGACTTTTTACGGTACATAATGGGTACTCCCTCCGTTCCATAATGTAGTGCCTATAGATTTTTACAAAAGTCAAACATTACAAACTTTGACCATGTTTATAGAGAAAAGTATGTACATCTAGAATACGAAATGCACATCATTGGATACATTGTGAGTTATATTTTCAGAATGTACATGTTTGGTATTGTAGATGGAGACAGTTTTCTCTATACACTTGGTCAAAGTTGGCAAAGTTTGACTTTCACAAAAATCTATAGGCACTACATTGTGGAACGGAGGGAGTAGTATTTAGTTGATCCAATGGCCAATATAGATTGACCAAATTTTTGCTCAAGGATATATTGGTAATTCCCAATCAGAGGCAGATTGATCATTTCTTAGTATTAATCATAATTACTAATCTAATTATCCCTTCCGACGCGGCGCTGTTCGTCTGCTACTCGCGCCGACATGCAGCCACAACATTTCTCCATGCAGTGCACCGGCGTGAGGACCTCCGCTATACCTACGCCGCTGCAGCCACTGCATGCACACAGACAACTATTTGGTGTGGCGTGCGGCGCGCTAGCCCCTTTGATTTTTGTTTAATGAGCAGCAACGGCAAAGCGGCGGACGGTGCCATGGCGAGCAAGCACAAGGCAACAGCGGAAGCCCCCGCTCGCAGGCCAAGAGCATCGGGCGGCTCGTCGTCTCGGAGATGTCCGCTGGTGATTCGCCAGAGGAGCAGATGTGTGACGAGAAGAGTTGTCGTGTGCTCATCTTCAGTCCCGCTCTCGCTGAGATTTGCTCGTCGCCACCGGCCTTGTAAATTGTAATTAATCATGTTCTGAGTTGAAGCAGTAAAGAAAATCAACGGGGATGATATATACATGTGGGCTGTGGCCATCAACAAGCATCTCGCGTGCGTACGTTTGTTACGAGGCCGAGCAGTGATCTGATTGTTGCGCAGGTACATGACGTGATTGTGTATCCTGCCGGCGGCGAGTCTACTAATCCTGTGTACGTGCGGTACATGCCAGGTTTGGTCAGGAACCAAGGCCGTCATCTTCGTTTCGTCGTCGGCCGTTGTATATCGCCGAGAAGTACATTGCGGCGTGGATTGGGCCAAGAGATGACGGAAAGAAAGATTGGCCATGACGGAAAAGACACCTTCCTGCGTGATTGATAAACATGGAAGTGCCCAAAGTGCCCCTAATTAGTAAATATACTTACAAAAAATTGGTGTAGTATTGGCCCATCTAAGCCCTACAAGTCATAGAAATGAACGGCCCAGGTTGGCTTGATGTATCGTAAAAGATCTCATGATGATGCATACCACCATATTACTTATTAACTAGTATTAAGTAGAGTACGTAACAAATGCAACCACAATTGAACTATTACAAGATACTCGTATTTCAGTAAAAAAAACACCTACGATAAATGCAATCGCATATATTCTGATCAATCCATTAACTAATCAGTCGTTGTCCATAGGTTCATGCACGGCGTAATGCATTCGTGCATGGATGATTTTCTGGAATGGCATCCATGCATGATGAAGAGCAGTTTGATCTTCTGCACAGAGCGCAGAACTAAACGTACTCCCTCCGTCCGGGCTTATTATAGGCCTCTTAGCTTCACAAGCATGTCCCTTTTTATAAGGCCTCATTTTGGAAAGGTGCATGCATGCAACCATTTTATTGGTTGCATTGAAAACCATTGTTGTTGGTGCCTGTTGAATAATCCTTGTGCATTTTCTGTTTTAGTCTGTTATTTCTGAATTTCGCACTGCAGCGTGTCACGCTGTTGTCTCTGACGGCTGTAAGGTAGTTCAGGTAGTTTTTCAGTCAACAGTTTTAGATAGGATTAGTTGTCCTGGTCATCGCCTAACGATCCAGGACCGATTCCTGTGGACACACGATGGCGCTCGTGGGATGGCGCGAGACTCACGGATCGTGGGTCTTCACACTTTGCTTTGTAATTCTGAATAAGAGAGTAGAATGAGAAAAAGTTGCAGTAAGTGCGCAACGCAAAAACCACCGTGTGTTTTCCTCTCTGTGGGTGTTCATCGCGTGAGTGATTCAGATCCTGTGATAACAAGTGGTATTCAGAGCCGGTGAATCGCCATGGTTGGTACACCGCCACCAGCGGCGGCCGACGTCGCGCGCGCTCACCGAGCCGCGGACGGAGTAGAGCGCGGAGAGGCGGCGGCAGTGAAGTGGTGGTGAGGGAGACTATCGTGAGGGAGACCGGCGGCGGCGGAGCCGTCTCGTGGCCCACCCTCACGAAGACGAACTACACGGAGTGGGCCATCCTGATGCACGTCAAGTTGCAGGGCGCGGGACTCTGGGAGGCCATCGAGACCGGCGACGCGCCGGAGCGGCAGGAGAGGCAGGCCCTGGGCGCCATCCTGAGCTCGGTGCCGCCTGAGATGGTCCAGATCCTGGCTGCCAAGGACGATGCGAAGGTGGCCTGGGACACGATCAAGACGCTCCGTGTCGGCGTGGATCGCGTGCGGGAAGCACGCCGGCAGAAGCTGCGGAGGGATTTCGACGCGCTCGCGTTCAAGGCCGGAGAGAATGTCGAGGACTTCTCTCTCCGCGTCTCGAGTGTGGTCACGGAGCTGCAGTCTCTTGGAGACACCACCTCCGAGCTCGACGGCGTGCAGAAGATCCTGCGCGTCGTGCCGTCCAGATACTCCCAGATGGCGTGCTCCATAGAGACGCTGCTGGATCTGAAGGACCTCTCCATCGACGAGCTGAGCGGACGCCTGGCGGAGGCCGCGGCGCGCCGGAACAAGATGCGGGCGGGCGCCTGCTCCTAACGCTGGAGGAATGGCATGCCCGTGAAGGAAACCGTCACGCCGGCGACAGCTCGTCCGGCGGCGGCGGAAAAGGCAAGAAGCCACAGGGTCGTCCTCAGAGCAGGGACGGCAGAGGCAAGGTCGACGGCGGCGGAAAGCCGCCGCGCCGCAAGGGAAAGTGCAACTACTGCGGCATCGACGGCCACTGGGCACGCGAATGCCGCAAGGCACAGCGCGAGCATGGTGACCAAGGGAAGCGGGAGGAGGCCAATCTCGTGCAGGCTCCGGCCGATGAGAACGACGGCGATCCCGCCATGTTCATGATCCATGAGGTGTCGCTGTCCGTCGCAGGGGCGAGCGAGCACATCTTCCTCAACGAAGAGCGAGCGGGCGCCGTCCTCCGACGCTCCTCCGACGACGTCGACCCGGCCTGGTACCTGGACACAGGTGCGTCGAACCACATGACGGGCGACGAGGCTGCGTTCGCCGAGCTGGACAAGGGAGTGGCCGGCACCGTGAAGTTCGGTGACGGCTCCCTCGTGGAAATTCGTGGCCGAGGAACGGTTCTGTTCACCGTGGGCGGAGAAGATCACCGGGCCCTGACGCAGGTGTACTGGATCCCTCGACTGAAGACGAACATCATCTCGATCGGCCAACTGGACGAGATCGGCTGCCCGACGCTCGTCAAGGACGGGTTCATGATCGTCCGTGATCACCAGCAGGCGCGTCCTCGCCAGAGTACCTCGCGCGCGCAACAGGCTCTACGTCGTGCACCTCCAGCTTGTCAGGCCCGTGTGCCTGGCTGCGCACGCCGCCGAGGACGCATGGCGGTGGCATGCCCGATTCGGCCACCAACACTTCGATGGGCTTGCAAGGCTGGCTCGTCAGGGCATGGTGCACGGACTGCCGTTGATTGATCACAACGAGCAGGTCTGTGACGCTTGTCTTGTTGGAAAGCAGCGCCGAGTCCCGTTCCCGAAGCAAGCCAGGTTTCGCGCCTCAGAGCCACTGGAGCTAGTTCACGGCGACTTGTGTGGACCGATCTCGCCGGCGACGCCAAGTGGGAGGAAGTACTTCCTCCTCCTTGTGGATGATCACAGCAGGTACATGTGGCTGTCCTTGTTGCACAGCAAAGACGAAGCTGCAGAGTCCATTCGCAGATTCCAGGCGAGAGTTGAGCGAGAGACAGGCCGCAAGCTCAAGACACTCAGGACAGATCGAGGCGGGGAATTCAACTCCAATGACCTCACAGCCTATCTCGCTGATCTCGGTGTCCAGCGACACCTCACTGCTCCTTACACGCCTCAGCATAACGGCGTGGTAGAGCGGCGAAATCAGACAGTGGTGGGAACGGCGAGATGCATGATGAAGGCCATGGGAGTTCCTGCTCGGTTTTGGGGCGAAGCAGTTTCCACTGCTGTCTTCGTGCTCAACCGCGCGTACACCAGGAGCGTGAAGGGGATGACATCGTTCGAGGCCTGGCATGGGAGGAAGCCGAACGTAAACATACTCCGCGTGTTTGGGTGTGTCGCGCACGCCAAATACACACGGCCTCACCTGAGCAAGCTGGAAGATCGAAGCAAACGCATGGTGTTCTTCGGGTACGAGAGTGGAAGCAAAGCCTATCGCCTCTATGATCCAGACGAGGACAAGATCGTGGTGTCTCCTGATGTCGTGTTCGAGGAAGCAAAGGCATGGAACTGGGAGGGAACACAGCCTGTAGCACCAGGTATGAGCTTTGTGATAGATCCTTTGTCCACTCTGTCTGGTGGCTCGCCCGCGGCGATGACATCGACATCGCCGAGCACCGCCTCGACACGCTCGTTGTCACCACTCACAGCGAGTACGCCAGGCCCAGGGAGTGCAGGCTGTGGTGGCTCCACATCACCACCTGCTGCTGGCACTCCTGCGCGTCCAGAAGCAGAGCGTGCTCCGCCGGCGCCCGTTGCGCCTGTGCACGCGATGAGGACGAGGGCACAAGACGGCATCTTCCTCCCGAACCCCAAGTACACCGACAGAACCGAAGCACCTGCAACTCCTTTCTCACCTCAGTCACCAGAGGTTGACGACGATGAGGAGGACCCTGACTATGAGCTTGGTCTGCTACTTGGCAAGGAACCAGGTTCGTTTGAAGAAGCTGAGCAACACGAGTGCTGGCAGCTGGCCATGGCAGACGAAATGGCCGCGATCGAGGCTAATCATACCTGGACCCTGGTTGATCTTCCTCGAGGGCATCGTCCGATTGGACTGAAGTGGGTCTATAAGGTGAAAAAGGATGCTGCTGGTGAAGTAGTGAAGTACAAAGCACGCTTGGTGGCGAAGGGATATGTGCAGAAACAAGGTATTGACTATGAAGAAGTTTTTGCACTAGTGGCAAGAATGGAGTCAGTGCGCTTGCTCCTCGCCATGGCAGCCAGAGCAGGTTGGACAGTACACCACATGGATGTGAAATCTGCATTTCTGAATGGTGAACTCAAGGAAGAAGTGTATGTGGCACAGCCTCCAGGGTTTGTCATTGCTGGGCAAACAAGCAAGGTTCTGAAGCTGGACAAGGCCTTGTATGGGCTGAAACAGGCCCCACGTGCTTGGAACACTAAGTTAGACACCTGCTTGACTGACTTGAAATTCAAGAGGTGTCCCTCCGAGCATGGAATTTATGCAAGAGGGGATGCAGAGTCTCGGCTGGTGGTCGGGGTTTATGTAGATGATCTGATCATCACTGGATCAGATGAAGAGGAGATCGGCAGGTTTAAAGATGAGATGAAAATGCTATTCAAAATGAGTGATCTTGGACATCTGAATTATTATCTGGGGATAGAGGTTCATCAGCACAGTGGTGGAATTGATCTCTGTCAAGCTAGTTATGCTACCAAGATACTTGACAGAGCTGACATGACAGGTTGCAATCCCTGCCATGTGCCCATGGAGCCCAGGTTTAAGTTGAGCAAAGTCAGTTCTGCACAACCAGTTGTTACAACTGAATTCAGAAGCATAGTAGGTATGCTACGTTATCTCATTCACACAAGGCCGGATCTCACATTCTCAGTTGGGTTTGTATCACTGTTCAAGATATCTTCCGATATGCCGATAAATCGGTCGATTTATCGCTTACCGTTGTCTGACCGATATGATAAATCGGCCGATAAATCTGCCGATATGGCGATAAATCGGCCGATATGCCGATAAACTGGCCGATTTACCCCTTATCATGGGTCGACCGATAAGTTCCCGATAAGCGATATCCCCAACATTGGTTTGTATCAAGGTTCATGGAGACACCAACCAAGGAACACTTGACTGCAGTGAAGCATATCCTGCGCTATATTGCAGGAACTCTGAATTGGGGAGTGCACTACTCCCGTGGCGCGGCTGATACTCCCTTGATTGGATACAATGACAGCGATCATGGTGGATGTATGGATACGCGCAGAAGTACCACGGGACTCATGTTCTTTCTTGGAAGCAACCTTGTGAGCTGGCAATCGAAGAAACAGAGCATTGTGACCCTCTCCTCGTGTGAGGCTGAATATGTTGCTGCAGCAACAACAGCTTGTCAAGGTGTGTGGCTGTCACGCCTCCTCAGTGAGATCAAGGTAGAAGCAGAGAGATCAGTGGTACTCAATATGGACAACAAATCGGCAATGTCACTTTGCAAGAACCCTGTTTTCCACGAGCGAAGCAAACACATTGATATCAAGTATCATTATATTAGGGAGTGTGTGGAAAATGGGAAGATACAGGTCGAGTTTGTGAGAACTGAAGAGCAGATGGCTGATTTGCTTACCAAAGCACTGTTGGAGATATGCCCTAGAGGCAATAATAAAAGCATTATTATTATATCTCCTTGTTCATGATAATTGTCTGTTATTCATGCTTGAATTGTATTGTACGGAAACAGCGATACATGTGTGAATACATAGACCACAATGAGTCCCTGGTAGGCCTCTAGTTACCAGCTCGTTGATCAACAGATGGTCACGGTTTCCTGACCATGGACATGAGATGTCAGTGATAACGGGATCACATCATTAGGAGAATGATGTGATGGACAAGACCCAAACTTGAGCATAACACGAGATCGTATAGTTCGTAATGCATAAGCTTTTCGGTGTCAAGTATTTATTCCTTAGACCATGAGGTTGTACAACTCCCGGATACCGTAAGAATACTTTGGGTGTGCCAAACGTCACAACGTAACTGGGTGGCTATAAAGGTACGCATCGGGTATCTCCGAAAGTGTCTGTTGAGTTGGTACGAACCGAGACTGGGATGTTGTCACTCCGTATGACGGAGAGGTACCTCTGGGCCCACTCGGTAAAACATCATCATAATGAGCTCAATGTGACTAAGTAGTTAGTCACGGGATGATGGATTACGGATCGAGTAAAGAGACTTGCCATGACGAGATTGAACAAGGTATCGGGGATACCGACGATCGAATCTCGGGCAAGTACCGTACCGATGGACAAAGGGAATAACGTACGGGATTAAGTGAATCCTTGACACAGTGGTTCATCCGATGAAGATCATCGAGGAACACGTGGGAACCAACATGGGTATCCAGATCCCGCTGTTTGTTATTGACCGGAGAGTCGTCTCGGTCATGTCTACGTGTCTCCCGAACCCGTAGGGTCTACACACTTAAGGTTCGGTAACGCTAGGGTCGTAGAGATAAATGCACGTGGAAACCCGAAAGTTGTTCGGAGTCCCGGATGAGATCCCGGACGTCACGAGGAGTTCCGGAATGGTCCGGAGGTAAAGATTGATATATGGGAAGTCCAGTTTCGGCCAACGGGTGATCTCCGGGGGTCACCGGGAGTGTCCCGGGACCACCGGAGGGGCCCCGGGGGTCCACCGGGTGGGGCCACCCATCCCGGTGGGGCCCCTAGGCCGCAAGGGGAAGTGTCCAGCCCCTCTGGGCTGGCGCACCACTAGGGGCCCACCTCCCCATGCGCCTAGGGTTAAAACCCTAAGGGGAGGGGGGCCACCACTTGCCTTGGGGGGCAAGGACTCCCCCCTGGCCGCCGCCGCCCCTTGCAGATTGGATCTGCAGGGGGCTGGCGCCCCCCTGGCCCCCTATATATATGTGGGGGGGGGGGAGAGGGCAGCCGCACCCAAGCCCTGGCGCCTCTCCCCCTCCCGTCACACCTCCATACTCCAACGCAGGGCGCCCGGCAAAGCCCTGCTGTGATCTCCACTGCATCCGTCATCACGCCGTCGTGCTGCCGGATCTCTGACGACTTCTCCTCCCCCCTTGCTGGATCAAGAAGGAGGTGACGTTGCTACACCGTACGTGTGTTGAACGCGGAGGTGCCGTCCGTTCGACGCTAGATCATCTGTGACGAAGAACGTGAAGAGTACGACTACTTCATCCACGCTTCGTTGAAAGCTTTCGCTTGCAATCTCCATAACGGTATGTAGATGCACTCTTACTTGCTCGTTGCTAGATGTCTCCATAGTTGGATCTTGGTGAAAGCGTAGAAAATTTTTGAATTATGCTACGTTCCCCAACAGTGGCATCTGAGCTAGGTTTTATGCGTAGCATCTTGCACGAGTAGAACACAAAGCAGTTGTGGGCGTTTGATTTTGTTCAACTTTCTTACCGTTACTAGTCAATCTTGATTCGGCGGTATTGTGGGATGAAGCGGGCCGGACCGACTTTACACGTACGCTTACGTGAGACTGGTTCCATCGACAGACATGCACTAGATGCATAAGGTGGCTGGCGGGTGTCTGTCTCTCCTACTTTAGTCGGATCGGATTCGATGAAAAGGGTCCTTATGAAGGGTAAATAGAAATTGACAAATCACGTTGTGGTTTTGGCGTAGGTAAGAAACGTTCTTGCTAGAATTCCTATAGAAGCCACGTAAAACTTGCAACAACAATTAGAGGACGTCTAACTTGTTTTTGCAGCATGTGCTATGTGACGTGGTATGTCCAAAACGAAGATGTGATGAATGATATATGTGATGTATGAGATTGATCATGTTTTTGTAATAGGGAATCACGACTTGCATGTCGATGAACTTGACAACCGGCAGGAGCCATAGGAGTTGTCTTAATTATTGTATGACCTGCGTGTCACTGAATAACGCCATGTAATTACTTTACTTCATTGCTAAACGTTAGCTATAGTAGTAGAAGTAATAGTTGGCGTGACGACTTCTTCAAGACACGATGATGGAGATCATGATGATGAAGATCATGGTGTCGAGCCGGTGACAAGATGATCATGGTGCCCCGAAGATGGAGATCCAAGGAGCAAGATGATATTGGCCATATCATGTCACTTTAATTGATTGCATGTGATGTTTATCATGTTTATGCATCTTGTTTACTTAGAACGACGGTAGTAAATAAGATGATCTCTCACTAAAATTTCAAGTATTGTGTTTCCCCTAACTGTGCACCGTTGCTAAAGCTCGTTGCTCCGAAGCACCACGTGATGATCGGGTGTGATAGGTTCTAACGTTCGCATACAACGGGTGTAAGACAGATTTACACACGCGATACACTTAGGGTTCACTTGACGAGCCTAGCATGTACAGACATGGCCTCGGAACACGGAAGACCGAAAGGTCGAACACGAGTCGTATAGAAGATACGATCAACATGAAGATGTTCACCGTTGATGACTAGTCCGTCTCACGTGATGATCGGACACGGACTACTTGATTCGGATCGTGTATCACTTAGATGACTAGAGAGATGTCATTCTGAGTGGGAGTTCATTAAAATTTGATTAAAATGAACTTAATTATCATGAACTTAGTCTAAATTCTTTACAATATCTCTTGTAGATCAAATGGCCCACACTCCAGTTTCCCTCAACTTCAACGCGTTCCTAGAGAAAACCAAGCTGAAAGACGATGGTAGCAATTATACGGATTGGGTCTGTAACCTGAGGATTATCCTCATAGCTGCCAAGAGAACTTATGTCCTAGAAGCACCGCTAGGTGATGCACCCGTTTTCCCAGCGACTCAAGACGTTATGAATGCCTGGCAGTCGCGTAGTGATGATTACTCCCTGGTTCAGTGCGGCATGCTTTACAGTTTAGAATCGGGGCTCCAAAAACGTTTTGAGCACCACGGAGCATATGAGATGTTCGAAGAGCTGAAAATGGTTTTCCAAGCTCATGCCCGAGTCGAGAGATATGATGTCTCCGACGCATTCTACAGCTGTAAGATGGAGGAGAACAGTTCTGTCAGTGAGCACATCCTCAAGATTTCAGGATTGCACACCCGCTTGTCTCAGCTGGGAATGAATCTCCCAGATGAAGCGGTCGTTGACAGAATCCTCCAGTCGCTCCCACCAAGCTTCAAGAGCTTCGTGTTGAACTTCAATATGCAGGGGATGGAGAAGTCCATTCCCGAGGTGTATTCGATGCTGAAATCAGCGGAGGTGGACATCAAGAAAGAACATCAAGTGTTGATGGTCAATAAAACCACTAAGTTCAAGAAAGGCAAGGGTAAGAAGAACTTCAAGAAGGACGGCAAGCAAGTTGCCGCGCCTGGCAAGTCTGTTGCCGGGAAGAAGCCAAAGTATGGACCCAAGCCTGAGACAGAGTGCTTTTATTGCAAGGGAACGGGTCACTGGAAGCGGAACTGCCCCAAATACTTAGCAGAATAGAAGGCCGGCAACGTCAAAGGTATATATGATATACATGTTATTGATGTGTACCTTACCAGCACTCGTAGTAGCTCCTGGGTATTCGATACCGGTGCAGTTGCTCACATTTGTAACTCAAAACAGGAGCTGCGGAATAAACGGAGACTGGCGAAGGATGAGGTGACGATGCGTGTCGGGAATGGTTCCAAGGTCGATGTGATCGCCGTCGGCACGCTGCCTCTACATCTACCCTCGGGATTAGTTTTAAACCTGAATAATTGTTATTTAGTACCAGCTTTGAGCATGAACATTGTTTCTGGATCTCGTCTTATGCGAGATGGCTACTCTTTCAAATCGGAGAATAATGGTTGTTCTATTTATTTGAGAGATATGTTTTATGGTCATGCCCCGCTGGTCAATGGTTTATTTTTGATGGATCTCGAACGTAGTAATACACATATTCATAGTGTAGATGCCAAAAGATATAAAGTTGATAATGATAGTCCCACATACTTGTGGCATTGCCGCCTTGGTCATATTGGTGTCAAACGTATGAAGAAGCTCCATTCAGAAGGACTTCTGGAGTCTCTTGATTATGAATCATTTGACACGTGCGAACCGTGCCTCTTGGGCAAGATGACCAAGACTCCGTTCTCCGGAACAATGGAGCGAGCGACCAACTTGTTGGAAATCATACATACCGATGTGTGCGGTCCAATGAGTGTTGAGGCTCGCGGAGGCTATCGTTATGTTCTCACCCTCACAGATGACTTGAGTAGATATGGGTATATCTATTTGATGAAACACAAGTCTGAGACCTTTGAAAAGTTCAAGGAATTTCAGAATGAGGTTGAGAATCAACGTGACAGAAAAATAAAGTTCTTGCGATCGGATCGTGGGGGTGAATATTTAAGTCATGAATTTGGCACACACCTTAGGAGCTGTGGAATTGTTTCACAATTGACACCGCCCGGAACACCTCAACGTAACGGTGTGTCCGAACGTCGAAATCGTACTCTGTTGGACATGGTGCGATCTATGATGTCCCTAACCGATTTACCGCTATCTTTTTGGGGTTATGCTTTAGAGACTGCCGCATTCACTTTAAATAGGGCTCCGTCGAAATCCGTTGAGACGACTCCGTATGAACTTTGGTTTGGCAAGAAACCGAAGCTGTCGTTTCTGAAAGTTTGGGGTTGCGATGCTTATGTCAAGAAACTTCAACCTGAAAAGCTCGAACCCAAATCGGAAAAATGCGTCTTCATAGGATACCCAAAGGAAACAGTTGGGTACACCTTCTACCACAGATCCGAAGGCAAAGTCTTTGTTGCCAAGAACGGATGCTTTATGGAGAAAGAGTTTCTCTCGAAAGAAGTGAGTGGGAGGAAAGTAGAACTTGATGAGGTGACAGTCACCCCTCCTGGACCGGAAAGTAGCGCAGCGCAGGAAACTGTTCCTGAGGTGCCTGCACCGACAATGGAGGAAGTTGATGATAATGATCATGAAGAAACAGATCAAGTTACTACTAAACTTCGAAGGTCCACAAGGGCACGTTCCGCACCAGAGTGGTACGGCAACCCTGTCCTAGAAATCATGTTGTTAGACAACGGTGAACCTTCGAACTATGAAGAAGCGATGGCGGGCCCAGATTCCAATAAATGGCTTGGAGCCATGAAATCCGAGATAGAATCCATGTATGAAAACAAAGTATGGACTTTGGTGGACTTGCCTGATGACAGGCACGCCATAGAAAACAAATGGATATTTAAGAAGAAGACAGACGCGGATGGTAATGTAACCATCTATAAGGCTCGGCTTGTCGCTAAGGGTTATCGACAAGTTCAAGGGATTGACTACGACGAGACTTTCTCTCCCGTAGCGATGCTGAAGTCAGTCAGAATCATGTTAGCTATTGCCGCATTCTATGATTATGAGATATGGCAAATGGACGTCAAAACAACATTCCTTAATGGCTTCCTCAAGGAAGAGTTGTATATGATGCAACCGGAAGGTTTTGTCGATCCAGAGAACGCTAACAAGGTATGCAAGCTCCAGCGCTCGATTTACGGGCTGGTGCAAGCATCTCGGAGTTGGAATATTCGCTTTGATGAAGTGATCAAAGCGTTTGGATTTATACAGACTTATGGAGAAGCCTGTATTTACAAGAAAGTGAGTGGGAGCTCTATGGCATTTCTCATATTATATGTGGATGACATATTGCTGATGGGAAATGATATAGAATTCTTGGAAAATGTAAAGGCCTACTTGAATAAAAGTTTTTCAATGAAGGACCTTGGAGAAGCTGCTTACATATTAGGCATCAAAATCTATAGAGATAGATCGAGACGCCTCATTGGTCTTTCACAAAGTACATACCTTGACAAAATATTGAAGAAGTTCAATATGGATCAGTCAAAGAAAGGATTCTTGCCTGTTTTGCAAGGTATGAGATTGAGCAAGGCTCAGTCGCCGACCACGACAGAAGATAGAGAAAAGATGAGTGTCATTCCCTATGCCTCGGCCATAGGTTCTATCATGTATGCCATGCTGTGTACCAGACCTGATGTGAACCTTGCCATAAGTTTGGTAGGGAGGTACCAAAGTGATCCCGGTACGGAACACTGGACAGCGGTCATGAACATCCTGAAGTACCTGAAAAGGACTAAGGATATGTTTCTCGTTTATGGAGGTGACGAAGAGCTCGTCGTAAAGGGTTACGTTGATGCTAGCTTCGACACAGATCTGGATGACTCTAAGTCTCAAACCGGATACGTGTATATTTTGAATGGAGGGGCAGTGAGCTGGTGCAGTTGCAAACAGAGCGTGGTGGCAGCGTCTACATGTGAAGCGGAGTACATAGCTGCTTCTGAAGCAACGCAGGAAGGAGTCTGGATGAAGGAGTTCATCACCGACCTAGGAGTCATCCCAAGCGCGTCAAGCCCGATGACTCTCTTCTGTGACAACACTGGTGCTATTGCTATTACCAAGGAGCCCAGGTTTCACAAGAAGACCAAGCACATCAAGCGTCGTTTCAACTCCATCCGGAATTATGTTCAGGATGGAGACATAGATATTTGTAAAGTGCATACGGATCTGAATGTCGCAGACCCGTTGACTAAACCTCTTTCATGAGCAAAACATGATCAACACCAGAACTCTATGGGTGTTCGATTCATCACAATGTAACTAGATTATTGACTCTAGTGCAAGTGGGAGACTGTTGGAGATATGCCCTAGAGGCAATAATAAAAGCATTATTATTATATCTCCTTGTTCATGATAATTGTCTGTTATTCATGCTTGAATTGTATTGTACGGAAACAACGATACATGTGTGAATACATAGACCACAATGAGTCCCTGGTAGGCCTCTAGTTACCAGCTCGTTGATCAACAGATGGTCACGGTTTCCTGACCATGGACATGAGATGTCAGTGATAAAGGGATCACATCATTAGGAGAATGATGTGATGGACAAGACCCAAACTTGAGCATAACACGAGATCGTATAGTTCGTAATGCATAAGCTTTTCGGTGTCAAGTATTTATTCCTTAGACCATGAGGTTGTACAACTCCCGGATACCGTAAGAATACTTTGGGTGTGCCAAACGTCACAACGTAACTGGGTGGCTATAAAGGTACGCATCGGGTATCTCCGAAAGTGTCTGTTGAGTTGGTACGAACCGAGACTGGGATGTTGTCACTCCGTATGACGGAGAGGTACCTCTGGGCCCACTCGGTAAGACATCATCATAATGAGCTCAATGTGACTAAGTAGTTAGTCACGGGATGATGGATTACGGATCGAGTAAAGAGACTTGCCATGACGAGATTGAACAAGGTATCGGGGATACCGACGATCGAATCTCGGGCAAGTACCGTACCGATGGACAAAGGGAATAACGTACGGGATTAAGTGAATCCTTGACACAGTGGTTCATCCGATGAAGATCATCGAGGAACACATGGGAACCAACATGGGTATCCAGATCCCGTTGTTGGTTATTGACCGGAGAGTCGTCTCGGTCATGTCTACGTGTCTCCCGAACCCGTAGGGTCTACACACTTAAGGTTCGGTAACGCTAGGGTCGTAGAGATAAATGCACGTGGAAACCCGAAAGTTGTTCGGAGTCCCGGATGAGATCCCGGACGTCACGAGGAGTTCCGGAATGGTCCGGAGGTAAAGATTGATATATGGGAAGTCCAGTTTCGGCCAACGGGTGATCTCCGGGGGTCATCGGGAGTGTCCCGGGACCACCGGAGGGGCCCCGGGGGTCCACCGGGTGGGGCCACCCATCCCGGTGGGGCCCCTAGGCCGCAAGGGGAAGTGTCCAGCCCCTCTGGGCTGGCGCACCACTAGGGGCCCACCTCCCCATGCGCCTAGGGTTAAAACCCTAAGGGGAGGGGGGCCACCACTTGCCTTGGGGGGCAAGGACTCCCCCCTGGCCGCCGCCCCCCCTTGCAGATTGGATCTGCAGGGGGCTGGCGCCCCCCTGGCCCCCTATATATATGTGGGGGGGAGAGGGCAGCCGCACCCAAGCCCTGGCGCCTCTCCCCCTCCCGTCACACCTCCATACTCCAATGCAGGGCGCCCGGCGAAGCCCTGCTGTGATCTCCACTGCATCCGTCATCACGTCGTCGTGCTGCCGGATCTCTGACGACTTCTCCTTCCCCCTTGCTGGATCAAGAAGGAGGTCACGTTGTTGCACCGTACGTGTGTTGAACGCGGAGGTGCCGTCCGTTCGGCGCTAGATCATCGGTGACGAAGAACGTGAAGAGTACGACTACTTCATCCACGCTTCGTTGAAAGCTTCCGCTCGCAATCTCCATAACGGTATGTAGATGCACTCTTACTTGCTCGTTGCTAGATGTCTTCATAGTTGGATCTTGGTGAAAGCGTAGAATTTTTTTGAATTATGCTACGTTCCCCAACAAGCACTTGGCCGTGGCAAGCTCCAGGAGCAGCGAGCTAAGATCGGTATGGTGGAGGTTACAAAGGTGCACAAGTCTTAGGGAGTGAATGTTGAATAATCCTTATGCATTTTCTGTTTTAGTCTGTTATTTCTGAATTTCGCACTGCAGCGTGTCACGCTGTTGTCTCTGACGGCTGTAAGGTAGTTCAGGTAGTTTTTCAGTCAACAGTTTTAGATAGGATTAGTTGTCCTGGTCATCGCCTAACGATCCAGGACCGATTCCTGTGGACACACGATGGCGCTCGTGGGATGGCGCGAGACTCACGGATCGTGGGGCTTCACACTTTGCTTTGTAATTCTGAATAAGAGAGTAGAATGAGAAAAAGTTGCAGTAAGTGCGCAACGCAAAAACCACCGTGTGTTTTCCTCTCTGTGGGTGTTCATCGCGTGAGTGATTCAAATCCTATGATAACAGTGTCATGGATGGGAAATTAATACACTTCATGCGTGTTTTTTCATTGACTGCATGCATGTGAGAGAGTGCATTGAGAGTGGAATGAAAGAATTAATGTGAGCAAATTACTATGTGTCTTGGTCTAAGAAAAATTGTCTATAGCCCTAATAAACCCGGACGGAGGGAGTACCAAGTACGTACGTGTAGCTAAGTGAAGTGAAGCCCAGATGGACCAATCGACATGCAGCACGCGCGCATGCACGTCCCGTGCAATCATCTGCATGCATGTGCAGCAGGGGATTCACTGCATTAGTTGCATGCATGCATGCATGCGCAGGATTCACTGCAATGGTGTCGGTGGGACTGTTCCTACGTGTGCCTGATCGCTTTTGGTTTTGGTTTTCGACCCCTTCTCCGTGTCATTTCTCTCTTGACTCTTGTCCAGGTGAATCACTTCAACTTGCTTGGAGTAGTTAATTCACTGACTGTGCACTTACTGTCTCACTGTATATGCCGAGCGTGCGTTTGGCGGGAACCAAAACAAGTAATACGCTGTAGCCAAGTGAATAGATGAGGGGAAGATACCCAGTGGCGGAGACGGGGGGTCCCCCCCCTAAGATTACTGATTTGCTGCTAATTACTAGATGAACAGTGTGCAATTTATACAAAAATACATGTATTAGTATTGTTTGGCCTCTGTTATTGAAAGTTTGAGTCATTTGGCCCCCCTAATCCTTAATTCCTGGATCCGCCACTGAAGATACCACAGATCAATAAAGAAAGTAGTAGCTCAACGATTGATGCAGATTGATGACTTTCACTAGCTCCCAATTAAGAAACAGTGTATATGTGCATATATTTGTCCCGAATTGCCTTCTGTAAGAGCATCTTCAACAGCTGCTCTATTTTAGGCATAAAATGGTTGGACCAAAAAGAGAGCGGCTATTTGGTGCCCGGGCTCAGATGATTCCGGGCATGAACGGTAGCCCATTTGAAATAGAAGATATGTTCAAAAAATTCCAAACTTTTTTGTGGTGCCAGAATGCTCCTGTACGTGAACTCCGTGCAAAAGTTTGTGAAGTTTAGACATTCAAGGAGCTTGTGGCAAAAAAGGCAAATTTCGGATGTGTGAGAAACTTTTGAAAATCACACTGTTCATGCCTGATTTTGTCTTTTTTGCCGCGAGCTCCTCGAATGTCCAAACTTCACAAAATTTTGCACGGAGTTCACGGACAGGCGCATCTCGCACCACAAAAAAAAAAAAAAAAATTTTGAGCATTTTTTTTGTTCCAAATGGCGCTACTATTCACCGGGCTCCAAGTTGAATTATCGTACCAAAAAGTGATTTTCCCGCATGAAGTGGGGTCTCCGACAGCTACCCTAAAATAAGGCACCGAAACATAGAAACTTTTTTTTTGCAACTACAAACTTCGATTCAATTTTACAAAATGCAAAGTTTAAACATACGAATATCCAAATATTCAAACTAACTACTACAAAACCAAACATTCAAACGTCGTCTCAGTCACTGTCGAAACCCCCACTCTCACGCTCAAGTTTGTCCCAGTCAACATAGGAACCATGATCGTCTGACTCGACCTTGATCACGAAAGGCCCTATCTCAGCGTAATTCTTGCGCTTCTGGAGCTCCCAGTCCCTCTTCCAGTACCACTCCGCCTCGTATTGGAAGTACTCCGGGTGCTCCCTCGGGAACCTCGCCATTCTCTCCCCATCAGTCTCCCAGATGTTGACCCGCTTGTCGAAAACAACAGTGTCTCCGGCTTCGCTGGTTGGGTCACAATGGTCACCTCCGACCTGACAAACTTTGTCGCGATACGGGACCACACCTTCGGGAAGTTAAGCTTCAAATGATGTAGGCCGAGCCTCCATGCCGCGATGTCATAGCGCACACCAATTCTGTTGCTGGCATACAGAAACTCGATGTCGAACCGGGCGGACACCCGCGGTCACACTCCCCTGAAGCGCTTCAGCGGCATGACGTCAGCGGCGTGGTCGAAGGAAATGATGAGTCACATCTACGCGGTGCGGGCGGGTCGGATGCTATAGTGGATGAGTAGCCGGAGGGAGGGACGGGGCGACTGAGGAGGTGCGGTGGTGGAGGAGGTGGACGTCGATGGCGGTAGAAGAACAATTGGAGGCAGTAAATCCAGTGGTGGGGAGGTGCATGAGTAGGATTT
>LR738710.1:927552779-927602716 GCA_902687465.1 Secale cereale
TTCATCTTCACACACACACACAAAAGATTAATTTTGTTTAATTGTTTTTAGATAAATTTGGTTTATAGGCTCCACGGTTAAGACGAGATGTTTTGGAAAAGTCCAGGCCCTATAAATTTGACAGAGTTCCGCCAATATAAGCTGTGCGCATCCGAATTATCGTAGCCCAGGAGCAAAAAAAGAAAAAGTAAAACGAGTAGGACGCCGGCGCACCGCGCTTCTATCTCTCACTTACACGGGATAGAAAGTAGCCTCGTCCCAAGTAGGCGTATGGTGCTCTGGCCCAATAGTGTTAGGCTCCTTCTTTTTTCCTTTGCCTTTTTCCTTTACTTTTTTTTTACACTTTGGAAATTAAAAAATATATTTTACATTTCCCAGTTCATTGACTTAAATGTTAATCCTGCTTTTAAAACATAATTAATGTGGCGCAAACTCTTGTTAGTGCAGTTTTTATAATATGTTCATAATATAATAAATGGTTGTGACATTCTTTTTTAAAACGTATATACAATGAAAAAATGTTCGCGTCACTCAAAAAAAAGTTTCGTATGGTTAAATAATTTTATCCGACATTTAGAAAAATAATATATGTTGTAAAAATACGTTTGTTACATTTTTAAAAATGTTTAGAAACTAAAATAAATGCTGACCTAGTTTTATTATTTTATCATTTATAACCATGTTCATTTCCGTGAAAAAATATTCTTGTATATCAAACAAAATAGTATGACATTTTTTCAATTTACTATACAGTGCAAAAAAATGTGCGCGCATGTTAAAAATATATATTTTTTCTCGTTCAAAGAAATGTTCATGACATTTTTGAAAGCATGATTTTTGAAAATATGTTCGTGAAATTTACCAAAATGTATATAAAATTTACAAACAATGTTTTGTGTCATTTATTTAAATTATCTAACATTTTTAGAAAAGAAATCAAGTGTTTCAAAAATATATTGACGCATTTTTAAGTGTGTTTTTGATATTTAATAAGTGTTTATACCATGTTAATAAATGTTAACATAGTTTATAAAAAAAATTTATCTCCGAAAAAATATGCAGGACGTTCAAAAAATGTTCATGCCATTTAAAAATAATTTTTTTGACATTTTTTTGAAAATTTTTATACAATGTAAAAAACGTCACATAGTATTAAAAATGTGTCATCTCATTCGAAGAAATGTTTGTGACAGTTAAGAACGAATGTTCAACTGTTTGAAAAATATGTTCATCACACTTTTAAAACTGTTTATGCAACGAGCAGAAATGTTCAACACTTATTTGAAAAAGATTCAAAACATGTATTTCTTAAAATGTACATCATATATTGGAAAAAATGTTTCACGAGTATAGAAAAAAATTATGATGTACATTGGAAAAAGTGGGCATGCATTAAAAATATTAAAACTATAAAGTATGTTTTGGAGAGAAAACAAATACAGAAATACAGAAAATAAAAAAATAAAGAAAACTGGAGATACTAATAGGTTAACTGAAGAACTAAATAGAAAACTAAATATCTAATTCCATTACTAGGCCGGCCCATTCACCACACGCTATAGGCGAGCTAGTGCCACATATTATTGTAGTAGGCCGTGGTCCGCCGCCACTTGGCGCACTCTCAGCCATTCGCCATGTGTCGCGCTTTGGACGCTCCCTCCGGATTTTATTTTTAGTATTTTTCCGCACGTGATTTCTGCTTATTAAACGATTTTTTCCCGTTTTTTTTTTTTGACATTTTGGTTTTCCACCGGTCTTCCTTAGCTTTTCGACGAAAAAACAATTCCGGGAAAAAAAACTTTGTGAAAAAAACGCGTTTTTTTGCGCGAGAGTCACGGTTTTGCTTCCGCGAGAGGCACGGTTGTGCTTTCGCGAGAGTCACGGCCGTGCCTCTCCGACACGAAAAAAAAACGTGTTTTCTATTTTTTTTCCTTTCGCGAGAGTCACGGTTTTGCTTCCGCGAGAGGCACGATTGTGCTTTCGTGAGAGTCACGGTCGTGCCTCTCGGAAACGAAAAAAGACGCGTTTTCTGTTTTTTTTCCTTTAGCGAGAGTCGCGGTTTTGCTTTCGCGAGAAGCACGGTTGTGCTTTCGCGAAAGTCACGGTTGTACACGGTTGTGCTTTCGCGAAAGTCACGGCCGTGCCTCTTAGAAAGAAAAAAAACGCGTTTTTTTGTTTTTTTTTCTTTCATGAGAGTCACGGTTTTGCTTCCGCGAGAGCCACGGGTGTGCTTTCGCGAGAGTCACGGCCGTGCCTCCTCGGAAAGGAAAAAAAACGCATTTTCTTTTTTTCCTCTTCCGCGAGAGTCGCGGTTTTGCTTCCGACAGAAGCACGGTCGTGATTTCGCGAGAGGCACGGGCGTGCCTCTTTCGGAAAGGAAAAAAACCAGTGCGCCCGGTTCGGTTTTTTTCGTGATAAAATGTTCATCAAAACCTATGAACGTGGGATGTAGTTTTGAAGATCTCGACGTGAGGAATTCAACGGTGAAAACGGTTCGAGATTTGGACGCACGGTTTAAGAGCTAAAACGTTTTGAATAAACGGATCTACGAAAAAAGGAAAACGCCCAGGTTGCGACAAGTGGCGCAGAGGGTGATCTTTGCAACAAGTACTCCTCAATTAGTGATTTCGTCTATTAGGATCGCCAAAAGCAGGTTGCTATCGGGGAACATTGTAGAAAGCGCAGTTTTTCTTTTTCTTTTGTTGTTTTTGTGTGGTTTTTCCACTGTTTTTTTTCATGATTTCTTCGGATTTTCTCTAGTTTTTTGGAACACAGTAACCCACACATGTCTTCGTAGTCGACGGGAACATCTCCTCCACGGAACGTACATTGCCAAAAGGCTTAGAATAAATCCAGAAAAATGCGAGCTCGAATGTCTAGTGTGAGACTTGAACTCTGGTGGGCCGGGAGATATCCCACTGTCCTTCTACAATCCAACCACGTGTTTTCTATTTTCTATATTTTCTTAGTTTTTCTTTTATTTTGATTTATTTTCTTCAGTTTTTATTTTCTTCTTTTGTTTAACGTATATCTATTTTTTCATACACAAAGGTACATTTTTCATATACATAATTATCGTGGCGTTACCTTGACGATGCCACGTTGTAACTAGGCCGCCCCAGCACCGACTCTTTATAGACGACCCTCACCTCGAAGTCGCTACCGGCGTCACATAGCCACCGAAAATCGTATCTGTCCCGGTCGCACACTCCAAGCAAGTGCTCTAGGGTGGGCTGGACCATTTTAGTGTAGCATAGTGATTTGTTTTAAACAGTAGTTTTTCTTAAAATATTTTTCGTGCATTTTTATGTTTTCAGTTTTTTTCTCACTCGCTTTTTCTACCCCCTCTGTCCCATAATATAAGAGCGTTTTGACACTACACTAGTATAAAAAATGCTCTTATATTATGGGACGGAGGTAGTACTTATTTTCTCCTTTATAAAAGTTCCCAATTAAAAAAAGTCATCTTTAAAAAATGTTCATGTTTTCAGAAAATGTGTGTGTTTTCAAGTTTTTCATGATTTCCGTCATTGTTTGTGTTATCCTAAAAAGTTCCAATATTTAGTTAATTTTAAATTTTATGTTTTGTTTTGGGATTTAACTAATTGTTCATGTTTTCAAAAGTTGTTCCTGTGTTTAAAAAAAACCGAAACTTTAGGAAATGTTCAGAATTAGAAAAGTAGTGCAGATTTTCAAAAAATTCGTTGGTATTTAGATTTTGTTTGCGTTTTCAAAAAAGTTTGGCATTTCAGAATTGTTTACAATTTTTCACTATTTGTTTTTGAAAAATTTCATATAGGAGATCTGGGCCAGGGCTACCATAATATTGTATGTGGAGTTTGGAAGATCGCCTCGTGGATTGCTTTGCGCCGAGAGGTCCATATAGCCCACGGTGTCACCGCCATTAGCACAACCTTATCATGTGAAAGTTTCTCCATCAGGACAAACAACCAGCACTTAGCATTCGGTTCCGATGTAGCCACTAAACTGCAGCCGAGTTCTTCATCTATGAGCGCCCCAAGTGCACCGGGATACAGTACATTCGAGGAGAGAATGCCACCACGAATCCGGCGAACCGCATAATTCGCAAGAACTTGTATCTGACATATATCTGTGTGCTCTAACATCTTCCGTAGGGAGGGAGTGTTTTGACAATCTCCAAAGAAACATTCGGATAATTTAATGGAACCTGAACTGTCCAAAGTGCTTTCCATGATCCTTCCTCTAAATTGGTGCCTGATGCCCGTCCGAGACTCCAACCAGGCTTCTCTTCGCTGTCTTGTAGCTACCAGCATGCGGTATGCAGATTTTACAGAGAAATTTCCATTCTTCTCATGTGCCCAGCTCCAGAAATCTGGTATGTTCATTGTACATACCATGATATTTGCAATAACCTTGGGATCAAAAGCCATGAATACCTCCTGCAGCCTCTGTCTGTCGCACGTGGCCGTGGCAGGGTCAATGAGCTCAGAAACAAGAGTTGGCGGATTTGGATGAATGCATCCGTATGGCCGCTTCATCTCTTCGCGGGGAAGCTAGTTCTCCTCCCATATATTTGTACTCTGCCCATTACCACTTCTTTTTATAAGGCCTTGTCTCAATGTATCACGACCCTCTATGATAGCTCTCCACACCTGGCTTGGGTGCCCCCCTAATGTTGCTTGTAATATGGACGTGTTTGAATAATATATACTTTTTAGCACACGTGCACCAAAGAATCAGGGTTCTGAAGTACACGCCATGCCTGCCTCGCTAGCATTGCCAAGTTAAAAAGCTCAAAATCTTTGAATCCAAGGCCTCCCATACCCTTCAGTTGTGTCATGGCTTTCCGAGAAACCAAGTGTGGTTTACGTTGTCCTCCTTTACTCCCCCATCAGAATTTCTTGATCAACATATTCAGGTGCTCACACAGACCTCTAGGCAGCTTGAAACACGACATGGAAAGAACTGGCACTGCTTGTGCAACTGATTTCACTAGAACTTCCTTCCCAGGCGTTGACATTCTCCTCTCAATCCATCCATGTATCTTGCTCCACAATCGATCGTTAAGATATTTAAAAGCACCGTTTTTGGAATTTCCAATGTTAGAAGGCATGCGCAAATATGTCTCGTTTAAAGTTTCGTTTGGTATATTTAGCAAGCCTTTTACCTTATTACGGATGCTCTCAGGCACTCCCTTGCTGGAAAATATGGAGGATTTTGCTGTGTTTATACGCTGACCTGTTGCCTGGCAATAAGTTTCCAACAACTGGTTCACCTCGGTAGCCCCCACACCATTCGCCTTGATAAACAACAGGCTGTCATATGCAAATAAGAGGTGGTTTATCTGTGGCGTTGATGATGCCACTTGTTTTCCTCTCAAGTTTGATGACTCACTTCTTGATTTTAAAAGGCACGAAAGGCCCTCTGTTGCTAGCAAGAACATGTATGGAGATATCGAGTACCCTTGTCGGATCTCTCGTGATGGTTTGAACTCCTGAGAAATAAATAGAAAACTAAATATATAACTTCCATTACTAGGCTGGCCCATTCACCACACGTTATAGGCGAGCTAGTGCCACATATTGTAGTAGGCCGTAGTCCGCTGCGAGGGCTATGTGTCGCCCGTACCGATTCCTATGAGGATCGCCTAAAGCAGGTGGCTATCAGGCCGGCAGAACATTGTAGACAAGCGCATTTTTCTTTTTCTGTTGTTGTTTTTGTGTGGGTTTTCCATTGTTTGTTGCATGATTTCTTTGGATTTTCTCTAGGTTTTTTCTTTTCTGAACACAGTAAGCCACACACGCCTTCGTCGTCGACAGGAACAACGCCTCCCACGGAATGTACATTGCTGGAAGGCCTAGAATAAATCCAGGAAAATGTGAGCTTGAATGTCAAGTGTCAGACTTGAACTCGATTTGGTGGGCAGGGGGATATCCCACTGTCGTCCTAACTATCCAACCACCTGTTTTTTCGTTTTCTCTATTTTCTCTATTTTATTTAATTTTGATTTATTTTCTTCAGTTTTTATTTTCTTCTTTTGTTCTAACATATATCTATTTCTTCATAGACAAGGTACATTTTTCATATACATAATTATCGTGGCGTTAGCATGACGATGCCACGTTGTAACTAGGCCGACCCAGCATCGACTCCTTACAGACGACCCTCGCCTCCGAGTCGCTACGGGCGTCACATGGCCACCAAAAATTTTCATATAAGAGTTCTGGACCAGGGCTGCCATAATTTCAGCTGCGGTTTTGCACTCTGAATTGCATGGACGAGTCCGGGCGTAATTATAAAAAAAATATGAAGAAGCCTACAAAAAATCTAAAAAAAACAAAGACGAACACGGGCATGTGGGGGCGGCACCGGCGAGAGTGGTTGGTTGGTTGGTTGGCTGGCTCCGATCGGCTGGATTGCACTGGATGGATACTGGCAATTAGGGACGTAGCTGTCGTACGTCAAGTTGGATCGCCTCGCGCCGCTGGCCGATCAATGGCGGTCACTGTACGTAAGCTCAGCATCTTCTTCACACGCATGCGCGCCGCCTGCGTATCCACACAACCACCACTCCGTCCCGTCCCACTGGCCGGCGGCTGGTCCCGAGATCGAGATATGGCACGGCCTCTCACACACAATCTCACTGCCTCTTCAATGCTAAGCACCTGTCAGCGTTGATCGTCCATGCATGGCCCATGCGTATTAGTTAAGCTCGCGCGTGTTACTCTCAATTGTTCTTTCATCCAACGGTCCATCTCTTTCCTGCACTCAGTTGAAGAGGACAGCCGGTCGTTAACTAATTTGCATTTGCAGATAATAAAATGGGCAATCGAGTTTCGTTCACTGACGAGCGGGCCCTCAGCTCTGGAACGTGTCGCACTGTCGAGGCCTATTCGTAGTGGGTAGTGCCATGGCATGAGTGGGTATGGCCAGCTGGCCGCCGCTGCAGACCACCATGCCGGGGCGTACGCGCATGCATGCATGATACGGATACGGAGTATGCTCTAGCTGGCCGATGGTGCCGTGGTGCTAAATATATCGTGGAAGCCGAAAGGGACATGCATGTGGGTTAATAAATAACCGGGATACTAGCCAATTGGAGTATCTCAGTGCATGTGACAGGTCAAAGTGACTTCCCCTACGCACGCGGCTAGGGTTTGCCTCCTCCCATGCGATCGCGATCGCCCCGGAGTTCGTTCTCTCACGCCGCCGACCGGCTAGGTCTCGAGACGATCTCCTCTCCTCCGTCGGGATGTCGTCTCCTTCGGACGCTCACTCTGCCGCGAGCGGCGGTGGCGCGGCGGCCGGAAACCCTGATCTTGGCGATTTCTTCAACCAGTTAGATCTTAACGACGAGGACTTTGATGATGTCGAGATTGATGTGGATGATCCAGAGATCAATGAAAGTGTCAGATGGCTTGCCCTAGCTAAGGTTCACAAAGAGAAAAACTTCAGTCAATCAGCGTTCTACAGGGACATGCGTGCGGCCTGGAACCCAGCGCAGAGTGTAAGATTCAAACCTGTCGGTCCAAATCGGTTCGTCGTCCAGGCGTCTTGTCTGGGGGATTGGGAGCGTATAATGATGCAGGGGCCATGGCTTTTTCGCAACATGGCTGTATTGATGTGTCCATATGATGGCTTCAGTAAAACAGATGAGATCGGGATTGTTCAGATGCCGATTTGGCTCCAGATCCATAAGCTGCCAGAGGCATATTGCAAGCAGTCGGTAGTGGAAAAACTTCTGAAAGAAGCTGGGAAAATATTGGACATGCGATTAAACGGGAATACCCGTGGTGATTATGTTAGGGTGCGTGTGAAGCATGATATCCAACGTCCTCTGACAAAGTTTGTGAGTATTGTCCGTGCTAAGGAACGACAAGTTTACCTTGTGAGATATGAGAAGCTAGCAAGATTCTGCAAGGTTTGTGGACTCATTGGACATGGATTTAAGGAATGCGGCCTGGGTATACATGATGAGAAGCAAATGAAATACGGCGATTGGCTGTATGCAGATGGTCCCAATCAGAGTAGGATGGAGAATCCGCCACCCAAGACAAACAGGGCTGCTCGCCCTAGTGCGAGGCAGGAAGGACCAGAGGTTTCAGAAGGGAAGAATATTGCGTGGCAAGAGGATTTGGACCCTGCAATTGCAGATACTGCCTCTAGTCCAAGGAAGCCAACATGTATGGGAATGGAGTTGGACAAGATCCCGAGAAAGAGACTTAACATGGATGATGCTGTTTTAAACTCAGGCCAACTAAATAATAACTCCACCGTGTTGGCAATCACAGATGGAAGTGGTGCTGATCAGAAGAGTGGGGACTCCCCAACAAGTAGCTCAAGCAGCAAACGGGTGAAGACGGGGAAGGAACATGGGAACAATGAGATATCGGCGGCCTCCCTCGAGGAGGACCGCCGGATGCAATGAATGTCCTCGCCTGGAACTGCCGGGGGGTGGGGAACCGCCGGACAGTTCGGGAGGTGTTGGCCCTCGTCAAAGCCAACGACCCCAAGCTAGTCTTCTTATGTGAGACTAGACAAGGTGTAGTTAAAGTGGAAAAACTCAAGTGGAGGTTAGGTTTAAAAGGATTTCATGGTGTTAGTAGTAATGGTAGAAGTGGAGGTTTAGCTCTATTCTGGGACGAGTCCTTGACTGTGACAGTGCTGGATCCATGCTGTCGTTATATTGATGTTCGTATTGAGGATGTTGGAGGAGGAACTTCATGGAGAGGGACTTTTGTCTATGGTGAGCCAAGAGCTGAGAACAGGCAAGGCATGTGGGATCATCTAGCTCGCCTCAGAGCAATTTTGCAGGAACCTTGGCTTGTCTGTAGGGATTATAATGAGGCTTTGTGGCAACACGAGCATCTCTCGCGATCTCTGCGGTCCGAAACGCAGATGTCAGCTTTTAGGGACTGCCTGCTGCTATGTGAGCTCATGGATTTGGGTTTTGTAGGTATTCCATATACATATAATAACGGGCATGACGGTGATCGTAATGTTCAAGTCAGGCTCGACCGTGCTTGTGCGGATGAAAACTGGAAAGACCTGTTTCCAGCGACGAGGGTGCTGCACCTTGCTTCGCCTTGTTCGGATCATTGTCCCCTACTTATCCAAGTAGGGGAGGTTCAAGCCATTTGCAAGAAAGGAAACGCACCATGATACGAAATCATGTGGGAACGCCATCAAGGTCTACAGGACGTGGTAGCGAACTCATGGGTGAAACACAAGCCGAGTGGAGGGCTCGGTTCAGTGGCAGCATCATTAAAAGAGGTGATGAAGGAGCTGAAAGAATGGAGTAGAAACAACTTTGGTAATGTGTTGAAAGAAATAGAAGAGTTGAGGAGTCAGCTAGCTGGCTTACAATTAGCTGGGGCAGACCGCTCCCATATCCGGGAGAAGATGAATCAATTAGACGAACTCCTATATAGGGAGGAAATGATGTGGCTGCAGAGGTCGCGGATTACGTGGCTAAAGGAAGGCGAACGTAACACAAAATACATGCACCGTAGAGCAACCTGGAGGGCAAGGAGGAATCATATCGAGCGCTTAAAAAAGATGGATGGCTCTTGGTGCTCTGTACCTTCAGATATGGAGAGGATGGCGCAATCATACTTCCAGGAAGTATACACCAAAGACCCTACTATTGATCCATCGGTCGTCTTGGACAGTATCCAACAGAAAGTTACAGCAGACATGAATGAAGCTCTCGGGATGCCAGTTTCTGACAAAGAGATTTCCGATGTGCTCTTCCAAATAGGGCCGTTAAAGGCTCCAGGAGTGGATGGATTCCCAACGCATTTTTATCAGCGAAATTGGGAGGTTCTTAAAACAGTTGTTATTACTGCGGTTCAAGAGTTCTTTACTACAGGTATAATGCCAGATGATGTAAATGATACGGCGGTGGTATTAATACCGAAAGTACCACATCCTCGTGAACTAAAGGATTTTCAGCCTATTAGTCTTTGCAATGTGGTATATAAAATCGTGTCGAAATGCATGGTGAACAGGTTGCGACCTTTCTTAGCAGAGCTTATCTCGGAAAATCAAAGTGCATTCATCCCTGGCAGACTGATCACCGACAATTCGATTATTGCATTCGAATGTATTCATCATATACAATCTGTTAAGGAGAATTCTCTGGCTCTATGTGCTTACAAGCTTGACCTTTCGAAGGCATATGACCGAGTAGACTGGGATTTCTTGGAGAGGGCTCTTCTCAAATGGGGCTTCTCCCAGTTCTGGGTATCTCGTGTTATGGCGTGTGTTTCTTCGGTTAAATATTCAGTGAAATTCAATGGCAAGTTACTGGACTCCTTTTCCCCATCTAGGGGCCTCCGGCAAGGTGATCCGTTATCACCCTTTCTATTCCTATTTGTTGCGGATGCTCTTTCAAGGCTGTTTAACAAATCTATGGCAGAGGATGGGTTGAAAGGGGTGAAAATTTGTAGAGGGGCTCCGGAAATTTCCCACCTATTATTCGCGGATGACTCACTCTTATTCTTTCAAGCTTCAGAACAGCAGGAAAATTTGGTTAAAGGTTTGTTGAACACTTATGCAGCGGCTACTGGCCAGCTTATAAATCCATCAAAGTGCTCCATCCTTTTTTCAGATCACTGTCCGCCTACAGTTGCAAACAATGTGAAGAGTGTGCTGGAGATAACACATGAGTTCTTCGAGCCTAAGTATCTAGGCCTCCCTGTGCCAGAGGGAAGAATGCATAAAGGCAAATTTGAGACTATCCAGGAGAGATTAAGGAAGAGATTAATCGACTGGAGTGAACAGTATATGTCATCAGGTAACAAGGAAATTTTAATCAAATCAGTTGCTCAGGCTATACCAGCTTATGTCATGAGTGTCTTCAAGCTCCCGGCATCGATTTGTGATGAGTTAACCCACATGATGCGACAGTACTGGTGGGGAATTGACAAGGGGAAGCGTAAAATGGCATGGCTGAGCTGGGACAAAATGTGTTTACCCAAATCCATGGGTGGTATGGGTTTCAGAGATATGCAGGCGTTTAACCAGGCCCTTCTCGCAAAACAAGCATGGCGTGTTCTGGATTCGCCAGTCAGTTTATGTGCTAGGCTTCTCAAGGCGAAGTATTTCCCGAATGGTAATTTACTGGACTCGGTGTTCTCTAACAATGGCTCTGCAGTGTGGAAAGGGATTGTATATGGTCTTGATCTTCTGAAAAAGGGGGTTATCTGGCGAGTGGGAGATGGGACGCTTATACGTACTTGGCGAGACCCTTGGATCCCAAGAGAAACCTCGTTCCGGCCTATTACTCCCAAGCGCACTTCCCGGATGAACCGTGTCTCAGATTTCTTGGATGAGAACGGTGCATGGCGGATGGATCGGTTGGAAGAGAATTTTTGGCCTATGGACATTGATCATATTGTGAAGATAAGGCCGTCCCCAAGGCAACGTTGTGATTTTGTTTCGTGGTTTCCAGAGAAGAGTGGCCAATTCTCGGTCAGGAGCGCCTACAGACTGGCTACATATGATCATAACATAGCGTTTGCAGGGGGAGCTTCGTGTTCAGCACCAAGTGGAGTGCGATCAAGTTGGAATGCTGTGTGGAAATCGTCAGTACCCCAGAAGATGAAAATTACAGCTCGGAAGGTAATTGCAGGTGCCTTGCCTACAGCGCAATGTAAAAGATTCAGACATATTTCCACGCGATCGACCTGCCCCTTGTGTGGCGTGGAGGAGGAGGGCTCATTTCATGCGCTAGTTACCTGTACAAAGCGAGGCTGATTTGGTTGAGTATGAGGACTAGATGGCCTCTTCCCTCGGATGAGTTTCTACTAGACAATGGAAATGAATGGTTATTGCACTTGCTGGTGAACTGCAGCGATGAAGTTCGGGACATGGTGATCATGCTAGTTTGGCGAATCTGGCAGCTACGGTCAGACCAAGCACATGGCAAGGAAATCCCACCAACGGATGTGACGGTGGAGTTCCTAAACAGCTACTACAAGTCCGTTAATCTAGCAGGCCGGTTTAGCACGGAGGAAATAATCAAAGGCAAGATGCCAATTTCGGCCGAGGGTACAGGTTATGTGCACAAAGTGAAACCATTGGCCTTGCCATGGCCTGCGCCACTGCCAGGCTTCGTTGCACTATCCGTCGATGGAGCTTTCCTGGAGGCTGATGGGTCAGCTGCTGCTGGCATGATTCTTCGCGATGACAAAGGCAAGATTATTTTCTCAGCCTACCGTTATATCTTCCATTGCAATGATCCGTTGGAAGCGGAAATACATGCCCTCATGCAGGGAATGGCGTTGGCTATACAACATACGTCGCTCCCGGTGGTCGTTCAATCAGATTGTGCTGAAGCTCTTTCAGTCCTGTCTAACAATGGCCTGGTGAAGTCAGCCTATGGGAAATTGGTTATTGAGATTAAAGAGATGATGAGTAGTAGGGAGTTTTTACCTCAGAAAATTCACCGTAGTCAGAATTGTGTCGCAGATCGGTTGGCCACTTACAGCCGCTCCGAGAGAACCACAGCGGTGTGGTTACGGGCGGCTCCACCTTGTATTGAGGACTTGTGGCCTCTTGATTGTAACACTATAACTTTGCAATAAAAACTCCCTTTCCCCCGCAAAAAAAAAGACAGGTCAGAGTGTATCTGGCAGAGTATCTCAAGCCAATTGGACACATTGCACTTTTAGATGATGATGCAATTGCTCTCCTTACTGCTTTATAGATATGCTCTCAGAGCATCTATAGCCGGGCGCCCTAAACCGGCCTCAAACTCCCGGGCAGCCTGTCCGGTCACTAACCGGCCATAATTTTTGACTCAAACAGATGCAACAAACGGTCCTCCAATGCCGGGGCTGACCAACACCCCTCATATTCAACCCAAATATAGGGCTGATATGGGGTGGCCCGGACACGCCCGTGCGCGTCGGCCTGACAAGCCCAGCCCACCACCGATTCCACGGCTGTCCCATAAAAAACATCCGGCTAATCGCTCCGAAACCCTAGCGTACTCACTCTCCTCTCTCGCTCTCTCCTTTCCTCTTCCCGCACCAATTTCGATTGAATCCGGCGCAATGTCGAGCTCCAGCAGCCGCTCCGACTCCGACCTGAATCCGGACTATGAGCTCGCCCTCCGCATCATCTTGGAGCGGTCCAAGGTGGAGACTGGGGGCAGCTCCGAATCTGCAGCCTCGCCGCAGACGCAGCTCGGACGCCGGTGGTGGCCCCTCCCGGCCCGTGCGCAACTCTGGTAGGCAGCCTGCGCAATCTGCGCCTCCCCTGCATCGCCCCCTACCCCTGTCGGCTGCTGCTCCACCACGTGGGTAGCGGTGCGTGCTTGTGCCCGCCCTGCCGACCCGGACGCTCACGCCAGAATCAGAGGCGCGTGTCGCCCGCCGTGAGCGGCAGCGACAAAGGGAGAGGAGAGAGAGGCCGCGGAGCAGTCCGTGCGCTGCCGCCGCGGGATGGAGGCGGAGCCCGACGAGGATGCGCGGCTCCTCGAATGGGCCTACCGCCGGCACATAAGGATGGCAATGGTAGGGTATGGGCAGGGTAGAGCAATACCATATCCATACCCATATAGTCAGTTGGTACAAAATTCTACCCATACCCGTATCCATGGGTATGAAACTTTACCCGTACCCATACCCGATGGGTACCCGTACCCATTTGGTACCCGGCGGGTAGAACAAATAGTACACGAGTTGTTCACATTTTTACACTCATTGATAGCACATTTGAAAAAAAATTTGTCTCATCTCAATAACAAGTACATGAGTACAACATACTCAAAAGTCAATAGGAGTAGACAAGTCACATGCCAGGTTAATTATTAATTGACGATAACTTAACATTACTTCACAAGTGGGCATGGTATGGGTTTACCCGCGGATACAAGGCTATACCCATACCCTACCCATTTAATTGACGATAACTTAACATTGCTTCACAAGTGGGCATGGTATGGGTTTACCCGCGGATACAAGGCTATACCCGTACCCTACCCATGACTTAACGGGTAGGGTATGGGTACCACCCATGGATATAAAAGTGTGCCCATACCTTGTCCGGCACACGTACGATATTGGGATGTGCCGCACCATCGAGGCCTATTCGTAGAGCATGGTTAATAGTATAGCCAACATCCAGCTATATGAAGTTGGCATATCATCTAAAGCCAACCTAATAGGCCACTAGTACAACAGTTAGTCATACTAGTATATTATACCATTAATATGATGCCCCACCTTTTGTCTCACAAAGTATGTTGGAGCTAATACTATAGCCGCATACAAATTTACGGTCCGTTTCTCTCCTCTCTCCTCCAACTAAGCACAAATGATATATTTAAATCCTTATAGTTTGCTTATGTCGAGAGAGGGATTGCAGCACCCGAGCTCCACTGCTCCCTATATATAAACATTTTGAAGTTTGTGTTTTTGAAGTTTCAAAAATATGTGAATTTTTTCCCGGGGATACATATACACATTCTGAATACGCGTTTTGGGCTAAACAAAATTCTGATAATATATAGGAGAAAATGGATACCATTTATGTCAGAAATTTATCCTTTTTATATTTCTCAATATACAAAGTGTTTCTTTTTCAGCTTTTTACCAGGCCATAGGAATGTCTGTATGTATTCACGTATTTGATTTAAGATTTTTTTCAGCAACAAAAGTGTGTTTTTCAAAATTTTCAAATACCAAGAGCAATGGAGACCGGTAGAGGGGGAGGGAGCCAGCCCTAGGCGCGCCCAAGTAGGAGGAATCCTACTTGGGCTCCTAGTAGGATTTGCCCCCCTTCCTTTTACTGGAGAGGGAAAGGGTGAAAGAGAGAGAGGGAGGGAGAAGGAAAGGGGGACGCCGCCCCCTCTCCTAGTCCTATTCGGCCTCCTTCCATGTGGGGGACGTGCCACCCCTATGTGGGCTGGTGTGCCTCCCTTCTGTGGCCCATACGGCCCATAACTTCCCCTGGGGGGTTCCGGTAACCTCCCAGTACTCCGATATGTACCTGATACATCCCGGAACACTTCCGGTGTATGAATACTATCATCCAATATATCAGTCTTTACCTCTCGACCATTTCGAGACTCCTCGTCATGTCTGTGATCTCATCCAGGACTCCGAACTACATTCGGTCACCAAATCACATAACTCATACAATACAAATCGTCATCGAACGTTAAGCGTGCGGATCCTACGGACTCGAGAACTATGTAGACATGACCAAGACACCTCTCCGGTCAATAACCAACAGCGGAACCTGAATGCTCATATTGGTTCCCACATATTCTATGAAGATCTTTATCGGTTGTACCGTAATGACAACATACATTATTCCCTTTGTCATCGGTATGTTACTTGCCCGAGATTCGATCATCGGTATCTTCATACCTAGTTCAATCTCGTTACGGGCAAGTCTCTTTACTCGTTCCGTAATGCATTATCTTGCAACTAACCCATTAGTCACATTGCTTGCAAGACTTCCTTCTTATGATGTGCATTACCGAGAGGGCCCAGAGATACCTCTCCGATACTCGGAGTGACAAATCATAATCTTGATCTATGCCAACCCAACAAACACCTTTGGAGATACCTGTAGATCATCTTTACAATCACCCAGTTATATTGTGACGTTTGATAGCACACAAGGCATTCCTCCAGTATCCGGGAGTTGCATAATCTCATAGTCGGAGAAATATGTATTTGACATGAAGAAAGTAGTAGCAATAAAACTGAACGATCAATATGCTAAGATAACGGAGGGTCATGTCCATCACATCATTCTCCTAATGATGTGATCACGTTCATCAAATGAAAACACATGTCTATGGTCAGGAAACTTAACCATCTTTGATTAACGAGCTAGTCTAGTAGAGGCTTACTAGGGACTTGGTGTTTTGTCTATGTATCCACACATGTATCAAGTTTTCGGTTAATACAATTTAGCATGAATAATAAACATTTATCATGATATAAGGAAATATAAAATAACAACTTTATTATTTTCTCTAGGGCATATTTCCTTCAGTCTCCCACTTGCACTAGAGTTAATAATCTAGATTACATAGTAATGATTCTAACACCCATGCAGTCTTGGAATTGATCGTGTTTTGCTCATGGAAGAGGTTTAGTCAACGGGTTTGCCACATTCAGATCCTTATGTATTTTGCAAATCTCTATGTCTCCCTCCTTGACTTGATCACAGATGGAGTTGAAGCGTCTCTTGATGTGTTTGGTTCTCTTGTGAAACCTGGATTCCTTCGCCAAGGCAATTGCGCCAGTGTTGTCACAAAAGATTTTCATTGGAGCCGATTGATGGCTTCTCGCCCCTCGTTGGTTACCTCAAGTGGAAGGTTTGAGATGCAGTGTAGCGGAAGTTTTCCCTTGGCAAAGATACCAAGGATCGATTTCCCTTAGACTCCCAGTTTCAACAAGAAGGTGTCAACTGCTAACGGCGCCAGATATTAGCAATCAACGTGGACCTGCACACAGATACAAATAGCTTTGCTCCCAACGAGTACAGAGAGGTTGTCAATCCCTCCGGCCTAGTCGTTTACAAAGGATCAAACGCAAGTGATAATAGTGATAGGTAATGCTGCAAATAGTAAGTAAAAACGGAAAGTAAATAGCGGATGTGATCAATGATGGTAATATGGACCGGGGTCCCATGATGTTCACTAGTGATGTCTCTCTCCCAAAAGACGATAAAACAGCTATGTGAGGTAAACGAATTACAGCTGGGCAATTGACAGAATTATGTGCGCAAACCAATGCTAACTATGTTGCAAGAAAGGTAGAGGTTCAAAGCATGGGCGGTACGCCAAGGCAAGTAGACCGAAATCCATCTGCATCTACTACTAATCATCCACCTTGAGATATCTATCCAGAACATCTCGCTGGTATTAAGTTGCGAGTCCCACCCATAGTGTAAACTCAAAGCAACAGACAACTGCATTAAAAGAACTTTGCGTAAAGTAAACAATCCTTGCACCCGCGGGCACAAGCACCGTTGTTTTCCCCCTTGTGGCAACACCACATCCCCTAGACTCATGTTTCTGTCACTCAAGCTAGTCATCGAGGGGCATGAACCCACAATCAAGCATAACGTTCCCTCTTGGAGTCACTGCCTACTACTTGGCCAAAGCAATAAATAACAACGGAGAACATGCAAGAATAACTTACGAACATAAATATAAAAGAGGTGAATCAAATATATTACTCAAACACAATCTGAACATAATCTCACAATCCATCGGATCCCAGCAAACTCATCATAGCAACAGCATAAGGATTACATATGTGCCTCGATCATGTAGGGCAGCTCCTGAGGACTAATTAGTGAAGCACAAGAACGGGAGGAGAACATCACATAGCTACTGGTCATGGACCCATGGTCAAAGGGAGACTACTCACAACTCATCCGGGAGGCGTCCATGGTGGTGGAGAAGCTCCCGGTAGTGATCCTCCCCTCCGGCAGGGTGCCGGGAAGAGTTCTCCTGGTGCTCCCGATCTTGGAAGCGCGGCGGCGGCGGAACAGAGATGAGATTGCAAAAAAGGGTTCCCGTCTCGAGGGTTTCGGGACACGATATAAATATATACCAAAGGGGGGCATCAACGGAGGCCTGGGGGGCCCAGGCGCCCCCCGGCGCGGTCAGGAGGGGGGCCGCGCCACCAGGGTGCTTGGAGCCCTGGTGGCCCCCCTCCGGCTGTACTTCGGGTGCCGGGAAGCTTCTAGAACGCTGATTTTTTATATAATTTTTCCGGGATTTTTCTGGCAGTTCTCGTAATGGGAAAACCTGAAATACAAAAACAACAGAAAACAGAAACTGGCACTGGGGTGCACTGAGTTAATAGGTTAGTCCAAATATGATCAAAAGTGTATGGAAGTGTATAAATATCATAGCAATATCACCCAAAAGAGGCATGGAGCAAGCAGAAATTATAGATACGTTTTGGACGTATCAACATCCCCAAGCTTAATTCCTGCTCGTCCTCGAGTAGGTAAATGATAACAAGAATAATTTCTGTGGTGACATGCTATTAACCATATAGGACCTTTTCATAGTCACATGACAAAAGCTTACTGAGACAATGAATCTGTAGTAATTAAGTTGCCTCATGAGAAAATCACAAAGAACTGAAAGTTTTACAATATGATACTGAAACATCAAATAGATTGCAATGAGCATGGTGTGCAAATATGATAAAGTGATATCTCGCTTGCCCCCTTTAGTGAAGCAAAACATAAATGCAGGGGCACCTCCAAGGTTTAAGTGATGACTAGATACAATGATTTCAGAATAAACGATATCACAATCATGCAAAAGACAATGCTACTTTGGGACAATGCACATTACACTCAGAATGACAATCATGCTCTTAGTAGTTGGTGCTTTAAAAGAAGGTGGAGACTCTCGAACCGTGGCTTTTGTTGGCAAGGTTGAAAACCCATGGTCGGAAACAAAGACAAAACATGTACCAGAGCTCTTGGTTTTAAAAACAGAGGTAATAATATTTTTTTGTTTAGATTATGCATGTTTCGTCAACGAATGCTAGTAGACAACTCAATCACTTCTTGAGATGGACAAGTTTCGAGGAACGGCTCCCGAATGAGGACGATCACATCCTCTTAATCTCCTTTGTTTATCACTGCCAAAGTTTTCTAATTTCTCATGAACAAAGCGTGAAGGAGGGTTTGTTTGTTATATTATTTTTGAGCCGGGCGCACTCAATGCCAGTTCCTTCTCGTATTATGGGTTTGCACATTATACATGCAATCCGGGGTGAAGCTTGTCCAACTTAAAAAGATCATGAATTAACTACTACTTCCTCATGAACTTAAAACAGAGGCACAAAACAGAAATGCTTTTTTTTTTGAATAATTTCGAGATGGTACATGCAAGTCTCCGTTAGGAATGGTAGGTAAATACCATGTAGGAAGGTATGGTGGACTCATATGGCATAACTGGTTTAAAAGAATTTGGATGCACAAGCAGTCAGTCCGCTTAGTACAGGTGGAGGTTAGCAAAAGACTGGGAGCGACCAACTAAAAGAGCAATGACGGTCATAATCATGCAGAGCGACAAAGCAACATTGAATCAGGCATGGAAGTTATATCGCTACTCAGAAACAAAAGATCATCAAGGCTTGACAGACTTTCTTTACAGTCTTAAATATGCGTGAGCATACGCCAAGTCAATCAAAATAAATTCTTGAAGGAAGATATTACTAAACCATACCACATCATAGGCAAACAAATCATGTTGGTACTCCAATAACACATTGGGAACCCCCCAGCTATTTGAGACTAACCATAAGAAAACATGAACTACTAAGCGCCATTATGCAGGTAGCATCTTTATCATAGACATATCAACCAATGCAACAGAAGCAAACTCTCTTAATAAGATAAGCATGATAACTAAAGAGAGTTCAAGCAACCAACTAAACAAAAGCTCTTTAGAAAGATAAGCATGAAAACTAAAAGCTAAGCATGATAGTAGCTATTGAAAGACAAAGAACACACACAACAAAGATAGACATGAAAATTCTATGTTATGTTCTAGGTAGAAGTGGAGCGTGTTTCTCTCCCACATAAAGAAAGCTGAGTTCCGACTCGTTATGAAAAGCTAAAGAAAACTAAAAAGGAAAACTAAAAGCAAGACGCTCCAAGCATAGCACATAACACATGAAGTGATAAAAATATAGTGGAACGAAAGACGAACTGATAATGTTGATGAAGAAGGGGATGCACGGGGGCATCCCCAAGCTTAGACGCTTGAGTCTCCTTGAATATTTCCTGGGGGTGCATGGGGGCATCCCCAAGCTTGATCGTTTGACACTCCTGAATCTTTTTATCATCTTCCCTCGCACACTTGAAAACTCCCTTCATACATAACTCATCATAATCTGATTAGCGAGGTTAGTACCCATAATAAAATAATTGTTCCTTGCTGGAAATAAGGATATTCTTGAAGGTCTACTGTTTCTCAAGATTGCCAAAAGGTTTTTTCAAAGAAAAAGCAAGCTCTAGGTTTGCAAAATGAAGGAAAGGCAAAACAGGACAGAATCTGTGAAAAACAGAACAGCAGGTAGTAAATGATTTTTTCGGGGCACTTCTGCAACTCTAATAAAAAAACTCAGAACAGACGCACGAAAGACAATTGTATAGAGCACGCTGTCGAAAAAATTCAGACCAAAAAGATGATCTGGTGATTTTATACGAATTTTTCTATCCAAGGACAGAATCTGTTTCCTGGACAGCACGTCACAACTTTTGAACTTTCTTGCAATCAGAGGCTATACTTGGCACAAAATTGAAAAGTAAAGATACAATGATGATGCTACTGTAGTAACAACATCAAGACACAACAAAAGAAAAATAAAATTTATTCATGTGGGCTGCCTCCCAAAAGCGCTTTCTTTTATGCCTTTAAGCTAGGCATAATGCAAAGAGATCAAGTTTTATCAAGAGTATAAGAATAGCTAGCCCGTATGACGGACTCAAAAGGTAACTTAATCTTCTTTCGAGGGAAGTGTTCCATCCCTTTCTTGAGAGGAAATTGGAATTTTATATTCCCCTCTTTCATGTCAATGATAGCACCAATGGTGCGAAGAAAAGGACGTCCCAAAATAATTGGACACGAAGGTTCAAATTCAATGCCCATAATAGTAAAATCAATGGGAACATAATTGTCATTGACAATGATAAGAACATCGTCGATCCTCCCCAAGGGTTTCTTTATGGAAGAATCAACGAGACGAACACCAAAAGAACAAGAATCAAAAGGTTTCAATTTAAGCATATCATATATTCTTTTTGGCATAACAGAGGTACTAGCACCAACATCACATAAAGCATAGCAAGAGAAGTTATTCAACTTAATTTTAATCATAGGATCCCAACCATCTTCTAGCTTTCTAGGTATGGAGGCTTCTACTCTAAGTTTCTCCTCCCTAGCTTTGATAAGAGCATTAGTGATATGCTCTGTGAAGGCAAGGTTAATCGTGCTAGTGCGGGGATCTCTAGACATCCTGTGAAGGAAATCAATAACTTCGGTAAGAGTGCAATTATCAAAATCAAGGTCACTACTATCAAGTAAGGTGGTAGTGGTGTCCTTTAGGTTCACTTGTTTGGTAGTTTTTATAGTCATAGCATCACCATTAATAGGTCCAATGGGACCAGGAGTGCATTGGGTGCTAAGAGTTTGGATATCCTCAACAACTTGGATAGTAGCAACAGTGTGGTGGGTAGGAAGGTCCTTAATTCTATCCTCTTCCTCCCTTTCTCTAGCCCATCTCTCTTTAAGTTTAGCCAACATCCTAATGTTTTCATTAATTTGCACTTGAATAGCATTCATAGGAGTGACCTTCCTCTCCTCAAGAGGAGAAGTTCTAATTTTAAGCAATTCTACTTCATTGGCTAAATTGTCTACCTTCGAAGAGAGATTATCTAGTTTGTTTAGTTTTTCTTCTACACTATTATTAAAAGCTTTTTGGGTAGTGATGAAATCTTTAAGCATAATCTCTAGTTCAGTAGTGGAGTTCTTGGTGCTAGGATAAGCATTGTTGTTCCCATAAGAATTAGAGGGGAACGGTCTAGGATTGTTACCAAAGTTACTCCTATAAGCATTGTTATTAAAATTGTTTCTAGAGATAAAATTCACATCTACTTGTTCTTGAGCAATCAAAGAATTTAAAGGAACATCACGAGGATCAACATAAGATTGCTTCGAAAGTAGAGACATGATCAAGTCAACTTTTTCATTTAGGGAGGAAATCTCCTCGACAGAGTTTACCTTCCTACCTGTTGGAGCGCGTTCGGTGTGCCATTGGGAATAGTTGGTCATCATCTCATCGAGAAGCTTTGTGGCAGCACCAAGTGTAGTTGACATAAAGGTTCCTCCCGCGGCCGAATCTAACAAGTTCCGTGAGGTAAAGTTCAAGCTTGCATAAAAAGTTTGGATAACCATCCAAGTAGTCAAACCATGAGTAGGGCAGTTCTTGATAAGAGATTTCATACGTTCCCAAGCTTGGGCAACGTGTTCATTATCCAATTGTTTAAAATTCATTATGTTACTTCTTAGTTGGATAATTTTAGCAGGTGGATAGTATTTTCCAATAAAAGCATCTTTGCACTTGTCCCATGAATCTATGCTATTTCTAGGCAAAGATTGAAACCAAATTTTAGCTCCTCCTCTCAAGGAGAAAGGAAAAATCTTAAGCTTAACAATATTACCATCTATTTCTTGGTACTTTTGCATATCACAAAGTTCAACAAAATTGTTCAAGTGTAAAGCAGCATCATCTCCAGCACCGGAGAATTGATCTTTCATAACTAGGTTCAGTAAAGCAGGTTTAATTTCATAAGAAGGTGCTGAAGTGGCAGGTGTAGTGATAGGTGTGCAGATAAAGTCATCGTTGTTGTGACTAGTGAAGTCACACAACTTGGTGTTCTCGGTGGAACCCATAGCAGCAAGCAAGCAAGATAACTATTTTTGTGATTTTTGATAAAAGATACTTAAAGCAAAACTGAAAGGTAAACTAACAAGACTAAAAGCAAAGGTAAAAGATAGCGTGCAACTCCCCTATCTTGAAGAGTGGAGTCCCCGGCAACGGCGCCAGAAAACTTTGCTTGATGGCTTCTCGCCCCTCGTTGGTTACCCCAAGTGGAAGGTTTGAGATGCAGTGTAGCGGAAGTTTTCCCTTGGCAAAGATACCAAGGATCGATTTCCCTGAGACTCCCAGTTTCAACAAGAAGGTGTCAACTGCTAACGGCGCCAGATATTAGCAATCAACGTGGACCTGCACACAGATACAAATAACTTTGCTCCCAATGAGTACAGAGAGGTTGTCAATCCCTCCGGCCTTGTCGTTTACAAAGGATCAAACGCAAGTGATAATAGTGATAGGTAATGCTGCAAATAGTAAGTAAAAACGGAAAGTAAATAGCGGATGTGATCAATGATGGTAATATGGACCGGGGTCCCATGATGTCACTAGTGATGTCTCTCTCCCAAAAGACGATAAAACAGCTATGTGAGGTAAACGAATTACAGCTGGGTAATTGATAGAATTATGTGCGCAAACCAATGCTAACTATGTTGCAAGAAAGGTAGAGGTTCAAAGCATGGGCGGTACGCCAAGGCAAGTAGACCGAAATCCATCTGCATCTACTACTAATCATCCACCTTGAGATATCTATCCAGAACATCTCGCTGGTATTAAGTTGCGAGTCCCACCCATAGTGTAAACTCAAAGCAACAGACAACTGCATTAAAAGAACTTTGCGTAAAGTAAACAATCCTTGCACCCGCGGGCACAAGCACCGTTGTTTTCCCCCTTGTGGCAACAACACATCCCCTAGACTCATGTTTCTGTCACTCAAGCTAGTCATCGAGGGGCATGAACCCACAATCAAGCATAACGTTCCCTCTTGGAGTCACTACCTACTACTTGGCCAAAGCAATAAATAACAACGGAGAACATGCAAGAATTACTTACGAACATAAATATAAAAGAGGTGAATCAAATATAGTACTCAAACACAATCTGAACATAATCTCACAATCCATCGGATCCCAGCAAACTCATCATAGCAATAGCATAAGGATTACATATGTGCCTCGATCATGTAGGGCAGCTCACGAGGACTAATTAGTGAAGCACAAGAACGGGAGGAGAACATCACATAGCTACTGGTCATGGACCCATGGTCCAAGGGAGACTACTCACAACTCATCCGGGAGGCGTCCATGGTGGTGGAGAAGCTCCCGGTGGTGATCCTCCCCTCCGGCAGGGTGTCGGGAAGAGTTCTCCTGGTGCTCCCGATCTTGGAAGCGCGGCGGCGGCGGAACAGAGATTTGATCGCGAAAAAGGGTTCCCGTCTCGAGGGTTTCGGGACACGATATAAATATATGCCAAAGGGGGGCATCAGCGGAGGCCTGGGGGGCCCAGGCGCCCCCCCGGCGCGGCCAGGAGGGGGGCCGCGCCACCAGGGCGCCTGGAGCCCTGGTGGCCTCCCTCCGGCTGTACTTCGGGTGCCGGGAAGCTTCTGGAACGCTGATTTTTTATATAATTTTTCCGGGATTTTTCTGGCAGTTCTCGTAATGGGAAAACCTGAAATACAAAAACAGCAGAAAACAGAAACTGGCACTGGGGTGCACTGAGTTAATAGGTTAGTCCAAATATGATCAAAAGTGTATGGAAGTGTATAAATATCATAGCAATATCACCCAAAAGAGGCATGGAGCAAGCAGAAATTATAGATACGTTTTGGACGTATCACCGATGCACTAGGGTATTACACCTAGATAGGATATGAACTCCTTCATCCAGACTCATTCATTTGCTGCTTTTGAAGCAGCTATGTACTCCGCTTCACACGTACATCCCGCCATGACGCTTTGCTTGGAACTGCACCAACTGACTGCTCCACCATTCAATAAAAATACGTATCCAGTTTGTGACTTAGAGTCATCCGGATCAGTGTCAAAGCTAGCATTGATGTAACCATTTACGAAGAGCTCTTTGTCACCTCCATAAACGAGAAACATATCCTTGGTCCTTTTCAGGTACTTCAGGATGTTCTTGACCGCTGTCCAGTGATCCACTCCTGGATTACTTTGGTACCTCCCTACTAGACTTATAGCAAGGCACACATCAGTTCTGGTATACATCATTGCTTACATGATAGAACATATGGCTGAGGCATAGGGAATGACTTTCATTTTCTCTCTATCTTCTGCAGTGGTCGGGCATTGAGTCTGACTCAACTTCACACCTTGCAACACAAGCAAGAACCCTTTCTTTGACTGATCCATTTTGAACTTCTTCAAAACTTTATCAAGGTTTGTGCTTTGTGAAAGTCCTATCAAGCGTCTTGATCTATCTCTATAGATCTTGATGCCTAATTTATAAGCAGCTTCACTGAGGTCTTTCATTGAAAAATTCTTATTCAAGTATCCTTTTATGCTATCCAGAAATTCTATATCATTTCCAATCAACAATATGTCATCCACATATAATATTAGAAATGCTACAGAGCTCCCACTCACTTTCTTGTAAATATAGGCTTCTCCGAAATTCTATATAAAACCATATGCTTTGATCACCTCATCAAAGCGTATATTCCAACTCCGGGATGCTTGCACCAGTCCATAGATGGATCGCTGGACCTTGCACACTTTGATAGCACCTTTAGGATTGACAAAACCTTCTGATTGTATCATACACAACTCTTCTTTAAGAAATCCATTGAGGAATGCAGTTTTGACGTCCATTTGCCATATTTCATAATCATAAAATGTGGCAATTGCTAACATGTTTCGGACAGACTTAAGCATCGCTACGAGTGAGAAAGTCTCATTGTAGTCAACTCCTTGTACTTGTCGAAAACCTTTTGCGACAAGTCGAGCTTTGTAGACAGTAACATTACCATCAGCGTCAATCCTCTTCTTGAAGATCCATTTATTCTCTATGGCTCGCCGATCATCGGGCAAGTCCACCAAAGTCCACACTTTGTTCATACATGGATCCTATCTCAGATTTCATTGCCTCAAGCCATTTCGCGGAATCTGGGCTCATCATCGCTTCCACATAGTTCGTAGGTTCGTCATGGTCTAGTAAACTTACAGAACAGGATTACCGTACCACTCTAGTGCAGAACGTGCTCTGGTTGACCTACGAGGTTCAGTGGTAACTTGATCTGAAGTTTCATGATCATCATCATTAGCTTCCTCACTAGTTGGTGTAGGCATCACGGGAACAGTTTTCTGTGATGAGTACTTTCCAATTCGAGAGAAGGTACAATTACCTCATCAAGTTCTACTTTCCTCTCACTCACTTCTTTCGAGAGAAACTCCTTCTCTAGAAAGGATCCATTCTTACCAACAAAGATCTTGCCTTCGGATTTGTGATAGAAGGTGTACCCAATAGTTTCTTTCGGGTATCCTATGAAGACACACTTCTCCGATTTGGGTGCGAGCTTATCAGACTGAAGCTTTTTCACATAAGCATCACAACCCCAAACCTTAAGAAACGACAACTTAGGTTTCTTTCCAAACCACAGTTCATACGGTGTCGTCTCAAAGGATTTAGACGGTGCCCTATTTAACGTGAATGCAGTTGTCTCTAATGCATAACCCCAAAACGATAGTGGTAAATCGGTAAGAGACATCATATATCGCACCATATCTAATAAAGTACGATTACGACATTCGGACACACCATTACGCTGTGGTGTTCCAGGTGGCGTGAGTTGCAAAACTATTCCACATTGTTTTAAATGAAGACCAAACTCGTAACTCAAATACTCGCCTCCGCGATCAGATCGTAGAAACTTTATTTTCTTGTTATGATGATTCTCTACTTCACTCTGAAATTCTTTGAACTTTTCAAATGTTTCGGACTTGTGTTTCATCAAGTAGATAAACCCATATCTGCTTAAATCATTTGTGAAGGTTAGAAAATAACGATACCAGCCGCGAGCCTCAATACTCATCGGACCACATACATCGGTACGTATTATTTCCAATAAGTCATTAGCTCGCTCCATTAGTCTGGAGAACAGAGTTTTAGTCGTCTTGCCCATGAGGCATGGTTCACAAGTATCAAATGATTCATAATCATGTGATTCCAAAAGCCCATCTGTATGGAGTTTCTTCATGCGTTTTACACCAATATGACCTAAACGGCAGTGCCAAAAATATGTTGCACTATCATTATCAAATTTGCATCTTTTGGCATCAATATTATGAATATGTGTATCACCACAATCGAGATTCAATAAAAATAGACCACTCTTCAAGGGTGCATGACCATAAAAGATATTACTTATAAAAATAGAACAACCATTATTCTCTGATTTAAATGAATAACCATTTTGCATCAAACAAGATCCAACTATAATGTTCATGCTCAACGCTGGCACCAAATAACAATTATTCAGGTTTAAAACTAATATCGAAGGTAGATGTAGAGGTAGCGTGCCGACGACGACCACATCGACTTTGGAACCATTTCCCAGGCGCATCGTCACTTCGTCCTTAGCCAATCTTCGTTTAATCCGTAGCCCTTGTTTCGAGTTGCAAATATGAGCAACCAAACCAGTATCAAATACGCAGGCGCTACTACGAGCATTAGTAAGGTACACATCAATAACATGTATATCAAATATACCTTTGTTAACATTGCCATCCTTCTTATCCGCCAAATACTTGGGGCAGTTTCGCTTCCAGTGACCAGTCCCTTTGCAGTAGAAGCACTCAATTTCAGGCTTGGGTCCAGACTTAGGTTTCTTCCCGGGAGTAGCAACTTGCTTGCTATTCTTCTTGAAGTTACCCTTCTTTTCCTTGCCCTTTTTCTTGAAACTAGTGGTCATGTTAATCATCAACACTTGATGCTCCTTTTTGATTTCTACCTCTGCAACTTTGAGCATTGCGAAGAGCTCGGGAATTGTCTTCTCCATCCCTTGCATATGATAGTTCATCACGAAGCCTTTGTACCTTGGAGGCAGTGATTGGAGAACTCTGTCAATGACACTATCATCTCAAAGATTAACTCCCAACCGAGTCAAGTGATTATGATATCCAGACATTACGAGTATGTGTTCACTGACAGAACTATTCTGCTCCATCTTAAAGCTATATAACTTGTTGGAGACTTCATATATCTCAACTCGGACATTTGCTTGAAATATTAACTTCAACTCTTGAAACATCTCATATGCTCCATGATGTTCAAAACGTCTTTGAAGTCCCGAATCTACGTCGTAAAGCATGGCCCACTGAACTATAGAGTAGTCATCAGATCGAGCTTGCCAGGCATTCAAAACATCAGCATCTTCTCCTGCAGCAGGCCTTTCACCTAGCGGTGCATCAAGGACATATATTCTTCTATGCAGTAATGAGGATAATCCTCAAGTTACGGACCCAGTCCGTGTAGTTGCTACCATCATCTTTCAACTTAGCTTTCTCTAGGAACACATTAAAATTCAAGGGAACGGTAGCACGGGCCATTGATCTAGAACATAGATATGCAAAAATAATCAGGACTAAGTTCATGATAAATTAAGTTCAATTAATCATATTACTAAAGAACTCACACTTAGATAGACATCCCTCAAGTCATCTAAATGATACGTGATCCAAACCAACTAAACCATGTCTGATCATCACGTGAGATGGAGTAGTCTTCAATGGTGAACATCTCTATGTTGATCATATCTACTATATGATTCAGGTTTGACCTTTCGGTCTCCAGTGTTCCGAGGCCATGTTTGTACATGCTAGGCTCGTCAAGTTTAACCCGAGTATTCTCCGCATATACAAAACTGTCTTGCACCTGTTGTATGTGAACATAGAGCTTATCACACCCGATAATCACGTGGTGTCTCAGCACGACGAACTGTCGCAACGGTACATACTCAGGGAGAACACTTGTAGCTTGAAATTTTAGTAAGTGATCATCTTATAATGCTACCACCGTACTAAGAAAATAAGATACATAACAAGATAAACATCACATGCAATCAAAATATGTGACATGATATGGCCATCATCATCTTGTGCCTTTGATCTCCATTTCCAAAGCACCGTCATGATCTCCATCGTCACCGGCTTGACACCTTGATCTCCATCGTAGTGTCGTGGTCGTCTCGCCAACTATTGCTTCTACGACTATCGCTAACTCATAGTGATAAAGTAAAACAATTACATGGCGTATGCATTTCATACAATAAAGAGACAACCATAAGGCTCATGCCGGTTGTCAGGACATCTTACAAAACATGATCATCTCATACAATAATGTATAACTCATCATGTCTTGACCATATCACATCACAACATGCCCTGCAAAAACAAGTTAGACGTCCTCTAGTTTGTTGTTTCAAGTTTTACATGGCTGCTACAGGCTTCTAGCAAGAACCATTCTTACCTACGCATGAAAATCACAACGGTGTTTCGTCAAGTTTGTTGTTTTAACCTTCAACAAGGACCGGCCGCAGTCAAATTTGATTCAACTAAAGTAGGAGAAACATACACCCGCCAGCCATGCAAAACTAGTTGCATGCCTGTTGGTGGAACCGGTCTCATGAACGCGGTCATGTAAGGTTGGTCCAGGCCGCTTCATCTAACAATACCGCCAAATCAAAATAAGACGTTGGTGGTAAGCAGTATGACTATGACCGCCCACAACTCTTTGTGTTCTACTCGTACATATCATCTACGCATAGACCTGGCTCGTGATGCCACTGTAGGGAAACGTAGCGCATGCAATTTCAAAAAAATTCCTACGCTCACGCAAGATCTATCTAGGAGATGCATAGCAACGAGAAGGGAGAGTGTCTCCACATACCCTCGTAGACCGAAAGCGAAAGCGTTTGTTAACACAGTTGATGTAGTCGAACTTCTTCTCGTTCCGACCGATCAAGCACCGACCGTACGGCACCTCCGAGTTCAGCACACGTTCAGATCGATGACGTCCCTCGAACTCTTGATCCAACAAAGTGTCGAGGGAGAGTTCCATCAGCACGACGGCATGGTGACGGTGATGGTGAAGTCATCCACGCAGGGCTTTGCCTAAGCACTACGTGAATATGACCTGGAGGCGTAAACTGTGGAGGGGCGCCGCACATGGCTTGGAACAATTGATGTGTGTTCTAGGCGCCCCCTCCCCACGTATATAAAGGAGAGAGGGGGAGGGAGCCTGCCCTAGGTGCTCCCAAGTAGGATGAATCCTACTTGGGCTCCTAGTAGGATTTGCCCCCCAACCTTTCCTTATACCGGAGAGGGAAAGGGGGGAAGAGAGAGAGAGAGGGAGAGAGAGAGAGAGAGAGAGAGAGAGAGGGAGAAGGAAAGGGCGTGCCGCCCCCTCTCCTAGTCCTATTCGGCCTCCTTCCATGTGGGGGGCGCGCCACCCCTATGTGGGCTGGTGTGCCTCCCTCCTATGGCCCATAACTTCCCCCGAGGGGTTCTGGTAACCTCCCGGTACTCCGATATGTACCCAATACATCCCGGAACACTTCCGGTGTCCGAATACTATCATTCAATATATCAATCTTTACCTCTCTGCCATTTCGAGACTCCTCGTCATGTTCGTGATCTCATCCAGGACTCTGAACTACATTCGGTCACCAAATCACATAACTCATATAATACAAATCGTCATCGAACATTAAGCGTGCGGACCTTCGGGTTCGAGAACTATGTAGACATGACTGAAAACCCTCTCCGGCCAATAACCAAAAGCGGAACCTGGATGCTCATATTGGTTCCCACATATTGTACGAAGATCTTTATCGGTCGTACCGTAATGACAACATACGTTATTCCCTTTGTCATCGGTATGTTACTTGCCCGAGATTCGATCGTCGGTATCTTCATACCTAGTTCAATCTCGTTAGCGGCAAGACTCTTTACTCGTTCCGTAATGCATTATCCCGCAACTAACTCATTAGTCACATTGCTTGCAAGGCTTCTTATGATGTGCATTACCGAGAGGGCCCAGAGGTAACTCTCCGATACTTGGAGTGACAAATCCTAATCTTGATCTATGCCAACCCACCAGGGAATGTGGCTGATACGTCTCCAACGTATCTATAATTTTTTATTGTTCCATGCTATTATTTATGAAGTCTTGGATGTTTAATGGGCTTTATCATTCACTTTTATATCATTTTTGGGACTAACCTACTAACCCAAAGGCCTAGTCCAGATTGCTGTTTTTTGCCTATTTCAGGGTTTTGCAGAAAAGGATTATCAAACGGAGTCCAAACGGAATGAAACCATCGCGAGAGATATTTTTGGTGAAAATCACGCACACGGAGCTTGAGGACCAAGTCACGGGACAGAGAGGTGGCCCTCGAGGGTGGGGGCGCGCCCCCTTCCCAGGGCGCCCCCCTACCTCGAGGCCCCTCGTGTGGCCCCCGGTGCCCTCCTTCTTCCTATATAAGTCCACGTACCCCAGAAACTCCATACGCAGAGAGAAAAACCCTAATTCCACCGCCGTTGCTTCTGTTCCCGTGGAGATCCCATCTTGGAGCCTGTTCCGGAGCTCCACCGGAGGGGGATCCATCACGGAGGCCTTCATCATCATCATCATCGCCCTCACCATGAGTTGTGAGTAGTTTACCACAGACCTTCGGGTCCATAGCTAGTATCTAGATGGCTTCTTCTCTCTCTCTGGATCTCAATACAAAGTTCTCCTCGGTCTTCGAGGAGATCTATTCGATGTAATTTCTTTTTGCGATGTGTTTGTCGAGATCCGATGAATTGTGAGTTTATGACCAAGGTTATCTATGAAAGATATTTGGTTCTTCTCTGAACTTTTTATGTGTGCTCATAATATCCTTCCAAGTCTCTTCGAATTATTGGTTTGGTTTGGCCTACTAGATCTATAGTTATTGCAATGGGAGAAGTGCTTGGCTTTGGGTTCAATCCTGCGATGTCCTTTCCCAGTGATAGTAGGGGCAGCAAGGCACGTATTGTATTGTTGCCATCGAGGATAAAAAGATGGGGTTTACATCATATTCTTGAGTTTATCCCTCTACATCATGTCATCTTGCTTAAAGTGTTACTTTGTTCTTATGAACTCAGTACACTAGATGCATGCTGGATAGCAGTCAATGTGTGGAGTAATAGTAGTAGATGCAGGCAGGAGTCGGTCTACTTGTCTCGGACGTGATGCCTATATACAATGATCATGCCTAGATAGTCTCATAATTATTTGCTTTTCTATCAATTGCTCGACGGTAATTTGTTTACCCGCCGTAGAATATCGCTATCATGAGAGAAGCCACTAGAGAAAACTATGGCCCCCGGGTCTATTCTCAACATATCAATCTACATCTACTTTACTTTTACCGCTTTTATTTGCTGTTTTATTAAACCAAAAATATCAACTATCATCTCTATCAGATCTCACTCTCGTAAGTGACCGTAAAGGGATTGACAACCCCTTATCGCGTTGGCTGCGAAGTTCTTATTTGTTTGTGCAGGTGTGAGGGACTGGCGCGTGGTCTCCTACTGGATTGATACCTTGGTTCTCAAAAACTGATGGAAATACTTACGCTACTGTGTTGCATCTCCCTTTCCTCTTCGAGGGAATACAACACAAGCTCAAGAGGTAGCAAGAAGAATTTCTGGCGCCGTTGCCGGGGAGGCTTACGCAAAAGTCATATACCAAGTACCTATCACAAACCCTTATCCTTCGCATTACATTTTTGCCTCTCGTTTTCCTCTCCCCCACTTCACCCTTGCCGTTTTATTTGCCCTTCTTTTGTCGTGTGTTTATCGTTCACTTGCCTCTCTTTTGCTTGTGTGCTATGTGCCTTCTATGTGCTTGCATCTTTGCTTGCTAAAAATCTATTGTTATGGATCACCTTAAAGGGTTCTACTTGGATCATCTTCGATCCTTATGCGCTCGTGCTGAAACCCCAACTAGCCTAGTTGATGGGAAATCTTTAGATGAGCATGCTGATTTTGTGCGTCACCGTTTGTCTGAAAAGGGGATACTCTTACGAGATCAGATAAACAGATAGCTGTGTTATGCTGGGAATCTTTGTGAAATTTGTGATTTTACTTGTTGCTCTAAGAACCCTGAAAACACCTCCCCTACCTATGTGAGTTTAATGATAATGAAATCTTATCTTCTTATGCAAAGGGTGTTTATAGCTATTATGATATTGAACAAATTGAATAATTCGGTGCTTTTAAGGGTGCTTATGAAGTTGCTTCTTTGATTGAAAAGTATGATATTACTCTCTATGAATCTGAAAATTTTGACATACTTAAATATTGCTATGAAAACTATGCTCATAATGCCAATGTCAAAGAATTTATTGAAGGAATGACCGCTGCTTTGAAGGAAAATAATGATATGCATGAATCTATAGATAATTATGATTCCGATGATTTGATTGAAATATCCCTTGATGAACATGATGCTTTCTATTCTTGTGGACATGATGCCAATATTTATGAAGAAGAATTTGCTATAGTTCCCTATGTTAAACATGAGATCGTTGCTATTGCACCCATACTTGATAGTTCCTTCGATAAAAAGCATGATTGCAATGATGTTATCATAAATTTTATTAATGACAATTGTGTTAATGATACGCAAAACCCTAAGCTTGGGGATGCTAGTATTGCTATGTCCACTACTTGTTGCAATGATCATGATTGGGGTGATTCTTCTTATGATCTTGAAAATTTATTTAAACCCCATCATGAATATGAGATTGATAATAATGTTTGCCATAATATTCAAAGTGGATTTGAAAGAGTGTCAACTTTTGATCCCACTACTTTGGAAGAGTGTCAACTTCGCATGCATGTGGATCGTGTTGAGAATATGTTATGTGATAGCTATATTGTTGAATTTTCTTATGATCCTACATGCAATTATTATGAGAGAGGAACATATGGTTGTAGAAATTTTCATGTTACTAAATTACCTCTCATTATGTTGAGATTGCTATTGTTTCTTTCTCCTTCCTTGCATAGGCTAGATCTTGCTTGTCTTGCTAATTTGTTTTCCTATAAAATTCCTATGCATAGGAAGTATGTTAGACTTAGATGTGTTTGCCATGTGCTTTATGATGCTCTCCTTGTGTTTCAATTCTTGTCTTTCATGAGAGTATCTCTAAAATCGTCCCTATCTAGGGGCGTAAAACGATAGCGCTTGTTGGGAGGCAACCCAATTTTATATTTTTTGTTTTTGTTGCTGTTAGGGAATAAATATTTCATCTAGCCTCTGATTAGATGTGGTTTCATGTTTTGTTTAGTGTTTGTGCCAAGTAGAACCTTTGGGAAGACTTGTGTGAAGTTTATATGATCTTGCTGTGAAAAATAGAATCGTTAGCGCTCGCTAAAGTAGTCGTGGGATTTTACTGGAGCATGATTTTTAGTTGATTCTTTTTGCTGCTGATTGGTAGAAAAATTGCGCAAATTTACCAATTTAGTTTGAATTTTTGGAGTTCCAGAAGTAGGCGAACCCTGCAGATTACTACAGACTGTTCTGTCTTTGATAGATTCTGTTTTTCGTGTGTTGTTTGCTTATTCCGATGCATCTATGAGTAATATTGGAGGATATGAACCATAGAGAAGTTGGATTACAGTAGGTTTAACACCAATATAAACAAAGTATGAATTCATTGTTGTACCTTTGAGTAGTGGTTTGCTTTCTCATACTAACGGAGCTCACGAGACTTTTTGTCTAAGTTTTGTGTTGTGCAGTTTTCAAGTTTTGAGTATTGCTTTGATGGACTATGGAACAAGGAGTAGCAAAGGCCTAAGCTTGCGGATGCCCATGGCACCCCAAGTAAATTCAAGATAATCAAAAGCCTAAGCTTGGGGATGCCCCGGGAGGGCATCCCCTCTTTCGTCTTCATCCATCGGTAACTATACTTGGAGCTATATTTTTATCCGCAACATGTTATGTGTTTTGCTTGGAGCGTCTTGTATAATTTGAGTCTTTGCTTGTTAGTTTGCCACAATCATCCTTGCTGGACACACCTATTTGAGAGAGTTAAATACGGCCTAGAAATTATTAGAACACTGTATGTGCTTCACTTATATCCTTTGAGTTGAATAGTTTTTGCTCTAGTGCTTCACTTATATCTTTTAGAGCACGGTGGTGGTAATATTTTGTAGAAATTGTTGAACTCTCATGATTCACTTATATCTATTTGAGAGTCTATTAAAACAGCATGGTAAAGTGTTTAGGCTAAAGAAACTAGTCTTCACATGATAAACATTCAATGTCAATGTAGTAAAATTTTCACACCAAGTGCATTGAATAGAATGAGATGTTGGATGCTTGATAATTGTTTTGAGACATGAGGATAGTGATATTAGAGTCATGCTAGTGGAGTTATTATGAAATTGAGAAATACTTGTGTTAAGGTTAGTGATTCCCTTAGCATGCACGTATGGTGAACCGTTGTGTGACTAAGTTAAAGCATGAGGTATTTGTAGAGTGTCAACCTTTGTGTGGAGGTCGGGGGCGCGCGATGGTTAACTCCTACCAACCTCCCCCCTAGGAGCATGCGTTGATTGCTTTGTTTTGATGACTCGTAAATTTTTGCAATAAGTATATGAGTTCTTATGACTAATGTTGAGTCCATGGATTATACGCACTCTCACCCTTCCACCATTGCTAGCCTCTCTTGTACCGCGCAACTTTCACCGGTGCCATAAACCCACTATATATCCTTCCTCAAAACAGCCACCATATTGTTCCTCAAAACAGCCACCATACCTACCTATCATGGCATTTCCATAGCCATTCCGAGATATATTGCCATGCAACTTTCCACCGTTCCGTTTATATGACATGCATCATATTGTCATATTGCCATGCATGATCATGTAGTTGACATCGTATTTGTGGCAAGGCCACCATGCATAACTTTTCATACATGTCACTCTTGTTTCATTGCACATACCGGTACACCACCGGAGGCATTCATATAGAGTCATACTTTGTTGTAGTATCGAGTTGTAATCTCGTGTTGTAATGAAAGTGTGATGATCATCATTATTAGAGCATTGTCCCATTGGAGGAAAGGCTAAATCTATAAAGCCCCTCCGCAAAAAAAGAAACGAAAAGAAAAAGAAAGGCCCAAAAAAAGGAGAAAAAAAAAAGAAAAAAGAAAAAGGGACAATTGCTACTATCTTTTTCCACACTTGTGCTTCAAAGTAGCACCATGTTCTTCATTATAGAGAGTCTCATGCTTAGTCACTTTCATATACTAGTGGGAATGTTCGTTATAGAACTTGGCTTGTATATTCCAACGACGGGCTTCCTCAAATGCCCTAGGTCTTCGTGAGCAAGCAAGTTGGATGCACACCCACTAGTTTCTTTTGTTGAGCTTTCATTCATATTTAGATCTAGTGCATCCGTTGCATGGCAATCCCTACTCACTCACATTGATATCTATTGATGGGCATCTCCATAGCCCGTTGATACTCCTAGTCGATGTGTGACTATCTCCCTCCTTTTTGTCTTCTCCACAACCACCTCTATTCCACCCATAGTGCTATATCCATGGCTCATGCTCATGTATTGCGTGAAAGTTGAAAGGTTTGAAAAGATAGAGGATGAAAACAAATGCTTGGCTGAAATCGGGGTTGTGCATGATATGAATATTTTTGTGTGATAACGAGGGAGCATAGCCAACACTATATGATTTTGTAGGGATAACTTCCTTTAGCCATAGTATTTTGAGAAGACATGAGTGCTTTGTTAGTATTGCTTGAAGTATTGTTATTTCTTATGTCAATATAGACTTTTATCTTGAATCTTTCAGATCTGAACATTTATGCCACAATTAAGAGAATTACATTGAAAAACTATATAGGTTAGCATTCCACATCAAAAATTCTTTCTTTATCATTTACCTACTCGAGGACGAGCACGAATTAAGCTTGGGGATGCTTGATACGTCTCCAACGTATCTATAATTTTTGATTGTTCCATGCTATTATTTATGAAGGCTTGGATGTTTAATGGGCTTTATCATTCACTTTTATATCATTTTTGGGACTAACCTACTAACCCAAAGGCCCAGTCCAGATTGCTGTTTTTTTGCCTATTTTAGGGTTTTGCAGAAAAGGAATATCAAACGGAGTCCAAACGGAATGAAACCGTCGTGAGAGATATTTTTGGAGAAAATGACGCACACGGAGCTTGAGGACCAAGTCAGGGGACAGAGAGGTGGCCCTTGAGGGTGGGGGGCGCGCCCCCCTTCCCAGGGCACGCCCCGCTGCCTCGAGGCCCCCTCGTGTGGCCCCCGGTGCCCTCCTTCTTCCTATATAATTCTACGTTCCCCAGAAACTCCATACGCAGAGAGAAAAACCTTAATTCCACCGCCATAGCTTCTGTCCCCGTGGAGATCCCATCTTGGAGCCTGTTCCGGAGCTCCACCTGAGGGGGATACATCACGGAGGCCTTCATCATCAACATCATCGCCCTCACCATGAGTTGTGAGTAGTTTACCACAGACCTTCGGGTCCATAGCTAGTATCTAGATGGCTTCTTCTCTATCTCTCTGAATCTCAATACAAAGTTCTCCTCGGTCTTCGAGGAGATCTATTCGATGTAATCTCTTTCTGCGGTGTGTTTGTCGAGATCCGATGAATTGTGAGTTTATGATCAAGGTTATCTACGAAAGATATTTGGTTCTTCTCTGAACTTTTTATGTGTGCTCATAATATCCTTGCAAGTCTCTTCAAATTATTGGTTTGGTTTGGCCTACTAGATCTATAGTTCTTGCAATGGGAGAAGTGCTTAGCTTTGGGTTCAATCTTGCGGTGTCCTTTCCCAGTGACAGTAGGGGCAGCAAGGCAAGTATTGTATTGTTGCCATCGAGGATAAAAAGATGGGGTTTACATCATATTGCTTGAGTTTATCCCTCTACATCATGTCATCTTGCGTAAAGCGTTACTCTGTTCTTATGAACTCAATACACTAGATGCATGCTGGATAGCGGTCGATGTGTGGAGTAATAGTAGTAGATGCAGGCAGGAGTCGGTCTACTTGTCTCAGACGTGATGCCTATATACAATGATCATGCCTAGATAGTCTCATAATTATTCGCTTTTCTATCAATTGCTCGACAGTAATTTGTTTACCCGCCGTAGAATATCCCTATCATGAGAGAAGCCACTAGAGAAAACTATGGCCCCCGAGTCTATTCTCAACATATAAATCTACATCTACTTTACTTTTACCGCTTTTATTTGCTGTTTTATTAAACCAAAAATACCAAAAATATCAACTATCATCTCTATCAGATCTAACTCTCGTAAGTGACCGTAAAGGGATTGACAACCCCTTATCGCGTTGGCTGCGAAGTTCTTATTTGTTTGTGCAGGTGCGAGGGACTGGCGCGTGGTCTCCTACTGTATTGATACCTTGGTTCTCAAAAACTAAGGGAAATACTTACGCTACTATGCTGCATCTCCCTTCCCTCTTCGAGGGAATACAACGCAATCTCAAGAGGTAGCAGTGGCCATGGCCGGGGGTGCAAGCTCATGTTCACATCCATGGACAACAACTATCGAGCTTGTCCCTTGCACCGATAAAGATTCGAATTCATGCGGAGATGTGGATTTGTAGAAGAAGTGTGCGGAAACTTTGGGGAAGAAGATGCTAAGATGGATGGGGCACTGTTATTTTTTGGAGAGAGAGAGAGAACGTGTAGGCCCTAATGTAGTTGTAGCCTCAGATTTTGTTTTGCGAGATTAGGAATTGAATAGTTTGCTCTTTTCTTCTATGTCTAGGTGGATTCATGGGGCATTAGTTCATGCCCTTAAGGGCTAAAGCAGATGCAAAGACCAAACCAGTTTTTGAACCACGTGGCAATCGAGCGGCTACAAATTTGCGTACCCCCAAAACTTGGTGCTACAAATCCTCTCCCAAAATTTCAAGTGTCAATCACCTTATGAAGAAGAAACCTGGATCATGCTACTTCTCGAGCTTGTGTTGTATTCCCTCGAAGAGGAAAGGGTGATGCAGCACAGTAGCGTAAGTATTTCCCTCAGTTTTTGAGAACCAAGGCATCAATCCAGTAGGAGACCGCGCGCGAGTCCCTCGCACCTGCACAAACAAATAAGAACTTCGCAGCCAACGCGATAAGGGGTTGTCAATCCCTTTACGGTCACTTACGAAAGTGAGATCTGATATATATGATAGTACAATATTTTTGGTATTTTTGATATAAGAACAGAAAGTAAACAAAGCAAAGTAAAGTAGATGGAAGATTAATATGTTGAGAATAGACCCGGGGGCCATAGGTTTCACTAGTGGCTTCTCTCATGATAGCAGAATTCTACGGTGGGTGAACAAATTACTGTCGAGCAATTGATAGAAAAGCGCATAGTTATGAGAATATCTAGGGATGATCATTATATATAGGCATCACGTCCATGACAAGTAGAGCGAAATGATTCCGCATCTACTACTATTACTCCACACATCGACCGCTATCCAGCATGCAACTAGAGTATTAAGTTCATAAGAACTAAGTAATGCTTTAAGCAAGATGACATGATGTAGAGGGATAAACTCAAGCAATATGATATAAACCCCATCTTTTTATCCTCGATGGCAACAATACAATACGTGCCTTGCAGCCCCTACTGTCACTGGGAAAGGACACCGCAAGATTGAACCGAAAGCCAAGCACTTCTCCCATTGCAAGAACTATAGATCTAGTAGGCCAAACCAAACTAATAATTCGAAGAGACTTGCAAGGATATTATAATCATACATAAAAGATTTCAAAAAAGAATCAAATATTGTTCATAGATAATCTTGATCATAAACCCACAATTCATCGGATCTCGACAAACACCGCAAAAATATTACATTGAATAGATCTCCTCGAAGATCGAGGAGAACTTTGTATTGAGATCTAAAAAGAGAGAAGAAGCCATCTAGCTAGTAACTATGGACCCGAAGGTCTGTGGTAAACTACTCACAACTCATTGGTGAGGCTATGGCGTTGATGTAGAAGCACTCCGTGGTAGATCCCCCCTCCGACGGAGCTCCGGAACAGGCCCCAAGATGGGATCTCACGGGAACAGAAGGTTGTGGCGGTGGAATTAGGGTTTTCTCTGTTGCCTCGATGTTTTCAGGGTACAAGGATATATATATATATATATATATATATATGAGGAAGGATGGCATCGGGGGAGCCAGAGGGGGCCCACGAGGGTGGGGGCGCGCCCAGGCGGAGGGGGCGCACCCTGGACCCTCGTGGCCACCTCCTTCGTTCCATCGCGTGTACTCCAAGTCTTCTGGGTAGATACGGTTCCAAAAATAACTCTCCCGAAGGTTTCATTCCGTTTGGACTCCGTTTGATATTCCTTTTCTGCGAAACCCTGAAATAGGCAAAAAATCAGCAATCTGCACTGGGCCTTGGGTTAGTAGGTTAGTCCCAAAAATAATATAAAAGTGTATAATAAAGCCCATTAAACATCCAAAACAAAATATATAATAGCATGGAACAATAAAAAATTATAGATACGTTGGAGACGTATCAAGCATCCGCAAGCTTAATTCATGCTCGTCGTCGAGTAGGTAAATGATAAAAAACAGAATTTTTGATGTGGAGTGCTAACCAATATAATTCTCAATGTAATTTCTTTATCGTGGCATGAATGTTCAGATTCGAAAGATTCAAGACAAAAGTCTATATTGACATACGAAATAATAATACTTAAAGCATAATAACAAAGCAATCATGTCTTCTCAAAATAACATGGCCAAAGAAAGTTATCCCTACAAAATCATGTAGTCTGGCTATGCTCCCTCTTCATCACACAAAATATTCATATCATGCACAACCCCGATTTCAGCCAAGCAATTGTTTTCATACTATTTTTTTTTCAAACCTTTCAACTTTCACGCAATACATGAGCGTGAGCCATGGATATAACACTATAGGTGGAATAGAGTGGTGGTTGTAGAGAAGACAAAAAGGAGGAAGATAGTCTCACATCAACTAGGCGTATCAATGGGCTATGGAGATGCCCATCAATAGATATCAATGTGAGTGAGTAGGGATTGCCATGCAACGGATGCACTAGAGCTATAAGTGTATGAAAGCTCATCAAAAGAAACTAAGTGGGTGTGCATCCAACTTGCATGCTCATGAAGACCTAGGGCATTTGAGGAAGCCCATCGTTGGAATATACAAGCCAAGTTCTATAATGAAAATTCCCACTAGTATATGAAAGTGACAAAACAAGAGACTCTCTATCATGAAGATCATGGTGCTACTTTGAAGCACAAGTGTGGAAAAGGATAGTAGCATTATCCCTTCTCTCTTTTCTCTCATTTTTTTGGAGGGGCTTTCTCTTTTTTTAGCCCCTCTCTAATTTTTTTGGGCCATATCTTTTTTTATTTGGCCTTTCCTCACATGGGACAATGCTCTAATAATGAAGATCATCACACTTTTATTGACTTACAACTCAAAGATTACAACTCGAAGCTAGAACAAAATATGACTCTATGTGAATGATGATGAAGCATGTCATATGAACGGAACGGTGGAAAATTGCATGGCAATATATCTCGGAATGGCTATGGAAATGCCATGATAGGTAGGTATGGTGGCTGTTTTGAGGAAGGTATATGGTGGGTGTATGGTGATGACCCACAAGTGTAGGGGATCTATCGTAGTCCTTTTGATAAGTAAGAGTGTCGAACCCAACGAGGAGCAAAAGGAAATGATACACAGTTTTCAGTAAGGTATTTTCTGCAAGCACTGAAATTATAGGTAACAAATAGTTTTGTGATAAGGTAATTGGTAGCAAGTGACAAAAGGTAAAAGTAAATAAGGTGCAGCAAGGTGGCCCAATCCTTTTTGTAGCGAAGGACATGCCTGGACAAACTCTTATATAAAGGAAAGCGCTCCTGAGGACACATGGGAATTATCGTCAAGTTAGTTTTCATCACGATCGTCTGATTCGCGTTCGGTACTTTGATAATTTGGTATGTGGGTGGACCGGTGCTTGGGTGCTGTCCTTACTTGGACAAGCCTCCCACTTATGATTAACCTCTAATGCAAGCATCCAACTACAAAAGAAGTATTAAGGTAAACCTAACCATAGCATGAAACATATGGATCCAAATCAGCCCCTTACGAAGCAACGCATAAACTAGGATTTAAGCTTCTGTCACTCTAGCAACCCATCATCTACTTATTACTTCCCAATGCCTTCCTCTAGGCCCAAATAATGGTGAAGTGTCATGTAGTCGACGTTCACATGACACCACTAGAGGAGAGACAACATACATCTCATCAAAATATCGAAGGAAGACCAAATTCACATGACTACTAATAGCAAGACTTCTCCCATGTCCTCAGGAACAAAAGTAACTACTCACAAGACATAATATGGTTCATGATCAGAGGGATATTAATATGCATAATGGATCTGAACATATGATCTTCCACCAAATAAGCCAACTAGCATCAACTACAAGGAGTAATCAACACTACTAACAACCCACATGTACCAATCTGAGGTTTGGGTACGAAGATTGGATACAAGAGATGAACTAGGGTTTGAGAGGAGATGGTGCTGGTGAAGATATTGATGAAGATAGCCCTCCCCAAGATGGGAGAGTTGTTGGTGATGACGGCGGTGACGATTTCCCCCTCTCGGAGGGAAGTATCCCCGGCAGAACAGCTCTGCCGTAGCCCTAGATTGGTTTCCGCCTCGGTTCCGCCTCGAGACGGCGGCGTCTGGTCTCGAAAGCCTCCTTATGATTTTTTCCAGGTCAAAACACCTCATATAGGAGAAGATGGGCATCTGGGGACCGTCGGTGGGCCCACGAGACAGGGGGCGCGCCTTGAGAGGGGGGGGGGGCACCCCCACCCTCATGGACAGCCTGTGGCCCCCCTCGTGAACTTCTTTCGCCAGATATTTTTTATATTTTCTAAAACGGAGTTCTGTGAAGTTTCAGGGCTTTTGGAGTTGTGCAGAATAGGTTTCCAGAGTTTGCTCCTTTTCCAGCCCAGAATTCCAGCTGCCGGCTTTCTCCCTCTTCATGTAAACCTTGTAAAATAAGAGAGAAAAGGCATAAGTATTGTGACATAACGTGTAATAACAGCCCATAATGCAATAAATATCAACATATAAGCATGATGCAAAATGGACGTATCAACTCCCCCAAGCTTAGACCTCGCTTGTCCTCAAGCGAAAGCCAATAATGAAAAATTCGTCCACATGTTTAGAGATAGAGGTGTCGATAAAAACAAAATACGAACATGAGGGCATCATGATCATTCTTATAACAGCAACATATATATATATTGTCATATGATTCTTATGCTAAAGTAACAATTCATTCACAATATCAAGCATGAATCATAAACTTCATTGAAAACTAACAAACTTTGATCTCGGTCATTGAAGCAATTGCAATTTATCGTAACATCGGAAAGAGTCAATATAAGAGCTTTTCAGCAAGCCTACATACTCTACTATCATATAGTCTTTCACAATTGCTCACACTCATGCAATACTTATGGTTATGGAGTTTTAATCGGACACAGAGAAAGATAGGGGCTTATGGTGTTGCCTCCCAACCTTTTACCTCAAGGGTAATGTCAACAGTAATAGACCATGAAAACTTACATCCAAGTGGGTATATATGCCAGGATCTTTCCAACACAATGTCCTTGCCAAAGGATAAAATGTAAAAAGGAAAGGTGAATTTCACGTTGACTCTTATAAGGCAAGAAAAATAGATAGGCCCTTCGCAGAGGGAAGCAGAGGTTGTCATGTTTTTTTATGGTTGGATGCACAAAGTCTTAGCACAGGAGAACGTCACTTCATATTGCCACTTGTGATAAGGACCTTTATTATGCAGTCCGTCGCTTTTATTACTTCCATATCACAAGATCGTATAAATCTAATTTCCTCCACACTAATAAATCATACATATTTTAGCGAGTTTGCAACATGACAACTTACTTGGAAGGATCTTTCTCAATCCATAGGTAGGTATGTGGACTCTCATGGCAAAACTGGGTTTAAGGATGTATGGAAGCACAAGTAGTATCTCTACTTGGTGCGAGGTGTTTTGGCTAGCATGAGGGGGAAAGGAAAGCTAAACATGTTGAATGATCCATGACAATATACTTTATTTCGGATATAAGAAGACATAACCCATTATGTTGTCTTCCTTGTCCAGCATCAACTCTTTAGCATATCATATTTTAATGAGTGCTCACAATCATAAAAGATGTCCAAGATAGTATATTTGTATGTGAAGCCTCTCTTCTTTTATTACTTCCTATTAATTGCAACGATGACCAAAACTTTGTTTGTGAACTCTCAACAACTTTTATTCATCATACTCTTATATGTGAAGTCATTACTCCCCATAAGATCGATATGATCTCTTGGATACTTTTTATATTTTCTTTCTTTTTATCATGACCAAAGTGAGGAAATCAAGCCCTTGACTCAACACTAATCTTTATCATATAGCTCACGGACTCTATTACAAAGGGTAAAGATCATAAGGCAAAAGCTCATAACTAGATCATGCTAACTTTATTCTACTAGATCAAGATACTACCAAAAGGATCGAACTAAGGAAAACGGTAAAGATAGGAGTGATGGTGATATGATACCGGGGTCACTCCCCCAAGCTTGGCAGTTGCCAAGGGGAGTTCCCATACCCATATGATTAGGTCTCCTTCTTCAGGGGTGGTGATGATGGAGTTGAAAGTAGTGATGCCGGATCATCATATATCGAGCGTCGGAGATCCTCCAGCTTGCGGATAATACCTTTGACTGCAGCTATGTAATCCTTCAACAAAATATTTTCACTTGTGAGATGCTTGTTTCGAATTTGAGCTTACTCAATCATCCTGAAAGCTTCAATCTCAGTTGAGGTAAAGAGATTGGGAAGAGATTGAGGGTTGTCTTCTTCTCCCGATGCCGGAGCCGGATCTTCCACCTCCTTGATCTTCTTCTCCTTGTGGGTCTCCTCGGGTCCTTCCCTCTTCAGATCTATTTTAATTAGCCAAGCATCGTTGCCTTCGTTGTTGGAGTAGGGAGACGACATGATGCCTGGCTTCGCAAACCCTAGGAGAAAACAGCTCGAAACAAGAACAGAGGATTTTTTGTGTGATACAGAGGTCAAAACCTTCGGTAGTATATATAATGAATTTTTACCGACCAAAAGGAGTAGCCCACAAGAAAACGGAGTCCGGGAGGCACACGGGGTGCCCACGAGGCAGGGGGTGCACCCTGAAAGGGGGGGGGGCACGCCCTCCACCCTCGTGGACACCTCGTGTCTCTTCCAGACAGCTACTTATTTTTCTAAATATTCCAAAACAGAGAAAAATTGCCTTTAGAACTGTTTTGGAGTCGGTTTACTTACTGTACCACATACCTCTTCCTTTTCGGAGTCCGGATCGTTCTGGAAAGTGTCCCTTATCACTAGTAGATAAAGGGAGATCAGACCCGGTTTGTTAGGGCCTTTAGCCCCGGTTCTTGAACCGGGACAAAAGTGTCGGTACTAATGCCCTGACCCTTTAGTCCCGGTTCGATCCAGAACCGGGGCAGATGGGTGTCCACATGGCCTGTGCGCCGAGCCCAGGCAGGAGGGCCTTTGGTCCCGGTTGGTGGCACCAACCGGGACCAAAAGGCATCCACACGTCAGCATTTCTGTGGCTGTGGTTTTTGTTTTTGTTTTTTGAAAGGGGAGGGGGGGGGGTTGGAGGTTTTGGGGGGTTAATTTAGGTGTTTCATATTGTGTTAGCTAGCTAATTAATAGAGAGAAGTGTCCTCTCTTATGTCTGTGCTTGGTCGACGCTACGTACTACACATACGTATAGAGAGGACTAGACACGCTAGCTAGCTAGCTAGTAAGCAAACGAAGGAAACAGAAGATCGTATAATCAACATATATATATATATATATATATGCATACAGAGAGAAGTAATATCGACCACCTCTCCTTCTCCGAGAGATTGGTCGAACAACAAGTTCTCGTATATCTATCAGACACTACCGGGTACATATATACAATAATTATCTCTTACAAATATAATCTCCTATACGATGGACGCATGGTCCACATAGTATTCTCCGTCTGGCGCGATCACGTGTTCAAGGAAGAATGCCGCCAATTCCTCTTGAATTGCTCGCAGACGATCTGGTGTTAGGAGTTCATCCCGCATCCGAAACATCTAATTTGAAGAAGGGGGTCAATACATGAAATGATGCTATAAAATTGTGAATATTATTAATTAATTACTTACGCACTTCAAATGATGGTAATGAAATAAAATTGTGATTATTATTAATTGCTTACGCACTTCAAATTGTGCTTCAGAGTAGCCCCGCTCACAGGTCGTGTGGCGGATGGACTCGCAAATGTAGTATCCACAGTAATCATTCCCGGGTTCCTGCCACAACCACTTTACAAGAAATAGAGGTCAATCAAACTAATAAGCAAGAATGCCAAATGGTATTGATGAAACTAGCGCTTGAATCAAGATATAGGAGATGCGCGGAACATGCTACTATATAGTACTTACTTTCGGGTGTCTAAATTCTAGCTTCTTCGGCAGTCCCGGAGCTTTTTTGGTGAATTTTCTCCAAACCCTCCCAGACAAAGAAAACAATTACTTGATATCAGAAATGAAGAAAGTTGCTGATATGCATGGTGGATAATATTGATCGATTTAACTTACCTGTCGAGGATTTGAGTCATGTCCGCATACTCCTCGGGATCTTTACGTTTAGAGTCCAAGACAGTTACTACTCCCTTCTCAAGCTTAATCTCTAAGAGAATATAGTGGAAGCTGCGCACGCATGCATGAACTCATCAATTACATTACTGTAACCTTGACTGATATATAAGGGAAACCAAATATGCACAAGACAGTAACACTCACTTGAAGTTGTAAGGAAAGAGTATTATATCTTTGTTTTCATTTACCACCAATGATCGTAGCAAGTTGGTCTCGGTATCTGAGGGACACCATTTAACCTCGGTTGCATCTATGAGGTATGTGTTAATGAACCCAATATCACCTACTTGTCTTTTCTTCAATTCGACAATCTTCAATCTGCATAATATAGTGAGGATAATTATAAATACATGCAATGAAAGAGATCAGCTATATAGAGAGACTTAATGACAGAAGTAGTACTACTTACAGACAGTAGCAGGTGACCATTGCTTTATCGAGGGCCAATTGATTGAAAAACTGATAGAACTCCTCAAATGGAATAGGCAACAGTTCAATTCCAACGAGGTCATGCTCCGGTTTAACTCTCACATACAAGCTATCCCTCCCCCCAGACTCTTTGGAGATTTTCAAGTACCAATCATGCAATCTTCGCATATTCGTTGATAGAGATCTTTCATTTTTGACGAGAGGCTTCCCGTACTCGTATCTTTGTATCTGCACCTCCAAGAAATCATATTGTACATCGTCGGACAGGTAATCTCCAAGATTGCTATAACCGGGCACCATCCTCGGATCATTAGCGACCATGTCGCTAGACACCTTGAGCGGGGGGCACGATTGGTCCACTTGTTCGCCGAGCTGGGCAATTTGTTTCCCAGCTCGTCCTTCTGCTAACCTTTGATCACTTTTAGTACTTCCCGACCGCTTCGCTTCTTGAAATGACTTTTCAATCATGCGGTCATAGTTGTCCTTCGGCTTACTTTTTGCTGGTTTCTTCAGGGCAGCAAGAGTGCGCTTTGCTTTCACCGGATCTATCTTCTCCTCCGGAGGTGGATGTCTCTGTGCTTTCAACCCTTCAAGCCAGTCCTTCACTTCGCCTTGAGAGATCTTCGTGTTTTCCTCGTCGGACCTCTCGTATGGTAACTTCTCTAGAGGCGTGAGAGAAGGACCGAATCTGCATCGCCTCCCGCCTCTGGCTGTACTGCTAGACGTCGCCAGACCAGACGAAGCGGCTGTCTTCTTTCCTTGCTTACGCGACGGAGCAGGAGCAGCCGGAGCGGCGGCAGGTCTCTTCCGCCCTTGCTGACTAGGCGGAGAAGGAGGAACAGGCTGGCTGCTCGGGCGCGCCGGCGCAGGCGGAGAAGGAGGAGGCTGGCTGCTCGGGCGCGCCGGCGCAGGCGAAGGAGGGGGAGTCCCGCCACGCGCCGGAGAAGGAGCCGGAGTGCCCTGATCGTCACTAGCCGGAGGAGGAGGCGGTGGAGGAGGCGGAGTGCCCTGACTCGCCGGAGGAGGAGGAGGAGGAGGCGGAGGCGTCAGGTTGAGAATGTTGATGAGGTCCTTCCGCCATAGGCATGGAGTCTTCAGTGAAGAACCCAACCGAGTCTCCCCTTCACCGGTAGGGTGGTCAAGCTGGAGCTCCTCAAATCCCTCCGTAATTTCATCCACCATCACACTAGCATATCCTTCTGGAATCGGCCAGCAGTGAAAAGTGTCGCCGGGTCCAGTAGGATAAACAGAGCGAGCAGCCGCCTTGACCTTCATATTTATCCACTGCGTCATAAGGTGGCAATTTTGTACCTCCGTGATAGCATCCACGGGATACCTGGCAGTAGCCGTCAAGACATGCTCCGGCTGAAGCAGCTCGGTGGAAGCCACGCTGCTTCTCCGCTGAGATGGCGGGGTAGCTTCGGGGGAAGCTTCGGCAATTCTTTTGTCCCGATTTGCTTCTCGTTCCTCTATCGCTTGCATTCTGGCCCGTAGCGCCTGCAGTTCGGTCTGCTGCATTTTCTTCCACCTCTCGTGGCATTTGTAGCCGCCTGCGTCCGGAAACCCAGCACTCCACGGAAGGGAGCCTGGCGTGCCTCGTGTCCGTCCAGGGTGCTCAGGATTCCCGAGGGCCATTGTCAGCTCGTCGTTCTCTCTGTCGGGGAAGAACGTCCCTTCATGCGCTGCTTTGATATAGTGCCGAAGCTTCCTGAGTGGTATTTCCAATTGCTTGTCCGTACAAATGCACCTCCCTGATACAGGGTCCAAGGTTCCGCCAGCCCCGAAGAACCAAGTCCGGCAATGGTCTGGCCATTGCATTGTCTCTGGTTCGATCCCTTTCTCAAGCAGATCATTCTCAGCCTTGGCCCACTTAGGCCGGGCTCTGAGGTAGCCACCTGACCCCGTGCGATGGTGATGATTCTTCTTCGCAGCATTTATCTGGTTTGTCGCTGACATCTTCTTACTCTTTTCCGATGTCTTATAGGCCACAAATGCGGGCCAGTCATGTTTGATCTTCTCATATATGCCCACGAATTCTGGAGTCTCTTTATCGCGGACAAACTTATTTAGTTTTTTCTTCCATGCCCTGAATTGGTCTGCCATCTTCGAAAGAGCAGCAGACTTGATTAATTCCTCTTTAACTGGATTCGCCAGATCATCCTCTAGCGGTAGGATGAAATTTGACTTCAGCTCAGTCCAAAGATCTTCTTTCTGCATATCAGTGACATAAGACACCTGAGCGTCTTTTGCAGCCGGCTTTAACCATTGATGGATGCTGATCGGGATCTTGTCCCTAACCAGAACCCCGCACTGATTAACAAATGCGTTCTTTGTCCGGATGGGTTCAATCGGCTCGCTGGAGCGCGAGATTTCCGAGATCTCAAACTTTTCATCTGGCCTCAACTTTTTCTTCGCGCCTCGTCTCTTTACCGAAGATTTGCTCGATCTGGAGGGCTAGAAAAAGGAACAAAGACGAGAGTTAATGAATGCATCAATTAACTAGTCAGCACAGGCTTAACCAACATATATACCTCCTGGCCGGACTCGGTTCGGTCACAGGAGCCAGCATCACGGTCTCCTTCTTGCACTGGCATTGGGTCACCGGAGCCGTCCTCACGCTCTACTTCTTCCATGTGCATTGGGTCACCGGAGCCATCAATATCATAGCCTAGATCTTCCAGCAGCTCTCTTTCCACCAGCTCATTGGTGTCGTTGAGAAATGACAAGATGGCATCTTGTCCGTCTGCGATTATGTCCATCAACATCGCTTCTTGTGCTAGGTCTCGGGTGTTGTCGTCCATAGTTTTTACAAATATTTACAACATGCCAATTATTATTCAAACATGACGGATGGATATATTAATGGCAAACGTAGAACTAGCTTCGACCCTCAACCCCTGGACGACCCTCGACTGCTCGGCGATCCACAACCCTAGACCCCCTCATGTCACATTTTGTCTAGTGTCAAAGGATTCAACAAAACCAATACTTCATCATTAGGCGAAAGTAACACACGCATGATGGTACAAAGCTCTCCAAAGTTATTTTGGAACGGAGTCCCAGATAGGATAATTCGTAACAAAAGATGGATTATCCTATCAGGAACTCCGTTCCAAAACAACTTTGCAGAACTTCGTACCAACATGCCCCGGTTACTTCTGGCAAATGATGAAGTCATGGATTTCTTCAATACTTTGACACTAGCTAGGCAACCTCTCGACCCCTCGACCCTCGACTG
>LR738710.1:927603104-927638782 GCA_902687465.1 Secale cereale
TGGAACGGAGTCCCAGATAGGATAATTCGTAACAAAAGACGGATTATCCTATCAGGAACTCCGTTCCAAAACAACTTTGCAGAACTCCGTACCAACATGCCCCGGTTACTTCTGGCAAATGATGAAGTCATGTATTTCTTCAATACTTTGACACTAGCTAGGCAACCTCTCGACCCCTCGACCCTCGACTGCTCGGCGATCCACAACCCTAGACCCCCTCATGTCACATTTTGTCTAGTGTCAAAGGATTCAACAAAACCAATACTTCATCATTAGGCGAAAGTAACAGTCGCATGATGGTACGAAGCTCTCCAAAGTTATTTTGGAACGGAGTCCCAGAAAGGATAATTCGTAACAAAAGACGGATTATCCTATCAGGAACTCCGTTCCAGAACAACTTTGCATAACTCCGTACCAACATGTGTCGGTGTACTAAAGTAGGGGTACCTTAGTATCCCGACTTGTGCACGGGCAGTGGCAGCGTCCCGTGGTCTGGCTCACCACGCGCAAGCCAAAACCCACTCTGGTCCCCTTCGAGCCATTCAAGAACAAAGTATACAAGGCAAAAGAACAAGGCCCCGGCAAGAGGAGCTTGCCGGGAAGGCTGCTCCAAGCACAAGACCACTCTATTTTCCCAAGACCCTGGCAAGAGGAGCTTGCCAGGAAGACCAGGAAACAGCATCTCAGAAGACATATCGTGGCGCATCACGCGCCCCGGCAAGACCCGAAGAGCGACAAGCTTCCGGGCCCGGCAAGATAGCAACCCCGGCAAGGTGCTTGCCGGGGGAGGCTTACACTGTGCGCCTACGCTCCAGCTCATCTGGCCACACGTCGCCCTGGGGCCCTTCCGGGGGCACGTGGCAGATGGCTGTGCAGCCTGGGGTACACGGTGGCGAGCCGCGGTGACTAGGCCATCGTCGCGGCGAACGGAGACGCCCGGGCGGACGCTTTTGGGGTGATGGCGACTGGCATTCAATGCCTTTGTCCCCCACCGTCTGGGTTAGGTATAGATCACTGTACGACCACTGTGCATACACTGTTCATGCACTGTTCCATCTACCACCAAATTTACACTTTTACCCTCCTCTACGTTGACACCTGTCGGTGACCCCTTTGAGCTATAAAAGGAGGCCCATGCACAACGTAGAGGGGGTTCGACCCCAAAAACTTGATCACTCCCTCGCTCGGTGTAGCTAGTACTGTAGATCTTCAAGCTCCCGAGGTCAAGAACTCAATACAACCAAAGCAGGAGTAGGGTTTTACGCATCCGTGCGGCCCGAACCTGGGTAAACTGCCCGCGTGTGCTCCTCGATCCGCTCTTCGTGCTCCCTCCGCTCCCTTGCCGTACCGTAGAAGGGGCTCCGGTCCCATAGGTGTTCGTGGGCGATCAGTTTCCCGACATCTTTGGCGCGCTCCTGTCGGTGTACTAAAGTAGGGGTACCTTAGTATCCCGACTTGTGCACGGGCAGTGGCAGCGTCCCGTGGTCTGGCTCACCACGCGCCCGCCAAAACCCACTCTGGTCCCCTTCGAGCCATTCAAGAACAAAGTATACAAGGCAAAAGAACAATGCCCCGGCAAGAGGAGCTTGCCGGGAAGGCTGCTCCAAGCACACGACCACTCTATTTTCCCAAGACCCTGGCAAGAGGAGCTTGCCAGGAAGACCAGGAAACAACATCTCAGAAGACATATCGTGGCGCATCACGCGCCCCGGCAAGACCCGGAGAGCGACAAGCTTCCGGGCCCGGCAAGATAGCAACCCCGGCAAGGTGCTTGCCGGGGGAGGCTTACACTGTGCGCCTACGCTCCAGCTCATCTGGCCACGCGTCGCCCTGGGGCCCTTCCGGGGGCACGTGGCAGATGGCTGTGCAGCCTGTGGTACACGATGGCGAGCCGCGGTGACTAGGCCATCGTCGTGGCGAACGGAGACGCCCGGGCGGACGCTTTTGGGGTGACGGCGACTGGCATTCGATGCCTTTGTCCCCCACCGTCTGGGTTAGGTATAGATCACTGTACAACCACTGTGCATACACTGTTCATGCACTGTTCCATCTACCACCAAATTTACACTTTTACCCTCCTCTACGTTGACACCTGTCGGTGACCCCTTTGAGCTATAAAAGGAGGCCCATGCACAACGTACAGGGGGTTCGACCCCAAAATCTTGATCACTCCCTCGCTCGGTGTAGCTAGTACTGTAGATCTTCAAGCTCCCGAGCTCAAGAACTCAATACAACCAAAGCAGGAGTATGGTTTTACGCATCCGTGCGGCCCGAACCTAGGTAAACTGCCCGCGTGTTCTCCTCGATCCGCTCTTCGTGCTCCCTCCGCTCCCTTGCCGTACCGTAGAAGGGGCTCCGGTCCCATAGGTGTTCGTGGGGGAGCTGTCCTGCTTGTCGGCTGCCACTACAGGGGCCACGATCTCCAGAACTACAAGAGAGTAGAGTACCTCGTAGAGCAGCAGAAGGCTGAATACGAGCGACGCGACAAGGAGAAGGCCCAAGGAGGCGGAGGAGAGCCCAGCAAGAAGCGGCCGTTCAATGGCCGGGGAGGACGCCGCGGCAAGGCCAAGCAGCGGCAAGGAGACAGACCTCCCCGGGGCCGCGACAAGGATGAAGACGAAGACGATGACGAGGACATGGACGACGGAGATAACAGCGAGCAGGAGTTCCAGAAGGCCACAGAAGTTCTGTGCGTCGATGGAGGTGCCTCTCTGCACACTTCCCACCGCCAACTCAAGCAATTGGTGCGGGAAGTGAACGCAGCTGAGCCGCCCGTCGAGTCACGCAGGCTGCTGAAATGGTCCGGCACGCCCATCATCTTTGACCTTGAGGACCACCCTGACCGCACAACTGCGGTCGGGTGCTTGTCGATGTTGGTTTCACCAACTATCCGCAACCTCAAGGTCACCAAGATGTTGGTTGACGGCGGGGCCGGCCTCAACTTGATCTCCTCCGCTGTGATCAAGAAGCTGCAGATCCCCGACAGCGAGCTCGAGGAAACCGGGACGTTCCAAGGAATCAACCCGGGAAGGAGCAAGCCGAAGGGGAAGATCACGCTGCCGGTGACCTTTGGCGGAGAGCTTAACTTCAGGACGGAGAGGATCACATTCGACGTTGCCGATATCCCATTACCATACAATGGGATACTTGGCCGTCCTGCGCTCGCCAAGTTCATGGCAGCTTCCCACTATGCATACACTGTTCATGCACTGTTCCATCTACCACCAAATTTACACTTTTACCCTCCTCTACGTTGACACCTGTCGGTGACCCCTTTGAGCTATAAAAGGAGGCCCATGCACAACGTAGAGGGGGTTCGACCCCAAAAACTTGATCACTCCCTCGCTCGGTGTAGCTAGTACTGTAGATCTTCAAGCTCCCGAGCTCAAGAACTCAATACAACCAAAGCAGGAGTAGGATTTTACGCATCCGTGCGGCCCGAACCTGGGTAAACTGCCCGCGTGTGCTCCTCGATCCACTCTTCGTGCTCCCTCCGCTCCCTTGCCGTACCGTAGAAGGGGCTCCGGTCCCATAGGTGTTCGTGGGCGATCAGTTTCCTGACATCTTTGGCGCGAAAGATGTCGGGAAACTGATCGCCCACGAACACCTATGGGACCGGAGCCCCTTCTACGGTACGGCAAGGGAGCGGAGGGAGCACGAAGAGCGGATCGAGGAGCACACGCGGGCAGTTTACCCAGGTTCGGGCCGCACGGATGCGTAAAACCCTACTCCTGCTTTGGTTGTATTGAGTTCTTGAGCTCGGGAGCTTGAAGATCTACAGTACTAGCTACACCGAGCGAGGGAGTGATCAAGTTTTTGGGACCCCCCCCCCCTACGTTGTGCATGGGCCTCCTTTTATAGCTCAAAGGGGTCACCGACAGGTGTCAACGTAGATGAGGGTAAAAGCGTAAAATTGGTGGTAGTTGTAACAATGCATGAACAGTGTATGCACAGTGGTCTATACCTAACCCTGACGGTGGGGGACAAGGGCATTGAATGCCCGTCGCCGTCGCCCCCAAACAGTGTAAAAAAAGCGTCCGTCCGGGCGTCTCCGTTCGCCACGACGGTAGCCTCGTCATCGTGGCTTGCCACCGTGTACCCCAGGCTGCACAGCCGTCTGCCACGTGCCCCTGGAAGGGCCCCAGGGCAACGCGTGGCCAGATGAGCTGGAGCGCAGGCACATAGTGTAAGCTTGCCCCGGAAAGCACCAAAGATGTCGGGAAACTGATCGCCCACGAACACCTATGGGACCGGAGCCCCTTCTACGGTACGGCAAGGGAGCGGAGGGAGCACGAAGAGCGGATCGAGGAGCACACGCGGGCAGTTTACCCAGGTTCGGGCCGCACGGATGCGTAAAACCCTACTCCTGCTTTGGTTGTATTGAGTTCTTGAGCTCGGGAGCTTGAAGATCTATAGTACTAGCTACACCGAGCGAGGGAGTGATCAAGTTTTTGGGGTCGAACCCCCTCTACGTTGTGCATGGGCCTCCTTTTATAGCTCAAAGGGGTCACCGACAGGTGTCAACGTAGAGGAGGGTAAAAGTGTAAATTTTGTGGTAGATGGAATAGTGCATGAACAGTGTATGCACAGTGGTTGTACAGTGATCTATACCTAACCCAGACGGTGGGGGACAAAGGCATTGAATGCCAGTCGCCGTCACCCCAAAAGCGTCCGCCCGGGCGTCTCCGTTCGCCACGACGATGGCCTAGTCACCGCGGCTCGCCACCGTGTACCCCAGGCTGCACAGCCATCTGCCACATGCCCCCGGAAGGGCCCCAGGGCGATGCGTGGCCAGATGAGCTGGAGCGTAGGCGCACAGTCTAAGCCTCCCCCGGCAAGCACCTTGCCGGGGTTGCTATCTTGCCGGGCCCGGAAGCTTGTCGCTCTCCGGGTCTTGCCGGGGCGCGTGATGCGCCACGATATGTCTTCTGAGATGTTGTTTCCTGGTCTTCCTGGCAAGCTCCTCTTGCCAGGGTCTTGGGAAAATAGAGTGGTCTTGTGCTTGGAGCAGCCTTCCCGGCAAGCTCCTCTTGCCGGGGCCTTGTTCTTTTGCCTTGTATACTTTGTTCTTGAATGGCTCGAAGGGGACCAGAGTGGGTTTTGGCGGGCGCGTGGTGAGCCAGACCACGGGACGCTGCCACTGCCCGTGCACAAGTCGGGATACTAAGGTACCCCTACTTTAGTACACCGACAGGAGCGCGCCAAAGATGTCGGGAAACTGATCGCCCACGAACACCTATGGGACCGGAGCCCCTTCTACGGTACGGCAAGGGAGCGGAGGGAGCACGAAGAGCGGATCGAGGAGCACACGCGGGCAGTTTACCCAGGTTCGGGCCGCACGGATGCGTAAAACCCTACTCCTGCTATGGTTGTATTGAGTTCTTGAGCTCGGGAGCTTGAAGATCTACAGTACTAGCTACACCGAGCGAGGGAGTGATCAAGTTTTTGGGGTCGAACCCCCTCTACGTTGTGCATGGGCCTCCTTTTATAGCTCAAAGGGGTCACCGACAGGTGTCAACGTAGAGGAGGGTAAAAGTGTAAATTTGGTGGTAGATGGAACAGTGCATGAACAGTGTATGCACAGTGGTTGTACAGTGATCTATACCTAACCCAGATGGTAGGGGACAAAGGCATTGAATGCCAGTCGCCGTCACCCCAAAAGCGTCCGCCCGGGCGTCTCCGTTCGCCACGACGATGGCCTAGTCATCGCGGCTCGCCACCGTGTACCCCAGGCTGCACAGCCATCTGCCACGTGCCCCCGGAAGGGCCCCAGGGCGACGCGTGGCCAGATGAGCTGGAGCGTAGGCGCACAGTGTAAGCCTCCCCCGGCAAGCACCTTGCCGGGGTTGCTATCTTGCCGGGCCCGGAAGCTTGTCGCTCTCCGGGTCTTGCCGGGGCGCGTGATGCGCCACGATATGTCTTCTGAGATGCTGTTTCCTGGTCTTCCTGGCAAGCTCCTCTTGCCAGGGTCTTGGGAAAATAGAGTGGTCTTGTTCTTGGAGCAGCCTTCCCGGCAAGCTCCTCTTGCCGGGGCCTTGTTCTTTTGCCTTGTATACTTTGTTCTTGAATGGCTCGAAGGGGACCAGAGTGGGTTTTGGCGGGCGCGTGGTGAGCCAGACCACGGGACGCTGCCACTGCCCGTGCACAAGTCGGGATACTAAGGTACCCCTACTTTAGTACACCGACAGGAGCCCCCGGGCCTGGGCCACACACGGTGCCGAGCGCTGTTGGGCCAGGCCCAAAACAGTGCACGGGCACACGCGGCCCACAGCGCGCCGTTTCCCACTCCGCATCCGCCGCATCTCTCCCTAACGGCACGCGTCGATTGCGGCGTCGTGGAGAGATCGTGGCCTGTTTCTTTAACGGGGAAATGCGGAACGTCCCCCACTCCCCCCTTAAAAGCAGAGGAAGCAGGGGCAGTTTCCCCCCATTGCTTTCATTGTGTCTTGAATCTCCAGAAACCCCCGCCGCTCTCTGCCTCCCCAAAGGTCGACAGAGAGCCGAGCTCCACCCTTCCTCCGCCGTCTCCAGCATCCGCAGCGCCGTCGACCTCCCCCGCCGTCCCCGCCATGGCCCCGAAGAGCGACAAGGCGAAGAGCGACAAGGCGAAGAAGGAGAAGTCCGACAAGGCGGCGAAGCTGGCAGCCATGCGGAGAAGGATGGTGGTCTTCCCGCCGAGGCTCCGCGCGAGGGAGCTGCGGGACAAGTATTACCTGTTCTGGGCGAGGGAGACGAAGGCTCACCCGCGCACCAGAGTCCTCCCCGCCGAGGCCATCGACCTGTACCCGGGAGGTTACCACTTCTTCGCTTTGTTTTCTTCCATTGCGGTCTCTGTCCTCCGTATTCAGAGTTTTTCTGCGATGTGATGAACACGTACGGACTCCACCACCTCGATTTCACCCCGAATGCCGTCCTCACTTTGGCCGTTTTCGCACATCTGTGCGAAAACTATATCGGGGTCCATCCAAACGTAGCTCTCTTCCGCCATTTCTTCACACCTAGAGTAGAGTCTGGATCTCCACTCTCCGGCGGTATCTCCTGGATCTTCAGGCTCGGCAAGAAGGAGGCGTACTTGATCAGAGAGCTTCGCGGCAAGTGGGAAGAGTGGAGGGCTGATTGGTGCTGGGTCATGGAAGATGAACCCGAGCAGTTTACCTCGCCACGCCGGACTGCAATAGTGCGCGGCAAGGATTGGAGTGATTTGGCCCCGGAGGACGACAAGCTGCAGATTGCCCTCACTAGGATCCTTCGCCTCCGGGCTGCCAATCTGACTGTAGGTGAGGTTGGGGCTGATTTCCTCCGCCGCCGCATTGCTCCTCTGCAGGAAAGGAAGAGGCCTGCCTGGGAGTTCGGCAATGCGGCGGACCGCATGAGGCTGCGCCCCGGGCTGAATTACAACCTCACCGTCTTGGAACTCAAGGGTATGGTCCGGGAGCTGTTCAAACACGACCCCAAGCACCCGGAGTGGTTCAGACCGTCGGACGGAGTAGTTCCATTGTGCAACAACTCTGCCCTTAGTGCCATCCGCGCGGCAATGCCTGAGTGTGACTCCCACGGGGTTGTTCCTACTTGGCTGACGCCTTCGGCAGAGACTGTGCAGACCTTCTTTGATAATCTGGTTGAACGGCCGCGCAACCCCGAAGAGAGGAAAGGGCTCACCCAGGGGACCACCGAGCGAGATGTGGCATATATAGCCACCAGAATGGAGGAGGCCGCCGCAGCGGCGGCCGCGGGTGAGTTTGGGTACACCGTGGAGGAAGCGGAAGCAGCGGATGCGGTGAGACAAGCCGAGGAGGAAGAGATCCTCAAGCTGTTGAAGATTGCGCCCGAGGAGTTCGCCGGGAAGCCTGCCGGGACGAGCGAGGCTGCCGGGCAAGGTACTGAGTCCAGTGAGCCCGCCGAGGAGGATGCCGAATCGGGCAATTCCGACGAAGACTCGGGCGGGTCACTGAACCTTGACGACGACGCCTCCTCATGCTCAGAAAATTCTCCGCCACCACCAAGTCCCCCGCCACAGCCGAAGAAGCGCCTCCGCAAAGCCACTGAGACGGCGAGGCCACCGGCGCCCCGACAGCAGCCGAAGCGCCGTGCGACGCGTGCCACCACGACGAGCAAGGTCGTCAAGGAGGCGCCCCGTGCCCGAGCGACAAGCGGAGGGGGGTCTTCCCGGAGTGGCTCTGGTGCTCCTTCAGCCCCTCGGTCTTCGGGGACGATCGGAGCGGGGTCTTCACAACCCACGGCTCCGGAGCCCGCCAAGCGCCCGAGGGAGCCTTCTCCTCCAGCTCCTCGCGCTGGAGCACGCGAGGCGGAGTTTGACTTCTCCGCCCTCAGCTCCGACGAAGAGGACAAAGAGGAGGAAGTACTGGTTGTCGAGCAGTCCGGTAAGGAGGCTGCCGCCAAGAAGACATAGGCTGGTGGCTCCGGCAAGGAGGCCGCCCCTGTAGCGGCAGCCGACAAGCAGGACAGCTCCGACAAGCAGTACTGCAAGATCCACCGCACCAAGGGCCACGATCTCCAGAACTGCAAGAGAGTAGAGTACCTCGTAGACAGCAGAAGGCTGAATACGAGCGACGCGACAAGGAGAAGGCCCAAGGAGGCGGAGGAGAGCCCAGCAAGAAGCGGTCGTTCAATGGCCGGGAGGAGGCCGCGGCAAGGCCAAGCAGCGGCAAGGAGACAGACCTCCCCGGGACCGCGACAAGGATGAAGACGAAGACGATGACGAGGACATGGACGACGGAGATAACAGCGAGCAGGAGTTCCAGAAGGCCACAGAAGTTCTGTGCGTCGATGGAGGTGCCTCTCTGCACACTTCCCATCGCCAACTCAAGCAATGGGTGCGGGAAGTGAACGCAGCTGAGCCGCCCGTCGAGTCACGCAGGCTGCTGAAATGGTCCGGCACGCCCATCATCTTTGACCTTGAGGACCACCCTGACCGCACAACTGCGGTCGGGTGCTTGCCAATGTTGGTTTCACCAACTATCCGCAACCTCAAGGTCACCATGATGTTGGTTGACGGCGGGGCCGGCCTCAACTTGATCTGCTCCGCTATGATCAAGAAGCTGCAGATCCCCGACAGCGAGCTCGAGGAAACCGGGACGTTCCAAGGAATCAACCCGGGAAGGAGCAAGCCGAAGGGGAAGATGACGCTGCCGGTGACCTTTGGCGGAGAGCTTAACTTCAGGACGGAGAGGATCACATTCGATGTTGCCGATATCCCATTACCATACAATGGGATACTTGGCCGTCCTGCGCTCGCCAAGTTCATGGCAGCTTCCCACTATGCATACAATATGCTCAAGATGCCAGGGCCAATAAGCGTCATCTCTGTCCCCGGCGACAAGAAGGACGCGCTCATTTGCGCCGACAAGATCTACCGAGATGCAGCAGCCGCGGCAGACAGCAAGACACTTGCCGCTGAAGCTCCCGGGGGGAAGACCAAGACCAAGTCCGGCAAGAGCTCTGGGGCCCACTCCGGCAAACGCACCTCTTCGGAGTGCTGCGCTGCCATCGAGGACGCACCATCGAGCTCCACCGGCAAGTGCAAGAAAGGAATGGCAGCTCCACCGGCAACCAAGAAGGTGTCCGCCAAGGAGGACGGCACTGGTGGTACTTTCACCATCAGTGCTGCGGTCGACCCCAAATAGGAAAGCGCGCTCGTTGCCTTCCTGCGGGCGAATGTCGACGTGTTCGCATGGCAACCGTCTGACATCCCCGGCGTTCCCAGGAAGGTAATTGAGCACAAGCTTGCTGTTTGTCCTCACGCGCGGCCTGTCAAGCAGAAGGTCAGGAAGCAAGCAGTGGAGCGCCAAGAGTTTATTGCCGAAGAGATCAAGAAGTTGGAAGCAACAGGCCTTGTTAGAGGTGTACTTCATCCCACGTGGCTGGCCAATCTAGTTGTCGTGCGCAAAGCCAATGGGAAATGGAGACTTTGTATAGACTTCACTGATGTGAATAAAGCTTGTCCCAAGGATCCATTTCCCTTGCCGCGCATTGACCAGATTGTTGACTCTACGGCTGGATGTGAGTTGCTTTCATTTCTCGATGCATACTCGGGTTACCACCAGATATTCATGGATGAGGAAGACGAAGAGAAGACTGCATTCTTTACTCCATGTGGCACTTACTGTTTCATACGTATGCCCTTTGGACTGAAGAATGCGGGCTCAACATTTGCAAGGGTGGTCCACACTGCTTTTGAGCCACAGATACACAGTAATGTAGAAGCCTACATGGATGATATAGTGGTCAAGAGCAAGAGCAAGGATACCCTGATTCAAGACTTAGAAGAAACCTTTGAGAATTTGCGCAAGATACAACTCAAGCTGAACCCCGAGAAGTGCATCTTCGGAGTTCCCTCCGGCAAGCTTCTCGGGTTCTTTGTGTCCCAGAGGGGGATTGAAGCCAATCCCGACAAGATAAAGGCCATCGAGCAGATCGAAGCCCCGAAGCGCGTCAAGGACGTAAGGAGACTTGCTGGTTGTGTGGCTACCCTCAGCAGGTTCATTTCAAAGTCTGCAGAACGCACCCTGCCTTTCTTCAAAATCTTGAAAAAGGCAGGTCCTATAAAATGGACTCCAGAAGCGGAGGCAGCGCTGCAAGACTTGAAAGGATACCTGTCCTCCACTCCAATACTTGTCGCACCTAGGCCACAAGAGAAGTTGCTGCTGTACCTAGCGGCAACCAATCAAGTGGTTAGTGCTGCGTTAGTAGCGGAGAGGGAGGCAGATGAAGAAACCACATCCCCGGCAAGCGCATCCAGCGACAAGCAGGGGGCTTCCCCGACAAGCTCTGACCCCGACAAGGACAAGTCTGCGCAGGAACAAGGAGAAGTGCGAAAGAAGATGGTGCAGCGCCCAGTTTATTTTGTAAGTTCCCTCTTGCAGGGGGCTAGATCAAGATACTATGGAGTGCAGAAGTTACTTTTCGGCCTCCTCATGGCCTCAAGAAAGCTGCGCCATTACTTCCAAGCACATGAGATAACGGTGGTCACTCGCTTTCCGTTGAAGAGGATATTGCAAAACCCAGAAGCAACAGGCAGGATCGTCGAGTGGGCACTGGAGCTGTCAAGCTTTGGTCTCAAGTTTGAGAGTACTTCAACTATATAGAGCAGAGCTTTGGCAGAGTTCATAGCAGAATGGACACCAACACCAGATGAAGAAGTTCCAGAGACAAGCATCCCCGTCCAAGAAGCAAGCAAAGAGTGGATAATGTACTTCGATGGTGCCTTTTCGCTGCAAGGCGCCGGCGCTGGCGTGTTACTCATAGCGCCCACCGGAGAGCACCTCAAGTACGTTGTTCAAATGCACTTTCCCAAGGAGCAAGCAACAAACAATACTGCTGAGTATGAAGGTTTGCTTGCCGGCCTCAGAATTGCGGCCGAACTTGGGATCAAGAAGCTGATTGTGTGGGGAGATTCACAATTGGTGGTCCGACAAGTAAACAAGAGTTACCAGAGTCCTTTGATGGAAGCTTATGTCGATGAAGTGAGGAAGCTTGAAGAACACTTTGAAGGCCTGCAAATGGAGCATGTCCCAAGAGCTCAGAATGATATCGCACATGGCCTCTCAAAGTGTGCTGCAATGAAGTTACCTGTGGAACCAGGGGTCTTCGTGCTCAAGCTAACTCAACCATCCGTTACACCATCAGTTGGGCAAAGCAAGAAGAGGAAGTTGGTCTCCGGCGACTACTTGCCAGCGGATCTTCCTGAAGCCGCCGCCAAGGTCCCCAAGATCAACAACCAAGATGCTGAGGAACAGTCTGCTCCTGCGGACCCAAGGGTCTGTACAGTTGAAGCAGGCATTCCCGACAAGCCTTGCCCCGGCAGGCTTGCCGGGGAACACTCAGCTCCGGCAGAGCCGCAGATTCTTGCCGTAGAAGCTGAGGTTCCCGCAGCAGCCCTGATGCCTTTAGTCCTTGTTGTTGAGCCTCAGGCTCTAGCATGGGCGCAGCAAATCGTCCGTTTTCTTCAAACTGGAGAACTTCCCGAAGAACCAGAAGAGATAGAGAGAATAACCAGGCAGTCAAGTATGTACCAGTTCGTCGGCAATGAACTATACAGAAGAAGACTCAACGGTGTCAGATTGAAGTGCATTTCTCGGGAAGATGGACGGAAGCTGTTGGTAGAAATACATGGAGGCATATGTGGCCACCACATTGGCGCAAGGGCACTTGCCGGGAAGGCGTTCCGGCAAGGTTTCTTTTGGCTAGAAGCCCTCCAAGATGCAACTGCACAAGTAACCAAGTGTGAAGCGTGCCAGTTCCATGCCAAGCAAATACATCAGCCAGCTCAAGCTCTCCAGACAATACCTTTGTCCTGGCCCTTCTCGGTCTGGGGGCTCGACATCCTCGGCCCCTTTCCCCGCGCAGTCGGGGGCTTTGACTACTTGTACGTTGCAATCGACAAGTTCACAAAGTGGCCAGAAGTGGAACCAGTGAGAAAGGTGACAGCACAGTCAGCAGTGAAGTTCTTCAGGTCAATTGTTTGCCGTTTCGGAATCCCTAACAGGATCATCACCGACAACGACACACAGTTCACAAGTCGCACCTTCATGCAGTACGTCCAAGACCTTGGCGCCAAGGTCTGCTTCGCTTCTGTTGCTCACCCAAGGAGCAATGGTCAAGCGGAGAGGGCCAACGCTGAAGTGCTGCGCGGGCTCAAGACAAGAACCTTCGACAGGCTGCACAAGTGCGGAAGAAACTGGATAGAGGAGTTGCCGGCGGCTCTTTGGTCAATCAGGACGACACCAAGTCGAGCCACCGGACAGACACCCTTTGCTCTTGTCTATGGAGCAGAGGCAGTTCTCCCCACGGAACTCGTATACGGGTCTCCTCGAGTGCTCGCTTACGATGAGCTCGAGCAAGAGCAGTTGCGACAAGATGATGCATTGCTCCTCGAGGAGAACCGTCTCCAAGCCGCTGTACGAGCTGCTCGATACCAGCAAGCTTTGCGTCGCTATCATAGCCGCAAGGTCAAGGCCAGGAGCCTCGAGGAAGGCGACCTTGTTCTTCGGCGCATTCAGTCCGCCAAGAACTCCAACAAGTTGACGCCGAAGTGGGAAGGCCCTTATTGGGTGAGACAAGTCACAAGGCCCGGCGCTGTCCGCCTTGAGACCGAAGAAGGCTACCCGGTGAGCAACTCCTGGAACATCGAGCATCTTCGCAAGTTTCACCCATAAGGCGCGGTTGCCGTGATCCGCTCCGGCAACCACCTTTTGTACAAGTCTTGCTGCTGTTGCATGTAAACCTTTGTACAAAGCCGGGCGCAAACCCCGTGCATCAGTAAAACTTTCGTGCTTCGCACTGTTTGTCATTTCATGCTTTTTTTTACTTGCATGTATCATCCGACATATTGTGCAGCACCCATCCTCGGTAAGCAGTAACAAGCCGCAAGGCTCCATACTTGTGTTTCCTCCTCTTTTCCTTTCTCTCTTAAACAAAAGAAGTGTTCCTCGCGCACAAGTTTGCCGGGGGGGAAGGAGATAGAGGTACGGACCAAATGCTGTTCAAGAGAGAGAAGCCTTGCCGGGAAGCAAACAATCCATGAAAGCTAAGTTGCCAGAGTTTGAGCAATTCAAATTTTTAAAATTCTTAGTTGTCTTCCTTGAACAGCCACACTTTGTATGGAAAACCTGTGCGCGGAGGAACCTACCCGTGGCTAGCCGCACCCTTACTTTGTTTCGAGCACGCTCAACGGCTTAAGTGAGCTACGACAAGTGTCGCGCCCTTACTTCGTTTTCGAGTTCGCTCAGCAATCTAAGTGTGCTACGACTAGCTGCGGCGAGGTTTCTTGCCGACAGGGACATTGCTAGCAGGCTGCTAAGAGTCCCGCACTCAGCGCTCGCGGCAAGGGGTCCGGTGCCGGCAAGTTCCCTAAAAGCGTAGGGTGGAAAGCATACAAAGTGAAGGGACTAAACAAGGGAGATAACACTGCATTGATTATCCAAAATAAAGTTATATTACAAGATAGCTTGCCGCTGCTCTAACCAACTACTACCCATGACTTAATCGACAGCGGCAAAGGAAGCAGAAAGAAGGGAGCCTAGTCTCTTCGATCTCCGTCGACCCTCTTGATCTTGCCCGCCTTGGCTACGATGTGGGCGACTTGTGCCTTCAACGCCTCCTGGTCAGCTTTGGGCGGCAGGGTCCGGAGGACGTTGACGAGGTTGATTCCGGGGTTGCGGTAGACGATCTTCGACAGCACCCGCTCCATAGTACCCGTGCAAAGCCGGCGCGCCTCGTCAGCCAGCTGCGCAGGGATCTTCTCCCGTAGCTGCGCGAGAGCCATCGCCACTCCTCTGAAGAACAAGCTTAGCTTGGCGCTGTGGGGGAGGCTCTCGTCGGGGGAGTACACGAGGTGCTCCGCCCTCAGCGCCACCAGCTCCTAATCGATGTTGGCGGCGGAGGCGACGAGCTCCTCGGTCCACTGCTCCACCGTCTGACGGAAATTGTTCTGCGACAGGGCAGCACTGTCCAGCAAGGCCCTCTCAGCACGGAGATCGTCCTTCAGCTTCGTCTCGCGGTCCCGGGCGGCGTCAAGCGAATCGGTGAGGGTGGAAACTTTCAGCTCCAAGTCTGCGATGGAATCCCTGGCGTCGGTGAGCTCTTTGCCCTTCTCGGAGATACGAACTTGCAGCTCCGAGTTAGTATGGGCATCCTTCTCCCGCGCCACGTTGAGTGCGGCGACCCTGTCCTCGCTCGCCTTCAAGCTCGTCTCCAACTGCGCCACCCTGGCCTCCAGATCCCTCTTGGCGGTCGTTGCGGCGGCGGCGGCGTCCCTCGCCTCCTGCAGAGCCCCGCCAATGGCCTGCTCGCGAGCGGTGAGGTCGTCCTCGTGGCTATCGAGGTCGACCTTCCACTGGTTGAGCTCTCCCTCCCGTCGAGACAGGTCCTCGGCGGCCAGTCGCTGCTGCTCCTCCACCTCGGCCTTCTCGAGGAGGAACGCCTGGTGTGCTCCGGCAAGCTCTTCACGCTCCTCCGCCAAGTTCCGGAGGGCCGCCTGGTTGGCGGCACGGAGCTCCGCGGCGCGCTTCTCCAGATCAACACCAGCCTTGGCAGCCAGAGCCTCTCGGGACTCCAACTTGGCTTGCCTGGCCCGGTACAAGCCCAGGAGTCGACGTAGGAGTTGCTCCTCTTCGGCCTCGTTGCTGCTGCCGGGCGCGTCGACAACCCTCAGCCCGGCGGAGGCGAGAACTTCTCCGTCGAAGGTCTCCCCCTCCGCGGGTGCCCTTGAGGAGGACGCCCACGGGACTTGGATGAAGACCCCGTTGGCGGCCTCCAGATAGACACCCGACCCAGCCGCGGGGGCGGAGGGGTCGGCGGCCGGTGGAGCGTCCGGCGCTCCTGCGACCTCAGGGCCAGCAGTGCGGTCACCGGTCCCTTCCCCAGCTGCGGCGTCAGCGGTCGGGGCGGTCTCCTCGGCGGCTGGCTCGTCAGCACCAGCCATTCCTTCGGTGGTGGCGTCGCCAGCATTGCCACGCACGTCTTCCTCGGCGATGGTCTCTGTCTCCATCGGCTCCGGGGCGGGCGGATCTAACAGAAGAAAAAGAAAAGAAAGAATCGTCAAGCAGATATCCAAAAAAGAAGAGTTCAAAGAAGAAAGGCACAAGGGTTTACCTTCGCAGGCCTCTTCAACAATGGGGTCCCTCGCCGGGGAGTTCTCCCTTGGCGGCGTAGAAGAAGCCCCCGCCGGCGGAGGGCCGCTGGCGCCTTCCCTTGGCGGGGTGCTCACCCTTGTCGGGGTGCTCGCCCTTGGCGGGGTGCTCGCCCTTGGCGGAGTACCCATCCTTGGCGGAGCACTATCCCTCGCCGGGGAGCTCCTCCTTGGCGGGGAGGGTGGAACAAGCGGCTCGTCGGGGGCGGCCTCTTGGTGCTCCTGCGGCTGCGGTTCCACTTCTGCACAAGACAACAAGCAAACAAGACATCAATAAGGATAACAACCTCAAGCGCGCCCGTCGAGCAGAAAAATGAATACCAGACTTACGCTGGGGGCTGCGCTGGGGGCTGTTCTCCGGAGCAGCAGGCTGGTCCGACAAGCTTGTCGCTGGCGCGTCACCTGCCGCCGCGACGGGCTCGTCGTCCTCGAGGTCAACCACAGGGATCTTGGCCCTCTTCGCCATCCTCTGGGTCAAGGTCCTGGAAGCCAAACAAGATCAGAGCCAAGCAAGAGAAATCAAGACAAAAGCAACAAAAATCAAAGGAAATAGAAATTGCAAGTGCTTACTCTTCCTCCTCTTCGTCGGAGCTGAGGGCGGAGAAGTCAAACTCCGCCTCGCGTGCTCCAGCGCGAGGAGCTGGAGGAGAAGGCTCCCTCGGGCGCTTGGCGGGCTCCGGAGCCGTGGGTTGTGAAGACCCCGCTCCGGTCGTCCCCGAAGACCGAGGGGCTGAAGGAGCACCAGAGCCACTCCGGGAAGACCCCCCCTCCGCTTGTCGCTCGGGCACGGGGCGCCTCCTTGACGACCTTGCTCGTCGTGGTGGCACGCGTCGCACGGCGCTTCGGCTGCTGTTGGGGCGCCGGTGGCCTCGCCGTCTCAGTGGCTTTGCGGAGGCGCTTCTTTGGCTGTGGCGGGGGACTTGGTGGTGGCGGAGAATTTTCTGAGGATGAGGAGGCATCGTCGTCAAGGTTCAGTGACCCGCCCGAGTCTTCGTCGGAATCGCCCGATTCGGCGTCCTCCTCGGCGGGCTCACTGGACTCAGTGCCTTGCCCGGCAGCCTCGCTCGTCCCGACAGGCTTCCCGGCAGGCTCCCCGGCGAACTCCTCGGGCGCAATCTTCAACAGCTTGAGGATCTCTTCCTCCTCGGCTTGGCTCACCGCGTCCGCCGCTTCCGCTTCCTCCACGGTGTACCCAAACTCACCCGCGGCCGCCGCTGCGGCGGCCTCCTCCATTCTGGTGGCTATATATGCCACATCTCGCTCGGTGGTCTCTCGGGTGAGCCCTTTCCTCTCTTCGGGGTTGCGCGGCCGTTCAACCAGATTATCAAAGAAGGTCTGCACGGTCTCTGCCGAAGGCGTCAGCCAAGTAGGAACAACCCCCTGGGAGTCACACTCAGGCATTGCCGCGCGGATGGCACTAAGGGCAGAGTTGTTGCACAATGGAACTACTCCGTCCGACGGTCTGAACCACTCCGGGTGCTTGGGGTCTGTAGGATCGAAAGTATGTCTAGAGGGGGGGGGGGTGATTAGACTACTTGTAATTATAAAAATTTCTGCCTTTTGACAAAGAACAGTTTTTGGTAGTTTCACAATTATGATCAAGTCAAGTATCACCCTACACATGCAATTCTAGAGTATAGGCAGCGGAAAGTAAATTGCACATGTAGTAAAGAGAGGTGGAGAAGAGCAAACGCAATTTGGAGACGCGGTGATTTTTCCCGTGGTTCCGATAGGTGGTGCTATCGTACATCCACGTTGATGGAGACTTCAACCCACGGAGGGTAACGGCTGCGCGAGTCCACGGAGGGCTCCACCCACGAAGGGTCCACGAAGAAGCAACCTTGTCTATTCCATCATGGCCTACGCCCACGGAGGGCTAGCCTTACTCGGGGTAGATCTTCACGAAGTAGGCGATCTCCTTGCCCTTACAAACTTCTTGGTTCAACTCCACATCGATGACGGAGGCTCCCAAGCGACACCTAACCAATCTAGGAGGCACCACCCTCCAAAAGGTAATAGATGTTGTAGATGATGATGAACTCCTTGCTCTTGTGCTTCAAATGATAATCTCCCCAACACTCAACTCTCCTCACTGATTTGACTGTGGTGGAAGAAAGGATTGAGTGGAAAGCAACTTGGGAAGGTTAGAGATCAAGCTTCATATGGTGGGAGTGGAGCAACTTGATCTCAACACAAGGGTAGGTAGTTCTCTTCTCAGAAATGTAAGGTAGGAGTGGTAGTTCTTTCTGATGGCTCTCTCCACGAATGAAGAGGGGGTGGAGGGGTATATATAGCCTCCACACAAAATCCAACCGTTACACACATATTTGAGCAATCTCGGTGGGACCGAAGTGGACAACTCGGTGAGACCGAAAGTTCAAATAATGTGAACGTTGGGGTTTTCGGTGGGACCGAAAATACCATCTCGGTTAGTCCGATTTGAGCAAATACAAGAGCATGCCAGTTTCGGTGGGACCGACTTTATCATCTCGGTGACACCGATTTGATGACAGAAGGTTACAGAAGCTTGGCAGCCCATGTTTCGGTGAAACCGATTTCAAAATCGGAATATCCGATTTTTCTAGGGTTTGGCTTATGGCTGAGGTGGTTCATCTCGGTGTGACTGAGTTTGGAATATCGGTGGGACCGAGATTACTTATGAGTGTATTTGACAGTGAGAGTTGCTGATAGTTTAGGAGATGTATCACTAAGCACTTGAGCAACCAGATCATCAACATAACCTCATCCCCTTTTAATAGTATTGGCTTTTCCTATGGACTCAATGTGATCTTGGATCACTAAACCAAAAATGGAGTCTTGAGCTTTTGCCAATGCTTGCCTTAGCATTTTGAGGGGTCCACTTCTTCAGTCATTGCCATACCCATATCATTGAACTTCTCTGAAATGATTCTCAAGTAACTATTAGTTCAATGATATATATGTTGTTATTAATTGCCAAAACCACCCGGGGATTAGTTGCACTTTCAATCTCCCCCTTTTTGGTAATTGATGACAACATATAGATCAAAGCTTCGACAAAAGATATAATCAATGAATAATATCGTCGCTTTGAGAAGTATGTGATAAGCAAGAGCTCCCCCTAAATTTGTGCATTATTTAAGATTTGCGTTTGAATGCAAATGCACAATCGATTAGGATCATGGGTCACTCTTCCATGTCACATACATCTTGGTGGAGCGCACAAAATGATAAGAATGAACAGCATGCACCCAATCACCAAGACATGAGTAAATAGCCATACAAGATAGGAATAGCATATGATAAGCATTAAGCACACATTAAAGCATAGTACGACTAAGCACTCATTAAGGTAGCATCAAACGTAGTATCAAGCACACTGAAAGTTTCGAAAACCAAAAGTATCTCAAAGAAACCGCAAAAGAACGAAAGAGCAAAAGCGCAAAGACAATAGCACTCTCTCTCTCTCGAAGCCCTATGATCTATACAATTTCCCCCCCTTTGGCAACAAGTTACCAAAAAGTTCGAAAAAGCATAGAGCTAAACGTCACTGTGGGCTCTGCTGGCGGCTCCCGTCTGGGTAGATGTCGGAGTAGATATGACGGCATCGGCGAAGACTTCAGCTGAAGTCTGTGCTGGAGGAGTGGATACTGGAGCTGTGGCTGGAGTGACTGCTGGAGCTGTGGGAGGTGCTGAAGTTGTAGTCCTGGTGTCAGTCACTGGAATAGCAGCTGATCGGGATCCTCTGGGAACCGGAGCAGTCTGGCGATGAGAGTCCTGGACTAAGTCATCCTGCACAAGCTCTGCCTTGTCCTGCTTTGCTTCCTCCATGTCTGCCTCAAGCTTGTTGACGGTCACCTGAATTTCAGTCAGCTTCACGTCCAGAGCATGGATCTTCTCGTCAACAATCCTCTCTAGGCTCTCCTGAGATTGTTCAATGCTGGCCAGGCGTTGTTCAATCCTTTGGGTAGCTTCAAGAATCTGCTCTCCGAAGCTCTTTGGTTTAGCTGCTGCTGCTGCCTCTTTATCAGCTTTGGCTTTCCTAGCAGCTTCAATCTTGGCTTGACCTTCAACAGATGTTGGATCCTCCTCGTCCATCACAACAACATTGTCTTCATGCTATGGCTGCAGGGGTAAGTGTTTCCTATCCAACAGGAATTTGCCCGTGCCAAACTTGGCATTGATAAGCATCTGAATTTGTGGGGCAAATCCACATGACCTCTTCTGGTCAGCTGCAGTCCTCTTAATGGTCTCTACCATTAAGTCCATCACCTTGAAAGGTGCCTTCTCATCAAGTATATGCAGCATGTTGATAGAATACCCTCTGATCATGCGATGATCTCCAGACTTGGGCATCAAGGTATGCCTCAGAATAGTGTTAGTGGTAGGTAAACCTGCCTGGAGATAGTAGACTGAGCCGAGCTTCCATACTTCCAAATCTGCTGCGGGGATCTCCTTGTACATGTTCTTCATGGAATCATGGTTCTTCTTTGGAATCCCATAGACATCAATGTCATCCTCTCGTTGCACTGGAGCATTCAGAAGTTCTGCCCATTCTTCAACAGAAGAAGAAAACCTTTGACCTTCAGTCATCCAGGTGATCTTCCCATCAGGATAGAAATGAGCTGTGGCATAGAATTGCATAATCATCTCATCGTTCCAATCTGTCAATTTCTGACCCACAAACTCAGCAACTCCACATGCAGTGAAGCTTTCATGCACATGGGGAAAGAAGTCTCTGTGCTCTTCACTGTCAATGTATTCCCAGTCAACATATCTGGTATCTGCAACTATGGGCTTCTTGTCCATCAGCACAGTCTCATAGAAGTCCTGCTGCTCTCTGGTGTGAAATCTAGGATCCACAGCAGTCCTTCTCCTCACAGCATATGGATCAGCTTGTCTCCATAGCCTGAGACCTCTATCTTTCCTTGCCTTCATATCCTCGGCTTGAGGATGAGCATCGTTGTGAAGTGGCAGTTTTGGACGGAGTTTCAGCAACACTTGTTCTTCCTCATCAGACTCAGCTGGTGGCACATCACCCTTGTTCTTCTCAGATGCTGGAATGTTTCTGGTAGTCCTCTTGGGCTTGGCAGTAGGCTTTACTGGAGCTGCCTTGGCTTGAGCAGGCTTCTTGGGCTTTGAAGTGGCTCCAGCCCGAATGGCATCACCCATGAGCTTCTGCTTCTGAGGAGCAGGCTGGGGTGCTTCTTCTTCTTCTTCCTCGACTGCCGCATCTGCATGAGGATCAGTATACACAACCCTCTTTCTCTTGGAGGTTTTCTTCACTTTGCTTGGGGCTGGCTCTCCCAAGTTCAGCTTCTTGGCAACAGCTGACTGCTTGACTTTGCTGGTGCCCTTCTTTGACTGCTGACCTTGTTGCTCTTTGGCAACAACCTTTCTCTTAGGCTTGGAGGTCACTTCTTCCTCAGCTACAAAATCAGAATCCTCATCATCGGAGTTCTTCTCTTTTCTAGCTCTGGTGGCTGCAGGAGGCAAGCCACTAGGTGTACTCCTCTCACCATCATCAACTGGACTACTAGCCTCAGGACTAGTGTCTGCTTCCGGAATGTCCGCAAAAGGTGACTCTAACCTGTTCTGACTGTCACTGGCATCTGACATGGCTGACAACCTGTGAATAGATAAGGTATAGGCAGAGAAGAAGAGTTATCACAAACTGCAGAAGTTTTTGCAAACAAAATGAGTTCAAATTTTAGTTTTAAGTTTTCACAGAAGGCATTTCGGTCAGACCGATTTTCAGTTTCGGTGAATCCGAAGTGTTAACAAAGGCTTTACACACCACTTTCGGTTGGACCGAAGTGGGTTTCGGTCCTGCCGATACACTAGGGTTTCACAGAAACTGTAATTCGGTCACACCGATTTGCACAACTCGGTTGGACCGAAAGGTGCAGTGTAATGGCCAGAGGCCGAATCGGTCACACCGAAAATTTAAAATCGGTTTCACCGAGATGTGTTCCGTGGAAACCTAACCCTAAGAATTTTCCTCGAAACTAGTTCAAACGAACCGATCTAGTGTAATGGAAGATTTCAATCGTGGCCAGATATTGGGCAAACCAAACGTGCATTGAATCGGAGATGGAAGCACGAGTGGGATCGAGACTCACCCTAACTTGGTGGAGTCCCTCTACGGCGGCAACGGCGCGGAGGAGAAATCCGTTGACGGCGATGGAGACCTGCGGCGAGGCCGCACAGGTGACGACGGTGACGATCCGGAGATCAGGGCGACGGCAGCAAGGGACGTGGGGCGAAAATGTTTGAAGGAATAATCAACGCGCGCTGCCCTCAGTATATATATCCCTTTGCTGTCGGTGGGACCAAGTTGAAAAACTCGGTGTCACCGAGATGGATAACTGCCAGGCAGTTATGCATTTCGGTCACGCCGAAACTTACAACTCGGTTTCACCGAGATGAAACCTAGATCAGTCTAAATGCTTTTGGTTTGACCGAGTTTGAATGAGTTGGTCTGACCGAAATCACTTAGAAGGTTTTGGAAGTTAGCCCTAGACGGATCGGTGGCTCCGAGTGCTCCTCACTCGGAGGGTCCGAAAATGACTTGTTCAAAGTTTGTGATATAAGCATGAATAGAATTTGAGACAAGAAAGCACAGATAGCTAGGGGAGGTACTTAGGCATTCTTGTCCATCCATTTGGCCAGAAAAATCAAAACAACCAAAACAACAAATGGATGTCCTCGAATGGATAAAATCATGCATTCAACATGCTCACACAATAAGATAGCAAATGAAATATGTGTCAAATATGCACAACCAAAACTCTAGCTACTAGCACACAATTTGTCGATGACTAGGTCATCTTTATATGAGTATTTTGACTTAGGAGCCAAATGAGAACATTTTATCATAGGTCATACTCATCATTTAAGCACAAGTGGGGTTACCACTTTTACATAAAGCATTGATGTGTTCACATCATTTGGAGATGCTTTAGCTCAATATTTAGAGCAAAGCTCCCCCTAGATGTGAGAACCCCTTTTAAAGGGTCAAACTAACCTTGGGTTGTCGTAGAAGACTTCATGTAGATGTTGAAGATGTGGATGCTCAATGTTGATGTAGATCATCAAGAGTTGGGAGCTATCATTTGGATTAGGGCACTTTCAATACCTACATGGGTTAGTCCCACAAGGAACAAACAAGGATATCCATGGACATAGATTGAAGTTCACAATAGATGATGTCCATGAAAGCAATGATTACCTTGTCCCTTGACTTACCAACAAGAGGCTTTGTGACTCCATGAACTAGTGCATGATGTGGAAGTTGATTGCACAAGTTCTTTGCCAAAATGAATGTGAGTGAAGTATGTTGGCGGAGTCACCCTCAAGAACCTTCTAGTTCTTCTTCTTCGGGATCCACATCATCTTGATGGGAATCCTTGGGGTTGTAGTTGAGCTTGACGAAGTAGAACTTGACGTGTCCTTGGGAACCCACTTGACCATGGCTTGAGGTGCTTCAATGAATGCATCAATCTCCTCTTGAAGCTTGTCCTTGGCTTTTAGCTTGTGGTCTTGTGGTGGAAGGTCATCTTGAGCTTGTTCCACATTGGAAGAAGTAGGATCATACTTCTCCTTTTGAGAAACAAACTGTGGAGTAGGATATTGACCTTCTTCCCACTCAACACCTTCGGCGTTGAACTTTCGCTCAAAACCAATTCCTTGATTCTTCCGGTGCCTTCCTTGCTTGCGAACAATTTCCTCAAAGTTCTTGCTTCCGGCAAGACTCTTGTAGACACCTTTCTCTATGATTCCCTTCAATAAGCTATTCTCTTGCTCAAGTGTAACTTGGCTTGAAACATTGTTAGTGGAATCAAGAGAACTACTAGAAGTAACAACATTAGATTTAACATGGTTATTGTTACTACTAGAGGAAGAGTTTTTCTTATGCTTGTCATGCTTAGTCTTAATAGGTGGCAAGAAATTAGACAAGAGAAGTCGTTTGGCAAGATATGACGAACTCTTCTTTCGAAGATCGTCATTGATTGCTTTTAGAAACTCATGTTCTTGCTCTAGAGTGAGCTTCTCGAAGCGTAGCTTCTCATGAGATCTTAAGAGCTCTCTATGATCTTCTTGAGTTGTTTCATGAGCTAACTTAAGAGTGTTTAGTTCTTTAGTTAGACGCTCAATCTCCTTCATAGCATTGTCATTCGACTCTTCTCGACTATAAAGACTACTAGCATTTTCATCGTTACTAAGCTCACTAGATTTATCATGCAAGAGCTCATCTTCACCAAGCAAGTCATCCTCATCACTATTGAAGTCAATGAATTCAGGGTGTGATACCTTGGGGCCTTTAGCCATGAAGCATCTTCCAATTCCCTCATTTGGTGAATCAAATAAGTCGTAGGAGTTGGAGTTGGAGGATACGAGAGCAAGACCGGCAACACCTTCATCTTGACTGTAGTCAGAGTCGGAGTGATAGCTTCCATCGGATTGATTGTCGGAGTCGGAGCCGGAGACCCATTCACCTACATGAGCTTGATGTCTTCTTCTTGTGTAGCTCCTTGATGACTTGTCTTTCCTCTCCGAATCCTTGCTTCTTCGAGAGGGTCTTCGTTCATAACGATCATCTCTACTCCTTCTCTCTTTCCGAGGTGACTCATCTCTTGATCTTCTTCTTGGAGATTCTTCTCTTCTCTTGTGGGGAGCCGTACACTCATTTGAGTAGTGTCCGGGTCTTCCACAATTGTAGCAGTTTCGATCACGACTAGAAGATCTCTTTTCATCATATGATCTAGACTTTGAGCTTCTCTCTTTGCCTCTATTCTTGTAGAATTTGTTGAAGTTCTTAACCATTAGGCTTATCTCTTCATTGGAAATCAACTTGTCACTTGAGGTTGTGGGAGCATCACTTGTAGCTTTGTAAGCACCACTTGACTTGTTGTGAAGCTCTTCCTTATCCTTAAGTGTCATCTCATGAGCAACAATTCTTCCAATGACTTCAGTTGGCTTCAGAGTCTTGTAGTTTGGCATCATTTGGATCAAAGTGCACACGGTGTCATACTTTCCATCCAAAGCTCTTAGAATCTTCTTGATGATGAATCGGTCGGTCATTTCTTCGCTTCCTAAGCCGGCAATCTCATTTGTGATTAGAGCAAGCCTAGAGTACATTTCAGCGACTCCTTCACCATCCTTCATCTTGAACTTGTCAAGTTGACCTTGAAGAATATCTAGCTTTGATTCCTTCACAGACTCGGTACCTTCGTGCATTTCAACCAAAGTATCCCAAATGTCTTTAGCATTCTCAAGACGGCTGATTTTGTTGAACTCCTCGGGACACAAAGCATTGAAGAGAATGTCACAAGCTTGAGCATTGTTTTGCAACATCCGCAACTCTTCCGGTGTAGCTTCGCGATCCGGAACTTTTCCTTCCTCGAAGAATTCACCTTGCATACCAACACAAATAATGCCCCATGCGGCTGGGTTATGACCAAGAATATGCATTTTCATTTTATGCTTCCAACTAGCAAAATTTGTACCATCAAAGTAAGGACCTCTACGATAATTACCCTCACTAGACGCCATACTCTCCTAGGTTGTGAAACCAAGCTTGTGGAGTCCAATGCAATGGAAACCAAAACAATGGAGACCAAAGCTCTGATACCACTTGTAGGATCGAAAGTATGTCTAGAGGGGGGGTGATTAGACTACTTGTAATTATAAAAATTTCTGCCTTTTGACAAAGAACAGTTTTTGGTAGTTTCACAATTATGATCAAGTCAAGTATCACCCTACACATGCAATTCTAGAGTATAGGCAGCGGAAAGTAAATTGCACATGTAGTAAAGAGAGGTGGAGAAGAGCAAACGCAATTTGGAGACGCGGTGATTTTTCCCGTGGTTCCGATAGGTGGTGCTATCGTACATCCACGTTGATGGAGACTTCAACCCACGGAGGGTAACGGCTGCGCGAGTCCACGGAGGGCTCCACCCACGAAGGGTCCACGAAGAAGCAACCTTGTCTATTCCATCATGGCCTACGCCCACGGAGGGCTAGCCTTACTCGGGGTAGATCTTCACGAAGTAGGCGATCTCCTTGCCCTTACAAAATTCTTGGTTCAACTCCACATCTCGATGACGGAGGCTCCCAAGCGACACCTAACCAATCTAGGAGGCACCACCCTCCAAAAGGTAATAGATGTTGTAGATGATGATGAACTCCTTGCTCTTGTGCTTCAAATGATAATCTCCCCAACACTCAACTCTCCTCACTAATTTGGCTTTGGTGGAAGAAAGGATTGAGTGGAAAGCAACTTGGGAAGGTTAGAAATCAAGTTTCATATGGTGGGAGTGGAGCAACTTGATCTCAACACAAGGGTAGGTAGTTCTCTTCTCAGAAAGTGTAAGGTAGGAGTGGTAGTTCTTTCTGATGGCTCTCTCCACGAATGAAGAGGGGGTGGAGGGGTATATATAGCCTCCACACAAAAATCAACCGTTACACACATAATTGAGCAATCTCGGTGAGACCGAAGTGGACAACTCGGTCAGACCGAAAGTTCAAATAATGTGAACGTTGGGGTTTTCGGTGGGACCGAAAATACCATCTCGGTTATTCCGATTTGAGTAAAGACAGGAGCTTGCCAGTTTCGGTAAGACCGACTTTATCATCTCGGTGACACCGATATGATGATAGAGGGTTACAGAAGCTTGACAGCCCGTGTTTTGGTGAGACCGATTGCAAACTCGGAATATCCGATTTTTCTAGGGTTTGGCTTATGGCTGAGGTGGTTCATCTCGGTGTGACTGAGTTGGAATAATCGGTGGGACCGAGATTACTTATGAGTGTATTGTAGTGAAGGTTGCTGATAGTTGAAGGAGATATATCACTAAGCACTTGAGCAACCAGATCATCAACACAACCTCATCCCCTTTTAATAGTATTGGCTTTTCCTATGGACTCAATGTGATCTTGGATCACTAAACCAAAAATGGAGTCTTGAGCTTTTGCCAATGCTTGCCTTAGCATTTTGAGGGGTCCACTTCTTCAGTCATTGCCATACCCATATCACTGAACTTCTCTGAAATGATTCTCAAGTAGCTATTAGTTCAATGATATATATGTTGTTATTAATTGCCAAAACCACCCGGGGATTAGTTGCACTTTCAGGGTCGTGTTTGAACAGCTCCCGGACCATACCCTTGAGTTCCAAGACGGTGAAGTTGTAATTCAGCCCGGGGCGCAGCCTCATGCGGTTCGCCGCATTGCCGAACTCCCAGGCAGGCCTCTTCCTTTCCTGCAGAGGAGCAATGCGGCGGCGGAGGAAATCAGCCCCAACCTCACCTACAGTCAGATTGGCAGCCCGGAGGCGAAGGATCCTAGTGAGGGCAATCTGCAGCTTGTCGTCCTCCGGGGCCAAATCACTCCAATCCTTGCCGCGCACTATTGCAGTCCGGCGTGGCGAGGTAAACTACTCGGGTTCATCTTCCATGACCCAGCACCAATCAGCCCTCCACTCTTCCCACTTGCCGCGGAGCTCTCCGATCAAGTACGCCTCCTTCTTGCCGAGCCTGAAGATCCAGGAGATACCGCCGGAGAGTGGAGATTCGGACTCTACTCTAGGTGTGAAGAAATGGCGGAAGAGAGCTACGTTTGGATGGACCCCGATATAGTTTTCGCACAGATGTGCGAAAACGGCCAAAGTGAGGACAGCATTCGGGGTGAAATCGAGGAGGTGGAGTCCGTACATGTTCATCACATCACAGAAAAACTCTGAATATGGAGGACAGAGACCGCAATGGAAGAACAAAGCGAAGAAGTGGTAACCTCCCGGGTACAGGTCGATGGCCTCGGCGGGGAGGACTCTGGTGCGCGGGTGAGCCTTCGTCTCCCTCGCCCAGAACAGGTAATACTTGTCCCGCAGCTCCCTCGCGCGGAGCCTCGGCGGGAAGACCACCATCCTTCTCCGCATGGCTGCCAGCTTCGCCGCCTTGTCGGACTTCTCCTTCTTCGCCTTGTCGCTCTTCGCCTTGTCGCTCTTCGGGGCCATGGCGGGGACGGCAGGGGAGGTCGACGGCGCTGCGGATGCTGGAGACGGCGGAGGAAGGGTGGAGCTCGGCTCTCTGTCGACCTTTGGGGAGGCAGAGAGCGGCGGGGGTTTCTGGAGATTCAAGACACAATGAAAGCAATGGGGGGAAACTGCCCCTGCTTCCTCTGCTTTTAAGGGGGAAGTGGGGGACGTTCCGCATTTCCCCGTTAAAGAAACAGGCCACGATCTCTCCCACGACGCCGCAATCGACGCGTGCCATTAGGGAGAGATGCGGCGGATGCGGAGTGGGAAACGGCGCGCTGTGGGCCGCGTGTGCCCGTGCACTGTTTTGGGCCTGGCCCAACAGCGCTCGGCACCGTGTGTGGCCCAGGCCCGGGGGCTCCTGTCGGTGTACTAAAGTAGGGGTACCTTAGTATCCCGACTTGTGCACGGGCAGTGGCAGCGTCCCGTGGTCTGGCTCACCACGCGCCCGCCAAAACCCACTCTGGTCCCCTTCGAGCCATTCAAGAACAAAGTATACAAGGCAAAAGAACAAGGCCCCGGCAAGAGGAGCTTGCCGGGAAGGCTGCTCCAAGCACAAGACCACTCTATTTTCCCAAGACCCTGGCAAGAGGAGCTTGCCAGGAAGACCAGGAAACAGCATCTCAGAAGACATATCGTGGCGCATCACGCGCCCCGGCAAGACCCGGAGAGCGACAAGCTTCCGGGCCCGGCAAGATAGCAACCCCGACAAGGTGCTTGCCGGGGGAGGCTTACACTGTGCGCCTACGCTCCAGCTCATCTGGCCACGCGTCGCCCTGGGGCCCTTCCGGGGGCACGTGGCAGATGGCTGTGCAGCCTGGGGTACACGGTGGCGAGCCGCGGTGACTAGGCCATCGTCGTGGCGAACGGAGACGCCCGGGCGGACGCTTTTGGGGTGACGGCGACTGGCATTCAATGCCTTTGTCCCCCACCGTCTGGGTTAGGTATAGATCACTGTACAACCACTGTGCATACACTGTTCATGCACTGTTCCATCTACCACCAAATTTACACTTTTACCCTCCTCTACGTTGACACCTGTCGGTGACCCCTTTGAGCTATAAAAGGAGGCCCATGCACAACGTAGAGGGGGTTCGACCCCAAAAACTTGATCACTCGCTCGCTCGGTGTAGCTAGTACTGTAGATCTTCAAGCTCCCGAGCTCAAGAACTCAATACAACCAAAGCAGGAGTAGGGTTTTATGCATCCGTGCGGCCCGAACCTGGGTAAACTGCCCGCGTGTGCTCCTCGATCCGCTCTTCATGCTCCCTCCGCTCCCTTGCCGTACCGTAGAAGGGGCTCCGGTCCCATAGGTGTTCGTGGGCGATCAGTTTCCCGACAACATGCCCCGGTAACTTCTGGCAAATGATGAAGTCATGGATTTCTTCAATACTTTGACACTAGCTAGGCAACCTCTCGACCCCTCGACCCTCGACTGCTCGGCGATCCACAACCCTAGACCCCCTCATGTCACATTTTGTCTAGTGTCAAAGGATTCAACAAAACCAATACTTCATCATTAGGCGAAAGTAACAGTCGCATGATGGTATGAAGCTCTCCAAAGTTATTTTGGAACAGAGTCCCAGAAAGGATAATTCGTAACAAAAGACGGATTATCCTATCAGGAACTCCTTTCCAGAACAACTTTGCATAACTTCGTACCAACATGCCCCGGTTACTTCTGGCAAATGATGAAGTCATGGATTTCTTCAATACTTTGACACTAGCTAGGCAACCCCTCGACCACTCGACCCTCGACTGCTCGGCGATCCACAACCCTAGACCCCATCATGTCACATTTTGTCTAGTGTCAAAGGATTCAACAAAACCAATACTTCATCATTAGGCGATCTCTCGACCCTTGACGACCCTCGGTCTCTCGACCCCTCGGCGATCTCTCGACCCTTGACGACCCTCGGTCCCTCGACGACCCTCGACCCCCCCCCTAATGTCGAAGTTATCGGGAAGGGTGTATATCGACAACGACATATCCGATAAAAAAAAGAGGAAGAAGAAGAAAAAAGGAACCGCTAGAGGAGAAGATCGAAGAAAAAAAAAGGAGAAGAAGAAAGGAATAGAGGAGAAGAAGAGAAAATTTCTCTTCTTCTCCTCTATTCCTTTCTTCTTCTCCTCTTTTCTTCTTCTTTTTTCTTCTTCTTATTTATTTCTCCTCTTCTTCCTCTCCTCTTCTTCTTTCTTTCCTCTTTCTTATTTTCTTCTTTCCTATCCTTCTTTTTCTAAATTTGTAACTTTTGCATATATAAAACTTTCTGTATATATTTAGCATATATAAACAAAAAACTATATAGCCACATACACATATACATCACATACACATCACATACAGCAACTATACATCACAATTGTAACTTTCTATATATAAACAAAAAACATTCTATGAAAAAAAAACATTTTTAACATATATATTTAACAAATTCCTAAGAAAAATAAAAAAATATAGCCACATACACATATACATCACATACACATCACATACAGCAACTATATACACATAAACATATATGAAACTATATATATACACATACAAAATATATATACACATACAAAATATATATACACATACAAAATATATATATACATACAAAAAAAAATCTCCTCACATCGCGGGGGCAGAGGGCGCCGGCGACGAGGAGCGCGGGGGCAGAGGGCGCCGGCGATGGGCGGCGCGACGGGGGTAAGGCGCGACGGCGCGGGGCGGGGCGACGGCGCGGGGCGGCGCGACGGGGCGACGGCGAGCTCGAGAGCTATGCGGCGTCGGGGGCGGGGAACAAGAAACTGAACGAAATTTTCGCAAGTGTAGTTTATATAGGAGGCGTATTAGTCCCGGTTCGTGGCACAAACCGGGACTAATACCCCCTTTTAGTCCCGGTTGGTGCCACCAACCGGGACTAAAGGTCCCTTTTCAGCAGCCCAAAGGGCGGGAAGGAGGGACCTTTGGTCCCGGTTGGTGGCACCAACCGGGACTAAAGGGGTGCATTGGTCCCGGTTGGTTCCACGAACCGGGACTAATACCCCCCCTTTAGTCCCGGTTGGTGCCACCAACCGGGACCAATGGCCTTGCGCTGGCGCTGCGGTGGGAGTTTAGTCCCACCTCGCTAGTTGAGAGCGGCCAGCACCTGTTTATAAGCTGCACTGCCTCTTTCCTCTCGAACTCCTCTGAAATGCAGGCTTACGGGCCTAATTGGACACAACAATGCCTGTGGGCCTACTGGGCCTGCTGCGGGCCTGAATCCTGGCCCATGGTTGGGTTTCTAGTCGTATTCAGGCCGTGCTGGCCCAGTAGGTGGCATTTTTTTTCTTTTTTTCTATTTATTTTTTCATTTCTACTTAGAACTAAATACTTATAGTTTTTTAGTGATTTCTTTTTTCTTTTAGGTCACAAAAATTATAAACTTTCTATGTTTTCTTTGTTGCTTTATTTATTTTATTTTGTTTCTACTTACAACAAAATACTTATTGTTGCTATTTTTATTTTTTTGCAAGTTTTTTTGTTTTGTTTTCTGCATTATTTATTTTCTTTTGTTTTTTGCTTTATTTTTTAATTCTTTCTGGTAAAACCAATTACAAACTTTCTGTTAGTGCAAGTAGTATTCAAATTTGAATAGTTTAAATTTGAAATTATTTGTTTTCTTTGTTGCTTTATTTATTTTATTTTGTTTCTACTTACAACGAAATACTTATTGTTGCTATTTTTATTTTTTTGCAAGTTTTTTTGTTTTGTTTTCTGCATTATTTATTTTCTTTTGTTTTTTTGCTTTATTTTTTAATTCTTTCTGGTAAAACCAATTACAAACTTTCTGTTAGTGCAAGTAGTATTGAAATTTGAATAGTACAAACGGACAATGGTATCATACTCGTCTGTTACAAAGTTGGCATGGTATCATCATAATAGTTGCGGAAAAAAGTCTTCACTTTTTCTTCGCTTGTGTTATTTGCTTATTGCGCCGTAACCATGGATAATCTTCATCGTTTATCAGAATGCTTGGGTCAGCCTTGACTTTGAAGGGAGGAATTTCATGAAACTTTTCATAATCTTCGGATATGTCTGTCTTGCCCTCCACTCCCAGGATGTCCCTTTTTCCTGAAAGAACTATGTGGCGCTTTGGCTCATCGTATGATGTATTCACTTCCTTATCTTTTCTTTTTCTCGGTCTGGTAGACATGTCCTTCACATAGATAACCTGTGCCACGTCATTGGCTAGGACGAACGGTTCGTCAGTGTATCCAAGATTTTTCAGATCCACTGTTGTCATTCCGTACTGTGGGTCTACCTGTACCCCGCCTCCTGACAGATTGACCCATTTGCACTTAAACAAAGGGACCTTAAAATCATGTCCGTAGTCAAGTTCCCATATGTACACTATGTAACCATAATATGTGTCCTTTCCCCTCTCGGTTGTTGCATCAAAGCGGACACCGCTGTTTTGGTTGGTGCTCTTTTGATCTTGGACAATCGTGTAAAATGTATTCCCATTTATCTCGTATCCTTTGTAAATCAATACAGTCGAAGATGGTCCCCTGGACAACAAGTACAACTCATCACAAACAGTGTTGTCACCTCTGAGACGTGTTTCCAACCAACTGCTGAAAGTCCTGATGTGTTCACATGTAATCCAGTCGTCGCACTGCTCCGGGTGTTTGGAGCGCAGACTGTTCTTGTGTTCATCGACATACGGGGTCACCAATGTAGAGTTCTGTAGAACTGTGTAGTGTGCTTGAGACCAAGAATATCCGTCCCTGCATATTATTGAGTCCTTTCCAAGCGTGCCTTTTCCAGTCAGTCTCCCCTCATACCGCGATTAAGGGAGACCTATCTTATTAAGGCCAGGAATGAAGTCAACACAAAACCCGATGACATCCTCTGTTTGATGGCCCATGGAGATGCTTCCTTCTGGCCTAGCGCGGTTACGGACATATTTCTTTAGGACTCCCATGAACCTCTCAAAGGGGAACATATTGTGTAGAAATACGGGCCCCAGAATGACAATCTCGTCGACTAGATGAACTAGGACGTGTGTCATGATATTGAAGAAGGATGGTGGGAACACCAGCTCGAAACTGACAAGACACTGCGCCACATCACTCCTTAGCCTTGGTACGATTTCTGGATCGATCACCTTCTGAGAGATTGCATTGAGGAATGCACATAGCTTCACAATGGCTAATCGGACGTTTTCCGGTAGAAGCCCCCTCGATGCAACCGGAAGCAGTTGCGTCATAATCACGTGGCAGTCATGAGACTTTAGGTTCTGGAACTTTTTCTCTGCCATATTTATTATTCCCTTTATATTCGACGAGAAGCCAGTCGGGACCTTCATACTGAGCAGGCATTCAAAGAAGATTTCTTTCTCTTCTTTCGTAAGAGCATAGCTGGCAGGACCTTCATACTGCTTCGGAAGGATGCCGTCTTTTTCGTGCAAACGTTGCAGGTCCTCCCGTGCCTCAGCTGTATCTTTTGTCTTTCCATACACGCCCAAGAAGCCTAGCAGGTTCACGCAAAGGTTCTTCGTCACGTGTATCACGTCGATTGAAGAGCGGACCTCTAGGTCTTTCCAGTAGGGTAGGTCCCAAAATATAGATTTCTTCTTCCACATGGGTGCGTGTCCCTCAGCGTCATTCGGAACAGCTAGTGCGCCGGGGCCCTTTCCAAAGATTATGTGTAAATCATTGACCATAGCAAGTACGTGATCACTGGTACGCATGGCGGGCTTCTTCCGGTGATCTGCCTCGCCTTTGAAACGCTTGCCTTTCTTTCAACATTGATGGTTGGTCGGAAGAAATCGACGATGGCCCAGGTACACATTCTTCCTGCATTTGTCCAGGGATATACTTTCAGTGTCATCTAAACAGTGCATGCATGCGTGGTATCCTTTGTTTGTCTGTCCTGAAAGGTTACTGAGAGCGGGCCAATTGTTGATGGTCACGAACAGCAACTCCTTTAGGTCAAATTCCTCCTGTCTGTGCTCATCCCACGCACGTACACCGTTTCCATTCCACAGATGTAAAAGTTCTTCAACTAATGGCCTTAGGTACACATCAATGTCATTGCCGGGTTGCTTAGGGTCTTGGATGAGAACTGGCATCATAATGAACTTCCGCTTCATGCACATCCAAGGAGGAAGGTTATACATACATAGAGTCACGGGCCAGGTGCTGTGATTGCTGCTCTGCTCCCCGAAAGGATTAATGCCATCCGCGCTTAAAGCAAACCATACGTTCCTTGTGTCCTTTGCAAACTCCTTCCAGTACTTTCTCTCGATTTTTCTCCACTGCGACCCGTCAGCGGGTGCTCTCAACTTCCCGTCTTTCTTACGGTCCTCACTGTGCCATCGCATCAACTTGGCATGCTCTCTGTTTCTAAACAAACGTTTCAACCATGGTATTATAGGAGCATACCACATCACCTTCGCATGAACCCTCTTCCTGGCGGGCTCGCCATCAACATCACCAAGGTCATCTCGTCTCATCTTATACCGCAATGAACCGCATACCGGGCATGCGTTCAGATCCTTGTATGCACCGCGGTAGAGGATGCAGTCATTAGGGCATGCATGTATCTTCTGCACCTCCAATCCTAGAGGGCATACGACCTTCTTTGCTGCGTATGTACTGTCGGGCAATTCGTTATCCTTCGGAAGCTCCTTCTTCAATATTTTCAGTAGCTTCTCAAATCCTTTGTCAGCCACAGCATTCTCTGCCTTCCACTGCAGCAATTCCAGTACGGTACCGAGCTTTGTGTTGCCATCTTCGCAATTGGGGTACAACCCTTTTTTGTGATCCTCTAACATGCGATCGAACTTCAGCTTCTCCTTTTGACTTTCGCATTGTGTCCTTGCATCGACAATGACCCGGCGGAGATCATCATTTGGTTCCTCTTGATCTTCAGCAGCTTCACCCGTTGCAGCATCATTGGGCACATCGTCTGGTTCCTCTTGATCTTCACCAGCTCCCCCCATTGCAGCATCACCGTATTCAGGGGGCACATAATTGTCATCGTACTCTTCTTCTTCGCCGTCTTCCATCATAACCCCTATTTCTCCGTGCCTCGTTCAAACATTATAGTGTGGCATGAAACCCTTGTAAAGCAGGTGGGAGTTGATGGGCCTCGAACCCCTCGTTGGTTACCCCAAGTGGAAGGTGTAAGTTGCAGTATTGTAGAAGTGTTTTCCCTTAGCAAAGATGCCAAGGATCGAATCCCCAGAGACTCCCATGTTCAACAAGTAGGTGTCAACTGCTAACGGCGCAATTAGCAATCAACGTGGACCTGCACACAGATACAAATAACTTTGCTCCCAACGAGTACAGAGAGGTTGTCAATCTCTCCGGCCTTGTAGTTCACAAAGGGTTAAAAGCAAGTGATAGTAGTGATAGATAGTGTTTTGCAATAGTAAATAGTAACGAAAAGTAAATAGCGGGTGTGATCAATGATAGTAATAAGGACCGGAGTCTCATGATGTTCACTAGTGATGTCTCTCTCCCAAAAGACGATAAAACAGCTATGTGAGGTAAACAAATTACAGCTGGGCAATTGACATGACCACGAACGCAAACCAATGCTGACTACATTGCAAGAAAGGTTGAGGTTCAAAGCATGGGCGGTACGCCAAAGTAAGTAGACCGAAATCCATCAATGCCTACTACTAATCATCCACCTTGAGATATCTATCCAGAACATCTCGCTGGTATTAAGTTGCGAGTCCCACCCATAGTGTAAACTCAAAGCAACAGACAACTGCATTAAAAGAACTTTGCGTAAAGTAAACAATCCTTGCACCCGCGGGCACAAGCACCGTTGTTTTCCCCCTTGTGGCAACAGCACATCCCCTAGACTCATGTTTCTGTCACTCAAGCTAGTCATCGAGGGGCATGAACCCACAATCAAGCATAACGTTCCCTCTTGGAGTCACTACCTACTACTCGGCCAAAGCAATAAATAACAACGGAGAACATGCAAGAATTACTTATGAACATAAATATAAAAGAGGTGAATCA
>LR738710.1:927639017-927658857 GCA_902687465.1 Secale cereale
GACGCAGTGTTGTTTCCGGAACACTGATTTTTTATATAATTTTTCTGGATTTTTCTGGGCAGTTCTCGAAACGTGAAAACCTGAAATACAAAAACAGCCGAAAACAGAAACTGGCACTGGGGTGCACTGGATTAGTAAGTTAGTCCAAATATGATCAAAAGTGTATGGAAGTGTATGAATATCATAGCAATATCACCCAAAAGTGGCATGGAGCAAGCAGAAATTATAGATACGTTTTGGACGTATCAACATCCCCAAGCTTAATTCCTGCTCGTCCTCGAGTAGGTAAATGATAACAAGAATAATTTCTGTGGTGACATGCTATTAACCATATAGGACTTTTTCATAGTCATATGACAAAAGCTTACTGAGACAATGATTCTATAGTAATTAAGTTGCCTCATGAGAAAATCACAAATGACTAAAAGTTTTACAACATGAAACTGAAACATCAAAAAGATTTGCAATGAACATGATGTGCAAACATGATAAAGTAATATCTAGCTTGCCCCCTTTAGTGATGCAAAACATAAATGCAGGGGCACCTTCAAGGTTTAAGTGATGACTAGATACAATAATTTCAAAATAAACGATATCACAATCATGCAAAAGACAATGCTACTTTGGGACAATGCACATTACACTCAGAATGACAATCATGCTCTCAGTAGTTGGTGCTTTAACATAAAAGTAAAAGAAAGGTTATGTGCTAGAGCTTTTTGTTTTGAAAACATGGAAGCAATTTTGTCAACGGTAGTAGTACTTCATATGTGTCATGCATAAGACATCCTATAAGTTGCAAGCCTCATGCATAGAATACCAATAGTGCTCGCACCTTCTCCTAATTAGCTCGGATTTCCATGGGTTATCATTGCATTACATATGTTTCAACCAAGTGCCACAAAGGGGTATCTCTATGCCACCTGTACAAAGGTCCAAGGAGATAAATCACATTTGATTTCTCGTTTTTGATAGATCTCAACTTGAGGACATCCATACCGGGACAACATAGAAAATAGATGATGGACTCCTCTTTAATGCATAAGCATGTTCTCATAAGAGATTGAGGATCAACGTCCAAGCTAAAACTTCCACCATGATACATGGCTTTGGTTGGCGGCCCAATGTTCTTCTCTAACAATATGCATATTCATTCAACCCACGGCAAATCACCCTTACTTCAGACAAGACGAACATGCATAGCAACTCACATGATATTCAACAAAAGTGTGACAGTTGATGGCGTCCCCAGAAACATGGTTACCGCTCAGCAAGCAACTTATAAGAAATAAGATACATAAGCAACATATTCGTTACCACAATAGTTTTTAAGCTACTTTCCCATGAGCTATGTATTGCAAAGTTAGTTTGCTTAGTACAGGTGGAGGTTAGCAAAAAGACTGGGAGCGACCAACTAAGAGAGCAATGACGGTCATAATCATGCAGAGCGACAAAGCAACATTGAATCAGGCATGGTAGTTATATCGCTACTCAGAAATAAAAGATCATCAAGGCTTGATAGACTTTCTTTACAGTCTTAAATATGCGTGAGCATACGCCAAGTCAATCAAAATAAATTCTCGAAGGAAGATATTACTAAACCATACCATATCATAGGCAAACAAATCAAGTTGGTACTCCAATAACACATTGGGAACCCCCCAGCTATTTGAGATTAACCATAAGAAAACCTGAACTACTAAGCACCATTATGCAAGTAGCATCTTTATCATAGACACAATAACCAATGCAATGGAAGCAAACTCTCTTAATAAGGTGAGCATGATAATTAAAGAGAGTTCAAGCAACCAACTAAACAAAAGCTCTTTGAAAAGATAAGCATGAATACTAAGAGCAGAGCATGATAGTAGCTATTAAAAGACAAAGAACACACACAGCATAGATAGACATGAAAATTCTATGTTATGTTCTAGGTAGAAGTGGAGCGTGTTTCTCTCCCGCATAAAGAATGCTGAGTTCCGACTCGTTATGAAAAACTAAAAAGAAAACTAAAAGCAAGACGCTCCAAGCATAACACATAACACATGAAGTGATAAAAATATAGCGGAACGAAAGACGAACTGATAATGTTGATGGAGAAGGGGATGCACGGGGGCATCCCCAAGCTTAGACGCTTGAGTCTCCTTGAATATTTCTTGGGGGTGCACGGGGGCATCCCCAAGCTTGAGCGCTTGACACTCCTGAATCTTTTTTATCATCTTCCCTCGCACACTTGAAAACTCCCTTCATACATAACTCATCATAATCTAATTAGCGAGGTTAGTACCCTTAATAAAATAATTATACCTTGCTGGAAATAAAGATATTCTTGAAGTTCTACTGTTTCTCAAGATTGCCAAAAGGTTTTTGCAAAGAAAAAGCAAGTTCTTGATTTGCAAAGTGGAGGAAAGGCAAAACAGGACAGAATCTGTAAAAAACAGAACAGCAGGTAGTAATTGATCTGTTCGGGATACTTCTGCAAGTCAAATCAAAAAACTCAGAACAGACGCACGAAAGACAATTATATAGAGAACGCTGTCGAAAATATTCAGACCAAAAAGATGATCTGGTGATTTTATACGAATTTTTCTATCCAAGGACAGAATCTGTTTCCTGGACAGCACCTCACAACTTTTGAACTTTCTAGCAATCAGAGGCTATACTTGGCACAAATATGAAAAGCAAAGATACAATGATGATGCTACAGCAGTAAACAAAATCAAGACACAACAAAAGCAAAAAATTTATTCATTTGGGCTGCCTCCCAAAAGCGCTTTCTTTTATGCCTTTAAGCTAGGCATAATGCATAGAGGAATCAATAACCATCATAATAATCGGAGTTATAAAGTGCTTCAAATGGTTCCTCAACGAGTTCATTCTTGTTCCTTCTAGGAAAGGGGTACACACCTTTTGCCTTCCCGCGTAAGCGGATTTGTCCCTTACCTATATCGATGAAGCCTTTTACCGCTCGGAGGAAGTCCCTTCCAAGCACTATATTTCCTTGGTTTGGCTCCATGATGAAGAAATCAATCATTGCAATCCCTTTAAGGAATTTAACTGGTACATCTTTCATTCTTCCCTGGATTTCAGAAATATCTCCATTAGTGTGTTCATGATGAGATGATAATCAATCCATGTTAAATTTTAAAGAATCATGAACAATTTTTGGCATAGTAGAAACCATAGATCCAATATCACAATAAGCAAGGAAGTCTTGATTAGAGATGCTAATCCTAACAAGAGGCTCCCAGTCATTATCTATTTCCAAAATATCTCTCTTATTGGGTTTGGGTTTATCTACCTTCATTAAGTCTAGAGCATCCATTCTCTTTTCGATAGTAGCAAGTCTATCTATGACAGTATCAAAGTTGTGATCATAAACAAAGTAACTAGATAGACCATGTATAATTTCAAGAGCTCTAGCTTCATCACATTCTAGGAAATCTCCCTCAGCTATAATGGCAAGGGAGTGTTTACACCATTTAAAAAGACCATGGTAAAAATTCCCGAGCACAATTTTTATAGGTATCCAAGGCATAATTCTCCTATGTGCATCAGAAATTCTGTCCCATGCCTTCTTCATATTTTCTCCATCCCTTTGATGGAAATCTAGAACTTCTGATTCCCTCAAAGCACCAAATCCTAACATGTTTGGCTAAACAGAAAGGACTACTAACAGAAAGGTAAATAAATTTTTTCTGATTTTTGATAAAAGATACTGAAGAAAAAACTGAAAGGTAAACTAACAAGACTAAAAAGCAAAGGTAAAAGATAGCATGCAACTCCCCTATCCTGAAAAGTGGAGTCCCCGGCAACGGCGCCAGAAAATACTCCTTGATGGGCCTCGAACCCCTCGTTGGTTACCCCAAGTGGAAGGTGTAAGATGCAGTATTGTAGAAGTGTTTTCCCTTAGCAAAGATGCCAAGGATCGAATCCCCAGAGACTCCTAGGTTCAACAAGTAGGTGTCAACTGCTAACGGCGCAATTAGCAATCAACGTGGACCTGCACGCAGATACAAATAACTTTGCTCCCAACGAGTACAGAGAGGTTGTCAATCTCTCCGGCCTTGTAGTTCACAAAGGGTTAAAAGCAAATGATAGTAGTGATAGATAGTGTTTTGCAATAGTAAATAGTAACGAAAAGTAAATAGCGGGTGTGATCAATGATAGTAATAAGGACCGGAGTCTCATGATGTTCACTAGTGATGTCTCTCTCCCAAAAGACGATAAAACAGCTATGTGAGGTAAACAAATTACAGCTGGGCAATTGACAGGACCTCGAACGCAAACCAATGCTGACTACATTGCAAGAAAGATTGAGGTTCAAAGCATGGGCGGTACGCCAAAGTAAGTAGACCGAAATCCATCAATGCCTACTACTAATCATCCACCTTGAGATATCTATCCAGAACATCTCGCTGGTATTAAGTTGCGACTCCCACCCATAGTGTAAACTCAAAGCAACAGACATCTGCATTAAAAGAACTTTGCGTAAAGTAAACAATCCTTGCACCCGCGGGCACTAGCACCGTTGTTTTCCCCCTTGTGGCAACAGCACATCCCCTAGACTCATGTTTCTGTCACTCAAGCTAGTCATCGAGGGGCATGAACCCACAATCAAGCATAACGTTCCCTCTTGGAGTCACTACCTACTACTCGGCCAAAGCAATAAATAACAACGGAGAACATGCAAGAATTACTTATGAACATAAATATAAAAAAGTGAATCAAATATATTACTCAAGATCAATCTGAACATAATCTCATAATCCATCGGATCCCAGCAAACTCAACATAGCAACAGCATAAGGATTACATATGTGCCTCGATCATGTAGGGCAGCTCACGAGGACTAATTAGTGAAGCACAAGAACGGGAGGAGAACATCACATAGCTACTGGTCATGGACACATGGTCCAAGGGAGACTACTCACGAGTCATCCGGGAGGCGTCCATGGTGGTGGAGAAGCTCCCGGTGGTGATCCTCCCCTCCGGCAGGGTGCCGGGAAGAGTTCTCCTGGTGCTCCCGATCTTGGAAGCGGTGGCGGCGGCGGAACAGAGATGGGATCACGAAAAGAGATCCTCCTCTGAGGGTTTCGGAGGACCCTCTAAATATATGCCAAAGGGGGGCACTGGACGGGCTTCGGGGGGCCCAGGCGCCCCCCCGGCGCGGCCCAGGGGGGGCGCGCCGCCAGGGCGCCTGGAGCCCTGGTGGCCCCCCCAGGCTGCCCTTCGGACGCAGTGTTGTTTCTGGAACGCTGATTTTTTATATAATTTTTCTGGATTTTTTTGGGCAGTTCTCGAAACGTGAAAACCTGAAATACAAAAACAGCCGAAAACAGAAACTGGCACTGGGGTGCACTGGATTAGTAAGTTAGTCCAAATATGATAAAAAGTGTATGGAAGTGTATGAATATCATAGCAATATCACCCAAAAGTGGCATGGAGCAAGCAGAAATTATAGATACGTTTTGGACGTATCAGGAGTGAAGGATTTTCCGGTTAGAGTAAGACATCGTATTCCCACATTTAGTGCATGGACAACACATAAAACCATTCTGCTTGTTTGCCTCAGCCGCATTTAGAAACTCATGCACGCCCTTAATGTACTCGGAGGTGTGTCTGTCACCGTACATCCATTGCCGGTTCATCTGCGTGCATTATATATAATTAAGTGTGTCAAAAACCATTACAGAACATCATAAATAGATAATTAAGTGACCAAATTAATAGAAGTTCATCATCACATTAACACCAAAGTACATACATATATAGTTCTCATCTAACAACATATAGCTCTCCATACACATCGGAACTGTGTAAAACATTTCAATGCGAAAACAAATGCGATCATAATTGCAACCAAGGTAACAATTGATCCAACGGCATAATGATACCAAGCCTCGGTATGAATGGCATATTTTCTAATCTTTCTAATCTTCAACCGCATTGCATCCATCTTGATCTTGTGATCATCGACGACATCCGCAACATGCAACTCCAATATCATCTTCTCGTCCTCAATTTTTTTATTTTTTCCTTCAAGAATTTGTTTTCTTCTTCAACTAAATTTAACCTCTCGACAATAGGGTCCATCTTGATCTTGTGATCATCGATGACTTCCCCAACATGCAACTCCAATTCCATCTTCTCCTCCTCCATTTTTTCCAATTTTTTCTTTAAGGAAATGTTTTCCTCTTCAACTAAATTTAACCTCTCCACAAGAGGGTCGGTTGGAATTTCCGGTTCAACTACCCCCTAGACATAATAAAACATCTATGCATGTCAGGTTGGTCGGCATAACTATCATAAACACTAAAACAAATAGTTATAAATTAAAGATAATATACCACATCCGAATCGTAGACAGGACGAGGGCCCACGTGGGCGGATATCAAAACCATCGCACTATATAATAACAAGCAATAATAAACGTAAGAAAATTAGACAAATATCTATCTAAAGCAATAATTACAAGCAATAATAAAAGTAATAAGAAAAACATGGACATAACAAGAGACTCACTACGGTGGTGCCGGTGACGAGATCGGCGGGAGCGATCGACGGCGGCGAAGACGGGGACGGGATGTGACGGACCGCTAAACCTAGACAAATCTCGGAGAAAATAGAGTTTCGAGAGGAGAAAAGCTTAACTAGTGTGGCTCGGGCATTCCATCGAACACGTTGTGTGCATAGGAGGTGAGCTAGAGCACCACTAACCCCTCTCCCCCTCGGCCAGAAAAAAAACCGAGCAGTGTGCTCTGCTCTTGAGCAAGGGGGTATATATAGGCACCTCATTGGTCCCGGTTGGTGCTACGAACCGGGGCTAAAGGGGTGCCTTTGGTCCCGGTTCATGCCACCAACCGGGACCAATGGTGGTGGGCCAGGAGCAAGACCCATTGGTCCCGGTTCGTCGCACCAACCGGGACCAAAAGGTCCAGACGAACCGGGACCAATGGCCCACGTGGCCCGGCCGGCCCCCTGGGCTCACGAACCGGGTCCAGTGCCCCCATTGGACCCGGTTCTAGATTGAACCGGGGCTAATGGGCTGGACAGGCCTAGACCAAAGCCCTGTTTTCTACTAGTGTATGTATTCCTCCGGGGTTACGGTTTCGATAACATTGGTTTCAACATTTATAGGATTACCCGAGATATAATGTTTGATTCTTTGACCGTTCACCACCTTCGGATTTGTGCCTTCGAAGTTGTTGATTTTTATGGCACCAGAACGATAGACCTCCTCGATAACGTAATCCTGCAAAAAATCTTAAACGAGAGTTGTATAGCAATACATAATCACCTACGTTAAACTCACGCTTTTGTATCCTTTTGTCATGCCATCTTTTAACTTTTTCTTTAAACAGCTTGGCATTCTCATAGGCCTGGGTTCTCCATTCATCAAGACAGCTAATGTCAAATAACCTCTTCGCACTAGCAAGTTTGAAATCATAATTGAGATCTTTAATAGCCCAATATGCCTTATGTTCTATCTCAAGAGGTAAGTGACAAGCTTTTACGTATACCATCTTATATGGAGACATACCCATAGGGTTTTTGTATGCAGTTCTATAGGCCCATAATGCATCATCAAGTTTCTTGGACCAATTCTTCCTAGACCTATTAACTATCTTTTGCGAAATTAATTTCAACTCCCTATTACTTAGTTCTACTTGACCACTAGTCTGCGGGTGATAAGGGGATGCAATTCTATGGTTCACATCATACTTTGCAAGCATCTTACGGAAGGCACCATCAATAAAGTGTGAACCACCATCAGTCATTAGATATCTAGGGACACCAAACCTCGGGAAATTAACTTCTTTAAGCATCTTAATGGAGGTGTTATGATCAACACTACTAGTTGGAATAGCTTCTACCCACTTAGTAACGTAATCAACAACAACTAAAATATGTGTGTACCCATTAGAGGCAGGAAACGGTCCCATATAATCAAAGCCCCAAACATCAAATGGTTCAATAAGAAGTGAATAATTCGTAGGCATTTCTTGACGTCTACTGATATTACCAATTCTTTGACATTCATCACAAGATAAGACAAACTTACGGGCATCCTTGAAGAGAGTAGGCCAATAAAAACCGGATTGCAATACCTTGTGTGTAGTTCTATCTCCCGCATGGTGTCCTCCATAAGCTTCGGAGTGGCACTTGCGTAGGATCTGTTCCTATTCATGCTCAGGTACACAACGTCTAATAATACCATCTACTCCTTCTTTATAAAGATGTGAGTCATCCCATAAGTAATGTCTCAAATCATAGAAGAACTTTTTTCTTTTGCTGGCATGTGAAGCTAGGAGGTATAAACTTAGCAACAATATAATTAGCATAATCAGCATACCATGGAGTAGTACGAGAGGTATTTATGGCAGCTAATTGTTCATCAGGAAAGCTATCATCAATAGGTTGTGGGTCGTCAAGCATATTTTCTAACCTAGACAAGTTGTCTGCAACGGGGTACTCAGCTCCCTTTCTATCAATAATATGCAAATCAAATTCTTGCAGCATGAGAACCCATCTAATAAGTCTAGGTTTAGCATCTTTCTTTTCCATAAGGTATTTGATAGCAGCATGATCAGTGTGAATAGTTACTTTAGAATCAACAATATAGGGTCTAAACTTATCACAAGCAAATACAACTGCTAAAAATTCTTTGTCAGTAGTAGCATAATTTCTTTGGGCACTATCTAGAGTTTTACCAGCATACTGGATAACATTCAATTTCTTATCAACTCTTTACCCTAAGACAGGGCCTACATCATAATCACTAGCATCGCACATAATCTCAAAAGGTAAATTTCAGTCAGGAGGCTGGACAATAGGTGCAGAGATCAATGCTTTCTTAAGTATTTCAAATGCTTCTAGACAATCATCATCAAAGACAAAAGGAATATCTTTTTGTAAGAGATTAGTCAGAGGCCTGGAGATTTTGGAGAAGTCCTTTATGAACCTCCTACAAAACCCAGCATGACCAAGGAAACTTCGTATACCTTTGATGTCCTTAGGGCATGGCATCTTTTCAATAGCATTAACTTTAGCTTTGTCAACTTCAATACCTCTTTCAGAAATTTTATGTCCCAAGACAATGCCTTCATTAACCATCAAGTGGCACTTCTCCCAATTCAAGACAAGATTAGTGTCTTCACATCTCTGCAAAACTCGATTGTCGGGGAAACTGATCGCCCACGAACACCTATGGGACCGGAGCCCCTTTTCGGTACGGCAGGGGGCGGAGGATGCACAAAGAGCGGATCGAGGTGGGCACACGAGCAGTTTACCCAGGTTCGGGCCGCACGGATGCGTAAAACCCTACTCCTGCTTTGGTTTGTTATTGAGTTCTTGGCTCGGGAGCGAGGAGAGCAACAACACACTCTAACCGCTAGCAAGACCGAGCGTGGAGAATGATCGATGATCGGAACCCCTTCTACGTCGCGCATGGGCCTCCTTTTATAGGTCAAAGGGGTCACCGACAGGTGGCAACGCAGTCGAGGGTAAAAGTGTAAAAAGAGTGGTAGTTGGAATAGTGTTTGTATAGTGCTCTATACCTAACTCTGACGGCAGGGGACAAGGGCATTGAATGCCCGTCGCCGTCGCCCCAAACAGTGCAAAAAGTGACCGTCAGGGCGCCTCCGTCCGCCACGATGGTGGCCATGTCATCGCTGCTTGCCACCGTGTACCCCAAGCTGCACAGCCCTCCGCCACGTGCCCCTGGAATGGTCCCAGGGCGACACGTGGGCGGATGCGCTGGAGCGCGGGCACCGAGTGGAAGCTTGCCGCGGCAAGCACCTTGCCGCGGTGACTATCTTGCCGCTTCCGGGAGCTTGTCGCTCGTCGTGCTTTGCCGGGACGCGTGGCGCGTCGCGGCAAGTTCTCTTGAAACGTCTCAGTTGGCCTCCCCGGCAAGCTCCTCTTGCCAGGGTCTTGTGTCTTGAGTGATCTTGTGCCTTGAGCGGCCTTCCCGGCAAGCTCCTCTTGCCGGGGCCTTGTCCCTTTGACTTAAATACTTTGTTCTTGAATGGCTCCAAGGGAGCCAAGGAGGACCTTGGCGGTCGCGCGGCAAGCCCTGCCACGGGACGCTGCAACTGCCCGTGCACAAGCTCGGGATACTAAGGTACCCCTACCTTAGTACACCGACAGGAGCCCCCGGGCCTGGGCCATACACGGTGCCGAGCGCTGTTGGGCCAGGCCCAAAACAGTGCACGGGCACGCGCGGCCTGCGGCACGCCGTATCCCACTCCGTATCCACCGCGCCCTCCCCTAACGGCACGCGTCAATCGCGGCGTCGTGGGAGAGATCGTGGCCTGTTTCTTTAATGGGAAATGCGGAACGTCCCCCTCCCCCTCCTTAAAAGCAGGGGAAACAGGGGCAGTTCCTGCCATTCGCCCGTTGCTTCTTCACTCCTCAGAAACCCCCGCCGCTCCCCTCCTCCCCGAAGGCCGAAAGAGAGCAGCGCTCTGATCCCTCCGCCGCCACCAGCATCACCAGCGCCGTCGACCTCCCCCATCGTCCCCGCCATGGCTCCAAAAGGCGAGAAGGGGAAGGCCGCGAAGTCTGCCGAGGCGCTGCGGCTAGCAGCAATGCGGAAGAAGATGGCGGTCTTCCCGCCAAAGCTTGACGCGGAGGAGCTGAGGGATTCCTTCTACCTCTTCTGGTCGAGGGAGACGAAGGCGCATCCGCGCACCAAGGTACTCCCCGCCGTAGCCTGCGAGATGTTCCCGACCGGCTACGCCTTCTTTGCCCTGTTCTTCTACTACGGGCTCTGCCCGCCCTATTCTGAGTTCTTCTGCGACATCATGAACACCTACGGGCTCCAACTCCTCGACTTTACCCCCAATGCCGTCTTGACCATGGCCGTTTTCGCACATCTGTGCGAAAACTTTGTCGGAGTCTACCCCAATGTAGCTCTTTTCCGCCATTACTTCACGCCTCGAGTCGAGGCAGGGTGGCCTTTGTCCGGCGGCGTATCCTGGATCTCGAGGACGCACAAGAAGGAAGCCTATCTGGAGGGGGAGCTCCGCGGCAAGTGGGATGAGTGGAGAGCCAACTGGTGTTGGATCGTAGAGGATGACCCGCAGCCATTCACTTCCCGGCGCCAAGCCCCAGTAGTACGCGGCAACGACTGGAGCGATTTGGCCCCGGAGGATAGCAGATTGAAGATTGCCACTACCCGAATCCTTCGCCTTAGGCACGCCGGGCTCACTGTAGGCGCAGTTAGAGCAGACTTTCTCCGCCGCCGCATCGCGCCCTTCCAGGAGAGGAAGAGGGCTGCTTGGGAGTTCGAGAACGTGGCAGATATCATGAGGCTGCGCCCGGGCCTCAATTGGAATTTTACTGTCCTGGAGCTCAACACGATGCTCCAGGCGTTGTTCAAGTATGACTCTGCCCACCCCGAATGGTTCACGTTGCCACAAGGTGTCGTCCCGCTATGCAATAGCTCTGCGCTCAGTGCCATCCGTGCAGTGATGCCGCTATGCGATTCCCACGGGATCGATCCCACTTGGCAAGAACCTTCCGACGAAGCTGTGCAGACATTTTTCGACAACTTGGTGGAACAGCCAGTCAACGCCGACGAGAAGAGGGGCCTCACCCGCGACACCACCGACCAGGAGATGGCATATATTGCCACCAGGCTGGAAGAGGCAGCGGTAGCCGTGGCCGCGGGCGAGTTTGGGTACACGGTGGAGGAGGCGGAGGCAGCAGAGGCGACAAGCCTTGCCGAGGAGGAAGAGCTTCGCAAAGCGGGGAAGCTTGCCGGGTGAATCGCCGGGACAAGCGAGCCCACCGAGCAGGGCGTCGAGTCGAGCAGGCCCGTCGAGCAGGGTGTCGGGTCAAGCGAGCCTGCCGAGGACTCGAGCGGCTCGCTGGAGATCGGCTCCTCCTCCTCGTCCTCGGGCAGCTCGCCACCACCAGCTAGTCCTCCAGCTCTGACAAGGAGGCGTCTCCGCAAGGCCGCAGACGTGATGGGGCGGCAGGCGGGCCAACAGCCGCAGTGCCGCGCGCCACACGCCACCGCGACAAGCAAGGCCGCCAAGGGAGCGCCTCGTGCTTCAGCGGCAACAGGAGGGGGATCTTCCCGGACTGGCGCCCCTGCTCCCGCTGTTCCTCGTGCTTCGGCGGCAACCGGAGCGGGGTCTTCCCAGACCACCGTCCCTGCTCCCGCCAAGCGGCCGAGGGGGCCCACTCCTCCGCCTCCTCGCGCCGGGGTGCGCGAACCAGATTTTGACTTCTCCGCGCTCAGCTCCGACGAGGAGGAAGAAGAGTAAGTCTTCGCAATCCTTGTATTTCTTCGATTTTCTGTTGTTTTTGTCTTGTATCTCTTTCGCCTAACTCTGAACCTGTCCTTTTCAGAACTCTGGCCCAGAGGGCGGCGAAGAGGGCCAAGGTCCCGGTGATCGTCATCGAGGACGAGCCCGCCGCGTCAGCAGGGGGCGCGCCTGAGACAAGCTTGCCAGACCCGGCAACTGTTCTTCAGAGCAGCCCCCAGCGTAAGTGTAGTGCATCTTCTGCTGTTGGGCGCGCGTGGGTGCTTCTTCTTTTCTGACGTCTTGTTTGTTGATTCGTGCAGGAGCGGAGCAGCAGCATCAGGAGCGCCAAGAGACCGCCCCCGACATGCCGCACGCCTCGGCCACTCCGCCAAGGGGAGGCTCTCCGGCAAGGGTGAGCACTCCGCCAAGGGCGAGCACCCCGCCAAGGGCGAGCACTCCGCCAAGGGATGGCGCTAGCGACCCTCCGCCGGCGGGAGCTACCACCACGCCGCCGAGGGAGAGCTCCCCGGCAAGGAACCCCACCGAGGAGGAGGCCAGCGCAGGTAAACGCTTGGACTTTCTTCTTTCGATTCTTCTTTTTTGGATATTTGCTTGACTGTTTGTCTTTTTCTTTTCTTCCATCAGACCCGTCCGCAGCCGAGCCCATGGAGACGGAGGTCGTCGCCGACACCGCCGCCGATGCTGAAGAAATGGTTGGCGCTGACGATCCCACTGGCGCAGAGGCCGCCAAGGTTGTCGCCACGGCAGCCAGCGAAGAGGCTGGCGATCGCACTGACGGCACTGGGGCCGTAGGAGCGCCAGGCGCTACGCCGACCGCCGAGCCCTCCGCCGCCGCCACAACCCCCAGCTCCGACGAGCCCGAGCCGAGCGCCTATCTGAAGGCCGGCGATGGCATCTTCATCCAGCTCCCGTGGGCGTCCATGTCCAGGGCGCCTGTCGAGGGAGAGGTCTTCGACGGGGAGGTCCTTGCCTCCGCCGGACTGAAGTTCGTCGACGCGCCGAGCAGCAGTAGTGAGCCCGAGGAGGAGCGGCTGCTGCACAAGCTTCTGTCTTTGTACCGCGCCCGGCAGGCCAAGCTGGAGTCCCGAGAGGCTCTGGCCGCCAAGGCGGGTGCTGACTTGGAGAAGCGCGCAGAAGAGCTCCGAGCCATCAACCAAGCAGCTCTCCGATCCTTGGAGGAGGAGCGGGAGCAGCTCGCCGAGGCGCATCAGGCCTTCATCTTGGAGAAGGCAGAAGCGGAGGAGCAGCAACGGCTTGCCGCCGAGGAGCTATCCAGGCGAGAGGGTGAGCTGACGCAGCGGAAGGTCGACCTCGACAACCACGAGGACGAGCTTGCCGCGCGCGAGCGATCGCTTGGCGGAGCTTTGTAGGAGGCAAAAGATGCCGCCGCAGCTGCCGAGACCGCCAAGAGAGAGTTGGAGACGAGGGTGGCGCAGCTGGAGGCCAACTTGAAGACGAGCGGCGAGGAGGTTGCCGCACTCAAGCTCGAGAGGGAGAAGGACGCACACAGCCACTCCGAGCTGCAGGTCCGCCTCTCCGAGAAGGGCAAAGAGCTCGCCGTCGCCAAGGACTCCATCGCCGATCTGGAGCTGAAGCTGTCCACTCTTACCACGACGCTGGACAGCGCCAGGGAGCGGGAAACGGCCCTGAAGGAGGAGCTCAGGGCCGAGAAGGTGTTGCTGGACAGTGCCGCCATTTCGCAGAATAACTTTAGGCGGACCGTCGAGCTATGGACGGAAGGACTTGTCAACGCTGCCGCGGACATCGACACGGAGTTGGTGCAGCTGGGGGCGGAGTACCTCGGGTACTCCACCGACGACAACCTCCACGCCAGCGCCAAGCTTACTCTGTTCTTCAAGGGCGTGGCGACGGCCCTCCAGCAACTCCGGGAGAAGATCCCGAAGCAGCTGGCGGACGAATCGCGCAGGCTCTGCGCGGGGGCCCTCCAAAAGGTGCTGATGAAGGTGGCGTACCGCAACCCCGGCCTCAACCTCACCAACGTCCTCAGGACTCTACCGCCCGACGCCGACTAGGAAGCGCTCAAAGCCCTTGTCGCACCCATTGTGGATAAGGTGGGCGGGATCAAGAGAGTCGAAGGCGACCGCGCAGACTAGGCTGTTGATACGTCCAAAATGTATCTATAATTTCTGCTTGCTCCATGCCACTTTTGGGTGATATTGCTATGATATTCATACACTTCCATACACTTTTGATCATATTTGGACTAACTTACTAATCCAGTGCACCCCAGTGCCAGTTTCTGTTTTCGGCTGTTTTTGTATTTCAGTTTTTCACGTTACGAGAACTGCCAGGAAAAATCCAGAAAAATTATATAAAAAATCAGCGTTTCGGAAACTTCCTTGCGCCCGAAGGACAGCCCGGGGGGGGGGGCCACCAGGGCTCCAGGCGCCCTGGCGGCGCGCCCCCCCCTGGGCCGCGCCGGGGGGGCGCCTGGGCCCCCCGAAGCTCCCCCGATGCCCCCTTTGGCATATATTTAAAGCGTCCTCCGAAACCCTCAGAACAGGAACTCTTTTCGCGATCCCATCTCTGTTCCGCCGCCGCCGCCGCTTCCAAGATCGGGAGCACCAGGAGAACTCTTCCCGGCACCCTGCCGGAGGGGAGGATCACCACCGGGAGCTTCTCCACCACCATGGACGCCTCCCGGATGACTCGTGAGTAGTCTCCCTTGGACCATGAGTCCATGACCAGTAGCTATGTGATGTTCTCCTCCCGTTCTTGTGCTTCACTAATTAGTCCTCGTGAGCTGCCCTACATGATCGAGGCACATATGTAATCCTTATGCTGTTGCTATGTTGAGTTTGCTGGGATCCGATGGATTATGAGATTATGTTCAGATTGATCTTGAGTAATATATTTGATTCACCTCTTTTATATTTATGTTCATAAGTAATTCTTGCATGTTCTCCGTTGTTACTTATTGCTTTGGCCGAGTAGTAGGTAGTGACTCCAAGAGGGAACGTTATGCTTGATTGTGGGTTCATGCACCTCGATGACTAGCTTGAGTGACAGAAACATGAGTCTAGGGGATGTGCTGTTGCCACAAGGGGGAAAACATCGGTGCTTGTGCCCGCGGGTGCAAGGATTGTTTACTTTACGCAAAGTTCTTCTAATGCAGTTGTCTGTTGCATTGAGTTTACACTATGGGTGGGACTCGCAACTTAATACCAGCGAGATGTTCTGGATAGATATCTCAAGGTGGATGATTAGTAGTAGGCATTGATGGATTTCGGTCTACTTACTTTGGCGTACCGCCCATGCTTTGAACCTCAACCTTTCTTGCAATGTAGTCAGCATTGGTTTGCGTTCGTGGTCCTGTCAATTGCCCAGCTGTAATTTGTTTGCCTCACATAGCTGTTTTATCGTCTTTTGGGAGAGAGACATCACTAGTGAACATCATGAGACTCCGGTCCTTATTACTATCATTGATCACATCCGCTATTTACTTTTCGTTATTATTTACTACTGCAAACATTATCTATCACTACTATCATCTGCTTTTAACCCTTTGTGAACTACAAGGCCGGAGAGATTGACAACCTCTCTGTACTCGTTGGGAGCAAAGTTATTTGTATCTGTGTGCAGGTCCATGTTGATTGCTAATACGCAACGTTAGCAGTTGACACCTACTTGTTGAACCTAGGAGTCTCTGGGGATTCGATCCTTGGCATCTTTGCTAAGGGAAAACACTTCCACAACACTGCATCTTTCACCTTTCACTTGGGGTAACCAACGAGGGGTTAGAGGCCCATCAAGGAGTATTTTCTGGCCCCATTGCCGGGGACTCCACTCTTCAGGATAGGGGAGTTGCATGCTATCTTTTACCTTTGCTTTTTAGTCTTGTTAGTTTACCTTTCAGTTTTTGCTTTAGTACCTTTTTATCAAAAATCACAAAAATAGTTATCTTGTTCTTTAGTTGTCATTATGTCGGGTCCTTTTGTCTTTGACGAGGCAGAAGTTCTCACCTTTAAACAAAGAGGTGGGGAAAGTTTGAAAGATGCTTGGTATAGAATTAATGATTCACAAAAAAGAGCCACCAAGAAGCAACCTACTACTATCTTACTTAGAAACTTTTATGTTGGAATTACTTCTTGGAATAGGTTTATTCTAGATACTGCTATCAATGGGAATTTCCTGGAGGCCCCAGTTTGGGAGTCTCTTAGTATTATTGAAAATCTTGTTGGGAATCTCCCTGTTGTTAGCATTCGTGAAGACATCACCCTAGCTCACATTATGAAAAAACTTGAAAGGATAGAGCTAGAGATGCCAAGCATTAATAAGATGAATGAGTTGGATCGTAAGATCCAAGGGAATTTGAATAGACTTGATAGCTCCATGCATAATTTTTTTAAAATTTTGGAGACCGTCAAATTCCATGACTTGGACTCTTCTAGGATAAACAAGATTGAGGAAATATTTGATACCTTAGGAACTACCTTCTCCTCAATCAAAACCAAAAAGGTAGAAACTCCGGTAAAGCGGGAGCCTAAGTTCGTTCACGTTCCAAAGGCTCCCCGTTCCAAAAGTAATCCATCTATTGCCAAAGGGGTTGAAACTGTAAATACTTTGGAAGAAACACCTCTATGTGATGAATTTATAAATGAATCTTCCCTTGACTTTTATCCTTTTGGTCTTCTACCTAGAAGTATCTCTATGAGGCCTTTGTTTGAGAGTCCTCTTAAGACTAGTTGTATTATTGAAGAGCTTTTTGATGATCTTGATGATGGTTCAATTGATACAACTTGATCTCTATGCATTATGCCTAGCTTAAAGGCATAAAAGAAAGCGCTTTTGGGAGGCAGCCCACATGAATAAATTTTTTGCTTTTGTTGTGTCTTGATGTTGTTTACTGCTGTAGCATCATCATTGTATCTTTGCTTTTCATATTTGTGCCAAGTATAGCCTCTGATTGCTAGAAAGTTCAAAAGTTGTGAGGTGCTGTCCAGGAAACAGATTCTGTCCTTGGATAGAAAAATTCGTATAAAATCACCAGATCATCTTTTTGGTCTGAATTTTTTCGACAGCGTTCTCTATATAATTGTATTTCGTGCATCTGTTCTGAGTTTTTTGATTTGAGTTGCAAAAGTATCCCGAACAGATCAATTACTACCTGCTGTTCTGTTTTTCACAGATTCTGTCCTGTTTTGCCTTTCCTTCACTTTGCAAATCAAGAACTTGCTTTTTCTTTGCAAAAACCTTTTGGCAATCTTGAGAAACATTAGAACTTCAAGAATATCTTTATTTCCAGCAAGGTATAATTATTTTATTAAGGGTACTAACCTCGCTAATCAGATTATGATGAGTTATGTATGAAGGGAGTTTTCAAGTGTGCGAGGGAAGATGATAAGAAGATTCAGGAGTGTCAAGCGCTCAAGCTTGGGGATGCCCCCGTGCACCCCCAAGAAATATTCAAGGAGACTCAAGCGTCTAAGCTTGGGGATGCCCCCGTGCATCTCCTTCTCCATCAACATTATCAGTTCGTCTTTCGTTCCACTATATTTTTATCACTTCATGTGTTATGTGCTATGCTTGGAGCGTCTTGCTTTTAGTTTTCTTTTTAGTTTTTCATAACGAGTCAGAACTCAGCATTCTTTATGTGGGAGAGAAACACGCTCCACTTCTACCTAGAACATAACATAGAATTTTCATGTCTATCTTTGCTGTGTGTGTTCTTTGTCTTTTAATAGCTACTATCGTGCTCTGCTCTTAGTATTCATGCTTATCTTTTCAAAGAGCTTTTGTTTAGTTGGTTGCTTGAACTCTCTTTAATTATCATGCTCACCTTATTAAGAGAGTTTGCTTCCGTTGCATTGGTTAATGTGTCTATTATAAAGATGCTACTTGCATAATGGCGCTTAGTAGTTCAGGTTTTCTTATGGTTAATCTCAAATAGCTGGGGGGTTCCCAATGTGTTATTGCAGTACCAACATGATTTGTTTGCCTATGATGTGGTATGGTTTAGTAATATCTTCCCTCAAGAATTTATTTTGATTGACTTGGCGTATGCTCACGCATATTTAAGACTGTAAAGAAAGTCTGTCAAGCCTTGATGATCTTTTATTTCTGAGTAGCGATATAACTACCATGCATGATTCAATGTTGCTTTGTCGCTCTGCATGATTATGACCGTCATTGCTCTCTTAGTTGGTCGCTCCCAGTCTTTTTGTTAACCTCCACCTGTACTAAGCAAACTAACTTTGCAATATATAGCTCATGGGAAAGTAGCTTAAAAACTATTGTGGTAAAGAATATGTTGCCTATGTATCTTATTTCTTATAAGTTGCTTGCTGAGCGGTAACCATGTTTCTGGGGACGCCATCAACTGTCACACTTTTGTTGAATATCATGTGAGTTGCTATGCATGTTCGTCTTGTCTGAAGTAAGGGTGATTTGCCGTGGGTTGAATGAATATGCATATTGTTAGAGAAGAACATTGGGCCGCCAACCAAAGCCATGTATCATGGTGGAAGTTTTAGCTTGGACGTTGATCCTCAATCTCTTATGAGAATATGCTTATGCATTAAAGAGGAGTCCATCATCTATTTTCTATGTTGTCCCGGTATGGATGTCCTCAAGTTGAGATCTATCAAAAACGAGAAATCAAATGCGATTTATCTCCTTGGACCTTTGTACAGGTGGCATAGAGGTACCACTTTGTGACACTTGGTTGAAACATATGTAATGCAATGATAACCCATGGAAATCCGAGCTAATTAGGACAAGGTGCGGGCACTATTGGTATTCGATGCATGAGGCTTGCAACTTATAGGATGTCTTATGCATGACACATATGAAGTACTACTACCGTTGACAAAATTGCTTCTATGTTTTCAAAATAAAAAAACTCTAGCACATAACCATTCTTTTATGTTAAAGCACCAACTACTGAGAGCATGATTGTCATTCTGAGTGTAATGTGCATTGTCCCAAAGTAGCATTGTCTTTTGCATGATTGTGATATCGTTTATTCTGAAATCATTGTATCTAGTCATCACTTAAACCTTGAAGGTGCCCCTGCATTTATGTTTTGCATCACTAAAAGGGGCAAGCTAGATATCACTTTATCATATTTGCACATCATATTCATTGCAAATCTATTTGATGTTTCAGTTTCATGTTGTAAAACTTCCAGTCATTTGTGATTTTCTCATGAGGCAACTTAATTACTATAGATTCATTGTCTCAGTTAGCTTTTGTCATATGACTATAATAAGTCCTATATGGTTAATAGCATGTCACCACAGAAATTATTCTTGTTATCATTTACCTACTCGAGGACGAGCAGGAATTAAGCTTGGGGATGTTGATACGTCCAAAACGTATCTATAATTTCTGCTTGCTCCATGCCACTTTTGGGTGATATTGCTATGATATTCATACACTTCCATACACTTTTGATCATATTTGGACTAACTTACTAATCCAGTGCACCCCAGTGCCAGTTTCTGTTTTCGACTGTTTTTGTATTTCAGGTTTTCACGTTACGAGAACTGCCAGGAAAAATCCAGAAAAATTATATAAAAAATCAGCGTTTCGGAAAC
>LR738710.1:927658867-927686135 GCA_902687465.1 Secale cereale
GGGGGGCACTAGGGCTCCAGGCGCCCTGGCGGCGCGCCCCCCCTGGGCCGCGCCGGGGGGGCGCCTGGGCCCCCCGAAGCTCCCCCGATGCCCCCCTTTGGCATATATTTAAAGCGTCCTCCGAAACCCTCAGAACAGGAACTCTTTTCGCGATCCCATCTCTGTTCCGCCGCCGCCGCTTCCAAGATCGGGAGCACCAGGAGAACTCTTCCCGGCACCCTGCCGGAGGGGAGGATCACCACCGGGAGCTTCTCCACCACCATGGACGCCTCCCGGATGACTCGTGAGTAGTCTCCCTTGGACCATGAGTCCATGACCAGTAGCTATGTGATGTTCTCCTCCCGTTCTTGTGCTTCACTAATTAGTCCTCGTGAGCTGCCCTACATGATCGAGGCACATATGTAATCCTTATGCTGTTGCTATGTTGAGTTTGCTGGGATCCGATGGATTATGAGATTATGTTCAGATTGATCTTGAGTAATATATTTGATTCACCTCTTTTATATTTATGTTCATAAGTAATTCTTGCATGTTCTCCGTTGTTATTTATTGCTTTGGCCGAGTAGTAGGTAGTGACTCCAAGAGGGAACATTATGCTTGATTGTGGGTTCATGCCCCTCGATGACTAGCTTGAGTGACAGAAACATGAGTCTAGGGGATGTGCTATTGCCACAAGGGGGAAAACAACGGTGCTTGTGCCCGCGGGTGCAAGGATTGTTTACTTTACGCAAAGTTCTTTTAATGCAGTTGTCTGTTGCATTGAGTTTACACTATGGGTGGGACTCGCAACTTAATACCAGCGAGATGTTCTGGATAGATATCTCAAGGTGGATGATTAGTAGTAGGCATTGATGGATTTCGGTCTACTTACTTTGGCGTACCGCCCATGCTTTGAACCTCAACCTTTCTTGCAATGTAGTCAGCATTGGTTTGCGTTCGTGGTCCTGTCAATTGCCAAACTGTAATTTGTTTACCTCACATAGCTGTTTTATCGTCTTTTGGGAGAGAGACATCACTAGTGAACATCATGAGACTCCGGTCCTTATTACTATCATTGATCACATCCGCTATTTACTTTTCGTTATTATTTACTACTGCAAACATTATCTATCACTACTATCATCTGCTTTTAACCCTTTGTGAACTACAAGGCCGGAGAGATTGACAACCTCTCTGTACTCGTTGGGAGCAAAGTTATTTGTATCTGTGTGCAGGTCCACGTTGATTGCTAATACGCGCCGTTAGCAGTTGACACCTACTTGTTGAACCTAGGAGTCTCTGGGGATTCGATCCTTGGCATCTTTGCTAAGGGAAAACACTTCCACAACACTGCATCTTTCACCTTCCACTTGGGGTAACCAACGAGGGGTTAGAGGCCCATCAGCTGTTTACTTTCTTCTTTCCTTGCCGCTGCCAACCATGTTATGAACAATAGTCTATTAGAATTGCGGCAAGTCATTTTGTAATATAACTCTATCTTAGGTGGTTAATGCAACGTTATTTCATTTACTTGACTTCCTTGCTTTGTATGTTTTTACCCTACGCTTTTAGGGAACTTGCCGGCGTAGGCACCTTTGCCGCGAGCGCTGAATGCGGAACTTTAGCATCCTGCTGGCGGTGCCGTCGCCGGCAAGAAACCTTGTCGCAACCAGTTGCAGCACACTTAAGCTATTGAGCGGGCTCGGAAACAAAGTAAGGGCGCGACACTAGTCGCAGCACACTTAAGCTGTTGAGCAAACTCGAAACAAAATAAGGGCGCAACTGACTACGAGTTGGTTCCTCCGCGCACATGTTTTCCATACAAAGTGTGGTCGTTCAAGGAAGATAACCTAAAAATTTAAAAATTTGATTGCTCAAACTTTGGCAACTTAGCTTTTGTGTTGTCTGCTTCCCGGCAAGGCAAGGCTTTCTTGAACGGCGCTTGGTCCATACCACTATCTTCTTCCCCCCGGCAAACTTGTGCGCGAGAGAATCTTCTTCTCCTTAAGAAAAAAGAAAGAAGAGAAAACGCAAATATGGAACCTTGTGGCTCGTTACTGCTTACCAGGTATGGTGCTGCACAAAGTGTCAGATAGTTCATGCAAGGAAATGAAAAGGCATGAAAATGACAAGGTGTGCGAAGCACATAAGTTTTACTGATGCACGGGGTCTGCGCCCGGCTTTGTACAAAGGATTACATGCAACAGTGGCAAGACTTGTACAAAAGGTGGTTGCCGGAGCGGATCTCGGCGATCGCGCCTTATGGGTAAAACTTGCGAAGATGCTCTATGTTCCAGGAGTTGCTCACCGGTAAGCCATCCTCGGTCTCTAGGCGGACAGTGCCAGGCCTAGTGACTCATTTCACCCGATAAGGGCCTTCCCACTTCGGCGTCAACTTGTTAGAATTCTTGGCGGACTGAACGCGCCGAAGAACAAGGTTGCCTTCCTCGAAACTTCTGGCTTTAACTTTGCGGCTATGGTAGCGACGCAAAGCTTGCTGGTAGCGAGCAGCTCGCACAGCAGCCTGAAGACGGTCCTCCTCAAGGAGCAGCGCGCCATCTTGTCGCAGCTGCTCTTGCTCGAGCTCATCATAAGCGAGCACTCGAGGTGACCCGTATACGAGTTCCGTGGGGAGAACTGCCTCTGCTCCATAGACTAGAGCAAAGGGTGTCTGTCCGGTGGCTCGATTTGGCGTCGTCCTGATCGACCAAAGAGCCGCCGGCAACTCCTCGATCCAGTTTCTTCCGCACTTGTGCAGCCTGTCGAAAGTTCTGGTCTTGAGTCCACGCAGCACTTCAGCGTTTGCCCTCTCCGCTTGACCGTTGCTTCTCGGATGAGCAACAGAAGCGAAGCAGACCTTGGCGCCAAGATCTTGGACGTATTGCATGAAGGTGCGACTGGTGAATTGTGTGCCGTTGTCGGTGATGATCCTGTTAGGGATCTCGAAACGGCAAACAATCGACCTGAAGAACTTGACTGCTGACTGTGCGGTCACCTTTCTCACTGGTTCCACTTCCGGCCACTTTGTGAACTTGTCGATGGCATCGTACAAGTACTCAAAACCCCGGCTGCGCGGGGAAAAGGGCCGAGGATGTCGAGCCCCCAGACCGAAAATGGCCAGGATAAAGGGATCGTCTGGAGAGCTTGAGCTGGTTGGTGTATCTGTTTGGAATGAAACGGGCACGCTTCACACTTAGTTACTTGTGCAGTTGCATCCTGGAGGGATTCTGGCCAAAAGAAACCTTGCCGGAAAGCCTTGCCGGCAAGTGCTCTTGCGCCAATGTGGTGGCCACATATGCCTCCATGTATCTCTGCCAACAGCTTCTGTCCATCTTCCCGGGGAATACACTTCAATTTCACACCGTTGAGTCTTCTTCTGTATAGTTCGTTGTCGACAAACTGGTACATACTTGACTGCCGGGCTACTCTTTCTGCTTCTTCCTGCTCTTCGGGAAGTTCTCCTGTCTGAAGGAAACAGACGATCTGCTGCGCCCATGCTGGAGCTTGTGGCTCGACAACAAGGACTAAAGGCACTTGTGCTGCTGCGGGAACGTCCGCTTCTACGGCAAGAACCTGTGGTTCAGCCGGAGCGTGACGCTCCCCGGCAAGCTTGCCGGAGCAAAACTTGTCGGGAGCGTCAGCTTCAACTATACAAACCCTAGGGCTTGCAGGAGGAGACCTCTCCTCAGCATTTTCGGTGTTGATTTTGGGAACTTTCTTGGCGGCGGCTTCTGGAAGCTCTGCCGGAAAATAGTCACCAGAAACCAACTTTCTCTTCTTATTCTGTCCAGTTGATGGTGTTACGGATGGTTGAGTCAGCTTGGGCACAAAGATTCCTGGTTCCACAGGCAGCTTTAGTGCGGCGCACTTTGACAGGACATCTGTGATGTCGTTCTGAGCTCTTGGAACATGCTCTATCTGTAGGCCGTCAAAGTGTTCTTCAAGCTTTCTCACTTCGTCAACGTATGCTTCCATCAACGGACTCTGATAATTCGTGTTTACTTGGCGGACGACAAGCTGCGAGTCACCCCTTACAATCAGCTTCTTGATCCCAAGGTCTGCCGCGATCCTGAGACCGGCAAGCAAACCCTCATACTCTGCAGTATTGTTTGTCGCTTGCTCCTTGGGAAAGTGCATCTGGACCACGTACTTGAGGTGCTCCCCGGTGGGTGCGACAAGCAGCACGCCGGCACCGGCGCCTTGCAGCGAGAAGGCACCATCAAAGTACATTATCCATTCTTTGCTTGCTTCTTTGATGGGGATGCTCGTCTCTGGGATTTCCTCATCTGGCGTTGGCGTCCACTCTGCTATAAACTCTGCCAATGCTCTGCTCTGGATAGTTGAAGTGCTTTCAAACTTGAGGCCAAAGCTCGATAGTTCCAGCGCCCACTCGACAATCCTGCCTGTTGCTTCTGGATTCTGCAGTATCCTCTTCAGCGGAAAGCGAGTGACCACTGTTATCTCATGTGCTTGGAAGTAATGGCGCAGCTTTCTTGAGGCCATGAGAAGGCCGAAAAGCAACTTCTGCACCCCATAGTACCTTGACCTAGCTCCCTGCAAGAGGGAACTGACAAAATAAACTGGGCGCTGCACCATCTTCTTCTGTATCTCCTCTGGCATCTGCGCAGATCCGTCCTTGTCGGGACCAGAGCTTGTCGGGGGAGGCCCCTGCTTGTTGCTGGATGTGCTTGCCGCGGCCGCTGGCTCATCACCCGCCTCCCTCTCCGCTACTAACGCAGCACTAACCACTTGATTGGTTGCCGCTAGGTACAGCAGCAACTTTTCTTGTGGCTTAGGTGCGACAAGTATTGGAGTGGAGGACAGGTACCTCTTCAAGTCTTGCAGTGCTGTCTCCGCTTCCGGAGTCCATTTCATTGGACCTGCCTTTTTCAAAATTTTGAAAAACGGCAGGGCGCGTTCAGCAGACTTAGAGATGAACCTGCTGAGAGCAGCTACGCAGCCGGCAAGTCTTCACACATCCTTGACGTGCTTGGGTGCTTCGATTTGCTCAATGGCCTTGATCTTGTCGGGGTTGGCTTCAATCCCCCTCTGAGACACGAAGAACCCGAGAAGATTGCCGGAGGGGACTCCAAACACGCATTTCTCGGGGTTGAGCTTGAGTTGGATCTTGCGCAGATTTGCAAAGGTTTCATCTAAATCTTGTATCAGAGTTGCCCTGTCCTTGCTCTTGACCACTATATCATCCATGTAAGCTTCTACATTCCTGTGTATCTGTGGCTCAAAAGCTATATGGACAACCCTTGCAAATGTTGAACCCGCATTCTTCAATCCGAAAGGCATGCGTATGAAGCAATAGGTGCCACATGGAGTAATGAATGCGGTCTTCTCCTCATCTTCCTCAGACATGAAAATCTGGTGGTATCCTGAGTATGCATCAAGAAACGAAAGCAACTCACATCCAGCCGTGGAGTCAACAATCTGGTCAATGCACGGCAAGGGAAATGGATCTTTGGGACAAGCTTTATTCACATCGGTGAAGTCAATACACAGCCTCCACTTCCCATTTGCCTTGCGCACAACAACAGGATTGGCCAACCACGTGTGATGGAGTACACCTCTGACAAGGCCTGCTGCTTCCAGCTTCTTGATTTCTTCTGCTATGAACTCTTGGCGCTCCACCGCTTGCTTTCTAACCTTCTGCTTGACGGGCCGCGCGTGAGGACAAACGGCAAGCTTGTGCTCAATCACTTTCCTGGGAACACCGGGGATGTCAGACGGTTGCCATGCAAACACGTCGACATTCGCCCGCAGGAAAGCAGCGAGCGCGCTTTCTTATTTGGGGTCGAGCGTGGCACTGCTGGTGAAAGTACCACCAGTGCCGTCCTCCATGGCGGACACCTTCTTGGTTGTTGGTGGAGCTGCCATCGTCTTCTTGCACTTGCCGGTGGAGCTCGATGGTGCGTCCTCGACGGCAGCGCAGCACTCCGAAAAGGTGCGTTTGCCGAAGTGGGCCCCAGAGCTTTTGCCGAACTTGGTCTTCTTCTTCTCCCCGGGAGCTTCAGCGGCAAGTGTTTTACGATCTGCTGCGGCTGCTGCTTCCCGGTAGATCTTGTCGGCGCAGATAAGGGCATCCTTCTTGTCGCCAGGGACAGAGATGACGCTTATCGGGCCGGGCATCTTGAGCATGTTGTAAGCATAATGAGAGGCTGCCATGAACTTGGCGAGAGCTCGACGGCCAAGTATCCCATTGTAAGGCAGTGGCAAATCGGCAACGTCAAAAGTGATCCTCTCAGTCCTGAAGTTCAGCTCTCCGCCAAATGTCACTGGCAGCGTGATCTTCCCCTTCGGCTTGCTCCTTCCCGGGCTGATCCCTTGGAATGTGCCGGTTTCCTCGAGCTCGCTGTCGGGGATCTGGAGTTTCCGGACCACAGCGGAGGAGATCGGGTTCAAGCCGGCCCCGCCGTCAACTAACATCTTGGTGACCTTGAGGTTGCGGATGGTTGGTGAAACCAACATCGGCAAGCACCCAACCGCAGTTGTGCGATCAGGGTGGTCCTCAATGTCGAAGATGATAGGCGTGCTAGACCACTTCAGAAGTTTGCGCGACTCGACGGGTGGTTCTGCCGCATTGACTTCACGCACCCATTGTTTGAGTTGCCGGTGGGAAGTATGTAGAGAAGCACCACCGTCAATGCACAAAACTTCTGTGGCTTTTTGAAACTCCTGCTCGCTGGTCTCTCCATCATCCATGTCTTCGTCGTCGTCTTCGTCTTCATCCTTGTCGCGGCCGCGGGGAGGTCTGTCTCCTTGCCGCTGCTTGGCCTTGCCGCGGCGTCCTCCCCGGCCGTTGAATGGCCGCTTCTTGCCGGACCCACCATCACCTCCCTGGGCCTTCTCCTTGTCGCGTCGCTCGTACTCAGCCTTTTGCTGCTCGACGAGGTACTCGACTTTCTTGCAGTTTCGAAGATCATGGCCCTTGGTGCGGTGGATCTTGCAGTAATGCTTGTCGGAGCCGTCCTGCTTGTCGGCAGCTGCCACAGTCTGGCAGTTGGTGCACACGGCAGTCTCCTTGCCGGAGCCACCAGTCTGGGCTTTCTTGGCGCCTGCCTCCTTGCCGGACTGCTCCACGACCAGCACTTCCTTGTTCTTCTTCTTCCTGTTGTTTCGCCGCCGGCCCTTCTTTAACGGGGCGGCATCCTCACTGTCAGATCCCCCTGCTCCTGTATCCTCTCCGGGGAGTTTCCTCCCCTCCTCAGCACGTGCGCACTTGTCGGCCAGGGCGTAAAGCTCACTGACGTCTCGGATCTTGCACATCGCCAGCTCCTCCCTCATCCTGCGGTTACGCACGTTCTGGTGGAACGCGCTGATAACCGCGGTAGGGTGGACGTCTGGGATGTTGTGCTGGACGCGGCTGAATCTCTGGATATACTTGCGCAGGGGTTCTCCTTCCTTCTGGGCGAGTATGTGAAGATCACTCTCCTGGCCATGAGGCTTGTGGCCGCCTGTAAAGGCGCCGACAAACTGATGGCACAGGTCAGCCCAGGAAGAAATGGAGTTGTCCGGCAAGTGCATGAGCCAAGATCTGACGTTTGGCTTGAGCACGAGCGGGAAGTAATTGGCGAGTATCTTCTCGTCTCGTCCCCCGGCAGCCTACACCGCGATGGTGTAGATGCTGAGGAACTCCGACGGATGTGTCTTGCCGTCGTACTTCTCAGGTACGTCGGGCTTGAAGTTCTTCATGCTGGGCCACTGGACTTGCCGCAGCTCACGGGTGAACGCAGGGCAACCTACCGCGTACGGCAAGTTGCCTGGTCCCCCGGGCGCGTGCATGTCGACAGTGGGCCCAGCGCGCTGGTCGGATTGCCGCCGCGCTTCTCTTCGGCGCTCGATGCGGGTCCGAGCGTCTTCTTGTTGTCGATCGTCGAGAACTTGGCGCTGATCGCGACGGGCTCGTGGATCCGACGATGCGGTGGAGTCGTCATCGATATTGATCCGACGAGTCGGCGATTTTGGCCTTCGGGGCGGGGAGTGCACGGTGGTTGCACCCCCGGCAGTCTTGTCGCCATCGGCCCGCGCCTGGCTAACTTGCCGCGGCCGCGAAGTTGTCGGCTGCTGCGGAGTGTCGCCGTTGGCGAAGGCGATGAGGCTCTGGATGGTAGCCCTCCAGTCGTCGGCCTTGTCTGCCGCTGGAGGGAAGTCGAGGAGCAGTTGAGCTCGAGCTAGAGCTTCTGCTGGAGTGGCGGGGAGCGGTGGCGAGCGGTGCGAGGAGCGAGATATGCTCGGACTTCTAACTGCGTTAGAAGGAGCAGCATCTCGTCCCGGCGACCGTGCCTTGCTCGTGCCAGCGTGTTGGTGCGCACGCTGGCCTTGAGCGTCCCGAGATCCGCCAGCTTGGCCTTGGCCCAGCAAACGTATGGTACCTTGAGTACCACGACGCTGCCGTTCCCGCGCCTCCTGAGAGGGGCGCGGTGCATGCACGGACGCCGAGGTTTTGGAGTGCGCCCGGTCGTCCATCTTGTCCTTGGACTTGGCGGCGTCGTGAGTTTCCTTGCCGACGTCCGTTCATCCGCCGGCGTCTACCCCACCAGCCGTTGGCTCCGGCGGCGGCGGGGCCGACGCGGACGGGCCTGCTGCCTCCGAAGCCTTCTTCTTCGGTGGCATGCTGATGAAGTCGATGAAGTTGATGAAGATCTAGCTCGTGTGCACGCCGGATCGGGTTCACACAACCTCGACGCACCCCCTACCTGGCGCGCCAAAGATGTCGGGGAAACTGATCGCCCACGAACACCTATGGGACCGGAGCCCCTTTTCGGTACGGCAGGGGGCGGAGGATGCACAAAGAGCGGATCGAGGTGGGCACACGAGCAGTTTACCCAGGTTCGTGCCGCACGGATGTGTAAAACCCTACTCCTGCTTTGGTTTGTTATTGAGTTCTTGGCTCGGGAGCGAGGAGAGAAACAGCACACTCTAACCGCTAGCAAGACCGAGCGTGGAGAATGATCGATGATCGGAACCCCTTCCACGTCGCGCATGGGCCTCCTTTTATAGGTCAAAGGGGTCACCGACAGGTGGCAACGCAGTCGAGGGTAAAAGTGTAAAAAGAGTGGTAGTTGGAACAGTGTTTGTATAGTGCTCTATACCTAACTCTGACGGCAGGGGACAAGGGCATTGAATGCCCGTCGCCGTCGCCCCAAACAGTGCAAAAAGTGACCGTCAGGGCGCCTCCGTCCGCCACGATGGTGGCCATGTCATCGCCGCTTGCCACCGTGTACCCCAAGCTGCACAGCCCTCCGCCACGTGCCCCTGGAACGGTCCCAGGGCGACACGTGGGCAGATGTGCTGGAGCGCGGGCACCGAGTGGAAGCTTGCCGCGGCAAGCACCTTGCCGCGGTGGCTATCTTGCCGCTTCCGGGAGCTTGTCGCTCGTCGTGCTTTGCCGGGACGCGTGGCGCGTCGCGGCAAGTTCTCTTGAAACATCTCAGTTGGCCTCCCCGGCAAGCTCCTCTTGCCAGGGTCTTGTATCTTGAGTGATCTTGTGCCTTGAGCGGCCTTCCCGGCAAGCTCCTCTTGCCGGAGCCTTGTCCCTTTGACTAAAATACTTTGTTCTTGAATGGCTCCAAGGGAGCCAAGGAGGACCTTGGCGGTCGCGCGGCAAGCCCTGCCACGGGACGCTACAACTGCCCGTGCACAAGTTCGGGATACTAAGGTACCCCTACCTTTAGTACACCGACATCGATCAAGGTTGCTTAAGAAATCATCAAAAGAAGTTCCGTAAACGGAGAAATCATCCATGAAAACCTCAACAATCTTTTCACAAAAATCAGAGAATATAGCCATCATGCATCTTTGAAAGGTAGCAGGTGCATTACATAAACCAAAAGGCATACGTCTATAAGCAAAGGTACCGAAAGGACAAGTAAAAGTGGTCTTTTCTTAATCCCCTTTTGACACAGGTATTTGAGAGAAACCAGAATAACCATGTAGAAAGCAAAAATGAGTATGTTTGGATAACCTTTCTAGCATTTGATCAATAAAAGGCAAGGGGTAATGATCTTTCTTCGTAGCTTTATTTAACTTACGGAAATCAATTACCATCCTATAAGCTGTAACTATTCTTTGCGGGATCAATTCATCTTTATCATTAGGAACGACAGTCGTACCTCCTTTCCTAGGGACACAATGGACAGGACTTACCATTGGCTATCAGCAACTAGATAGATAATACCTGCCTCTAGAAGCTTTAGTATTTCCTTCCTTACCACTTCTTTCATCTTAGGATTTAACCGTCGCTGATGATCAATAACCGGTTTAGCATTTTCTTCCAATTTTATCTTGTGTTGGCATATAGTGGGACTAATGCCCTTAAGATCATCCAGAGTATAGCCAATAGCAGCACGGTGCTTCTTCAGAGTTTTCAATAGTTTTTCTTCTTCCTGCTCTGAAAGGTTAGCACTAATAATAACAGGATATATCTTATTTTCATCAAGATAAACATACTTAAGATATCAGGTAAGGGTTTAAGTTCAAACACGGGATCACCCTTGGGTGGAGGAGGATCCCCTAAGATTTCAATAGGCAAGTTGTTTTTCAATACGGGTCCCTGATTAAAGAATATTTCATCTATTTCCCTTCTCTCATTCATATGCATATCATTTTCATGGTCTATCAAGTATTGTTATAAAGGATCATTAGGAGGCACAACAATAGAGGCAAGACCAATAATTTCATCATTACTAGGTAGTTCTTTATCAAGGGGTTGTCTACGGAATTTAGCAAAGTTAAAATCATGAGACATATCCCCTAACCAAACAGTAACAATATCTTTCACGCAGTCTATCTTAGCATTAACAGTATTCAAGAAGGGTCTACCAAATATAATGGGACAAAATTCATCTTGTGTGGAACTAAGAACAAGAAAATCAGCAGGGTATTTAACCTTGCCACACAAGACTTCAACATCTCTAACAATCCCAACTCGTGAAATAGTGTCTCTGTTAGCTAGCTTAATAGTAACATCAATCCCTTCTAGCTCAACAAGTGCAATGTCATGCATAATTTCTTGATATAAGGTATGAGGGATAATACTCGCACTAGCACCTACGTCACATAAACCATGATAAAAATGATCTCCTATCTTAACAGAGATAACAGGCAAGCCTACAATAGGTCTATGTTTATTTCTAGCATTGGGTTTGGCTATTCTAGCAGACTCTTCTTGGAGGTAAATAACATGTCCATCTAAATCTTCTACCAAGAGATCTTTAACCATAGCAACACTTGGTTCAACTTTAATTTGCTCCGAGGGTGTAGGTGTTCTAGTATTACACTTACGAACTACAGTTGAAGCTTTAGCATGATCCTTTATCCTAACAGGGAAAGGTGGTTTCTCAATATAAGCAGTAGGAACAATATGATCAACATTATAAGTGATAGTCTTTTCTTCAACTTTAGCAGGTTCAACTACTTTTACTTCAATAGGGGGATGATATTTAAACAAGTTCTCCTTGTTGAGATCAACATGAGTAGCAAAAGATTCACAGAAAGAAGCTACTATCTCAGAGTCAAGTCCATATTTAGTGCTAAACTCACGGAAAACATCGGTATCCCTAAAAGCTTTAACACAATCAAACTTAGGGGTCATACCTGACTCCTTACCTTCGTCGAGATCCCAATCTTCGGAGTTGCGCTTAATTCTTTCCAATAAATCCCATTTGAATTCAACAGTCTTCATCATAAAAGAGCCAGAACAAGAATTATCGAGCATAGTGCGATTATTGAGAGAAAGCCGAGCATAATTTTTTTGAATATAATTACGATGCTTTCTCATTCACAAGGCCAGAAATTATAAATATAATTACGATCATGTTGAACCTGGTGCATAGGGTGGAACTTTTGATGAAACTCCAACTTCAGACGATTATAGTTCATGATCCAATATCATCACATAGCCTAAACCATGTCAATGCATCTCCCTTCAAAGATAAAGGAAAGACCTTCTTCTTGATAACATCCCCGGGCATACCTGCAAGCTTAAATAATCCACAAACTTCATCCACATAGATTAGGTGTAAAGAGGGATGCAGTGTTCCGTCTCCTGTAAAAGGATTTTCAAGCAGTTTCTCTATCATGCCCGAAGGAATCTCAAAGCAAAAAAAATTCAGTAGGTGCAGTAGGTTGAGGAGCAACTCTTTGCTCTTCTGGTCGGGGTGAAGATACCCCGAACAAGCCCCTCAAAGGATTTTCAGTCATAATAACAAGTGACAATAAATTTCAGCACACTATATAAATTTTTCCTTACCAAATTTCACTTACCAAAGGCGCTTCACTCCCCGGCAACGGCGCCAGAAAAGAGTCTTGATGACCCACAAGTGTAGGGGGTCTATCGTAGTCCTTTCGATATGTAAGAGTGTCGAACCCAACGAGGAGCAGAAGGAAATGATAGGCAGTTTTCAGTAAGGTATTTTCTGCAAGCACTGAAATTATAGGTAACAGATAGTTTTGTGATAAGGTAATTGGTAGCAAGTGACAAAAGGTAAAAGTAAATAAGGTGCAGCAAGGTGGCCCAATCCTTTTTGTAGCAAAGGACAAGCCTGTACAAACTCTTATATAAAGGAAAGCGCTCCCGAGGACACATGGGAATTACCGTCAAGCTAGTTTTCATCACGATCGTCTGATTCACGTTCGGTACTTTGATAATTTGGTATGTGGGTGGACCGGTGCTTGGGTGCTGTCCTTACTTGGACAAGGCTCCCACTTATGATTAACCTCTAATGCAAGCATCCGCAACTACAAAAGAAGTATTAAGGTAAACCTAACCATAGCATGAAACAAATGGATCCAAATCAGCCCCTTACGAAGCAACGCATAAACTAGGGTTTAAGCTTCTGTCACTCTAGCAACCCATCATCTACTTATTACTTCCCAATGCCTTCCTCCAGGCCCAAATAATGGTGAAGTGTCATGTAGTCGACGTTCACATGACACCACTAGAGGAGAGACAACATACATCTCATCAAAATAACAAACGAAGACCAAATTCACATGACTACTAATAGCAAGACTTCTCCCATGTCCTCAGGAACAAAAGTAACTACTCACAAGACATAATATGGTCCATGATCATAGGGATATTAATATGCATAATGGATCTGAACATATGATCTTCCACCAAATAAGCCAACTAGCATCAACTACAAGGAGTAATCAACACTACTAGCAACCCACAGCTACCAATCTGAGGTTTGGGTACAAAGATTGGATACAAGAGATGAACTAGGGTTTGAGAGGAGATGGTGCTAGTGAAGATGCTGATGAAGATAGCCCTCCCCAAGATGGGAGAGTTGTTGGTGATGACGGCGGTGACGATTTCCCCCTCCCAGAGGGAAGTATCCCCAGCAGAACAGCTCTGCCGGAGCCCTAGATTGGTTTTCGCCTCGGTTCCTCCTTGAGACGGTGGCGTCTGTTCCCGAAAGCCTCCTTATGATTTTTTTTCCAGGTCAAAACACCTCATATAGGAGAAGATGGGCATCGGGGGACTGTCGGTGGGCCCACGAGACAGGGGGCGCGCCCCCACCCTCGTGGACAGCTGGTGGCCCCCCTCGTGAACTTCTTTTGCCAGATATTTTTATATTTTTTGAAACGGAGTTCTGTGAAGTTTCATGGCTTTTGGAGTTGTGCAGAATAGGTTTCCAGAGTTTGCTCCTTTTCCAGCCCAGAATTCCAGCTGCCGGCTTTCTCCCTCTTCCTGTAAACCTTGTAAAATAAGAGAGAAAAGGCATACGTATTGTGACATAACATGTAATAACAGCCCATAATGCAATAAATATCAACATATAAGCATGATGCAAAATGGACGTATCATATGGTACCGGCGAGAGTTGCGCGGTACAAGAGAGGCTAGCAAAGGTGGAAGTGTGAGAGTGCGTATAATCCATGGACTCAACATTAGTCATAAAGAACTCATATACTTATTGCAAAAAATTACGAGTCATCAAAACAAAGTAATCAACGCATGCTCCTAGGGGAAGGGTTGGTAGAAGTTAACCATTGCGCGATCCCGACCTCCACACAAAGGATGACACTCAATAAATACCTCATGCTCTAACTTCGTCACATAGCGGTTCACCATACATGCATGCTACGGGAATCACAAACTTTAACATAAGTACTTCTCAAATTCATAATTACTCCACTAGCATGACTCTAATATCACCATCCTCATATCTCAAAAGAATCATCAAGTATCAAACTTCTCATCATATTCAATGCACTTTATATGAAAGTTTTTTACTACACTCATCTTGGATGCCAATCATATTAGGACTAGTTTTATAACCAAAGCACATTACCATGTTGTTCTAAAAGACTCTCAAATAGATATAAGTGAAGCATGAGAGATCAACAATTTCTACAAAATAAAACCACCACCGTGCTCTAAAAGATATAAGTGAAGCACTAGAGCAAAACTATCTAGCTCAAAAGATATAAGTGAAGCACATAGAGTATTCTAATAAATTCTAAATCATATTTATCTCTCTCAAAAGATGTGTCCAGCAAGGATGATTGTGGCAAACTAAAAAGCAAAGACTCAAATCATACATGACGCTCCAAGCAAAACGCATATCATGTGGTGAATAAAAATATAGTCCTGAGTATAATTACCGATAGATGAAGGCGAAAGAGGGGATGTCTTCCCGGGGCATCCCCAAGCTTAGGCTTTTGGTTGTCCTTGAATTTTACCTTCGGGTGCCTTGGGCATCCCCAAGCTTAGGCTCTTGCCACTCTTTGTTCCATAGTCCGTCAAAGCCATACTCAAAACTTGAAAACTTCACAACACAAAACTTAGCCAAAAATCTCGTGAGCTTCGTTAGTATAAGAAAACAAACCACTACTCAAATGTACTGTAATGAACTCATTCTTTGTTTATATTGGTGTTAAACCTACTGTATTCCAACTTCTCTATGATTCATACCCTCCAATACTACTCATAGATTCATCAAAATAAGCAAACAACACACGAAAAACAGAATCTGTCAAAAACAGAATAGTCTGTAGTAATCTGTAACTTTAGAATACTTCTGTAACTCCAAAAAAATTGAAATAAATTGGTAAACGTGAGGAATTTATCTATTAATCATCTGCAAAAAGAATCAACTAAATAGCACTCTCCAGTAAAATATGGTAGCTAATCTCGTGAGCGCTAAAGTTTCTGTTTTTACATCAAAATCATATAAACTTCACACAAGTCTTCCCAAAGGTTCTACTTTGCACAAACACTAATTAAAACACAAAACCACATCTAAACAGAAGCTAGATGCAATATTTATTCCTAAACAGAAGCAAAAATAAAGAAAATAAAATTGGGTTGCCTCCCAACAAGCTCTTTCTTTATAGCCATTAAGATAGGCTTGAGAATTCAATGATGCTCACATGAAAGATAAGAATTGAAGCACAAAGAGAGCATCATATAGCATGTGAAAATCACATATAAGTCTAACATACTTCCTATGCATAGGCATTTTATAGGAAAACAAATTAGCAATACAAGCAAGATCTAACATATGCAAAGAAGAAGAAAGAAACAAGATCAATCTCAACATGAAGAGAGGTAATTTAGTAACATGAAGATTTCTATAAGCATATTTTCCTCTCTCATAATAGTTGCATGTATGATCATAAGCAAATTCAACAATATAGCTATCACAAAACATATACTCAACACGATCCACATGCATACGAAGTTGACACTCTTCCAAAATAGTGGGATCAACATTAACTAAAGTCATGACCTCTCCAAACCCACTTTCAATATTATTGCAAACATTATTATCAATCTCATATATATCATGGGGCTTAAATAAGTTTTTAAGATCATAAGAAGAATCACCCCAGTCATAATCATTGCAACAAGTAGTGGACATAACAATACTAGCATCCACAAGCTTAGTGTTTTGCATATCATTAACACAATTGACATTAATAGAATTTACGATAGTATCATTGCAATCATGTTTTTCGTTAAAAGAGCTATCGAGAATCACTTCATAATTTTCTTCTATGAAAATTTAATAAACTTGAACACTTTTTTCTAAAATTGTGGACAAATTCCCAACAATTGATATTATCCACAAATTGCAAACATTGCTTATATTTGTGAAAAAAAGGAAATGTGAACTTTTATTTTATTTTAGAATATTTCCAAAACTTGTGACAATTTTGAAAATATGAACATTTTGGAATTACATAAATATTTCAAAATTTTAGATAGGTTTCGAATAGGAGAAAAAACAAATTAAGGAAAAAGAAAAACGAAAAATAGAAAATAGAAACTGAAAAAAAACATACGCGTCAGCCCAACTAGGCGATGTCATCTCCTGCCCAAGCATTCATGGAGTTGAAAACAAATCATGAATTTTAGAAACAGATGTTCCCGAATTTGAAAACAAAAATCCCAGGCATTAGAAAAAGTTCATAAGCTGAAAATAGTTCTTGGATGTGTAAAAACGTTCACAGATTTGAAAACAAAGTTCACAATATTAAAATAATATTTCTGAATTTGAATAGTTTATGGATTTAACAAAAGGTTCACGATTTAAGAACAGTTCGTAATTTTTTTAAAAGAGAATTAAGATCAAAATAAAAAGGAAAATGGGACAAACAAAACCCCCTAAAAAAGAAAATCACATTTTTTTTAAAAATAATCAAGTTTCAAAAGATGTTCAGAAATTGTTTGTGTTTCGAAATTTTGTTCACTTTCAAAATAAAATTGCTCAAATTCGTTCACAAATTCCAAAAATATTCGGCATTTTAAAATTGTTCGCATTATTTTAATAAAAGTGTCAGATTTTTGCAGAAAATATTTTCACATATATGTACGCTACTGTGTTTTCTTATTCATTTCTCGCTAGAACATAACCAAAGCAGCGGTTTGTTTAAGTGGCTATCGGCATGTGCTTTTTTTTGGGAGGTCTTGGGTTCAAATCCTCATAGCTCTTTTCCATATATTTTTAAGTTACACTTATGTTGAACGTATTAGCTTAATGGGCTGGCCCAGCAATTTGTATACGGCGTCTGCGTCGCGTGAGACGTAGACGTACTTTAACAAAAGACCAACTGCTAAAAAACATTAATAATAGACCGTCCTACCCTTTGTTATGAAGGGGTATGGGATAATCTGAGCCCTCGATGTGTTTAGGGGGGGTGTACCGAAGCGGAAGTGCTAAACAATCTGTTGAGATTTGTCAAGCAATATTGCATGGGTCATATAATTAATGGTATTCTAGAAAGTACACATAAAATAAATACAACACTAGATTTTTCAGATTTATCTCGACTATAATGTGAGAAAGTAACATTACACATGTTCTACTGGATTTGAATACACCAAGGGTGTTGCTATCTGTAAAAATGATAATCCATGACACGCTTCTGAATCAATTATTTGTAGGCAATTCTGCGGTCCAACACGGTGTGTATGGAAACGAGCTTTCTATGAATTTATCGCCTTCAGCAAACCAATCATACTGTGTGGGATACATGTATCCCAAGTCCTGAAGCTTTGAGGTACTCAAGTGATAGGCAAATCCTCTCTCCAGTGATTCACTCAAAAAGACAACTTCTTTCTGGGGATGAAATCCAATAATGTCAACATATTTTCTGTACTCCCCTTCAACCTTATCTTTGGTGTCAAGAACATCCTCATTATCTGAGTCCCATTCAAATCCATTTTCCGGTGGTGCTTGTTCTTTGTAATCAGAAAATCTATCATGATAAGAATGATAGTTGATATCTTCCATTACCCAAGACCCCTGAACTTTCGGATTGTAGCCCCGATGTGACAGTATATGCCTAATATCTGCTTCATACTTGAGGACCCACTCGATACGAGCAGAAGATTCATCGAGGATCCAAACTTGAAGCCGCTCTGCATGGGAAGCAATTGATGCGAGATACACTCCCTTCTCTGATCTTCCAAGCTGTAGTTTTGGAGTTCTCCTCGAATTAATATCTTGGGGCGGTTTAATTACTTGGTACTTGCCGCTTGACAAAGATATTCTGTGCATATAAAAGTATAAAAACAAACAAAACAACACACAGAAAAAAAAATTAAAATTGAGTGACATATCAGGTAGTAATTAATTAGGAAAATGATGGTGCATGCAGGCTTAAGTATACCTCATAACAAAATAATGGTGCACATAGAGGTGTCCACGCCAGTAGACAGCACTTTCTGGGTCGCCGGACCAAGGCAGGTCGGCGACGGTGCTGAACGACTCCCCTTGGCGCTGGAATGATCTCTCCTCCCACTCATTCGTCCTCGAGGAGAAAATTTGCAGCAACATCGGCGACGGCGGCCACTCCCACGCCGCCACCCCACTGTCCAGTGTTTCCCGCCTGTAAGGACCCTCCGGGACGACGAGCACCTCATAGTGCGGCGACACGGCAGGGTCAAACATGATGTACTCGTGGTACATGAAGTGCTCCTTGCCGTAGCGGCATGGCGTCCGTGAGGACGGCAGCTTGGCCCATTGCCGTGTGGCGGGGTTCACCACGTAGCCGCCGCTCAGAAGGAGGAGGCCGTTGCAGTGATCCATTATGATCGCATCATAGAAATCACGGGCAGCATCAGGCAGGTAGTCGTGGAACTTGGAGCTGACCGTGACCCGTACCGGCGAGGGGCGGGCGAAGAGCTCCGTGAAACGGTGGCCGTTGAAGTTGATGAGGATGCCCGCCAGCGGGAGGGGGAGGAGGTGCATGAGGCGGCGTGTGTCGATGATGGCGCGCCAGCAACTGTGGACGCACCAGGAATCATCGAAAATGCCTACGGTTAAAGATATGCCTACGGCCCCGTAGGCATAGTGCGAGCTAAGCCGACGGCCCAACCGGCACCGTCGGCAAACCTAGATCTATGCCTACGGTGCCCGTAGGCATAGGTCGGCCGTCGGCAAATAGTACATCCGAACCGACGGGCCCCGTCGGCAACAATATCCCGTCGGCAAAGCTCGTAACTACGCCTACGGGCCCCGTAGGCATATCACGGGCCCTAGTCACAGAGACCTGAGGCTAACGGGAGGCTGACCCCGTTAAAGCTATGCCTACGGCCCTAACGCCGGCCGTAGGCATACCGCCACGTGTCTCCTGTATGCCTACGGTTAAACCGTAGGCATATATCATATGTATGCCTACGGTTAAACCGTAGGCGTATATACAGTACCGGCACGAACGTACCCTATTGTTTTCATTTGTTTGTATATTTTCATTCCTTTCCAGATGAGGCAAATTTTATCTCTATTTGCATCGAAAAGTTTCAAGGATTTCAAAATTCATGTGTTTAGTTTAAAATGTTTAATTATTTATTACTTTCATGCTTTGCTGCAATAGAGAAAGCTACCCCTCCCTCCCCCTCAAATTTTCGAGTCAACCGACCTAGGGTTAGGCCGCTTGAGGTCTTCGCGTGGGTGGGGAGGGGGTAGCCATCCCACCAAAACTTGCATTGAGACCTCATACATGTCTAGAATTGTGGTGGTAGGTTCCGAGGGTGACCCCCTTCACGAACGGCACTACCACCAGCACTTAGAGGGGGGAACTACGACGAAAGTTCGACCTGGAGGGAATCTTGTGATGGGTTGGGCTCGAACTTGGTTTTAAAATGTTCCCATGGGCTGGCCTATCACAACCATGTAGCAAAGTACATTGGTCAAAGGCCATCCGGTGGAAGTCAAAGGGGTAGCTTTTGGATCAATCGGACTAGGGTTAGGCCGGTCCAAGGCCGGAGAGGGGTAGCTACGCGGCCAAAACTTGCATTGGGCCCTCATACATATCTGAGAGTGTGGTGAGATATTTAAAGAGGCAATATGCAGCTACAGAGTGTGGCTCCCTTCACGGAGGGTGATAGCACCGAAGTAAGAGGTTCAACATTTTTGTCTTCGTGAATTCATTGCTTACTTGTCTGATCTGTTTTGACTTCACTGAGTGAAGACTATTTCCAGTTTGGCTTCATAATATCTTCCATCCTGATCCATACTACCTATCTGCTGATAGTCTTCGTGCTTTCACTACATTGCTTACTTGACTATGGCTTGTCTAGTGTAGTCTACCTTCCGCAGTGTGCCCCCCTTCATGGACGATGATAACACCGAAGTAACGTTCGAGAGTTTTGTTTTTATAGTTGCATTGGTTGCTCATGTCTATTTGTTTAATGTTTATATCACTGGATAGCAATTAAAAATCATGTATTCAGTTTGAAATATTAAATTATTACTTTGATGCTTTGATGCAATTGAGAAAGTTACCCCCATAGATTTCTAGGTCAACCGGCCCAGGTTTAGGCTGCTCGGGGGCCTTCGGGGGGTAGCAATCCCACCCAAACTTGTAACCGGCCTAGGATCTAACACCTAACACACAGCTACAGAGTGTGACGTCCTTCAAGAACGGCACTGCCTCCAGCACTTACAGGGGGAAACTGCGCCGTCGCCGGAGAGACCTGCCGTCGCCGCGTGCACTGCCTTCATTTTTTGCATTGCATCATGTCATCATGCTCATCTAATTAATTTTTGTAACCCAACTAAAACTCACTTAATTAAAGTGAATGGAACTTCTATCCATTTAAACCGAGGGAATTCACTTGTGATTTCTCTTTATAACATCGTTCCGTCGCTCGCCGCGTCTTCTGCTACGTGTAGCCAACTCAATACTTCAGTTGGTCGGGCGGTAGTCGTTTTATTCTTCCAACGCCACCCATCCTGTACAGGCATCGCGCGGTTGCCCTCACAAACAGCTTTGAAAATCAAAACGTTCAAAATCTGAATGAGTTCCCGGTCCCCCTCCCAGTACACAAACTCCTACAATTTCCCCCTTCACCCCCCTGCTCCAGCGAGAGGCGAAGAGGGAGAAGGCTTCGTTTCCACCGTCGAAAGCCGGCGAGCCCGACGGTTCCTCTTGCCTCCGTCGGCGGGAAGGGAGGGGAACCCCGGAGCTTCGTTCCCGGCATGTAGATAGGTTAGGTTTAGGATTTGGCCGAGGCAGCGCTCTGGTGACGACGGTGTCTCATCGGCCTTTGTTTCTTCCGGGGCTCCGTCCACCTCGACGACGTCCTACAGGATGGAATCGAGGAGCCTTTGGGGTAGATTCCTGCCGCTCTGTTTGGGCGGTGAGGTTAGGTTCTGCCTCACCGGCGTGCGCGACGGCGGGCATCGTCTGCTCAGATGTGGTTGGCGAGGCGGCGGCGGTGGCCACATCAGGAGATTTTGATCTCCCCGTCCCGCTCCTTCCCTGGTGTTGTCTACTCCGGCATTGTCAGCGAAGATGGGAGAGATGTGTACAGGAGATCTGGCCAACACGCGGTGTTGGCCTGTGCTGGAAGACGGCTGGCTTAGTGCTGGGTTTGTGGTCTGCGGTGTGCGGCTTCGGTGGTCTCCTCCGTTGTGGTTGGGCGGAGACGACGGAGTCGAGGACCGGCGAGCGTGGGGAGGATCCCTGGCCGACGCGCCCCAATGTTTTGGGTCTGCAAGCGGCGGACTACTTCTTCGGCTCACAAAGCGGCTTCGACTGCGATGGCGTCTCTCCGGTTCAGGGTTGGATGGCGACTGGTCCCCTTCCTCGACGGCGCTCCGGTGGCGGCGCGGATGGGCGTGGAGTGTTTGGTGTTTTTGCGTTTTGCCTCCCCGGGCTTTATGTGTTTTTCTTGGGGGCATTACTGCAATGTGTGCTGAGACAGCTGTGTTTCTGCACCCTTCTAGCGAGTGCTGCGTGTATGCTATGGTTACTACTTGGGTAATGAACACGTGGTTTCTCCTAAAAAAAACTCCTACAATTTCATTCAGTCAGCTCACTATGACATAGTGTGCTCTTACATGAAAAAAATTCAATACATCCCAGTGTACAGGAAAATTCGCTTATTCAGAACAATTTTTTTATACAAAAAGAGTGGTAACCCTAACCCGCACCCGCATCCGCAGCCCATCTCTCATTCCCCTCTTCCACCCCCGATTCATTCCTCTGCCTCCGACATGGCCGCCGCCACCGCCGACCTCCTCCCCCTCCCACCGCCGACCTCCCCCGTCTCTCCGGACACCGCCGTCCCACCCTCTCACCCTCCCCTCACCTTCTCTCCCTACACCAAGGTCCCAGATCGAGATCGGCCGCATCCAGATCTAGGTCGCCGAGGTGCTCGAGGTCCGCTCCTTCTCCACTTCACGGTCGAGCGCAACACCGGGAGAGGAGGTTCTTCTCCGCGCCGTCGCCAAGGCATCGAGAGCGGCTCCTTCCCCACAATCGCGCGCCGCGCCGCGCCGGGACAGGAGGCGGCCTCCGTACGACGGAGTGACGCCGTGGTCGTCCTCCTTCTCCCCTGCTCCACCGCGTCCATGGCGCTCGCCCCCGGACGGTACCGCCTCTCCTGCTGCCAATCCCCCTTCCCCTAAATCGTTCTCCACGCCCAGGCTGATGCTTGCCTCCTGCTTTGGTTGCCCGCAGGTGAGGCGTTGCTGGCCGCCCAGGCGGGCGTAGCGGAGGTCCGGGCCGACTAGACGTACCAGCTGCTGCAGTCCGACTTCCCCGACCCCGAGCATTACCCCATGAAGCAGCCTCAGGTGATTTCCCCTTGCCCTCAGTCATCTCTTTCACCATGCTCCTGCTATTTGATTAGCCTGGGCAACAATAATCCTCAACTTGCGCACATTTACAGCAAAGGGCAAGTTTTTTTTATGCCTGCATGTTGATTCTATCTATTGGCTGTGTGATGTGCGTGGGAATGTTCTCTGCCCAACCTATTTAATTTCTCTCTATCGGTCAGGTGCTACTGAATGCGTTTGTGAGCCGAAACTCACCACCATGGCCCTCAATTTGTGCGCCTCTGCAGTTTCTAGAGCTGCTGCATGGTCAAACTTCTTTAGCTCACCTTTCAATTCCATTACCAGAGAAGACAGTTTTGGTGAGAATGGGATTACCAGTCCAAATGAAAACTAAGAATCTTATAACAAATAGACTTTCCATGTTACTCGCATCGCATCTCCAGCATGCCTTCAGCATGTTTTTTCTATTGGTGATATTCCAATCAAAATACCATTGTTCGTCTATTGCCATCATTCCACTCTACATGTTACACAATTACTAATTGTTAATCTGGTATTCCAGTGTGATAGCAGCATCGCCACATAAGTGTTGGTAACCTCAAATCCAAGTAGTTCCAGTTTACATACCTGCCTCCATTCGTTATTCTGGTAAGGTACCCCAGTTAGTGGGTGACAAGTAGTTTGTGATTAATAAGTTGTAGTAGTTACCCACACTGAACCTTGGTCCACCTATGACCAGTAAAAGTGAATGAGCTAAGCTGCAGTCTTTCCTTTTTTTTACCTTTTGTGAGCTAGTTCTCTCTGCTGAATCCTGAAACCACCCCTATGTGGATCAAAAGAGCACCTTTCCTACAGAGTCGCTTTGGTTGTCTGCCAAGGAAACAAGTAGAGGTGATTCTTCTCTTAGTAATTTTGATGACGTTTTAACTTGATGATAGGCGACACCGAGATCAATCTGTTGTTGAACCAACTAATGCCAACTAATTAAGGCCAAGCAGTATAAACTGAGGCATCTGCTCTCCTCTCCTCGATGATTGATTGATCGATTGATTGTAACTGAACGAGAACCTTTTTTGCAGGGACTTCTTGATCACAAGGAATGAAGGATTGGCATGGAGCTGCTCTCTGCACCTGCAGGTGATTAGTTGCCTCATGAGCTTGGTGTAGAAGAAGCTTTTAGTTATTTGCAACTCACCGTTTCCTTGCTAGACTGTTGTAGAATCTCAAGAGCATATTTGAATATTGTGCCAGCAGGCCATGCATCTTTGTATTGTGTTGTGGTGTTATTAGGACAGGTTAAGGAGGGAATAAATAGATATAGGTTCTTATTAGGACATGACCATCTTATTAGGACAATTAAGCCACCATTACGTGTGACAATTACACCGGCTCATGTCAGTGTATGTAGTTTGGATCAACTCTGACAGAACCATTCATGATTAGTTCTGTACTGTGCAAAATGTAGTGCTAGTTCTGTTGTACCATGTACTGTACGTACTAAGCTAGCTCACGCACACACATAGCCAGCTTGATTGATTTATGTAGATATACTAGCTTGTTTAATTTCTGTACTAGCTCAACAACACTAGCTCTTACTTGTTCGTTTGATTCGGAGCAGCAGGCATCCTCCGTGGATGATGATGACAACCAGGGCATCCACCGCCACGATGACACCCCGCACATGGTCCAACTCGGCTACAACCTCCTCTACCGCGTGACTGTGGCCGCGGTCGTGTGCGGCACCGACTACAACCTCCTCTCCGGTGAGTCCATCTCCTACCTCTAGCTCCCTCTCTTTTGCTGCTATAGTAGTACCTTGCTCTGTTTCATGTGCATGGGTGATTTTGTTTGTGCTTGTCGTGCTTGTGCCATGGGAAAGATCATTCCTATTTACAGTGATGATGATTCAGAGTAGCACACTTGTTCAATTCTGCTCTTGTACTACCTCATTTGTGGCTATTGGTTACTGCAGCTAGGCTTTGTTAACTGTTGGTGTTTAATCTAGCTAGCTAGTAGTGTTGGCAGTAAGCTACTCCTGTACTAGTAGTTCATCCATATGTGTAATTGATCCTTCTCAGTAATTGAATAATGTGAAGAAATCCTATTGTATCAGCTTTGCAGCGCGAACACCAGATCATTTACAACGGAAATCTTTGTTTGCCTCCTGGTAGAAGTATTTCTGGTAACATTTTTGTGATTTCCTTTTGGTAGATGCAGTGTATATATTACATATTCATCGTTATGTGTAGGATCTTTGGTTTGTTATACTCACTGCATGCCACCTCCGTCATCGCCATCCCGTCTCCCCCACCATTGGCACTGCCCCTCCGCCTTCTGCTTTGATGCTGTAGTGGATTCTTAGAATGAAAATGTTGTGTACATCAAAAATATTTTATGGTCTGTGTTTGCAACCATGGTTGTTGAATCATGTCTGTATAATTGTATTGGAAATTGCTAGCCTTTTTTTTTGTTTTGGTTCGCAAGTATGCCTACGGTTAAACCGTAGGCATAGTTTTAGCATGTCCGCGCACAGGGCGATGCAGGAGCTGCCATGTGGCATGTCTATGCCTACCGTTTAACCGTAGGCATACACATGCGGCTGAAGGGGTGTCAGATGCCGCCACGTGTTCAATATACGTCTACGGTTAAACCGTAGGCATGAATACGACATATGCCTACGGTTAAAACGTAGGCATACATTTGACACGTGTCGGCATCTGAGGTGTGCATGTGTGCGTACGGCACTTGACGGACGCGCCGTCAAATATTTTTGCCGACGGGTATATATGCCTACGGTTACCGTAGGCATAGACCATCTATGCCTACGGGTTTTCTATGCCTACGGCCGGTGGAGGTATCCCGACGCTATTTATGCCTACGGGGATATGCCTACGGTGACCGTAGGCATAGCCTATGCCGACGGGTTTTGGCCATTTGCCTACGGTTTTAACCGTAGGCATAGCCCGTGATTCCTGTAGTGCCGCGGCGAGGCCGTGCGGAGGAAGGCGGCTAAGGACATCGACGAGCAGGTCGTAGGGTAGCTCCATCACCAGGACCATGCTGATGGGTCGATTGATCTGTCTCCCTGGCTTCTTGGTCCGCCGGTTAATTACTTTATTGAGCTGGCTAGGTAAGTAGATCATGCATTCCGAACCGGACTCTGGATGCACAACGCGTCCGGACTCTGGATGCACAACGCGTCTCGAAATACTCCTCACTACTCGTAATTGAGATCGGATCGGACCTGGCTTACAAGGCATGCAAAGGCCGTGCTAATTGAGACCGGGCAGTACAAAAGGATAAGAAAAAGAAGATTCGATGAAACCAAAGAAACGGGTCAGTCCTCAATACTTGCTTGCGTGCGTTTGTGCGTGTCGCGGGAGTCTCGATTTCTTTTTATCTCTACTAGCAAAAGATAACGGGATTAAAAGAAAATACCACACATCTCTACACAAAAACAATGACCGAAGACCCAACATGTCCACATGTAACCCATATCTATTGCCGCTTATCCTCCTTCGCACCCTCTTCAACGGTTGTCTCGGTGCTCACATAATCACAACGGGTTTGAATGTATTCAATTCTAAGGCGTTCTCTCTCTCTCTCTCTTTCTCACTCCGCATAAGATAAAAGATGTACTTTGTTTTTTCAACTGGAGCTTTTGCCAAGGCGTGTATGCGTGGTTATCTGTAGCGACCCGATCCAATATCGGTCAAGTCTCTGTGTATCAGTATCATCCCAAGATCATGCTGGCACACACAGTACATTGATGGAAATTTCAAAGTTCAATCACATATGAATTTATTACACGATTCTCATATCGAGTCTTTATTACATCATAATAAATTCGGCCGAAGGCCAACTCTTGATAAAATAAACTAAATGTTGCGGAAGCGTATACGATAAGCGAGCCCATCAGGCTCCATAGGGCAATCATCGAGCGTAGATCGTAGCCTCACTCCTGGTCAGAAAACTCCTCTGCAACATAAGACGTTGCAGCCGTGTAGATAAGCATTTTAAATATGCCGACAAGTCATGGTGAGAGAACAACAAATAATTACTAACACTATATGCAATTTGGCTGTGGGGCTCTATATTTAAGTTTTTGCGAAAACGCCAATTTTTTCCTACAACAAAAGGACTTGAATTGCAATTACTACAAAATATTGGTTGTTATTGAGATGGTTCCGCCAACCAGTGTCTCATTCCCGAAATTATTAAAAACCCAATAATTTATTTTTTGATAAAACGAAACCTTTATTCATCAGAGATAGAAAGTACATCGTTTGTGAGGATCCTTACAATATCATTTACCGGTTCCTCAAACCAATCAGAACTCAACAAAAATCTAGCTATACTCGCAAGCTCATGGGCTACTTTATTTGCTTCTCTGTTACAGTGTTCGAATCTAATAGCAACGAAGTCACATGCATAATGAAAACAATCGTCGAAAATTGCCGCCGCCGCACCCGCCGACTGTCCTCCGTTCTTCATAGTATCAATCACCTCCAGGTTGTCCGAGTTAATAATAAGGCGATTACATCCCGCCCTTTGCGCCAAAGTTATGCCAAATTTAAGAGCCGAGGCTTCCGCCATCAACACATCTGCGCAATAGTCAATCTTCCCGTTCCCTCCCGCGATAAACCTACCTCTTTCATCTCTCAAAACCGCCCCCATCGTGCCCCTAAGCAGGTCGTGGTCAAAAGAAGCATCAACGTTAAGTTTCACAAAACCCCTAGGAGGACATGACCAACCCC
>LR738710.1:927686212-927705921 GCA_902687465.1 Secale cereale
CCCCCCCCCCCCCTTTCATAGAGGCCTTGGGGGATGAAGCATTTACGAAGTTTGACGTAAGGGCTAGAATCGCCATTGAAATCTGAAGTGCATTCTGTGTTGTCTCCTTGTGCACTAACTTCCGTCTTTCCCACCATAGATACCATGCTGAGACAGCAATCATTTCACACACATTGTGATAACCCATTATCCTCAAATCTTTTTCTGGTAGAAGTAGTAGGTACTCCAACACCGCCTCTCCAGCAAGGTCAATCTTGCAAGCTTTATCAATTATATCATCCATCCCGAGCCTTGTCCAAACCTCCTTTGCTCTATTGCAAAGGAAAAGCATATGCTTTGTATCTTCCGAACCCTCGGAGCAAATAGGACACATGGGCGTGACCTTCATATGTCTATTTGCGAGGGTAACCCGGCATGGAAGCGTTCCATGTAGTGTACGCCATATAAAAAAATTGACTTTTGACGGACACGATAACTTCCATATCTTGCTCCAAATAGGATTAACTGTGGTTCGCCCCATCCCATTAGAATGTCTTAGTCTACTTCCATACTGATAGCCCCACTCCACAAAATAAACAGACCGAACCGAGAACATACCATTTTTCGTATAACTCCAAGCAATTAAATCTGGCATATCATGTTGCGAGATTGGAATAGAGAGAATCCGTTGAACATCAATGGGCCACATTGTTTGTGTGATCAGGTCTTCGTCCCAAGTATTCGAAGCAGGATCAATCAAATCACCCACCTTTGTTAACAATTGTCCCCCCTTAGGTGTCACGACTTTCCTAGTAGTGCAATTTGGGATCCAGGCATCTTCCCAAATATTGATATTTTGTCCATTCCCCACACGCCAAATATAGCCACGTTTCAAAGAATTTATGCCAGCCATAATACTTTGCCAGGTGAATGAAGAGCCTTTCTTTTGCTTAGAATTTAACAATTCACCATTAGGATAGTATTTAGCCCTTAGAATTGTAGCACACAAAGAATCAGGATTATCCAGAAGGCGCCATGCCTGTTTGGCGAGCAGTGCCAGATTGAAACAGTGAATATCACAAAATCCCATCCCTCCTTGGTTTTTTGGTACGCACATTTTCCACCAGGCCATCCAGTGCATCCTCCTCTGGTTCTCCTCGTCTCCCCACCAGAAATGCGCTATCGCGTCAATGATTCCTTTACAATTTTTTTAGGAATTTTAAAGACCGACATTGCATAGGTGGGTATGGCTTGGATCACAGCCTTGAGCAGGATCTCCTTTCCTCCGGCAGACAATAGTTTTTCTTCCAGCCACTAATTTTCTTGACAATCCGTTCAATTAGAAATTGGAAACAGTCTGTTTTATCTACACCCACATTTGCTGGCAGGCCCAAATATTTATCACTGAGGGCCTCTGTCATTATATACAGTGTTGTACACAATTGTTCTCTAATCTCCACCTTCGTGTTTGGGCTAAAGAAAATGCTGGATTTTTTCATGCTTACCAATTGTCCCGATGCCTCGCAGTATAAATCTAACGCTGTTTTCAGAGCTTCCGCATTGTGTTGGTTGGCTTTCATGAGAATCAAAGAATCATCCGCAAAGAGAAGGTTTGTGATGGGTGGGGCATCTCTACAAACTTTTACTCCTGATATATTTCCAATTTCCTCCGCCCGTGTAAGTAGGGCATTTAATCCCTCTGTGCACAATAAGAAAACGTATGGTGACAATGGGTCACCCTGCCTCAAACCCCTTGTAGGCTTAAAACTCTCACTTTCCTCCGAGTTAATCCTTACTCTGTATTCGACAGTTGAGACGCAATGCATAATAAATTTCACCCAATCTTGACGGAAGCCCAGTCTCAGCATAATCTCCTTCAAAAAAGGCCACTCAACTCTGTCATAAGCTTTGTGCATATCAAGTTTAATGGCACACATGCCCTCTCTACCTTCTCTTTTATTTTTGATTGTGTGAAAACACTCATAAGCTACTAGTATATTATCCGTTATCAGTCTGCCAGGCACAAAGGCACTCTGAGTCGGGCTTATAATATCTGGCAGTAGAACCTTTAAACGAAGGGCCACCATCTTTGCAATTATTTTATATACCACATTGCATAAGCTGATCGGCCTAAATTGGGTTACCTTTTCCGGTGTGTTAACCTTTGGAATCATCACAATCGCAGTATCGTTCCAACCAGCTGGTATAGTACACGTGTTGATGGCTTGTAGGACCTCCTCAACTAGATCGTCCCCTAACATAGGCCAAAATCTTTTATAGAAGATGGCATGGAGTCCATCTGGCCCTGGGGCTTTTAAGTCCCCAATCTCAAATAGCGCCTTGCGAACATCTTCAGCAGTATAAGGTACAAGAAGAGCATTATTCACTTCAGTTGTCACTCTTCTACGAACTAGGGACAAAACCTCTTGATTCAGATGTTGGACTTCCGCCGTGAAGAGCTTTGAAAAATAATCAGTAATGTGATTCTTCAACTCCTTACCTTCTCTCCAAATCCCAGAATCATCTAAAAGTTTATTTATACTATTTCTCTTTTTCCTGGCCATGGCTGCATTGTGAAAGAACGACGTATTGCGATCCCCGTGCATCAGCCAGTTTGCGCGACCTCTTTGTAGCCAGAAAATTTCCTCTTGGTCCAATAGGTTCTCAATTACCACAATAATCTCCATTTGTCGGCACCGTGATTCTGTGTTCAAGGGACCACGCCTCAGCCTCTCTAACTCTTTTTTTAATTTTTTAATTCTCCGCTTCGGGCCCTTGAGAGTTACATGATCCCAGACATGCAAATCGGCATGCATGGCTCTCGTTCGATCAGCTAGTGAAGGGCCAATACCTGCTAACTTTGCTTTTTCCCAAGAAGCCTTAACAATTTCAGTAACAGTCTCTTCCTTTAACCACCTAGCTTCAAATTGCTTCACGCGCCCCTCTGGTCGACTGAAAATATTGTCATCTAGATAATCCATGTCCAAGACCAGCGGCCGATGATCAGAATGGAAATGTTCTTCATTAATCACCGCCGCACGAGGAAATTTATGTGCCCACTCTACATTGCAAACTGCCCGATCAAGACGTTCTCGAATTTCACCTCTACTCCAAGTAAAAGGGTCGCCCATGTAACCTAAGTCCTCCAGCCCGCAGTCCATAAGGCATTCACGGAAATCCCTCATCATTCCATTTGGTCTCGCATTACCGCCCTCTTTTTCCGAGGAATATAAAATTTCATTAAAGTCCCCCAAAACCACCCAAGGGTGGTCGCCCTTACTATGTAAATTACGAATATCATCCCAAGATAAATGGCGTTCGTTCCAGTTGGGATGACCATAAAAGCTCGTGAATCGCCACTATACAACATCCTCATACATAACCAGAACATCAATAAAATAAGGCGATACATAGTTCAACTCGATTTTATTAAACTTATGATAAAACATAACAAGGCCACCGGCCCGACCATCACTTTCCACTACAAACATAGAATCAAAACCTAGGACACGACGAAGCTCATCGGCTTTACACTTATTCAAATGAGATTCAGAAAGGAAAATTAACTCTGCCCTTGTACGCTCCTGTAGTTCCAGAAGCTCACGAACTGCCGTGTTGGAGAGCATACCACGGCAGTTCCATCCTAGGATTTTCATTTGGCCCGGCGGTCCTCCTCCTCGGAGGCCGCCGATGTGCCATTCTCGTCTTTCTCTTCGCCCACCGACTCCACACCTTGCGGAGTATATTCTTCCTCCTTCTCGTCTATCTCCTTTGCTACGTGTGTAACACCCCCTTCCTTGTCCTGGACTACCTCAACTCTACCAGTACACACCCGTTTGGATGAGGCGGTTACATCGCCATATAACATGTGCTCATAGCTGTCCATCTCCTTCTCAAAAGAGAACTCTAAATCACTACCCGTTGGCTGAACCCCAAACGAGTGTCCCCTTTTTTCCCTAAAACTTTACTGCGAGCATCCTCAGCTCCATTTACTCCCCCTTTCTTTTTTCCTCTCTTTTTTGAGCTGCCCTTTGTATGGTTTATTCCTGCACTGAATTTAAAACGTAGGGCATTATTCTCTGGGTAGCCTCCTCCCGTACCCATTCTAGCAGCAACAACATTTGTTAATGCCTCCAGCACACCCGGCTGGAAGAGCAGTCCATCAGCATCAGCCCCATGAGTTGGGACTAGACTGGGCATTCCCAGCGTATGAGGAAGCTTGGGCGTCGGATTCCCCAGGAGAGCCTGGTCCAGACTAGTAGAGTGGCGCACCTAACCCTCCTGGTCATGCGATCCTCCATGGTGCGGTTCCACCAGAGGCACTTTGCCCCGCCCATCTTGCTCGCCAGGAATAGCCAGCACACCTGCCTGGTCCTCCCGACCAAGTGATGCGCCAGCTGGAGCAGGCGCCAAGAGCCCCCGATCCCGGCTCTCCTAGCCGGGTGTCAACTTGACGGGTGAGATGCCCACTTTGTCCGAGACCGTGAGTCCTCTCACGGCAGTGGCCACCTTGACGACGTCCATGGGCTTGGGGATGTTGTTGTTGATGGTGCCTGAAGAAGAACTCTTGCCGTCGCGAGGGTAGTTCCCGAAGAGGAGACCCCTCTCACTAGCACCTTGGCTCTTCCAGTAGGGTTCTACACTTAGGTTTCTAGGATAACAAACTACCCTCTTATCACGAGGGATTTTACAAAACCTCTCAGAAGTGTGGCCAACAATGCCACAACACTCGCAGTACAGGGGAAGCTTTTCATACTTAACATCATACTTATCAACCTTAGAACTACCTAGAGGTGTAAATTCTACAGAACACTTTAGAGGTTCATGTAGTAATATCTTGACACGCACCCGCAAGTATATATTTGTCAACAATTACATGGTTTTGGTGAGAGACCCCCAACACTTCTCCTAGTTGATCCTTGAGAGACCTCCCTATGCTCTCAGTCTTAAGCTCGAATGGAAGATCGCATACCTGGACCCATATGGTCATGACACCAAGGTCGACCTCCGTCGGGTCGCCCTTGCCGTTGAACTCGGCGAAGATGAGACCATCTCGCTTGAAATGCCAAGGTTGCGCCTTTAGCACAAAGCGACGGTCACTATCAGCAGCGAAATTGAGGATGAACCTCCCGTCCGCGCTGTCCACCTCTTGGACGGTGACCACCCCTTGGTTCTTCCAGGCCGTGTTCCGGAGGTCGTCGACAATGACCCTCGGGTTGACCTGGAAAGGGGAGAGAAGGCGCCCCACCACTAGGAATCCGCTGACGGCCTTGCGGGCAGCCTCCATGTCAATGACGAGAGGACGGCCCTCACCCCGGCTGCGCCCCTAGATCATCGTGCCCAGCTGGTCATGCGGCTCTAGGTGGGAGGAGGAGCCAACTTGGCCGAGCACTGGCGGGGAGCAATCCGTCGCCCCTCCAGAAACCACCACTGTCACAGGTTTCTTCCCCACCCCACTACATACAGGTTCTCTCTGACTCGCCATGGTACAGGCTAGGCCACAGCAAGAGGTAGGATGGACAGAGAGCAGATGGGTGTGCTTGGGCTCAAGAGAAGATGGAGGACAGCCTCTCCCGGGTCCCCAGATATAACAAGCAGCAAGTCCTTTCCAAACAACCTCATAAACGAATTTGATGCAATTGAAGGTGAATAAAAGGCCATGAATAAGCAGTTTCCTAGTAACTGCACCAAGAAATCCTCCCTTTCCCTCAAATGACTCCCCAACGGCAGGAAGCAAAATCGAAACAAGCATCAATCCCCATTGCAGTCCGATTCTACTATCCTGAATGATTAAATAGCTAGCCTTATATGCTGAACCTTCCTCTGAAGAAACAGCGGAAACCACTCCCGCCCCCTGCGCGATGCACCCTCCCGATCCCGCGGGGCGCGCGGTCGATCCTCTCCTACTCTCCTTTCCTGACCTCGAAGGAATCTCACCTGCCAGCAGATCAGCTATCTCCTTCGCTCTTCTTCTTGACCGGATCAAGACATGGTCCCGATCTGTCGCTCCCCGAAGGATCCGCCTTGATCTTTCCTTGAGTTGCTCCCACTCCCTCCCGCTGAAGAGACCCAGCTTGTGGCTCCCTCCAGGAATCGATCCCTTCTGCCACGACGGATTTGCCGTCGTCGAGGCCGCCGTCTCGCCCGCCATCGCCGCCAGATTGCCTTTGCGATCGTGGGAGCCCCCGAGGTTTTTTTTTTGTAAAGTACGCTAGGGAGAGGTAGCTTAAAACCCAATAATTAATTAATTATGTTCGGTGTTGAGATTTCCGAATAGCTCATGAAGCCTCTCTTCTTTTATTACTTCACGAGGCCAGAAATTATAAATATAATTACGATCACGTTGAACCTGGTGCATAGGGTAGAACTTCTGATGAAACTCCAACTTCAGACGATTATAGTTCATGATCCAATATCGTCACATAGCCTAAACCATGTCAATGCATCTCCCTTCAAAGATAAAGGAAAGACCTTCTTCTTGATAACATCCCCGGGCATACCTGCAAGCTTAAATAATCCACAAACTTCATCCACATAGATTAGGTGTAAATCGGGATGCAGTGTTCCGTCTCCTGTAAAAGGATTTTCAAGCAGTTTCTCTATCATGCCCGAAGGAATCTCAAAGCAAAAAAATTCAGTAGGTGCAGTAGGTTGAGGAGCAACTCTTTGCTCTTCTGGTCGGGGTGAAGATACCCCGAACAAGCCCCGCAAAGGATTTTGAGCCATAATAACAAGTGACAATAAATTTCAGCACACTATATAAATTTTTCCTTACCAAATTCCTCTTACCAAAGGCGCTTCACTCCCCGGCAACGGCGCCAGAAAAGAGTCTTGATGACCCACAAGTGTAGGGGATCTATCGTAGTCCTTTCGATAAGTAAGAGTGTCGAACCCAACGAGGAGCAGAAGGAAATGATAGGCAGTTTTCAGTAAGGTATTTTCTGCAAGCACTGAAATTATAGGTAACAGATAGTTTTGTGATAAGGTAATTGGTAGCAAGTGACAAAAGGTAAAAGTAAATAAGGTGCAGCAAGGTGGCCCAATCCTTTTTGTAGCAAAGGACAAGCCTGTACAAACTCTTATATAAAGGAAAGCGCTCCTGAGGACACATGGGAATTACCGTCAAGCTAGTTTTCATCACGATCGTCTTATTCACGTTCGGTACTTTGATAATTTGGTATGTGGGTGGACCGGTGCTTGGGTGCTGTCCTTACTTGGACAAGCCTCCCACTTATGATTAACCTCTAATGCAAGCATCCGCAACTACAAAAGAAGTATTAAGGTAAACTTAACCATAGCATGAAACAAATGGATCCAAATCAACCCCTTACGAAGCAACGCATAAACTAGGGTTTAAGCTTCTGTCACTCTAGCAACCCATCATCTACTTATTACTTCCCAATGCCTTCGTCCAGGCCCAAATAATGGTGAAGTGTCATGTAGTCGACGTTCACATGACTACACTAGAGGAGAGACAGCATACATCTCATCAAAATAACGAACGAAGACCAAATTCACATGACTACTAATAGCAAGACTTCTCCCATGTCCTCAGGAACAAAAGTAACTACTCACAAGACATAATATGGTCCATGATCATAGGGATATTAATATGCATAATGGATCTGAACATATGATCTTCCACCAAATAAGCCAACTAGCATCAACTACAAGGAGTAATCAACACTACTAGCAACCCACAGGTACCAATCTGAGGTTTGGGTACAAAGATTGGATACAAGAGATGAACTAGGGTTTGAGAGGAGAAGGATCTGGTGAAGATGTTGATGAAGATAGCCCTCCCCAAGATGGGAGAGTTGTTGGTGATGACGGCGGTGACGATTTCCCCCTCACAGAGGGAAGTATCCCGGCAGAACAGCTCTGCCGGAGCCCTAGATTGGTTTCCGCCTCGGTTCCGCCTCGAGACGGCGGCGTCTGTTCCCGAAAGCCTCCTTATGATTTTTTTCCAGGTCAAAACACCTCATATAGGAGAAGATGGGCATCGGGGGACTGTCGGTGGGCCCACGAGACAGGGGGCGCGCCCCCCTCCCTCGTGGACAGCCGGTGGCCCCCCTCGTGAACTTCTTTCGCCAGATATTTTTTATATTTTCTGAAACGGAGTTCTGTGAAGTTTCGGGGCTTTTGGAGTTGTGCAGAATAGGTTTCCAGAGTTTGCTCCTTTTCCAGCCCAGAATTCCAGCTGCCGGCTTTCTCCCTCTTCATGTAAACATTGTAAAATAAGAGAGAAAAGGCATACGTATTGTGACATAATGTGTAATAACAGCCCATAATGCAATAAATATCAACATATAAGCATGATGCAAAATGGACGTATCATATGGTACCGGCGAGAGTTGCGCGGTACAAGAGAGGCTAGCAAAGGTGGAAGTGTGAGAGTGCGTATAATCCATGGACTCAACATTAGTCATAAAGAAATCATATACTTATTGCAAAAAATTACGAGTCATGAAAACAAAGTAATCAACGCATGCTCCTAGGGGAAGGGTTGGTCGAAGTTAACCATTGTGCGATCCCGACCTCCACACAAAGGATGGCACTCAATAAATACCTCATGCTCTAACTTCGTCACATAGCGGTTCACCATACATGCATGCTACGGGAATCACAAACTTTAACATAAGTACTTCTCAAATTCATAATTACTCCACTAGCATGACTCTAATATCACCATCCTCATATCTCAAAACAATCATCAAGTATCAAACTTCTCATCATATTCAATGCACTTTATATGAAAAAAAATACTACACTCATCTTGGATGCCAATCATATTAGGACTACTTTTATAACCAAAGCACATTACCATGCTATTCTAAAGGACTCTCAAATAGATATAAGTGAAGCATGAGAGATCAACAATTTCTACAAAATAAAACCACCACCGTGCTCTAAAAGATATAAGTGAAGCACTAGAGCAAAACTATCTAGCTCAAAAGATATAAGTGAAGCACATAGAGTTTTCTAATAAATTCTAAACCATATTTATCTCTCTCAAAAGGTGTGTCCAGCAAGGATGATTGCGGTAAACTAAAAAGCAAAGACTCAAATCATACATGACGCTCCAAGCAAAACGCATATCATGTGGTGAATAAAAATATAGTCCCGAGTATAGTTACCGATAGATGAAGACGAAAGAGGGGATGCCTTCCCGGGGCATCCCCAAGCTTAGGCTTTTGGTTGTCCTTGAATTTTACCTTCCGGTGCCTTGGGCATCCCCAAGCTTAGGCTCTTGCCACTCTTTGTTCCATAGTCCGTCAAAGCCATACTCAAAACTTGAAAACTTCACAACACAAAACTTAGCCAAAAATCTCGTGAGCTTCGTTAGTATAAGAAAATAAACCACTACTCAAAGGTACTGTAATGAACTCATTATTTGTTTATATTTGTGTAAACCTACTATATTCCAACTTCTCTATGATTCATACCCTCCAATACTACTCATAGATTCATCAAAGTAAGCAAACAACACATGAAAAACAGAATCTGTCAAAAACAGAATAGTCTGTAGTAATCTGTAACTTTAGAATACTTCTGTAACTCCAAAAAAACTGAAATAAATTGGTAAACATGAGGAATTTATCTATTAATCATCTGCAAAAAGAATCAACTAAATAGCACTCTCCAGTAAAATATGGTAGCTAATCTCATGAGCGCTAAAGTTTCTGTTTTTTACATAAGGATCATATAAACTTCAGACAAGTCTTCCCAAAGGTTCTACTTGGCACAAACACTAATTAAAACACAAAACCACATCTAAACAGAAGCTAGATGCAATATTTATTCCTAAACAGAAGCAAAAAGAAAGAAAATAAAATTGGGTTGCCTCCCAACAAGCTCTTTTCTTTATAGCCATTAAGATAGGCTTGAGAATTCAATGATGCTCACATGAAAGATAAGAATTGAAGCACAAAGAGAGCATCATATAGCATGTGAAAATCACATATAAGTCTAACATACTTCCTATGCATAGGCATTTTATAGGAAACCAAATTAGCAATACAAGCAAGATCTAACATATGCAAAGAAGAAGAAAGAAACAAGATCAATCTCAACATGAAGAGAGGTAATTTAGTAACATGAAGATTTCTATTAGCATATTTTCCTCTCTCATAATAGTTGCATGTATGATCAGAAGCAAATTCAACAATATAGCTATCACAAAACATATACTCAACACGATCCACATGCATACGAAGTTGACACTCTTCCAAAATAGTGGGATCAACATTAACTAAAGTCATGACCTCTCCAAACCCAATTTCAATATTATTGCAAACATTATTATCAATCTCATATATATCATGGGGCTTAAATAAGTTTTTAAGATCATAAGAAGAATCACCCCAATCATGATCATTGCAACAAGTAGTGGACATAACAATACTAGCATCCCCACGCTTAGTGTTTTGCATATCATTAACACAATTGACATTAATAGAATTTTCGATAGTATCATTGCAATCATGTTTTTCATTAAAAGAGCTATAGTGAATCACTTCATAATTTTCTTCTTTCAACACTTCATTGCAATTTTTAGATTCACGAATTTCAAGCAAAACCTCATAAAGATAATCTAGTGCACGCAACTCACTAGCAATTGGTTCATCATAATTGGATCTCTTAAAAAGATTAGCAAGTGGACGAGGATCCATAATTTAGCAAGCGAAGATGCAAGCTAATAGAAGGCACATGGCAACACAAGCAAACAAAATGGCGAACGGTAAAACACGCGGAAATAGAAGGGCGAATAAAATGGCAAGGGTGAAGTGGGGGAGAGGAAAACGAGAGGCAAAAAATGTAATGTGAAGGATAAGGGTTTGTGATAGGTACTTGGTATATGACTTTTGCGTAAGCCTCCCCGGCAATGGCGCCAGAAATTCTTCTTGCTACTTCTCAAGCTTGCGTTGTATTCCCTCGAAGAGGAAAGGGTGATGCAGCACAGTTTTTGAGAACCAAGGTATCAATCCAGTAGGAGACCACGCGCGAGTCCCTCGCACCTGCACAAACAAATAAGAACTTCGCAGCCAACGCGATAAGGGGTTGTCAATCCCTTTACGGTCACTTACGAAAGTGAGATATGAAGGATAGTATAATATTTTTGGTATTTTTGATATAAGAACAGAAGGTAAATAAAGCAAAGTAAAGTAGATGGAAGATTAATATGTTGAGAATAGACTCGGGGGCCATAGGTTTCACTAGTGGCTTCTCTCATGATAGCAGAATTCTACAATGGGTGAATAAATTACTGTCAAGCAATTGATAGAAATGCGCATAGTTATGAGAATATCTAGGCATGATCATTATATATAGGCATCACGTCTATGACAAGTAGACCGAAATGATTATGCATCTACTACTATTACTCCACACATCGACCGCTATCCAGCATGCATCTAGAGTATTAAGTTCATAAGAATAGAGTAATGCTTTAAGCAAGATGACATGATGTAGAGGGATAAACTCAAGCAATATGATATAAACCCCATCTTTTTATCCTCAATGGCAACAATACAATACATGCCTTGTTGCCCCTGTTGTCACTGGGAAAGGACACCGCAAGATTGAACCCAAAGCCAAGCACTTCTCCCATTGCAAGAAGTATAGATCTAGTAGGCCAAACCAAACCAATAATTCGAAGAGACTTGCAAGGATATTATAATCATACATAAAAGATTTCAGAAAAGAATGAACTATTGTTCATAGATAATCTTGATCATAAACCCACAATTCATCGGATCTCGACAAACACACCGCAAAAAGATTACATCGAATAGATCTCCTAGAAGATCGAGGAGAACTTTGTATTGAGATCCAAAAAGAGAGAAGAAGCCATCTAGCTAGTAACTATGGACCCGAAGGTCTGTGGTAAACTACTCACAACTCATTGGTGAGGCTATGGCGTTGATGTAAAAGCACTCCGTGGTAGATCCCCCCTCCAGCGGAGCTCCGAAACAGGCCCCAAGATGGGATCTCACGGGAATAGAAGGTTGCGGCGGTGGAATTAGGGTTTTCTCTGTTGCCTCAATGTTTTCAGGGTACATGGATATATATAGGAGGAAGGAGGGCATCGGGGGAGCCAGAGGGGGCCCACGAGGGTGGGGGCGCGTCCAGGGGGTGGGGCGCGCCCTGGACCCTCGTGGCCACCTCCTCCGTTCCCTCGCGTGTACTCCAAGTCTTCTGGGTAGATACGGTTCCAAAAATAACTCTCCCGAAGGTTTCATTCCGTTTGGACTCCGTTTGATATTCCTTTTCTGTGAAACCCTGAAATAGGCAAAAAAACAGCAATCTGCACTGGGCCTTGGGTTAGTAGGTTAGTCCCAAAAATAATATAAAAGTGTATAATAAAGCCCATTAAACATCCAAAACAGAATATATAATAGCATGGAACAATCAAAAATTATAGATACATTGGAGACCTATCAGATCATGGCAGGCTTTAGAGGGAAGGGTGGGGTAGGGCGGCGAGACACGTGTGATAGTGCCGCTGGCTGCGGGTGGCGGTGACATGCAGTAAGGCCAGCGTCGAATGGGTGAGTCTCTATATTGGAGGCAGAAAGAGAAGCAGGAGGATGATAAAGACTCGGTGTCGATGGATGAAAATTGGACAGTCGACGAAAATGTGACTAACATAGGGAAAAAAATCCTTACTAACGGGGAGGTCGTCAGTGACGGAATCTTGGCGAGGTTTAGAGGGAAAGTCATAGCCTTTACAACTCGGCGGTGAGGGTTGCTTGGGCAGTATAAGTTATTAATTGTAGATGCCCTTAAGCATAGTCCTAGTTCTCCAAATTTCAATACGTCGAAAACGGTTTTAACACAATACAAACACAGATGCTTACATACACACACATACACTCACCTATGTAAACGCACGCACACACACAACATACCCCTATGAGTACCTCCGAGGTAGGGCCGGTATTGAGATTACGTGGGTCCAGGGTGAAACTAGAACCCGATGCCTATTATTATAAACCCATATTTAGACATTTGCATATCTCACGTCATTTTTTTCCACAATATGTAGCTATCTAAAAGATGCATGTGCTTCTTATAGTAGGACCAAAACAATCACACAAGGCAACAATGCATACCTCTGCCATCATCCACACATCCAGTGCCACCTAATATATGTTCTTCTTGATAAGATTTTTTTTTTTGCTTTTTGATGAGGCATTAGAACCGTATGCACCCTATAGATAACAGAGGATGCCGAGTTAAATTTCATTGACTGTATCATAAAAGTTTCAAATGGAAAATTAGTAAATTTTATATATTACTCGATATCATCCACAGATCCATAATCATCATTTTATGTCCACTTTGATCTTCAATATATAAGTTGAAGTTTCCTATAGGGAAGGAACCATCTGAATGGTTTTGAGATCATTCTTTCTCAGCATCACTATAAAACCACAAAATTGGTCATTGAGTTAGACAAATGAGTTCATGCATAACACCATGGCTCCAAAATTTCACCACTAGGGGAAAGGGCCAAAAAACCATATAAATATAAAAATCCATGCAACCCTAGAGGATTCAATCAAACAGAAGCGAAACGATCCATACCAGAACCTGACGGTGAGTATACTGGCGTGCTTCGCTTCTGTTGCTGCCTTGCGGCACTACGACGATTCGGAATTGGTGTGGGCGTTGAAGACGGAAAAGAAAAATGAGACCTCACTAGTAGAAAACAGGGCTTTGGTTCGGGCCTTGCGAGCCCATTAGTCCCGGTTCATCCACGAACCGGGACCCATGGGTGCATACGTCCCGGTTCGTGCGGCCAGGGGGGCGGCCGGGCCTCGTTGGGCATCTGTCCCGATTGGTCTGGGCCCATTTGTCCCGATTCCAGGCACTAACCGGGACCAATGGGCCTCGCTCCTGGCCCACACCCATTGGTCCCGGTTCATCACTAGAACCGGGATAAATGGGTGGCCTTTAGACCCGGTTCCTGTAACGAACCGGGACCAATTGTTTGCTTATATATACCCCATCTCCGGCGAGCCCACACTGCTCTGTTTTTTCTAGCTGGCGAGGGGAGTTGTGTGGTGCTCTAGCTAGCTCACCTCCCATATATATGCACATGAGGTCCTCGATGAAATGCCTGAGCCACACTAGTTAAGCTTTCTCCTCTCGAAGCTCCATTTTCTCTGAGATTTGGCTAGGTTGAGTGGTCCGTCGTACGTCCCGTTCCCGTCTTCACCGCCATCGATCGCCCGCGCCGATCTCGTCGCCGACACCACCGTGGTGAGCTATATATGCATGTACTTTGAATATAATTAATGTGATGATGAACTTATATTAATTTGATCACTTATGTATCCATGATGTTCTGTAATGGTTTTTGACACACTTAATTATATATAAATGCAAGCAGATGAACCGGCAATGGATGTACGGTGACAGACGCACCTCAGAGTACATTAATGGCGTGCATAATTTTCTCAAAGTGGCTAAGGCAAACCAGCAGAATGGTTTTATGTGTTGTCCATGCACTATCTGTGGGAATACGAGGTCTTACTCCGACTCGAGCACCCTTCACACCCACCTGCTTTATAAGGGTTTCATGCCACACTATAATGTTTGGACCAAGCACGGAGAAATAGGGGTTATGATGGAAGACAACGAAGAAGAAGAGGACGATGACAACTATGTGCCCCCGGAATATGGTATGCTGCAACGGGGGAAGCTGCTGAAGGTCAAGAGGAACCAGACGATGTTGTGCCCGACGATGATCTCCGCCGGGTCATTGTTGATGCAAGGAGACAGTGCGAAAGTGAAAAGGAGAAGCTAAAGTTCGATCGCATGTTGGAGGATTACAAAAAAGGGTTGTACCCCAATTGCGAAGATGGCAACACGAAGCTCGGTACCGTACTGGAATTGCTGCAGTGGAAGGTAGAGAATGGTGTCCCTGACAAAGGATTTGAGAAACTACTCAAAATATTGAAGAAGAAGCTTCCAAAGGATAACGAACTGACCGACAGTACGTACGCAACAAGGAAGGTCGTATGCCCTCTAGGATTGGAGGTGCATAAAATACATGCATGCCCTAATGACCGCATCCTGTACCGCGGTGCGTACGAGCAATTGAACGCATGCCCGGTATGCGGTGCCTTGCGGTATAAGATCAGATGAGATGACCCTGGTGATGTTGACGGCGAGCGCCCTAGGAAGAGGGTTCCTGCCAAGGTGATGTGGTATGCTCCTATAATACCACGGTTGAAACGTCTGTTCAGAAACAAAGAGCATGCCAAGTTGATGCGATGGCACGCAGAGGACCGTAAGAAAGACAGGAAGTTGAGAGCACCCGCTGACGGGTCGCAGTGGAGAAAAATCGAGAGAACGTACTGGGAGGAGTTTGCAGGTGACGCAAGGACCGTATGGTTTGGTTTAAGCTCGGATGGCATTAATCCTTTTGGGGAGCAGAGCAGCAATCACAGCACCTGGCCTGTGACTCTATGTATCTATAACCTTCCTCCTTGGCTGTGCATGAAGTGGAAGTTCATTATGATGCCAATACTCATCCAAGGCCCTAAGCAACCCGACAACGACATTAATGTGTACCTAAGGACATTAGTTGAAGAACTTTTACAGCTGTGGAATGGACAAGGTGTACGCGCGTGGGATGAGGCCAACCAGGAGGAATTTGACCTACATGCGTTGTTGTTTGTAACCATCAATGATTGGCCTGCTCTCAGTAACCTTTCAGGACAAACAAACAAGGGATACCACGCATGCACGCACTCTTTAGATGACACCGAAAGTATATGCTGGACAAATGCAGGAAGAATGTGTAGCTGGGGCATCGTCGATTTCTTCCGACCAATCATCAATGTCGAAAGAAAGGCAAGCATTTCAAAGGCGAGGCAGATCACCGGAAGAAGCCCGCCATGCGTACCGGTGATCACGTACTTGCTATGGTCAATGATTTATAGGTAATCTTTGGAAAGGGTCCCGGTGGACTATCTGTTCCGAATGACGATGAGGGACGCGCACCCATGTGGAAGAAGAAATCTATATTTTGGCACCTACCCTACTAGAAAGACCTAGAGGTCCGCTCTTCAATCGACGCGATGCACGTGACGAAGAACCTTTGCGTGAACCTGCTAGGCTTCTTGGGCGTGTATGGAAAGACAAAAGATACACCGGAGGCACGGGAGGACCTGCAACATTTGCACGAAAAAGACGGCCTGCCTCCAAAGCAGTATGAAGGTCCTGCCAGCTACGCTCTTACCAAAGAAGAGAAGGAAATCTTCTTTGCATGCCTGCTCAGTATGAAGGTCCCGTCTGGCTTCTCGTCGAATATAAAAGGGATAATAAATATGGCAGAGAAAAAGTTCCAGAACCTAAAGTCTCATGACTGCCACGTGATTATGACGCAACTGCTTCCGGTTGCACTGAGGGGGCTTCTACCGGAAAACGTCCGATTAGCCATTGTGAAGCTATGTGCATTCCTGAATGCAATCTCTCAGAAGGTGATCGATCCAGAAATCATACCAAGGCTAAGGAGTGATGTGGCGCAATGTCTTGTCAGTTTCGAGCTGGTGTTCCCACCATCCTTCTTCAATATCATGATGCACGTCCTAGTTCATCTAGTCGACGAGATTGTCATTCTGGGCCCCGTATTTCTACATAATATGTTCCCCTTTGAGAGGTTCATGGGAGTCCTAAAGAAATATGTTCGTAATTGCGCTAGGCCAGAAGGAAGCATCTCCATGGGCCATCAAACAGAGGATGTCATTGGGTTTTGTGTTGATTTCATTCCTGGCCTTAAGAAGATTGGTCTGCCTAAATCGCGGTATGAGGGGAGACTAACTGGGAAAGGCACGCTTGGAGGGGAGTCAATAATATGCAGGGACGGGCATTCTTGGTCTGAAGCACACTAAACAGTTGTACATAACTCTACCCTGGTGACCCCGTATGTCGATGAATACAAGAACACTCTGTGCTCCAAACACCCGGAGCGGTGTGACGACTGGATTACATGTGAACACATCAAGACTTTCGGCAGTTGGTTGGAAACACGTGTCAGAGGTGACAACACTGTTTGTGATGAGCTGTACTCGTTGTCCAGGGGACCATCTTCGACTGTATTGACTTACAAAGAATACAAGATAAATGGGAATATATTTTACACGATCGCCCAAGATAAAAAGAGCACCAAGCAAAACAGCAGTGTCCGCTTTGATGCAACAACCAATAAGGGAAAGGACACATATTATGGTTACATAGTGGACATATGAGAACTTGACTAGAGACATGATTTTAAGATCCCTTTGTTTAAGTGCAAATGGGTCAATCTGTCAGGAGGCGGGGTACAGGTAGACCCAGATTACGGAATGACAACAGTGGATCTGAACAATCTTGGATACACAGATGAACCGTTCGTCCTAGCCAATGACGTGGCGCAGATTTTCTATGTGAAGGACATGTCTACGAGAACCAGAAAAAGAAAAGATATGGAAGCGAACACATCAAACGATGAACCAAAGCGCCACATAGTTCTTTCAGGAAAAAGAGACATCATGGGAGTGGAGGACAAGACAGACATTTCCGAAGATTATGAAAAGTTTCATGAAATTCCCCCCTTCAAAGTCAAGGCTGACCCAAGCATCCTGATAAACGATGAAGATTATCCATGGTTACGGCGCAATAAGCAAAGGACACAAGCGAAGAAAAAGTGAAGACTTTTTCTCCACAACTATTGTGATGATGCCTTTAATCTAGATTATCACTTTGTAATTGTGCATTTTGAACATAGAAGTAGTCTGTAGTTCAAATAAGTAAAAAAATTGAAATCCCTTTGTAACAGATGAGTTTTCGTCTGAAATCCTGATACCTCGAAACAGATAGTACATTTTGTATTAGTGAAACTAGAATTATATAAAATTTATGCAACTAAAATTATCAAAGTATTTTCTATTCTAAAAGCAAAAAGAATTTTCATAAAATAAATAAATAAACAAAAAATAAAATAAAATAAATAAGTAGAATAAAAGTAAAATAAATAAGTAGAAACAAAATAAACTTTAATAAAGTAAAATAAATAAACTTTAATAAAATAAATAAAAATAGCAACAGTAAGTATTTAAAATAAATAAAAATAGCAACAGTAAGTATTTAAAATAAATAAAAATAGCAACAGTAAGTATTTTGCTGAAAATAGAAACAAAACTAAAAAATAAAGCAACAAAGAAAAAAAAGAAAAAAATGCCACCTACTGGGCCAACACGGCCTGAATACGACTAGAAACCCAACAATGGGCCAGGATTCAGGCCCGTAGAAAGCCCAGCAAGCCCACAGGCATAGCAGTGTCAGTTCAGGCCCATAGGCCTGCAGTTCAGAGGAGTTCAAGATGGAGGAGGCAGCGGGGCTTATAAACAGGTGCTGGGCGCTCTCAGCTAGCGAGGTGGGACTAAACTCCCACCACCACGCCGCTATGCATAGGCTATTGGTCCCGGTTGGTGGCTCGAACCGGGACCAATACCCACCTTTGGTCCCGGTTTGTGGTACCAACCGGGACCAATGCCCCCCTTTTAGTCCCGGTTGGTGCCACCAACAGGGACCAAAGGCCTCACCTTCCCGCCCTCTGGGCTGCTGAAAAGAGACCTTTGGTCCCGGTTGGTGGCACCAACCGGGACTAAAGGGGAGCATTGGTCCCGGTTGATGCCACGAACCGGGACCAATGCTCTGGGTATATAAGATAGCACTTGGAAATTTTCAGTTCTCATCTCGCAGTAGCCCCCAACGACGCCGACGACATCGACGCTGCCAGGCTGCCCCGACGCCGTCCGCCGCCCCCGCCGTCGCCGTCGCCCGCGCCGTCGCCGTCGCCGTCGCCCGCGCCCTCACCGTCGGCCATGCCCTCGCCGTCGCCCACCGTCGCCGTCGCCGTCGCCCGCCCCCGCCGTCACCTTGGTCGGCGTGTTTTTTCATATATATGATGATGTATATGTTCATATGCAAAGAATATGTAAATGTTAATATTTTTATGATTTTTTCTGTTGTAATTTTGTTCATAGAATTTTTTTTGTTCATATAATTTTTATGGTTTTTTTTCTGTTGTAATTTTGTTTATAAAGTTTTAGGATGAAAAAAAAAGAAGAAGAAAAAAAGGAGGAGGAGAAGTTTCATTTAGTTTTAGGATTATTTTAGTTTATGTTTAGCTTAGGAAGAAGGAAAAGGGAGGGGTAGCCGAGGGATCAAGGGTTGCTGAGGGGTCGAGGGTTGCCGAGGGGTCGAGGGGTGGAGGGTCGAGGGTTCGAGGGTCGCCAAGGGGCCGAGGGTTCGAGGGTCGAGGGTTCGAGTGTCGTCGAGGGGTCAATTTTTCTGTAGTAGATGATGATGATATATGAAAACTTGATTGGTCAATTTTTTTTACTAGATGATGATGATATATATGGTGATATATGAAAACTTTTTTAGATGTATAATATATGATGATGATGATGTAATTTTATTCAATGATATATGATGATGTAATTTTGTCGATATACCCCCTCCCCGATAACTTCGACATGAGGGGGGTCGATCGATATTTACCCCCCTACCCTATAACAATTTTTTTCTACGTATATGTCGTCGTTCTCGATATATATATATATATATATATATATATATATATATATATATATATATATATATATATATATATATATATATATATATATATATATATATATATATATATATATATATATATATATATA